>OU015750.1:62370840-62487064 GCA_907169655.1 Acomys percivali
TTTTTTTTTTTTTTTTTTTTTTTTTTTTTGGTTTTTCAAAGGCCCCTCGTGCTATGAATTTTCCTCTTAGCACTGCTTTCAATGTGTCCCACAAATTTGGGTATGTTGTTCCATAATTTTCAATGAAGTTCAAGAAGTCTTTTCTTTCTTCTATGACCCACGTGTCATTAAGGACAAAGTTGTTTAGTTTCCATGTGTGAGTAGGCTTTTTGTTATTTCTGTTATTGTTGAAGTCCAGCCTTAGACCATAGTGATCTGACAAGATACAAGGTATTATTTCAATCTTCTTGTATCTGTTCAGGCTTGCTTTGTGACCTACTATGTGATCAATTTTGGAGAAGGTTTCATGGGGTGCTGAGTAGAAAGTATAGTCTTTTGTGATTCGGTGGAAATTTCTGTAGATATCTGTTAGATCCATTTGATTCATGTTGTTGGCTAGTGATATTATTTCTCGGGTGAGTGTCTGTTTCAATGACCTATACTTCAGTGAAAGTGAAGTGTTGAAGTCTCCCACAATTAATGTGTTGGGATCTATGAGTGGTTTAAGTTTTGTTAATAGTTTTTCTACAAAAGGTGGGACCCTTGTATTTGGAGCATAGATGTTCAGAATTGGGATGTCCTCTTGTTGATTTCACCCTTGATGAGTATGAAGTGTCCTTCCTCGTCTCTTTTGATTAATTTTCGTTGAAAACCTATTTTATTAGATATTAGGATTGCTACACCAGCTTGCTTCTTGTGGCCATTAGCTTGGAATATTTTTCCCAGCCTTTTACTCTCAAGTAATGTTTCTTCTTGTGGGTGAGATGTGTTTCTTGGATGCTGAAGAATGTTGTGTTTTGTTTATGCATCCATTCTGCTAGTCTATGTCTTTTTATTGAATAATTGAGACCATTAATTTTGAGAGATATTAATGATCAATGACTGTTGAGTATCTTCATTTTGATGTTTGTTAAAGTTGTTTGTTTGTGAGGTTGCAATTTTGCGATGGTGTAGTTATCTATTTCTTGTGTAATTTTGGCTGTAAATCATTTCTGTGTGATGGAGTTTTCCTTCTAGTAGCTTCTGTAATGCTGGATTTGTGGATAGGTATTTTTTGAATTTGTTCCTGTCATGGAATATTTTGTTTTCTCCATCAATGGTTATTGATAGTTTTGCTGGGTATAGTAGTCTAGCCTGGCATCTCTGGTCTCTTAGGGTTTGCAGGAGCTCTATCCAGGCCCTTCTGGCTTTCATGGTCTCAGATGAGAAATCGGATGTAATTCTGATAGGTTTGCCATTGTATGTTACCCTGCCTTTTTTCCTTGCAGCTTTTAATATTTTTTCTTTGGTCTGTATCTGTATATTTTGTGTTTTTATTATTATGTGATGGGAAGATATTCTTTTCTGGCCTATTCTATTTGGTGTTCTGTAGACTTCCTGTATGTTCATATGCATCTCCTTCTTCAGATTGGGAAATTTTTCTTCTATGATTTGATTGAAGATATTTTCTGGGCCATGGAGTCAGGTGTCTTCTCTTTCCTCAATACCTATTATTCTCAATTTTCTTCTTTTCATACTGTCTTTGATTTCTTGGATGTTATGTGTCAGGAACTTTTCTGATTCAGCATTTTTTTGATGGTTGTTTCGAGTTCTATGATTGTATCTTCAAGTCCCGAAATTCATTCCTCCATATCCTGAATTCTTTTTGAGAAGGCCATCTCTTTGTTCGCTGCTTTCTTCTCTATGGTCTCTCTGTCACATTTTTCTTCTATGTGTTCCTTTATCATAGATTCTATTTTTGTCCTCAGATCTTGAAGTATTATATTGATTTCCATCATCTGTCTGTATTTTCCTGAAATTCTTCCAGTGCCTTTCTGTATTTTTCTTTTATGTCCTCCCCCATCTTGGTTGCATCCTCCTGCAGCTGTTTACAGATTTCATTCATTTCTTCCATTATCATCTTCCTTTTAAGGACTTGAGTTCATTTTCTTGTATTTAGATTATTTTTTGGTTCTCTGGGTTGCTTTCATTGGGATTGCTGGGATCTGGAGATTCCAAACTGTTTTTGTTATTGTTTGCATTCTTTTACTGTCCTCTTGTCATTTTAGTGTCTCTGATGTTGGGAGGTAGCTTCTGGTGACCTTCATTGGTTGTGAGTGGATAGTTGGTGTATGATTATAGGTCACGTGCTCTTGCCTGTAGAGATCAGGGAGTTTTTCCCCTGACACAGGTAGGTGACCTAGTTTCCACTCCTAGAGACTGTGCTCTATACCTTAGGCTCTGGACTGGGTCAGCAGAAGTAGGCTTCTTACTGGTTCCTTTCATGTTAGGGCCAGCTGTTATAGGGTCACAGATCAAGGCTGGCAAGCTCTGATTGAGCAAGATGTTCTCACTTGCCTTTTCGACTAGCGTATAGACACCTCTGGGGTGTCCAGCCTTTCCCAAGAGGGTGGGAGGTCCTGCCAGGACTGTGTGTACTGTCCACACTAGATTCTAACTGCTCGTATCTGCAGGCTCTGCCCCATGTGCTCTGTATGCCCCACTCTGTTCTAAAGTGGGTAGGGTATGGCTCCACAGGACCCAACCAACTCAGTACCCTGCACTCTGTTCCAAAAGTTTGCCTGGTTTGGTGCCGCAGGCTGTGTGCTGCTCTCTCTGAGCTAGGCAGACCCACGCAGTTCAGTATCCTGTACTGTTTTCCATTGTGGCACAGTTTTTTGCCGCTGGTTGCGCCCAATCTCTCTGAGCTAGGTGGACCCAGTTGCATGTGTTTCTACATGGTGTAGGGTCTTCTGCAGATTTGTGTGGGGTGGGTGGATAGGAAAAGGGCAGCTTCGCCTGTTTCCCTGTAACTTCCACAGGCCAGGGCTCCGGTACCGACCCACACACTGAATTTGGGCTTTATTTACCGGCTACAACCCGCAGGTGGTTGCCGTAGGAGCGACCGGAGAGTGGTTTCAGTGGACTGATACTTGACTCGGAGCCAGGCTAGCCAGTGGTCTGCGCTGTGCTGGACCCAACTCACCTAAAGTTCTCTGGATTTAACAGTCTGTGGCTCCATTAAAGTCCCCGGCCTCCATGCAGTAGATCAGATACAGTGCTGTTGGCGCAAACAAAATATTGATGTAGTTAAAATTCATTTTCCTTCATATTAGAAGATTTTCATTTTCTAAGATACTTAGGAAAGCATATATAAAGCAGTGTTTTATAAAATAATGAAATTTTTCTTAATTTTTAATTTTTTTGTAATTTGTTTCAGCATTCCTGAACTGATAAATGCATCAATGGTCCATGAAAGTAAATTCTTTTTTGTTTTTCAAGACAGGGTTTCTCTGTGTACTTTTGCCTGTCCTTGGCTGGCCCTGAACTCGCAAAGATCTTCCTGCTTGTGCTTCCATTAGAGCTGGGATTACAGTCATGTGCCACCACCTCGGCCATAAAATTAATTATTAAACATCATAGAATAATTTTTCACTTTATTTGTATGCATGTGTTTGTATGTGAATATAAATGTATATATATGGAGTCCTCATATGTGTTTTAATTCATATAACCATTTGTGTTCATGCATCTGGAAGACAGAGGAAAGCCATGCATTTTCTTTTTGCTCTTTTTTTCTTCCTTCTTCTTCTTCTTTTTTTTTTTTATTAGACATCGTTTCTCTGTGTATCTCTAAATCTGCTGTACTTACTTTTTGACTAGGCAAGTCTTGAACTCACAGAGATCCACGGGCCTGTAGCTCCCAGAGGGCTGGGATGATAGCAGTGTGCCACCATGCCCATATACAGTGTGTTTTCTTATGTTTTTTCACTACTTTGTTTTTGTTTTTGTTTTTTCCTATATAGATTCAGTCACTGAATATGTTATCTGATTGTCAAGCAGGCCAGAAATTTTCCTTTTTTTTTTTGTACCAAAGAATTAGAAATAAAATATTTGTTCTTTTTACATGGGTTATGTAGGTTAAACTTAGGTCTTCATTTATCTGTAACAAGCACAAATTGAGCCGGGCAAAGTGATATATGCCTGTAATCCCGGCATTTGGGGAGGCAGAGGCAGGTAGATTGGTATGAGTTTGAGGCCAGCCTACTCTACAACTCAAGTCCAGGACAACCACAGTCACACAAAGAAGCATTGTCTTGAAAACTGGAAAAAAAAACTAAAGGAAGCACAGACTGAACCATTTCCACAAATCTCATTGTTCACTTTCTCTTTGATAATCAATTCATTTATTCTTCCTCAAAAAATTAAATAAATAGATTACACAATGTATCTATTATATTTTCAGATCATACATTTAATGTTTATGTCTCTTTGCTTAAGGATTTGTCTAGATTTGCGGTTACTTCCTGTCTCTTTAGAGGTTCTCCAGTCTTCTGGACTGTATTTTCAAACATAGTCATCTTTCTTTGTCTACTGTCTAGATTTTGCTTTGCTCAATGTTCACATGTGTTTCATTACTTTGTTTTATCCCATAGTTCTGGAATTTTCACTCTTTGGACATTGTGATACAACATTATCCCTCACAGAGTATACATACAAAAGCAGCAAAATAAAAGAGAGAGAGAAATAAATTACAAAACATCATATTTATTTGAATTTACAATCTTGTGTTAGTTGGTATTACAGGTGTCCTTGGTTTCTTGAAGCTGGAAGACTATAAATTGAATATGACTAGAAACTAAAGTGATAAACATATATAAAATAGTAATTTTTATATACAACACCAACTTAACCTAGAAAATTGAATGTACAACACCATGAAAGTAATGTTTAATTACCATTTGTTACTGCTTTTTTCAAGATAATGATCCAATGTACAAGCATAGCTCAAATAAGATACAGCATATTCACAGAAGACTTGGATGAAAACCATCAGTATCTACTAAAGTAAGGCATTCTGTTGTCACAAAAATATATAAGAAATAAATAAGAAGATACATGAGCAATGCTGTTAGGGGCTGTCTCTATGTGAATGACTGAAATTCAACTCTATATAAATCATTGTGATAACCAAAAAATGAAAGAAAGTTTGTTCATCTTTAGTAATTTTGACAGTCATAACTGAAGGTGTTTCATTCTTTTAAAGGTCTTGCTTAATCATACCACATCATGTATAATAATGCAATACATTTTAATGTATATTGCTATCTTTATATTTTCTTTTCCTTTAAGTAGCAACATTTGATAAGCCCATATTAACTATTTTGTATCTTACCCACTTACCTTTAATTTTTCCCATAGATATGAGGTTACTGATAGATATAAAGACAGGGTTTTTCTGTGTACCTTTGGATGTCCTGGACTCATTTTGGAGACCTAACTGGCCTCAAAATCACAGAAATCCATCTACCTTTGCATCCTGATTGTTGGGATCACAGGCATTTGTCACCATGCCTGACTTGGGTTCTGGAATTTGTAATGAAACATTATGTAATATTTAACATTTCTTCTTATAGAATTCCTGCTGAAATAAAGATGTAAGATGTAAGGAAGACATTTATATTGATTCTTATATTCTCAAAGCACATGAAGTACTTTCTACAATGAATCATATATATATATATATATATATATATATATATATCAGTATATATTAAACATAGTAATAAATCCCAAATATAAATGAATAATGAATTAAGTCAAACATTATATCAAGAGATATATCAGAACAATAATATGGTCATTTAAATAGATTTCCAATAAAATTTAAATACTGCATGGTTTATGCATGGTGCTTTGTGGAAAGATAAGTCTTCAATTTCTTTCTGTTGACTGAGCAATCACATTCCTCATAAACTCCTCTGATCTTCGATAAATGTCCTCATATAAAGGACAATTTCACTAATCACACATTCATCATTTGAATCATTCCTTATTTGCATGTTATAACTGGATTTTCATGGCTATATATTTATATTTAATTACTTTTTATGAGCAATATTTCATACTTGAAAAGAGACTTTGACAATTAATACATACAGCAACCTACAAAATATTTCCTCATTATCAAGCAGATGCTGAAGGATGGTCTACATCCACAGAATGTTTATTTTCGGGGTTAACCCAGCACCTTTTTAATAGTATCAATTTTTTCATTCTCAGTGTGTCTTTTCCACATACAAGTGGTTATTTTTATGATATTTCTGTTTGACAAATAATAAGACAGGTATAACAACTGCTGACAATTATAGATAGTGCCAAGAAATTCTGAGAAAAAAAAGTTATTCTAATAAATAGTGGTACATGTGCCAAAAACATATAAATTGAGTCTTGCAGAATGGAAGCAGATCATGATGTTGAAGGGACCCTTACTCTACTTGATTTTTCCATCAAGAAGGTGACAACCAGAACATGTTGGAGACTATTGAATATAATTAAACTCACTTGTGTAAGGAAATTTTATTTTGAAGTTAGAATATACTTATATCATTTTCTTCCTATTTATTTCCTCTGAACACCCCCATGCAACAATTGGTGTTTTACATACACACACACACACACACACACACACATACATATATACACATACATGCAAAGGCACATGTGTGCATAGATGTACATACAGGAAGAGAGAGAGAGAGAGAGAGAGAGAGAGAGAGAGAGAGAGAGATGTGTGTATGTGTAACCCTAAATACATACATACAACCTGCTCAGTCCATTTATATGATGTTACCTCTAGTTACATGATGCCAAGGTGGACCACTTGGTATTAGATAACCAACATAGATCATCAATTTCGCCCACTCTCCCCATTTCCATGTTGCCTGAACTTCTTTTCCTATCATTGAGGGCTCTTGTCTTTCCAGATATTAAGTTAGCATATCCGTTTGTGTGATCATTTATAATAATAAATATAATAAGTTCATGTGGTATTTAGGCAGTGATGTTGATGTTTTACTAAGTTGTACTGCTGCTGCCTTATGAATGACATCAGTGAGTTGTTTTGTCCTACTTTTGCTTTTGTAACTATTTTAGTTTTCCATTGTTACTCATGTTATTCCGCATTTCAGAAGACTATCATGGATGCCAAATATCTATTGTCAAAGTACTGGGAGCATGATATCTTTCTGAGTTATGAAAATGAAAAAAATCACAAATCATTGTTCTTTCTAGTAGAATTTAGCTTCAGTTGCTTCTGGATTTTAGGGATAAAATTCACGTTCTCTCATTAGCTGACACCTGAGCACACCTACTTTAGTGTGTACCTCTTAATTCTTTTAAGTGCCAATAGTCTCTTACCATGTTCTTTTCCTGAGAGTCTTTCTGACTTAGCCATAAGAAATATTTCACTATTTTGTCTATTCTGTTATACCTGCCTTCATTAAAGTATTGTATGAATAGGTTACAAACAAGTGGCTAATCTTACCATTAAAGTTTATTGCCTAGCTGGCTGTGGTGGTGCACGCCTTTAATCCCAACACTTGTGAAGCAGAGGCAGGCAGACTGCTGTGAGTTCGAGGCCAGCCTGTTCTACATAGTGAGTCCAGGACAGGCAAGGCTACACAGACCCTGTCCCCCCAAAAAAGTCTATTGACTTAATATCAGCTATGATGTCCCTTCTGTCATGTAATATTATTTATTCAAGTCAGTGGGTTGTATAATAAGGGCATCTTCTGAACTTGATACCATTCTATTTTAGTTTACACAACTTATGTCATTAGTGTGGGGAAGTTGAAGGTAATATATTGGTAAAAGAGAAATTAGAAATTTAAATTCATGTAAACTTAATTAAAATACGACTATCTTGTAACTATGCAAATATTCCTTACTTCATGAAAAATTATGTTGCTATGAAATGAAATTAAATAATTATGATGATTCCTTCACTTCTCAAATTCATTTTCACAGTTCATATATGCTAATAGTAGCTCAAAGAGAATTCTTATATTTTGTCATTGTCACTTATTCACAACACATATTATAATCTTTAATTTTTTGATACAGGTTTTTATATTTAGCCATACTTTGCCTTGTAATTACTTTTGTAATTCAGGCTTGTCTCAGATTCATGGTTATCCCATTGAATCAGCCTTCCAATTGCTAGGATAATGAGTATGTATGATCATGGCTTTTTGATATTTTTTAGAACTACAGATGCTTTTTCACTTACAGTGGGCTTATTTCATGACTACCATACTTCAACTGGAAAACAGCATTGGTAAAATTTATTTGATATATGCAACAATGTAACTTAGGAACACAATACACCCAATGTTTTCTCTCATTTTACCACAACTGCCAGAGGTTGTGGTTCACTGGGCCAGGCCAGCATCTTAAAACAATACTGCATTACATATTTCTATCCTATTATTATTGTTGTTGTTATCAAAACTTAAAAGCTGAAGTTATTATCTACAAAATTTGTGTGATTTTAGAGCTAAATTTTCAAAAAAATTTACATATACATTTCTATTATTTCATATATATGCAATAGATTACCTATAGCCAGAAGCATGACACAGTCAGAAATTTTATAAATGTTATATACTTAGTGTTTTGGCTATTTGTATTAGACAGCCTTGAAGAAAACATCTTTCTAATCTTGGTGCATCTAAATGTCTGAGTGTAAATCAATCTCCATCACATATTGTCATTATCAACTTGAAACACCTATCAAGACCTTAAAACATCTTAACACATAAACAGCTAAGCGTCATGGTAAAACTAAGCTACCTGGTCTATAACTCCATCAGAGACTTGAAGGGAAATAAACTTGATTACCTGAGTCTGCTGGGAGTGCAGTTTAGTAAATTTCCAAATGAGATAATGACAGGGGTAGTTTGCTACCTGAATAGTCACCCAAAATTCTCCATACTATGGGAGCATCTTCTTCATCTCCTTGACCCAGTATGTCTGACAGACATATTTGAGAGTATGGAACTATAGAGCACTTCCTTAGCCTGTCTGGGCAGAGTTTGGCTGTCTATTAGATGTCATTCTTCATATGGCATGAAGATTTACAGATGCCTTATTTTCTGTTCATACAAAGAGCAGAAATCAAGCCGTAAACTTTTTTAATTAAGTAAATATTTTTACTTTTTACATATACAGTTATGTTATTGTATGTATATACAATAAACTACCTATAGCAAAGAACTATCACACAATCAGGAATTACATAAATGTAACATTCATAGTATTTTGGCTATTAGTATTTGACAGCCTTAAAGAAAACATCCTTCCTATCTTGGTGCATCTAAAATTCTGAATTTATATCATCTCCATCACATCTTGTCATTATCAACTTAAAACATCTATCTAGACATATATCTTAACCCATAAACAACTAAGCTTCATTGTAAAACTAAGACACCTGGTCTTTAACTCCATCAGAGACTTCATAAGAAGTAAACTTGATTACCTGAGTATGATGGGAGTGCACAGTAGTATCTTTCCAAATAAAAAATTTAAATGAAGTCATTTTAAGGTAGAAGCTTCCCATATGAACTACTGTAAATGGTACTATGTCAGGAAACTGTACCAAATTATTAATTATGACATATTAAGTGAATAGCTTGCTACTAAAAGTCCAACTTTATTCAAACATTGTATATGACATAATAATTGTGTGCTTACAATATATGGACAGGCAATGAGGATAAGATCATAGGAATGAAGAGAGAATAAAACAATGCTCCTAAGATTTGATATGGGAAGTGTGAAAATGCCTCCCACGGAAGTAAAACTTCAAAAATGATAAGGACAGAAAACATTACATAACTCATTTGGTCCAGCCGAAACAAAGGTGAAATGTTTTGATAATTCCGATGTCTTTTATCATTACATCAAAGAAAATACTCCCTTAAATGATGTTAAATAAATAGAAAACATGGATAAAAATTTCAGGTGTTAAACAGAATATGGGTGTGTCTCTTCTTACTTTGACTTTCAAGACAAGTGTGCATACCAGTATGTGAAGCAAAAAAGACAAATCCTGTTTTTCACAAAGATGATATGAAATATGGACCACAAGCAACAGTCAAACTGCTACCACACTGAATATACCTAGAATTTATGTACAACATGGGACATTATACATGCTTCATTTTTTTTATTGTCTGTAATTATTATTAGAACAAATAGTCCTTATATTTATGAGCACATGAACATAGAAGAGGGATTATAGGAAGGAAATAAAAGCTAAATTCTCTATTCCTCATCAAAATATTTTATATTTTAGTAATTTAAGATTTAATTATTAGAAGCATCTTTAGAGCTAAATTCAGACCAATGGCAATTAAAATTTTAATAGGGGCATATAACAGTAGCTAATGCAAAAGAGGACATGTATTTGAAAAATATTTCAGAATAGTAGGTGGGAAAGCTAGGGGAGGGAGAAAGGAGAGTGATAAATGATATTATTATAATTTCAAAAAATGAATGTGTCCCAATTGGTCTCTCTATGTAAAATATTAAAAGCACAGGAGATGACAGACATATTAACTGGCCTGGTTTCATCACTTTATTTACTTATTTATTTATTTATTTATTTAATTTTTTGGGTTTTGGTTTTTGTTTGTTTTTAGACAGGAGTTCTCTATGTAGCCTTGGCTGTCCTTTACTCACTTTTGGTTTCATCATTTATTGTGTATGTATAAACAACAACACAAATAAAAAATATTCTAATGGTACTGGAGAGAGATGGAAGGAAGCTTTGACCTGGGTGTTACTGAAAGCTGCGAGATCTAGTACAATTAATTTAAAATCTATAAACTATTTTTCTTCTTACAATCTATTAGCTAATATAGTTCACATTAATATTAATGTAAAAGTCTTCATCAAAAATGATTTATAGCAATATATGCTTCTAGTTTTGTTTTTAAGATTTATTTATTTATTGTTATGTATATGAGTGCTCTATCTGCATATACACTTGCACTCCAGAAGAGGGCATCAGATCACTTTATAGATGGTTGTGAGTAACCATTTAGTTGTGGGGAATTTAACTCAGGACCTCTAGGAGAACAGACAGTGCTTTTAACTTTTGAACCATCCCACCATCCTCTATTGTTTTATTTTAAAAGCCCCAAAATTCTCCACATTATTTAAGTAACTAAATCTACATTCAACTGAGTACAGGTGAAATGATTTTGCTTTCTTTTCCATTTTTTCTTAAATTGATATCATATTCATTTCTTTATAGTTCCAAATTTTAAGAACTGATAATAAATAATAATATATCCAGAGAATAGTAATAGTAATATTTTTTACTCCAGCAACTGTTAATCATTAATTTCAGATATCAGCATTGTTGTTTTATCTAATGAGATTAAATGAAAAGTAATCAAAATGTTACATAGTTATAAAAATGGAGTTTTTCAAAGTTGTTTAAATTTGAATCAGAGATCCAGTACCAAAGAACATAAATGCACGGTGTTTGAACTCATTTATAGGGATATATATATGTATATTACAAAAATATATGTAAATATGTGAATGTTGAAATATTGTGTGTAGCTGACATTTTCTACATCTTACCGAAAATGTTAAGATAGATATTCCAAGTATATGTAAGTATAGTAACATTTCAAAATAGCTCGAAATGTTATAATAATTTTATTAAAGCACTTATTCATATTAAAATTATATCAGTTTCTCTGTCAATGAACTAGTCAGATATCTACATTTTCTAAATATAAGAGTAATTTAGGCCAAGAGTTAAAGTTTTTTCAATGTTTCTCTAGTCTCTTAACATCTAAGAATTATTATCCCCTTTGGCTTTCATGACCTTGACATTATTTTCAAAATTAGAGACCTCTTATTTTTGAGAATGTCCCACAATTTGGTTTAACTTTTGCTTGTTAATGATACTTTTCAAATGGCATATTTCTGACAGCAATATTACAAAAGTGGTTCTCTCTTCTTCTGCCATTTATATCAGGAGGCACATGGTATCAGGTTGTCTCATTACTTGGATTGTTACCTTTGATGATTTACTTGAGATTTTTAACCACTTCATCAGTTCACTGTAAAATAACTAGCTGTTCCTTATAAAAATAAAAGTTTTTCAAATGGTCTAAGTTTGACTATGTAAATATTCCACCACTCATTAAACTTTTGCCCAATTTAACTACCATTTTTCATTTTGCCTAAATTAATTATTATAATACTTGCTAACTCAAGTTATTTCTCACTCCATTATTCCTTCTATTACTACTTTCCTTCAGTTCAAAGAGAGCAATTTAAATTTATCTTTTAAAAAATCTGTAATTTTGGTTTTTTTTAATTTATTCTTGTTACATCTCTATGGTTATACCATCGCTTGTATCCTCCCATTCTTCCCTACCTCCCATTTTCCCCTTATTCCCCTCTCCTATGACTGTTCCTGAGAGGGATTACCTCCCCCGGTATATGCTCATAATCATATCTCTTCTCAGTGACCTGCTGTCCTTCCTCTGAGTGCCACCAGGTCTCCCCCTCCAGGGGACATAGTCAAATGTGATGCACCAGTGTACATGAGAAAGTCATATCCCACTCTCCACTCAAGTGTAGAGACTGTCCTGTCCATTGGCTAGATCTGGGTAGGGGTTTAAATTTTACCGCCTGTATTGTCCTTGGCTAGTGCCTTAGTTAGAGCGGGATCCTTTGGCCCAAATCTGCCTATCATAATGTTCTACTTGTAGGTTTCTAGGACCCACTGGATCCTTCTACATTGCTATTCTCACATGGTTCTCTCATCTAGAGTCCCAATAAGATGTCCTCCCCTTCGTCCCATTTTCCTGGTAAGGGATGGCTTTCGTGGGACATGCCCCTTGGTCTATTATGCAGATATAAGTGAGTACATGCCACTTGAGTCTTTCTGCTTCTGGGTTAACTCACTCATTATGATCATTTCTAGCTCAATCCAATTATCCACAAATTTCGGGAATTCCTTGTTTTTAATAGCTGAATAGTATTCCATAGTGTATATGTACCACAGTTTCTTTATCCATTCTTCTACTGAGGGACATTTAGGCTGTTTCCATGATCTGGCTATTATGAATAAGGCTGCTATGAACATGGTTGAGCAAATTTTCTTGTTGTGTGCTGATGCGTTCCAAGGAGTATATTCCAAGGAGTAGAATAGCTTGGTCTTGAGGAAGCCCTATTCCCAGTTTTCTGAGATAGCACCAGATAGATTTCCAAAGTGCCTGTACTAGTTTGCATTCCTACCAGCAATGAAGGAGTGTTCCTCTCTCCCCACATCCTTGCCAGCATGTGTTGTTGCTTGAGTTTTTGATCTTAGCCATTCTGATGCGCTTAAGATGGAATCTCAGAGTTGTTTTGATTTGCATTTCCCTGATGACTAAGTAGGTTGGGCATTTTTTTAAGTGTTTCTCAGCCATTTGATCTTCTACTGTTGAGAATTGTCTGTTTAGTTCCAAGCCCCATTTCTCAATTGGGTTATTTGGTTTGGTGGTGTTTAATTTCTTGAGTTCTCTATATATTTTGGATATTAGACCTTTGTCAGATGTAGGGTTGATGAAAATCTTTTCCCAGCCTGTAAGCTGTTGCTTTGTTCTCTTTACTGTGTCCCCAGCCTTACAGAAGCTTCTCAGCATCATGAATTCCCATTCATTAATTGTTGACATTAAGGCCTGGGCTGTTGGTGTTCTGTTCAGGAAGTTGTCTCCTGCTCCAATATGTTCCAGGCTCTTCCCCACTTTTTCTTCTAACTGACTTAGTATCTCTGGTTTTATGTTGAGGCCTTTAATCCACTTGGATTTGAGTTTTGTGCAAGGTGACAAATATGGGTCCAGTTGCATTTTTTTACACATAGACATCCAGTTAGACCAGCACCGTTTGTTGAAGATGCTATACTTTTTCCACTGAATGGATTTGGCTTCTTAAAAAATCTGTAATTTTGAAAGTGCCTTATGTTCAATAAAGAGTGATAAGGCTTTTTACTTATTTATACTTTTATACTAAAATAACCCAATTTTTCATTTTGTCATTAATTCAGGTTGAATCATGCAAACTTTCTTTAAGTATGATTATATGTATAGATTGGCTTAGCTATGAGTAAACAGGGACATCAAAAAATCATTGATATTGGAAAGTCTCTTGCACATAAGATTCCTTCGACACACTGTCTAAATTCCCACTTAACAGATGATGCTTTTTTGTTAGTAATTATAGGAATATTTACGTGGAGGGGTTTAAAGCTGATGCTTATCCATCTTTTTCAACTAGGAAAGAACGTATGAAGTCTTATAAATACTTTCAATTATTTTGTCAAAGGAAATTATAACGCTATACTGCAAATGAAATCATTGTTCCTCTTTTCTCTCAAGAGCTCACTCACTCAGAGTTATTAGAATTCCCTCATCAACACCTGCTGTAAAGCACAAACATCAAGTACTGTCCACTATGTGAGTACTTGTATATGATTGCAAAACAAAACTCTTTAGTTTAATTCTTTTGCCTTTGTACCAGATGAAAATAGAAAAAAGTTATTTCCACTTACACATTATTGATTTTTGTACATATATAAAATATAAATTATTTAAAAACAGTACGAAATATGTGAATTTGAACTATAAGTGACACCAAATATGGAAGGCAACGTCAATAAGGAAAGAAAATCAAAAAGAAAAAAGAAAAGAAAAGAATATCCAAAGCCACAGCTAAATCTGAGGGCTTTTATTAAGTACACTCAATGGAAAATTGTTCAAGGTTGAATATTACCTTATAGTGAAATAATGAAATAAAGACCATACTTATCCATATATTTTCCATATGTCTTTGTCTTCATAATTAAGGATTATTCTTTACCTCCAGGTAAAGGAGGGCAGCTTATATATGAAGGTTTTATGGTCAACTTTAGGAAAATTTCATGAAATACTTATGTATCAGATACATATCGGTATGGAATATAAATTCCATTTCCAAAATAAAATAATAAGAGCACTGTGAATAAAGATCAGGCCAAAACAAGACTAAAACCAAGCAGGGCAAATACCAGATCCGATGCTTCAATTACAAATGTCTAAGTGGCTTTACCTCTCCAAATTTTCACCTTGCAACCTCCATCTTTCTCTTGGCTACTTTCCATTGGTTGTATACAGCTTCCCGGGTAAAGTATCTCATGGATATAGTATCTTCAACTTCTTGGTATCTAAACTGTAACCAGAGCTTTCCTTGCAAAGATTTATATAATGTTTGTGAGGTTTTTTGGTTTTTTTTTGTTTGTTTTTTTTTGTTTTTTTTGTTTTTTTTTTTTTTTTTGTGCCTCTATCAGGTACTACAAAAATGTCATGAGTTAACTGGTTAAGTAGCCTCTGAAATCACAGAGTAATAATCCATAGAGATGGTTAGTGTTGCAACTTTCTGTATATAAAAGGAGCAACAAGTGGAAATCACTGCCAAGTTCTTTTGCCATCTTTGGACAAAAAATGGGCCTCTTGAAACAGAGTTATAGGAGCTGAAGTTGAAACTGTTGAAACACTTCCCTATTTATTGTTTTCTGAAAGCTTCAGAATTTTTAGGCTTTCCTTATATAAGTTGGAGCTTTAGCTGGAGTGGAGGGATGTTACCATACAAGACCAGTCCATTTTGTTCCAGTGCAGAGGGAAAATTTTTATTTAATGGTATTAATCTCTTTAACAATAACAGCTTCCCCACACCCATCCCTGAAAATGACTTAACTACAATCTTCAATGTATTTTTTTTCCTCTCTATTAGGACACTTTGAAATGTTCTTTCTGCCACACTTGTAGCTTTTTTATATTGGAGACCCAAATAAGAGTATTCATTAGTAACAATTCCATAGAATGAAATACAATTTTATACAAATTCTCATTACATTTGTAAAATTCACCCTTTTGCCAAAATATTAAAAATATGTCACAAAGTAAAATTCCTGATGGGACAATTGTATACCTTTGAAATTTCATGAAAATTCCACTCTCCATATTTTTCTCAGAATTGTCATACCTAAGTTTCACTATCATGTATCATAAAACTATGCTTAGAAACTTTCAATTTCTTTTAGAGACATTTACAAAATCTTCTGTATTTTTCCACATAACAAAACCTAAAAGCCAAATGATTGTGTTTACCACTGCAACAGCCCCATAGCCAATAGCAGTTTCTTTAGTTATTTTTATGTTATGATAAATTACAAAGAAACAAGAAGAATATATGTTGGCTTAGAGTTCTAGAAGGAAAAATCCCAGAAGCAAGACATGAAGGCTGAAATATGAAACTAGACTTCCAATCAAGACAAACAAATAGAAAGACAGATGACAGAATGTAGAGTGTCTAAACTCTTAACATCCACCATCAGGTGTAAATTTACTACAGACAGTCTCTATTTTCTGAAGGTTGTGTAACTTTCCCATATAGCATGAAGGATTGTGACCAAGTGTACAAATACATAAGTACATCTCCCACTCAAATTACCATAGATAAGTTAAAATATAACTATGCACTGTGTTAAGTTTAAGAAAAAGGCGTTCGTCTTTTTTAGTGATTATTACAAAATTTAAGCTATGATATAGAGCCATATAATCTTACATGCATTTCAATAAGATTGTAATCAATAATCAATGCATATACTTACTTGGCCAGAAAAGTCATCTAATGACGGTGTTAGCTTCATATATTATATAAGCTTGTTTTTTCAAGGTAAGTTTTTTCTTTCAGATGTAATTAATTTTTTTCACACACAGATCTTATTCTTATCTTTAAATATATTTTTAATTTTTAAAGGTGTATGAGAGCCTATGATAACTGGATTTCTTCTAACATGTCCCCAAAGAATACTATTGAGTTTGTATATTATTTTTAATTCTCTAACATTTATTATTTAATTCATTTTAAGGAAATTTATTATTGATTCATTAAGCATTCTTGTTATACTTTTATCATATACAAATAAAAACACCTATATCCAATTTTAATTTTCTATTTGAGTTCCTAATTTGCATTTTATAGAGTGAACTATGTGAACTTATTTCTGGGGTTTGAAAACTCAACAATTCTTGAGCTTGCCCCAAGCTCATAACTTGCAATCTCACTAATCCCCACCAAGGAAATATCTACCTTGGAAAACTCCACAGCCAAGTAACACTGTATAAGTCTACCACCTGCTAAATTCTTTGCTTCTTCTCACCTAAGAGGAAGCCTGTCTTTCTCAATAAATCTCTCATGTGAGTTTGTTGTGCAGTGGGACTTTGTGATATTCCTTGTATTCCAACTACCAGGATACCTTTCCCTTCAGAACTATAACACGTTCATTGGGGAAAACTTTCCTCCTAGATCTGTGACACTAAATATTTATTATTATCAGATGCGTTGTTGTGCTTAGTTTTCAGATAATTTTAATTGCAACTTTTCTCCATTTTGTTTCTTCTTTCCTAATTTGGCTATTTTTTTTTTAAAGCAAGTCATTTTGATTTGAGTATAGCTTGGCTACATGTATGAATACCACTGATATTTAGCTATCAGGGTAATTATTCCACAAACCAGATGCATCGATGTCTGTAGCTTTTAGATATACACAGATTTGTACTTGGATTTTTATCACCTAGCACCATGAAGATTTGAAAGGACAATTTATCTTGAAAGTTGAAACATATGCCTTCTAACTAACAATTATCTAAACATGTGTCATCTAACTAACAATTATCAAGGGACCAAAATAGAGAACCACAAACAGATAGATTAGTTTTACATTCACTAAATCCAAATAGTGCTGAGTTCTGTTTAAATTTCTATTCCTAGCTTAAGCTTACTAAGAAAAAATAATAATTCCCTCCATAACGTTACCTATTCTAGAAATATAAATCTGACCATAATTGCTTTTCCTTTGCAAGAATTGTTTAGCTTTTATTAAGTAAAGGACAATATCATATCAATCATATTTTTATTAGTTTATTGTTAATATATTTTACATTATATAGTTAATGTTACTTTACACAATATTCAGTAAAAACATTCTGATATGCAGTTACTGGTAGGAAGAAAATGAGCTAGCAGAATAAGTTATAACTCATTTTAATAAGTTAATTTAATTAATTATCCATAAATTTTCAATAATTTATAACAAATTTTAGGTGAGAAAAATGGACAGCATATCCATTACATGTCTCTTGGACTTTGTAGTTCTTCTGTTAAGCAAAATAAGCAAGATTTAACACTTCTAATTTTAACACATCTATACAAATCTCTACAAAAGCTTAGTATTTCTATAAATATTTTTGCAAGTAAGGTGAACCACTCTAAATTGACCATGAAGCAGGTATCATATGGAGTAATGGAAAAAATAGAAAATCTAGACATTACCTCCAATAAATGTATTGTAAATATTGTTGTCAATGAAATAAAGATAATTTAGTAGGTAATAAATATATTCTCTATAGTTATAGCTACAGCCCTTGAATACCACATAAGTAACCATGAAATAGAAACTAAACCAACACTTTAAACAGTCAAAATGATCACAAATTAACTCAGAAAACATGAAAAGATAACACAAGAAAATCTATGTAGCATAATGTTAGAGATCTTACAGGGTCCAGAAAAGGTAATGTATGGGAAGAAGTATTTCAAAATTCTGTTTTTTATATATTGCTGGCATGTTTAAAGAAACTGTCAGTACTCTAGAGAATGAAACCAACTACTTAAGAAATACAAATAAGTCTTTAGTAAATGCTTAAAAAAGATGATAGATAATGTTTAAAATGAGCAGACAAGGGTTACATTATTGTTAGTAATCAGAAAGTGCAACTGAATGCTTTGTTTATAAGCCACTGTTACACTTTGTGGTGGGTATATTAATTGTTGACCGTGAAGCTATTGCAAGATGCAGAGTAATTAGAACTCTCCTGCCTGCACAGACACTGTGGAAAATGAATGAGCTATCCTGTTTTGTATCGATTCATCCAGCCAGATTTGTGATTAAGGAATTCAATGTGATTGCATTTTAATCTGACTGCATTTAATGTTTCTGAAGATACATAAATACCTTTGCAGCTTTGTTAAGACTTCTGATATACATTTTTCTAGTAATTTGTTTACCATTTTGCAGCACAGAGTGTTTATTATACTGCTGTTGTTTGAATAGGTTTTGATGCATCTTTTATAGGTCATTTTAGCAGTAGGTTTATATTTGGATGTAGTTTAGTGACTGCACTCTTTGTTTCTGGGAGTTTCACTCAAGCACTTTGGGAAAGTCAATCATTGGTGCAAAATTTCCTAATATTGACTATGTTTTGGGAGATTTTTTTCTGAAAGTCAGCTTGACTGTATATAATATTCTTGATTGTCAAGGAAGTTTTGTTTTTCACAACCTGTTTGATGTCATTTCATTCCCTTGTTGTCTGTAAGATTTTTAAAACAAAATATGTTACTAATCTAATGGAAAAATTTTTACAGATGATTTGACACTCTTTTCTTTCATTTTTCCATCTTTTTTTTTCTTTTTGATTCTTGTATGGCAAGAAATTATTTCCGTTCTAATTATGTCTACTTGATATCTCATGGGTTTTCAACACAAGGATGTCAATATTGTTCTCACAAATATAAATATATTTGGCTGTTACTCCAATGATTAGGTTTCTTTGTCTTTAGTTTATGGCCTCTATATCCAGACATTATTTTATTTTATTTTTTTAGTCTTACATTAAATGATTAAAGTACAGTTCTTTTATGTTTATTTCCTTACATAGATATATAGCAAGTGGATGTATGTATGTATTTCTTGATGAATGGGAAAGTTCTTCAACAATCAGACATCTACATGAAAATACTGCTCTTTGTATGATTTATAGAAGAGAAGGCACTATTTTAATACCTGACCATCTCACAAGAACCATATGACAGCTCTTGTAAAAGTATGTATGGTTCAGTCATCACCCTCCTATCCATTGGCATCAAGAAAGCAAAATATATTTTAAATAAAATTATTTAATGAGTACATGTTTAATTTTTAATCACATATCACTAGAAACAACTGAAATGGACATCAATTTTGATAGATTTCAAAGTAGTTTTGTACATAAATGAAGCCAGTCTCATAAATTCATCTACTGTATAAGATTGTATTTATTTGATAATCTTAAGGAGACAGATTCACAGTGACAGTGGATGTGTCAGGAGTCCCAAAGAAGTAGTTTGTTACTCCAACAGGACCTGAGGTGGTACGTTCTGTACCATTAATACTGTATGGGTACAAACAAACCATGATTGCTGCATAGGTACATATTATCTATATTTCTGCTAACATTTGAAAACAGCTCAATAAAATATCTTATCATCATGATTGTAGACTTGTAAGAATACCGAGTTGGTACTTCAGTAATTTGAAAGTGATTAACTATATAACTGAAATCTCCCAAATACTTATGTTAAGAAAACAAAAACAAAAATAAAACTCATGTATAATGTCTCTTACAAAAATGTACCTCGAATAAGATATTTATATCACATTAGTCTAACAAATTAAGTATATAATTTTGAACAAACACATTTATTATGCTTACCTGAATAGTTAATATTTTGATAATTAATTATTTAGCCTTTTCTCCTAATCTTTACTCAGGTAAGTGACCTACCTTGTAACTGTCACTCTATCATGTACACCAATCCAAATAACGATCTCTTAATGGATGGACTGACAAATAAGGACCTCTAGCTGTAGGTAAGGCTGAAGATATAGATCAGTATTTTTTAAACCTTCTTAATTCTGTGAAACTTTAATGCAGTTACTCATGCTGTCATGATCTACAACCACTGTGTTTCTATTTCATAACTGTAATTTTGCTACTGCTATGAATTTTAATGTAAATATTTGTCATAGGTAACTTTGTTAACCTTATTAAAAGTAATAACATCCTGCAAATTATATTCCCAAATATTTCTTTAAAATCAAATATATAAGACTTAATTTAAAGTATTTAATATTTATGAATATTGTTTTAGGAGGGGTGGAGCAACTCCTATGTATTAATATATAAAGAGGGAATCCATCAGCATACAGGCTTAATTGTGCTCTAATAAGAATAGCAAGCATCATCAAGATGGAGGCACCCAGCAAGCACTGTATCTGATCTACTGCACTGAGACCAGGGACTAGAATAGAGCCACAGACTGTTCAATCCAGACAACTTTAGGTGAGTTGGGTCTCGCACAGCGCAGACCACCGGCAACGTGACCCCAGTCAAGTATCATTCCACTGAGGCACTGAATCCACTCTCCAGACTCTTATACAGAACCCACCTGAGGCTGCAGCTGGTACATAAAGCTCAAATTCAGTGCGCTGGTTGGTACCAGAGCCCTTGGCTTATAGAGGTTACAGGGAAACTGAGGAAACTGCCCTTGGTTCCATCCACCTGTCCCTCACAAATCTGCTGAGGACCCCACGCTGTGGGTCCACCTAGCTCTGAGAGAGCACATGCGACCTGCGGTGCCAAACCAGGCCCACTTTGGAACAGAGTGTGGGTTACTGAGCTGCTTGGGTCCACCTAGCTCAGAGAGAGTGCCCCCAACCCATGGTGCCAAACCAGGCCAACTTTGGAACAGAATGTGGGTTACTGAGCTGCTTGGATCTATATAGCTCAGAGAGAGTAACCTGCAGCCAGCAGGGCCATACTGTGCCCACATTGGAACAAAGTGCAGGGCCTGAGCCTGCAGATCCCAGCAGTTAGAACGAAGCTTGGACTCTTCACACAGCCCTGGCAGGATCTCCCACGTGGCTGGGTCCACCTAGCTCAGAGAGAGTGGTGTGCAGCCAGCAGGGACAGACCAGGCCGACATTGGAACAGAGTGGAGGGTACTGAGCTGCTTTGGTCCAACTATCTCAGAGATAGCAGCGTCCAGCCCATTGGGGGCCAAACCGGTCACCCATTGGAACAGAGCACAGGGGGCAGAGCCTGATGATCCTAGCAGTTAGAACCTAGAGTGGACGCAACAAACAGCCACAACAGCAACTCCCACACTCTCGGGAAAGGCTTGAAACACCAGAGGTGTCTATACGCTGGTCTAAAAGGTGCATATAGCTCAATGGGTCTGAACTGGGCGAGGTCTGAACTACAGGTCCGTGGGAAGTGCAGGCAAGTGAGAACATCTTGCCAACCAGATTTGGCCAGCCTCGATCTGAGATCCCATAACACCTGGCCAGAATCACAACACTAACATGAAAGGAAATAGTCAGAAGCCTACTTCTGCTGACTCAGCCCAGAGCCTAAGGTGTACAGCAAAGTCTCCAGGAGTGGAAATTAGGTCACCTATCTGTGTCAAGGGAAAAATTCCCTAATCCCCATAGGCAAGAGATTGTGATCTATAATCATTCACCAAGTACCCACTGTCAACAACTATTGAAGGAAACCAGAAGCCACACCCCATTAACAGAAAAAGCAAAATGTCTACAGGACAGCGTAAGAATGCAAACAACAAAAACCAAAACAACTCAGCACCTCCAGATCCCAGCTATCCCAAAGTAAACAACCTGGAAAACCTGCACAATAGAAATAAAAGAAAATGACCTCAATTCCTTAAAAGGAAGATGATAATGAAAGAAATAAATGAAATCTGTAAACAACTGCAGGAGGATGCAACCACGTGGGTGGAGGACATAAAAGAGTCATATAGAAAGGCACTGGAAGAATTTCAGGAAAATACAAACAGACAGATGATGGAAATCAATAAAATACTTCAAGATCTGAGGACAAAAATGAAATCTATGATAAAGAAACATACAGAAGAAAAACATGACTGAGAGACCATAGAGAAGAAAGCAACCAAAAAAAGAGATGGCCTTCTCAAAAAGAATCCAGGAAATGGAGAAAAGAATTTTGGGACTTGAAGATACAATCGTAGAACTCGAAACAACTATCAAAGAAAATGCTAAATCAGAAAAGGAAAAAGGTCCTGACATACAATATCCAAGAAATCAAGGACAGCATGAAAAGAACCCTGAGAAAATAATAGGCATTGAGGAAAGAGAAGAAGCCCAACTCCATGGCCCAGAAAATATCTTCAATCAAACCATAGAAGAAAAATTTCCCAATCTGAAGAAGGAGATGCACATGAACATAAAAGAGGCCTAAGACCAAATAGAATAGACCAGAAAAGAAAATCTTTCCACCACATAATAACAAAAAAACAAACTATACATGACAAAGAAAAAATATTAAAAGCTGCAAGGAAAAAAGGCAGAGGAACATACAATGGCAAACCTATCAGAATTATATCTGACTTCTCATCTGAGACCATGAAAGCCAGAAAGGACTGGATAGAGGTCCTGCAAACCCTAAGAGACCACAGATGCCAGGTTAGACTACTGTACCCAGCAAAACTATCAATAACCGTTAATGGAGAAAACAAAATATTCGATGACAGTAACAAACTCAAAAAGTACCTATCCACAAATCCAGCTTTACAGAAGTTACAAGAAGGAAAACTCTGCCACACAGGAATGAGTTACAATCAAAACTACACAGGAAATTGAAAACTACACCATCGCAACCCCACAACCTCACAAACTCTCGACTGTAACAAATATCAAAATGAAGGGACTTAACAGTCACTGGTCATTAATATCCCTCAACATCAATGGTCTCAATTATCCAAAAAAAAAAAAAAAAAAAAAGACATAGACTAACAGTATGAACAGAATGGACACATAAACAAAACTCAATATTCTTCAGCATCCAAGAAACACATCTCACCCACAAGGACAGACCTCAGGGTAAAAGGCTGGGAAAAAAATATTCCAAGCTAATGGTCACAAGATGCAAGCTGGATTAGCCATCCTAACATCTAATAATATAGACTTTCAACCAAAATTAATCAAAAGGGATGAGGAAGGACACTTCATACTCATCAAGGTTAAAATCTACCAAGATGATATCACAATTTTGAACACATATGCTCCAAATACAAGGGCACCAACATTTGTAAAAGAACTATTAACAAAGCTTAAACCACTCATTGATCCCAACAGATTAATTGTGGGAGACTTCAACACTAATCCCGAAACTCTTCAAGCTACTACAAAAGATAGAAATGGATGGGACATTACCAAATTCTTTTTTTTAAACATTTTTTAATTTAATTATTTTATTCTTGTTACATCTCAATGATTATCCCATCTCTTGTATCCTCCCATTCTTCCCTCCCTCCCATTTTCCCCTTATTCCCCTCCCCTATGACTGTTCCTGAGGGGGATTACCTCCCCCTGTATATGATCATAGGGTATCAAGTCTCTTCTCGGTGACCTGCTGTCCTTCCTCTAAGTGCCACCAGGTCTCCCCCTCCAGGGGACATGGTCAAATGTGAGGCACCAGAGAACGTGAGAAAGTCATATCCCACTCTCCACTCAAGTGTGGAAACTGTTGAGGCCACATTCATGTTGATACCTGAACCTCACAAAGACCCTACAGAAAAGGAGAACTTCAGAATAATTTCTCTTATTAACATAAATGCAAGATATTCAATAAAATACTCACAAAACGAATATAGAACATATCAAAGATATCATTCATCATGAGCAGGTAGGCTTCATTCCAAGCATGTAATGATGGTTTAATATATGGAAATCCATCAATGTAATTCACCATATAAACAAACTATAAGAAAATAACACATGATCATCTCCTTAGATGCAGAAAAAGCATTTGACAAAATCTAACACCTATTCATTTTTAAAGTGTTGGAGAGATCAGGGATACAAGGCACATTCCTAAACATAATAAAGGCTATATACAGCAAGACAATAGCCAACATCAAATTAAACGGAGAGATACTCAAGGAAATTCCTCTAAAATCAGGGACCAGACAAGGTTGCCCACTATCTCCATATCTCTTCAATATAGTTCTTGAAGTCCTAGCCAGAGCAATAAGCCATCAAAAGGAGATCAAGAGAATCCAAATGGGAAAGAAAAACATAAGAGTATCCCTATTTGCAGATGATATGATAGTGTACATAAGTAACCCCCAAAATTCCACCAGAGAACTCCTTCAGCTGATAAACACGTTCAGCAAACAGGCTGGTTACAAAATTAACTAAAAAAATCAGTAACCTTCCTATATACAAATGACAAACATACAGAGGAGAAATTAGGAAATCTACACCCTTCACATTAGCCACAAGCAATTTAAAATATCTAGGAGTAACTCTAACCAAGCAAGTGAAGGACTTCATTGAAAAAATCTTTACGTCTCTCAAGAAAGAGATTGAAGGCAACTTGAGAAGATGGAGGGATCTCCCTTGTTCGTGGATCAGGAGAATTAACATAATAAAAATGGCTCTCTTACCAAATGAATTTACAGATTGAATGCAATCCCTACCAAAATACCTACACAATTTTTTAAAGACTTTGAAAGGTCAATTCTCGACTTTATATAGAAAGCCAAAAAGTCCACAATAGCTAAAACAATCTCATACAATAAAAGATCCTCCGGAGGAATCTCCATACCTGATCTCAAGCTGTACTATAGAGCAATAGTAATTAAAACAGCATGGTATTGGCACAGCTATAGTTGGTTGATCAATGGAATCTAATTGAAGATCGATATATGAATCCACATACATATAGTCACTTGATTTTTGACAAAGAAGCCAAATCTATTCAATGGAAAAAGGATAGCGTCTTCAACAAATGATGCTGGTCTAACTGGATTTCTACATGTAGAAAAATGCATTTAGACCCATACTTGTCACCATGTACAAAACTCAAATCCAAGTGAATTAAAGAACTCAACACAAAGCCAGAGACACTAAATCAGTTAGAAGAAAATGTGGGGAAAAGCCTGGAACACATTGACACAGGAGACCACTTCCTGAACAGAATGCCAAAAGCCCAGGCCTTAAGGTCAACATTTAATAAATGAGACCTCATGAGGCTGAGAATTTTCTGTAAGGCAGAAGACACTGTCAAAAAAACAAATCAGGGGATGGTGAGATGGCTCAGAGGTTAAGGTTGCCACCTGCTCTTCCTGAAGTCCTGAGTTCAATTCCTAGCAACCACATGGTGCCTCACTACCATCTATAATGAGATCTGGTGCCCTCTTCTGGTATGCAGGGGAACATGCAGGCAAAACAATGTAAACATAATAAATATTAAAACAAAAACAAAAACAAAGCGACAACCTACAGACTGGAAAAGATCTTCACCAACCCTGTATCTGACAAAGGTATAATATCCAAACTTTATAAAAAACACAAGATTAAACACCAACAAACCAAATAATCCAATTGAGAAATGGGGTTCAGAATTAAACAGAGAATTCTCAACAGAGGAATATCAAGTGGCTGAGAAACACTTAAAGAAATGCTCAACATCTTTAGTCATCAGAGAAATGCAAATCCAAACAACTCTGGGATTCCATCTTACACCCATCAGAATGGCTAAGATCAAAAATTCAAGTGACAGCACATGCTGGCAAGAATGTGGAAAAAGAGGAACACTCCTTCATTGCTGATGGGAATACAAGCACGTGCAGCCACTTTGGAAATCTGTCTGGCACTATCTCAGAAAACTGCAAATAGGGCTTCCTCAAGATCCAGACATTCCACTCCTTGGAATATACACAGAAAATGCTCCAGCATACACCAGGGACATATGCTCAACCATGTTTATTGCAGCCTTATTCATAATAGCTAGAACATGGAAACAGCCTAAGTGTCCCTCAGTAGAAGAATGGATAAAGAAACTGTGGTACTCAGCTATTAAAAACAAGGAATTTCCAAAATTTATGGACAAATGGGTTGAACTAAAAATGATCATAATGAGTGCGCTAACCCAGAAGCAGAGAGACTCAAATGGTATATACCCACTTATAACTGGAAACTAGCCCAAAGGGCATGTCCCATGAAAGTCTTCACTTACCAGGATAGTAAGTGATAGTAAGGGATAGAGGTAAGGACATCCTATTGGGACTCTAGGTGATAGAAATAGGAGAAAGGGAAATAGAAGGATCTTGAAGGTCTTAGAAACCTACAAGAAGAACACTATGATGGGAGGATCTGGGCCCAGGGGTTCTGCTCGATCTATGGCAAGGACAATATGTGCAGTCATCATCAAACCCCTATCCAGATCTAGCCAAGGGACAGAAAATTCTCCACAGTCAAGTGAAGAGTGGGGACTGACTTTCACACAAACACTGGTGCCCCATATTTGGCCATGTCCTCTTGATGGGGAGGCCTGATGGCACTCGGAGGAAGAATAGCAGACTATCAAGAAGAGACTTGATACCCTAACATCATATTCGGGGGGAGGAGGTCCCCTCAGTCATAGTCATAGGGAAGAGGAATGGGGTGAAAGTGGGAGGGAGGGAGTAATGGAAGTATGCATGGGATGGGATAGAAAATGATATGTAATATGAATTATTTTATATTTCTTTTTCAATAAAACAAATCTGTAAAAAAAGAGTTAATAGCTGTTTTGTTCTAGAATAGTGGTTCTGAACCTATGGTCACAGACCCAGTGTGGGTCAAATGACCCTATTACAGAGTCGCCTATGGCAATAAAAAACACATATATTTACATTATAATTTATAACAGTAGCAAAATACACTTATAAAGTAACAACACCATGATTGTGGATCAGACTTAAGAGGAGGAGGAAACATTTCTACTGATAAGCTTCCAAAACACTTTAAAATCGTTGTTTGCCTGGTCATTTGTGAGATAGTCTAGTCAAGATTGGTGCCTAAATCAAGATTTCATAATGTCATCGCCAAATTCCTTTGTTGTAATTTTTTATATCTGAAACATAACATTTTATAATACATGCTAATGAAATTTTGTTTCTTTTCTTTTGAACAGATGTGGTACACACTCTTTTTTAAAATTTATTTAATTAATTTCTTCAGATTAAACTTCAATTGTTATCCCAGACCTTGTATTCTCCTGTTCCTCCTCCCTCCCACTTTTACCCTATTCCCCTCCCCTATGTCTATAACCAAGGGGATCTCCTCCTTCACTATGTGGTCAAAGGCTATCACGTCTCCTCTTGGTAGCCTGCGCATTATTTCTTAAGGAGGCACCCTGAGTAAGAAATTTCCTTTTTTAAAATTTATTTTTCTGTCATATAGTATATCCCAAATGCAGATTTCATTCCATCCACTATTCTGAATCCCTTAATTCATTTTCCCTGGATTCTATCCTCCTTCATTCCTCTTCAGAAAAGCTCAGGCCTTTGAGGGAGATCAACTAAACATTCCATAAAAACTCACAAAAGACTAGACACCAATCCACATATCACAGCTGACTAAAGCATCCCAGTAGAAACAAAAGGGTCCCAAGTAAAGACAAAAGAGTCAGATTCACTACCACTGCCACAGTTAGGAGCGCTGTATGAATGTCAAACTATACAACCGGAACATACATGCAGAGAACCTAGCTCGAAGCCACACAGTGTCCATGTTTGTTATTTCAGTCTCTGTGAGATGCTATGAACCCTGCTTATTCAATTGTGTGGGTTTATTATGTATTAATGTGGGGTTTACTATGTATTAATGTTCTTAGGGTGATCTAGTCCCTCTACCTTCTAAAATCCTTCCTCCTCCTCTTATTTGCCTAATGTTTGGCTGTGGGTTTCTGCATCTGCTCTTTTTACTTGTTTAAGAAAGCCTCTCTGATGATGATTAGTGGGCTAGGCACCAATTGATGATTATAATGGAAGATCATTAGTAATCATTTCATGGATGTGTGTGTGTGTGTTGTTGTTGTTGTTATTATTGTTGTTGTTGCAGCATTTGGTTCTATCTTAAATCTCTGGGTTATCCAGTAGCTGGTTACTGGTTATTCTGATATTCTTTGTCTTTCAATGTAAATGTAAACAAAAGTCACTATCATGGTGGGTATACCAAAATACATTTAAGGGAATCTTAGTGATGAATATGTCAGGCACAGGATACATACAGTAGCTGTTTTATTTTAAGTATTATTTTCTAGTTCAAACTGTTTCCTGAGCTAAATAGCTACTTTTTATGTAATAAGATTATTCAATACAAGACTGAAAAGTGTGCGTGGTAACAGAGTTGTTTAACTCAAAGGCAGAAACTACTGATAGATCTCAAAACGGGCTTATACAGGGACAGGGGATAGGGAAAGTCTCAGTCAAATTTCACTATTATTCCAGCCTCTTGCTGCTTCTTCCTCCACCCTGCACATTTATAGATCTCCATGATCCTTGTATTGAATTATATTTGCACATGGTCTTGTTTACAACCTTTTCCATTTCACTTTCCCACTCATCTGTTTGAGTGGATATTTAAACAAACACTCTCAATCAGTATATCTGTTGTCTGGAATTCAGTTTGATATTTTTCTGTAATATTTTTAGTATTTTTAACAATGAAATTTTCACTTTTATTTTTTTAAAAACATGTGATATTTCCCAACTGAAACAAAAATCTTCCTGTATACAAAGATAGTTAACCAAACTGTATACACTCTCTAATGGTGAGGCTGCCTGAAAAAATAATTACATGGATATTTCATCACTAGGGAATTAAAAATGAAATAATGGGTTTAGGCTTTAAGAAACTCTATGGTTTTCTTGTACATTAATAATTGTAATATTATTTTTGAAACTCAAAACTGAAAAATAAAAGTACTGGCTATATTATATCTGTCCAAATTAACAATTAAGCTCAGATTTTGCTTTTATGAGAAATTTCCTTTTTTCCATGTAAAAATTTTAACAAATAGTTAATTGAATATTAGAGAAGGGAGCCATTCTTCTCATTTATTTGTTGAAGAGAAGAATATAATTGTAACTTGATATCATTTCAATACCAAATACTATATTCTCTGAATTTTCAGATAATATATCTAACTTTGTTTATCTGCAGGGTTTTAATAGTAAAACATTTGATATAGTGATTACTTATTACAATATCCAAAATAGTTACATATTAAAACTTATTTCTGTATTTAGAAATAAATTAAATACAACAAAAGTGGGTGCAAGGAGTGTTGAAATGATGAATAAATCAAGTCCTAAACTGGCACTGAACTTGAAAGCCAGAACAGAAATACTGACTATGGGTTCATTTCAGTTTTAATGTGATTAGATGTCTAAGCATTTTGAATGGAATGCAAGTACCTTGAAAAGACAATAACCTGGGCAGAGGAGATTGTCTTCTAAAGCAACAAATTAAAATGTCTTTACAAGGCAGGTCACGGTGGTCCAAGCTTGTAGTTACAGAACTCAAACACTAAGATAAGTAGATCATGAGTTGGAGGGAACTCTGAACTACAGAACCATTCTACATTCAGCCTATATAACATAGTCTCAAAATAAAAATGAACAGAAAAGGAACTTTAGTTATATATTAACATGATGGAGTCCCAGATTTCAATCCTTAACACACACACACTCATACACACACATACACACACACACACACCAAACAAAAATAAGCAAACAAGAACTTTAATTTATTCTCTTGTACCTATATATTTTATAGTTAAATTTTAAATGATTTAGAATTATAAAGATAGTAAACACACAGGTGTGATATTGTGTGATGTAGTGGATATAAACATCTTTTTGTTTTGATATCAAATGATGGATGTGAAACTGTTTCTTTTGAGGAAGTGTCATGTTTCCCCATTGGAAACAGATTCCTGAGAGTGCATGTGGTGTTTGTCTCCTAGAAATGGAAGTGCCTTAAGCAGGGGCAAGTTCTTTGCCAGTTGAAAAGCATCCTGGTACACACATTGGGAAGAGATAAATAGGAGCCCAAACCTAGGCTTCATTTTGCACACTATACATCACTTTATATCACTTGTCTGATTTTTGCTTCTTCTTAGAGATGCTCCTACACCTGAGAACACTTCCTGCTTCTAGATGCTGCATTTGTGGTTGCTTTTGCTGAATCTGCTAGAATCCTGATGACAAAGAGTGGAATCACACCAAAGTACGGAGTCTAAAAAGGTCTATCCCTCCTGTCCCTATTAACTATCTTTCTCTCCTATCCAGGCCAGATGGGTTGGAAGGGAGGCAGAGGCATTTAAAACCCCCAAATAAAGTACAATTTTAAAAGATAAAAGCCTACAATGTAAAGTTTCATAACACCCCTCCAGTGGAGTCTGTGTTACAAATACTACACAAGCCTGAGGCTACAACCTCCGAAACGGGGAGAGACTCCTGGACTGGGGCTGATGTTTCTGTCAGGAGAAAAACGGTAGCTTTTCTCTCAGTGCTGGAATCTATTCTTTCTTTTTAGCTGTACTTCACTCCCAAAGTAGTACTTCTCAGTCGTAACCACGGTCACTAGGAAACGGCCCTGACTGGGGACTGCAGCCAGGGACTGTACAGGACCGGAGTAGTTCTGCTTCACTTCCACTTATTAAAGAAACATGACTAAAAATTAATCATTAGTTAATAAGTTATAATATGGCCTACAAAAAAAACATGGAGTATTTCAAAAGACTCCAGGTAGTGGTACTCAGATATCAGAAAAGGGAACTAAAAGAAAAGGAAAAAACTGTCTTGGCACACAGGTACTGGGCACAAGTTTTGTTAGGTAAAGAACATTGACCCTGGACAAAGGAAGCATATACATATTGATTCAAGCCAGTAACTTAGAAGTGATGGCATCTTTGCTGTGTGTTCTGTACTCTGTATTGTTTCATTCAAAGTTATAATTCAAAACATAACAACACAGTAACTTCACATTCTGTACCTGAGCTGTGTATGCTTGAGTAATCACTGACTTCCTTGAACCTGCTCTGTGGGAAAACGTAAGTCCCTCTCCCCTGCTTTTGAAATGTATGTTTAAAAACTTACACTGCTTAGCAGCAAAATACACAAAACTCAATACTGAGTTGGTCTGTTAGTCAACAAGCCTTATCTCTGTTCACCAATGCTTCGAGAAGCCCCATTCCCAAGGACCTATCCTCCACTGAACAGGTCCATGAAGGTTTAGTACATGTACATAATAAGATGTCTAAGCCATGTCAATCTCCCAAAAATTTAAGTACATTTTAAAAAATTACAGCACAACAAGTCATTGTTGCCTATAGTTACTCTACTGAAGTGGTCTTGTCATTTGTGGGCAGGGGGTGGTGAATGTAACTTGTTTCTTCTTGTTTAGCCTTTCATATGCCTCCCTTGTTCCTCACTCCCCTAGCTTCTGAGAATTGTGTCATTCTATTCTCTATTCCTAATATATGAAAGTTTGAATATTTGTTTGATGAGTTAGAGCATGTGAAGATTATTGTCAGTGTTTGACATTCGTTTCTTTTACTTAATTTGAACACCTTGAAGAGATACTATGAATTTTCAGGATAAAAAGTCATGCTTATTATTTTGAATCATCATCTAGGAACATGAGCAGATTAAAATGGTGCAAGAGTGAGGTAAAATAGAAAGATATAATATTCCTTAGGAACTACGGGATTGTATTTAAGATATATAAATACTACACAGTGCAGCACAAAATCCAAGCTATGATATCATCATAGGTTTAGAAGATAAAAATCTAATATATATGCACAATATAACTTTATACATCTATATAAAAGAATGGAACTTTACGACATACAACCAATCAGATGAAACCAGAGAAGATGCATTAGGTCAACTTAGAATGAGTGAAGTGCAGAAAGAAAATTTTATCTAAGGTTATGCAAAGTGTGACTGCAAATAATTTCTATTTTAATGGTATAATTTCATAGCCAAATAAACAAATTAATGTTTAAGGGATTATTTATTACAACCATAGCCATAATTTATCAGGAAATATACAGATTATTTCATAATGGAAGTTGTAATACTTTTTTGCTGTAATACTTTTTCAGAGATGAGAATTATATTGGTTAAATGTTTGGACTCTGGAGTCAGACTATTTGTGTCTAGCTTCTGTTGTGATCAAGTTAAATTATAGATTTAATTTTCTCATATTGAAAAAGGAATCAGGAAACAGATCCACCTTCAAGATGGTTCACAATTCAGTATCTGCATCCCATCTTCTCATGTGAGAAGTAGAATATTTTCTTGCTTCTTGCAGCAGAGCCAATCTGGGACTCTTTTCACTACAATACTACAGAAAATCATGTGTATTGCCTATGCTAGCCTTTAAAAGGTCTGAAATTTTCTTAGTTTTTTAGAGCTTAGTTATAATATGCAGGGCCTATAAACATTTCTCTAACTTAAAAGCTTTTTCTTGGGACACAGTCATAACAAGAGCCATACTTATCTGTACTGATTTGTGTTTTTCCTTTTTCAAATGAGAAGTTGAGTGGTATTCCATTGTGTGTATAGGATATTTTCTCTTTATTTCTTTTCCTCATATAACATAAACTGACACAGTTTCACCTTTTTCCACTTCTCCCAATCCCCCCTACTTCTCCTCTTTCAGAGATCAGCAAGACCCCTAGAAATACCAACCAAAAAGGCATAACAAGTTACAAAAAGCCTAGACAGAATATCATTAAAAATCATTTAATTGGCTTTTTAAACTTTTTTATTATAGTTGTGTTTAATTTTATCCTAGATGTATATTCTTTCTGGTTTCTGGTTCCTGATCATCCAGGAGGTGTCAGGCATAGATCCTTCTCATAACTTGGACATTGAGTAATACCAGTCACTGGTCGCATACTCCAGCAAGGCTATGCTATCACTTAACCAGTACGTCTTTTAGACAGGACAAATTGCATGTGAAAGTTTTGTGGCTAGGTTGATTTCCTACTCCCACATTGGAAGCCTTATCTGATTACAGAATATGGCCAGTTCTCTCACCATATTACACATTACTAGGAGTCTTTCCTAGGGTCTGTGTCATAGATTTCAGGGACTTTCCTCTGCACTAGTTTCCCACGTTACTTCCCAAATACTTCCCAGTTCCAGTGTCTCTACCACTACTTTCTCCCTCCATCACTCATCCCTGCCTGGTCCTTACTGTCTCCATGTCCACGTATGTTCATTCCATCCACACAATCTATTATATTTCCCATTCTCAGACAGTTCTTTGCATCCCCTCTTGAACCTTCCTTGTTAACTTAGCCTATCTTGGTCAGTGGATTGTAGCATGGTTATCTTTATTAATAGCTAAGAACTACTTCTAAGTATGTCCATATTATATTTGTCTTTCTGGATCTGAGTTACCTCAATCAAGATGATATTTTTTCTTGTTACCACCACTTGCCTGTGAAATTCATGATGCCATTTTTAACAGCTAGTTAATACTCCATTTTATGAATGTACCATATTTTTGTTATTTAGTTTTTGATTGGACACATTAGGTATAGTTTCTGGCTATTAAGAATAAATCTACTATTTACATAGTTGAGCAAGTGTCCTCTGGTAGAATAGAGTGTTCTTTGTGTATATACTCAAGAAATGCATAGTTTGGTCAAGTTAGATTGATTTCCAAGTTCCTGAGTAACTGCCATACTGATTTATGTAGTGGCTATAAAACTTTACACTCCCACCAGGAATTGAATTGTGTTTCCCTTACTCCACATCATCAGCAGTATTAGTTGATTTTTTGCAACCCAAAGCTTAAAAGTAACAGAATCAAAAACAATTCATAACATTTTTCTATATAATCATTTGGTTCTAAATTTTATGGTTTACTGTTTCGGTAATTTAGAGTATTAGCATTGTTGTACTAATCAAAAAGGTGTATGTGAATTTTTGTTTGTTTTTCATATTTTTTATAATATTTTCTTAATTTGTTTTCATATTTTCATAAGTTCATACATTTATACTACATTTTGCTTATTTTCTACCCTTTCATCATCTTCTACCTGCTAAAATTATTTTTCCCAAAACAATGCTCCATCCCACCTTAATTTCCCTTTGTGTGTTTGTAACAAAGTACTTTTGCACTAACCAAGCGAGGGGCTCAAATGATAAAATCTTTAAGACATTGAAAATACAGCAGAAGATGAAAAAAGATCCTACATGCTCCTGGATGGGTAAGAATAATACAGTAAAAATGGACATCCTACCAAAAGAAATATACAGATTCAATGCAAATCCAATCAAATTTCCAACAAAATCTTCACACATTTTAAAGGAATAACTGTCAACTTCTTATGAACACACAAAATCACATGATAGCTAAGACAATCCCGGATAACTAAAGTACCGCGAGATATATTATAATCGTCAACATACTCCTGTCAGTTTTCATAACTTGCAAAAGTAGGGTGGGTTATATACCTATATTAATAAATAGGTGATTGAGTTGAATAAGGCTGGAAGCAGAAGGAAATCAATGTTTGAATGAAAATATAGCCCTCCACAGGACTTCAATCTCATTTTTTTTTTTTGAGTAACCAAGGTTTTTATCTTTGAATTTATACTTAGGTTACGTTTCTTTCTTCAAATTCTCCTGGAAAACATTCCAGTTGCAAAAGTTTAACCTAAGATATTAAACCTTGAGCTTGTTGGATAGTGACTGCCAACAGTGTCAGAAACAGTTTGTTAAAAGACAAATCTCAGGGAATGCTTTCATTTATAGTATGTCAAGTTGACAAGTTGGATTTCAACTGAATCAGCTAAATTTACAAAGGGCTCAGTGATTCCAGTATAGGGTAAATGGCATTATTCCTGCTATTAAATTGTTTTTCACTAATTAAAATAAGCCTCTACCTCCCCTTTCTTTCCATAAGAAGTCTTCCTTGTTAATTCTGAGTGACAGCTACTTGTTAGGATAACTTATAGAACTTCTGTTATTCAGTGGCCATTTCTGTCAAATGAATTGCTTGACAGTAAGTATGATCTTGGCACATGCATCACTGCTCACACATCTCATCTTCTCTTTCTCCAGTCTCTGTTTGCTTGGTACTAATTATACCTATGCAAAGTGAGGAATAGTAAAAAAGTGTTATAAAAATGCATCTAAATAAATATGAAAATTACGTGTCACTGCAATAACTCACATTTATGTTTTTTTAATATCAAAAGGAAAATCCAAACATAGAACTATAGACACTAACCACAATTAATAGACTCAGAATTATTGGTATTTTAAATTTGGAAAAGTAGGAATTTAAAGACAAAATTTAAATTTTACTGCAAATGAGAACAAAAATAGCCAGTTGGTAGAACAGAAACATTGCTTATTCTGTACATAAATCTGTCCTTAAACTCAGATATCTACCTCCTTCTGCCTCTGGAGTGCTGGACAAAGACATGTGCCACCACTACTGGCTTTTAAGAACACTGCTTCTTAACGTAGTCACATGAACAAGCAAAAGAGAATAACAATTGGCAGTAGTTGTTTGAATTATCTGAAGGCAGGGGTAATAAGATTATGCCAAAGAGTTTCTACTTTCATCAAGGTGTCTTATTTAACTTCAAAATAGTTTCTCTTTCTTTTGAGACATTAAAAAAACAAATTCACAGATATGTCAAAAAAATACCTGATCCTTCATCTTCATTATAGCACCACTCACAATAAGTGAGAAGTAGAAGCAATTTGAGTGTTCACTAACTAGTAAATGTAAACAGGAAATAATCCACTTATCTACATATGTTTATATACAATGTGTATATTACAATACAAAAATAAAATCATCAATTTATATCATATCAATGTAACAATAAATACTCTTTTAATTCAAATATGCAAGTTGTAGATAGATAAGCACTGCATACTTTCACATATATGATTATCTGTCTCAGATAGCTTGAGAGTACAGTGGTGCTTAGACCAGGGAGAGTAAGAAAATGAGAACAGAGAAAGTTAATGAGTTAGTACTAAGTTATAATTAGTTAACAGCAAAAATTCATCATATACTAGTATGAATACATACTATTATGGATAACTGTAATACATTATAAATTTTAAAAGCTCAAAACAAACACTTGAAAACCATACCAAAGGAAATGACACATTAGGAAGAGATTTATATATTTAACTTGATTGAGGCATTATGAAAATATATCTAGCCATTAAAATATTACATTGTACACTTACTATGCACAGAATATGCATGTAAGCATGTCAGTTAAAGTACATTGAAAAATAAAAATTCAGCATGTCTGTGTTGAATGCAATTTTAAGATAGTGCCTATGAGTTTTATCACATGTACACTGTATAGTCCGTCCTGTTGATTTGATCGGAATGTATCAATATGATGGATTATTCACTACCTTTATTAGGTTATAGGTCATAGAAATGGTCTTTTTTTAATGAGGTCATATATATCTACCTATTAGTGTATGAATATTTATTTTTGTCTGTCATTAGTCTATCATCCTTTGCAGTCTACCAAAAGTATACTTATCACAGTATGGAAGAAATTTCAAAGGTCAAACTGAACTGTTGTTGAATCCATGTGGCCAGGAGCTCATGATTCAAGTGGAAGTTTCAGATTTCTTTAAAATGTCAGTTGTGTCATGTGAATATGCTTTTTGTAGTGTTCCCACGTGTGGGACTGAGATTGTTTTCGACCACTTAAAAACGATTCTGGAGAGTACATGTGATGCTTTATTCAAAGCTGTGTCATGTGAGGGGCATGATTTTTGCCAGCAAGGAAAACATCTGTGGTTATACTCTGAGAAGGGATAAATAGAAGCCCAAAGATTGTGAAAAAATGCTTTGCAACAGTTCATATCGCTTTGCTGATCCTTGCTTTTCTTTTCTTTTCTTTTTTTTTTTTTTCAGTTTTTGATTTTTGTTTTGTTTGTTTGTTTGTTGAGACAGGGTCTCTCTGTGTAGGTTTGGCTGTCCTGGACTCACTTTGTAGACCAGGCTTGCCTCCAACTCTCAAAGATCTGCCTGTCTCTGCCTCATGAATGCTGAGACTTAAGGCATGTGCCACCAGCTCCCGGCTGATCCTTGCTTTTCTGCACTTCACTTCTCATATAGAAATGTTCCAGGAACCTTCTCCTGGAACTCCAGCTGATTCTTTATGCTTCTGCTAACTCTTGCTTCTTTGAGAGAATCTTGTTGCTTCTTCTGACTTGTGCTGATTTGGCAGAGCCTTATTTCTATTAAGTCGAGCTACTGCTGCTGTTGTTTACTATTGGTTGGTCTGCTGGCATCCTGACAACAAAGGCTCGAACTACAGCCTGAAGAGGTCCACAACCCCCTTTCCTACTAACATTACTTCTCCCCTACCTTGGGTCCGGTGGGTTGGAAGGGATGTAGCAGCATTTAAGAAACCTAAATAAAGCAGGTTTTTTTTTAAACTAAGCATATAAATGATAGCTATTAAACCTCAAGAGCGAGGTTTGGGGCAAAACTATATAAAAAAATGTTCTAGTCATAATACTCCAGGGAGATAAATTATGGCAGCAGCTCCTGGACTTGAATGAAATTTGAGCTTCAAGAAGCACTAAAACTCTGAAAATATTTTGTTAAAGTCTATTATTTTGTAGAGGATATCATTGTCTTGCATTCAAATGCATAAAAGATATGAAATTAAATAGTCTGATTATTTAAGGCCACACTAAACAAAGAAAATAAAAATAAACAAGTCTATAATTATTTATTTATTAAAATATGTATATATGTTTATTCATGCATATGATACTAAGCATGTTCATGTTTTTATTTTTACAGCTTAAAGACAAATATGCTTTTTTCTAAGAAATATTTTTATTTCTTTTTATCATTTGTTTTATATGTCTTTTCAATAAGAAGTGTGTCAGAAATTTCCATATTATGCTAAGAGTAATGCCTTGTTTTTCATTCCAGCATCTGTTTCCTAACCTCTTGTTGTGGATGTTCACTTTAAAGCTATTTGACTATTTCTGGTATGCCTATCCATATTTATAAAAACTATGATACTTGAAAAAATTTATATAGGAAATTAAATAAATATATTTGAGGTAGACATTATAATTGTTTTACAGTTCTTGGATATGCTTATTGGTTCTAGTTTAAAACCATTAGTGCAAATGAAAAACAAAATAAATGTCATGAGGCAGATATTCATCAGGGAACTTCTCTCCCAACCATATATGGAGAGTTGAATTGCCTACACTTATGTTTGGGCAACCATGTGACATGTTTTTAACCTAAAAAAGGAGATAATTATGGAGTTTATAACGTTTTCCACACTATTCCCTAAGAATCAAGGCAGCTTTTTAAGTTTAGTTTTGCTTGGTTCTGGATCACACGATAAACATTTATGATATTGTACTACTTTTGAAACTCTCATGCAGGAAAGTCCACATTTGGACACTAAAGCCTAAATTGATTACAGTCAAGTAATTGCCCAGCTGACCTATCAACTGACAGAGCTCCATGACTGAACTTACTCACTCTCACACTAATGAGCATTCAATGACAATAGATACAGAAAAGAACAGACTGTAGCCTCATGGGATCCAAGTGACAAATGACAGTAAATGCTTTCCTTCATACACAACACACAAATTATGCACAAAGCAAAAGTTGCCTGAAGTTACTGAGATTTAATGCATTTTAATATTTTGTAATAGTAAATAAAACATGTGTATTTTACTAGAAAACATCCAGGGAAATGGAACCCATTGTTTATTCGCATAGGTCTAAGGAAAAGGGTATGTCTTTGTGCTTGTCAGTTTTCTGTGAACTTGACTTAAGTTATATAGTCATTTTGAAAAGAGCGGGACTTCAATTGAAAACTGCAGCTATGAGAATGGCTTATGTCCAAGCTTTTTAAAAACTTTTTAAAAATTAAATTATTTTATCATTTTATGTTCTAATTCTAGCTTCCTCACATTCTCACCCTCATGCCTCCTCCCCTTTTTGCCCTCACCTTCTTCTCAGAGAAGGGGAGGCCCCCAAAGGCAATCAACCCTCCCTGGCACCTCAAGTTGCAACAGGAAGAAACATATCCTCTCCCACTGGGTCTGATAAGGCAGGGAAGCCAGGGGAAAGGGATCCAGTGACAGGCAAAAGTGTTGGAAACAGCTACTGCTCACACTGTTATTGGACCCACATGTTGACCATGCACATCTGATACATATTTCTAGGGGATCTGTGTCCAGTCCATGAATGCATTTTCATTCTCTGTGAGACGACTAAACAATCTGAATGGTGCCACCCAAGTTCTGATGGTTCTCTTTACTAGTAGAAAGCACAACGAGGAAGCCATGATGAGAAGACAGTAAACATGATCCGTCCATGGCTTCTATATCAGTTCCTACCTCCAGATTATTGCTTTGAGTTCCTTACTGACGTCACTTGACTACAGATGCAAACAAAATTAAGTTCTATCTTCCTCATGCACATTTGTTGTGGTGTTTTAGCACACTAAGAAACAGTTATAGATATCAAATGTAATGTTTCTTACATATTTATGCAGCAGAGAAGGTAAGGTATTATTGGAAATACAAGGGCTAGGGTATATACATCATGATGGCTGATACAAGCTTACCTTTGTATTAGAACTTAATTTCCTTTACATTTATTTTACTACTTGAGAATTCAATACAATAATTCTGTATTGACATAATTTTCAAACTCATTCATCTATAAATTCTCCCATGTCTCCCCATTCCCATTCAGATTTGTGGCATACTTTTTATTTATTTAATCACATACATATATATGATATATATCCTTATATAAATAATCTGAAGTTCTTTCACACAACATCAAAAAAAGATTTTTTTAAGCAAATAAATAACATAATGGTATTGATCAAAAATGCAGAGAATAACAGCCTGTATGTAGCATGTCTTGCATCAGTTGATGCAAGTACAACATAACTCCTATACCTAAGGCTTAGGAACATCTTGGAAGAGAGGTTAGAATTATTGTAAGAATCAGAGTATCTATCTACTGCAAGACTGTGTCTTCTACATAAAAGGAAGCTGTGCCTTCCAAACCTTAGTGACAAATCACCTAAAAAAATAAGTATGATCACTTTACCAGTTAACTCCCAATGTGGGAGTTACCACTTTTAAATATTTTTATAAGGAGAGAAATTGAGTATACAGAAATTCTTTACCAATTTGCAATGTATGAATTTTTTCTACTCCCATTAATAAAATAAATCTTTTGAAAACTTTCATGTGTTCATCTTACTCATAGCACATATATTTAAAACTCATTCTGTACAACATACTATATTAATATACTGTATTAAGGGACACTATAAATGTATGCTAATGAGAAGTGAATGTTTCATTGTTCAACACAAAAGACACAGGAATTTATAATTTGATTCAATGAAAGATTTATTTACTGCATTGATACTTTAAATATATTTGAAATTCTGATTTCTCAGAGAGATGTGGATGTTTCCAAAAAATTACACAGGGAAGGTCAGACACACAAGAATGGAAATAACAAGTATATTGGAGAGCAGAGAGAATTTCCACATGACATCATTTGTATTGTATGTGTTTTTACAAAAAAAGTTAAAGAAGATATAAAGTCATATGGTAAAATTTATTTTATATTTGATATCACTTTCAAGAGGCAAAGAGGAAATGCCCAAGATCATTTGTGGCCTAGTTCACTTCAGTATGAAGTAAAATTTGTTTTTCTCACTTACCAGGGCTGACATATGGTTTTAAACATTGTAATTTCATTATTCAGCTCAAAAGTGCATGTATAAAGCAGAACTTATCTATTCATGATCATTGTTCTAGAAAACTACCATCAAATGTAGTATAGCCTTCAATTGATGGTACTTGGAAATAAGTGAGAAGACCTTATAATAAGATTTTCCAGGCACTACAAACTAAAAAAGGATATAACCCAATCTGAGTTTGATTATTTAAGAAAAATATTTGATGTGCTTTCATAGAATGGAAAGTGTGTTGACAGTGCCTGCCTGCTGTTCTATTATGGAAATCAGTAAAATCTGAGGCAAATAATCCTACAATCAATCAATGACTACAATAGAAATACAGAAATCATCCATTTTCCTTGCATAATTAATTTGAATTTTACAAGGTGATTAAAAATGCATTTAGATTTTTATTTATGAATGTATATAATATATATAAACAACAATTTTTAATGCAGTTATGGATCGATTTGGAGTGAGAAAAGGGAAGGGGAAATGTACAATTATATTATAATCTCAAAAATTAAAAACAAGGAATCCAAGAGAGCAGCGAGCAGTGTGGACCATGTTTGGAAGCTCCAGTGAACAATTCAGGGAATTGCACAGATTTCTGAGCCAGGAACACCAAGGTCCCGACACCACGGCAGCAGGAGTGTTCCACGGTTCAGAGGGACTAGGGTGCAGAGGATCTGTGTGCCCCTGCACATGGGAGGAGTGCAGATTTTCTCGGAGCAGAGCAGCAGCGGTGGCACAAGTGGCACCAGTGGCAGCAACTGAGGTTTGCAGCTCAGAGCCTTCCGGTGGAGGTGGTTAGTAAGGTGGCTGGTGGGAGTTACTGTGAAAGAGGGGACATTGGACAGGATTTGGGTAGCGTGGTACCTTGTGACCCAAACTGGACTCTCGGACAGTTCAGCCCCAGAGTCCCGGGTACAGCTCAGTGCACAGTGCTGTGAAGACGCTGGCTCAGAGCAGCAAGCAATTCTGCCCAAAGCAACAGTTCAGCACAGCCACAGCTCCCCTGCTGTGATGCAGGATGAGCAGAGCGCTCAGTTCCACTCTAGGCGCCAGCTCACCGCAGTCACAGTTCATCTGCTGTGACACAGGCTTGGCAGAGCGCTCAGGTCCACCGAAGGCGCCGTATCAGCACAGCCGCAGTTCACCTGCTGTGACTCAGGCTGGGTGGAGCGCTCAGGTCCACTGAAGGTGCCAGTTCAGTGCAGCCGCAGTTCACCTGCTGTGACACAGGTTGGGCGGAGAGCTCAGTCCCACCGGAGGCACTAGCTCACATCAATGAGAAGTTCTGCCCAAGACACTAGCTCACATCAGCAGGAAGTTTTGGGGCACTGACACAGGCTGAGGTCAGCACGCAGATTCAGCCCAGAGGCCCTAGCTAGCTGCCAGGCAATTTAGGCCCGGAGATTCTAGCTGAGCTGTGCACACAGGCTTGGCTGCACCAAGACTATGGCTGGACTATCCACGCAGTGTAGGCCCGGAGTCCCGGGCTGAATTCAGCGTGCAGTGTGGGTCCATAGTCCCTGGTTGAGCTCGGTGCACAATTCTACCCCAGAGATTCAGGTGGAGCTCAGCATGCAGTTTAGGGCCAGAGTCCCTAACTGTGCTTGGCAGACAGATTGGACCCAGAGACTCTAGTAGAGATTTTGGCACAGTCCCGGCTCTAAGACTCTGGTTGGACACAGTGTGCAGTTTGAATCCAGAATTCCTGGCTGAGCTGGGCAGATGGTTTAGGCCTGAGTCAATAACTGACCAAGGCACACAGTTTGGCCAAAAGTCCCTAGCTGAGCTTGGTGCACAGACACAGCCCAAAAATTCTGGCTGGACCCGATGTGCATTTTGAGCCCAGAATTTCTAGGTGAGCTTGGCAGACAGTTCAGGCCCTGAGATTCTAGCTGACCTCGGTGGGTGGTTCAGGCCCAGGGTCCCTGGCTGGACTTGGCAGGGAACCCAGAAGGCTGTAGATAACTTGGCCTGACCCAATGCTCATCCTGAGACCCTATCAATTGCAGGACCCACAGCACAGGGGAGCTGAGGATCACTGGCTGTGAGAGCCCAAAACAACCTTCTGACATCCACAACAGTGAAGCATCAGAGCTTCCACCCTATGGAAATCGTGAGAAAACAAGTGAATCTATCATCAGACTCCCTCCATCCAACTCGAGAAGCTCCCTAAAAAAAACAAAGACAGCAAGATGTCTAAAGGACAGTGTAAAAGCATACGCAAAAAAACCCAAAAACAACATGGCATCTCCAGTTTCCAGCTATCCCAAAGAAAACAACCCAGGGAGCTCAAGTATAACGGATATACAAGAAAATGACGTCAAATCCTTACTAAGGAGCATATTAATGGAGAAAATAAATAAAATTCATAATCAAATACAGGAAGACGCAGCCAAACAGGTGAGAGACATAAAAGAAGCTCATAGAGTGGAACTGGAAAAATTTCAGGAAAATGCAAACAACCAGATCAAAGAAATACATAAAACGGTTCAAGCTCTGAAGTCCTATAAAGAGGCAATGGAAGAAACTCAGGAATATACAAACAATCAGATGAAAGAAATAAAAAAATCAGTTCAAGATCTGAAGACAAAAATGGATTCAATGATAAACACACAGACAGAAGAAAAACGAGAACGTGAAACCTCAGAGAAAAAGGCGAGCAACAAGAAGGTGAGCTTTTCTAACAGAATCCAAGAGACGGAAGAACGAATCTCAGGTCTAGAAGATACAATCACAGATCTTGAAGAAACCATTAAAGATAATGCCAAATCTGGAAAACTCCTGACACAAAACATCCAAGAAATTAAGGATACCAAGAAAAGAAGAAATCTGAGGATAATAGGCATTGAAGAAAGAGAAGATATCAGACTCCAAGGCCCAGAAACTATTCTCAACAAAATCATAGAAGAAAATTTCTCCAACCTAAAGAATGAGATACCTATAAACATACAAGAGGCCTACAGAACACCAAATAGAATTGACCAGAAAAGGAAAACTGCCCGTCACATAATAATCAAAACACCAAACATACAGAACACAGAAAAAATATTAAAAGCTGCAAGGGAAAAGGGCCAAATAACATTCAATGGCAAACCTATCAGAATTACACCAGACTTCTCAGCTGAGACCATAAAAGCCAGAAGAGCCTGGACAGAGATCCTGTCAAATCTGAGAGACCACAGATGCCAGGCCAGACTACTTTATCCACCAAAACTATCAATAACCATTGATGGAGAAAACAAAATATTCCAGGACAAAAACAAATTCAAACAGTACCTATCGAAAAATCCAGCTTTACAGAAGGTACTAGAAGGAAAACTCCATCCCAAAGGGTCAAGCTACAACCAAAACTGCTCAGGAAATAAATAACTATACCATGGCAAAAACACAGCTACACAAACGCTCAATTGGAAACAACATCAAAATTTAGACTCTTAAAAGTCACTGATCGTTAATATCTCTCAACATCAATGGTCTCAATTCTCCAATAAAAAGACACAGACTAAATGAATGGGTGCATAAACAAGATCCAACATTCTTCTGCAATCAAGAAACACATCTCACCTATAACAATAGGCATTACCTCAGGGTAAAAGGTTGGAAAAAATATTCCAAGCAAATGGTCACAAGAAGCAAGCAGGCGTAGCCTTTTTAATATCAAACTAAATAGACTTTCAACCAAAGTTAATCAAAAGGGATGCAGAAGAACACCTCATACTCATCAAAGGTAAAGTCAACCAAGATGACATCACAATTCTGAACATCTATGCTCCCAATACAAGGGCATACAAGGCACTTTCCTCAATATAATAAAGGCTATGTACAGCAAACCAATAGCCAAAATCAAAGTAAATGGTGAGATACTCAAGGAAATTCCTCTAAAATCAGGAACAAGGCAAGGCTGCCCACTCTCTCCATATCACTTCAATATAGTACTCGAAGTTCTAGCCAGACCAATAAGACAACAAAAGGAGATCAAGGGTATCCAAATGGGAAAGGAGGAAGTCAAATTATCCCTATTTGCAGATGATATGATAGTGTATATAAGTGACCCTCAAAATTCCACCAGAGAACTCCTACAGTTGATAAACACTTTCAGCAATTTGGCTGGATACAAAATTAACTCAAAAAAGTCTGTAGCCTTCCTATACACAAATGAGAAGCTTGCAGAGGAAGAAATTAGGAAAGCCGTACCCTTCACATTAGCCACAAGTAATATAAAATATTTAGGAGTTACTCTAACTAAGCAAGTGAAGGACTTGTTTGAAAAAAATTGCAAAACTCTGAAGAAAGAGATTGAAGATGACATGAGAAGATGGAGTGATCTTCCTTGCTCATGGATCAGGAGAATTAACATAGTAAAAATGGCCATCCTAAGAAAAGCAATCTACAGATTCAATGCCATCCCTATCAAAATACCTACACAATTTTTTAAAGACATTGAAAGTTCAATTCTGAACTTCATATGGAAAAAACAAAACAAAACAAAACCCCAGAATAGCAAAAACGATCTTGTACAATAAACGGTGCTCCGGAGGAATCTCCATATCTGATCTCAAATTGTACTATAAAGCAATAGTAATTTAAACAACATGGTACTGGCACAGCAAGAGGCTGGTTGATCAGTGGAATCGAATTGAAGACCCAGATATGAATCCACACACATATGGTCACTTGATTTTAAACAAAGATGCCAAATCTATTCAATAGAAAAAGGATAGCATCTTCAACAAATGGTGCTGGTCTAACAGGATGTCTATTTGTAAAAAAATGCAACTGGACCCATATTTGTCACTTTGCACAAAACTCAAATCCAAGTGGATTAAAGACCTCAACATAAAACCAGAGACACTAAGTCAGTTAGAAGAAAAAGTGAGGAAGAGCCTGGAACATATTGGCACAGGAGACTACTTCCTGAACAGAACACCAACAGCCCTGCCTTAATGTCAACAATTAATAAATGGGACCTCATGAGGCTGAGAAGCTTCTGTAAGGCAGGAGACACTGACAAGAGGACAAAGTGACAGCCTACAGACTGGGAAAATATCTTCATCAACTCTACATCTGACAAAGGTCTAATATCCAAAATATATAGAGAACTCAAGAAATGAAAAGCCACCAAACCAAATAACCCAATTGAGAAATGGGGCTTGGAAGTAAACAGAGAATTCTTAACAGAAGAATATAAAATGGCTGAGAAACAATTAAAGAAATGCTCAACCTCCTTAGTCATCAGGGAAATGCAAATCAAAACAACTCTGAGATTCCATCTTACACCCATCAGAATGGCTAAGATCAAAAACTCAAGCGACACCACATGATGGAGAGGATGTGGGGAGAGAGGAACACTCCTTCATTGCTGGTGGGAATGCAAACTAGTACAACCACTTTGGAAATCTATCTGGTGCTATCTCAGAAAACTGGGAATAGGGCTACCTCAAGACCCAGCTATTCCACTCCTTGGAATATACCCAGAAGATGCTCCAGCACACAATAAGAAAATTTGCTCAATTATGTTCATATCAGCCTTATTCTTAATAGTCAGATCATAGAAACAACCTAAGTGTCCCTCAGTAGAAGAATGGATAAAGAAACTGTGGTACATATACACTATGGAATACTACTCAGCTATTAAAAACAAGGAATTTCCGAAATTTGTGGATAAATGAATTTAGCTAGAAATGATCATAATGAGTGAGTTAACCCAGAAGCAGAAAGACTCAAATGGTATATACTCACTTATATCTTCATACTAGCCCAAGGGGCATGTCCCACAAAAGCCTTCCCTTACCAGGAAACTGGGACAGAGGGGAGGACATCCTACTGGGACTCTAGATGAGAGAACCATGTGAGAATAGCAATGTAGAAGGATCCATTGGGTCCTAGAAACCTACAAGTAGAACATTATGATAGGCAGATTTGAGCCAAGGGGTCCCGCTCAAACTAAGGCCCTAGCCAAGGACAATACAGGCGGTAAAATTTAAACCCCTACTCAGATCTAGCCAATGGACAAGACAGTCTCCACACTTGAGTGGAGAGTGGGATATGACTTTCTTATGTACTTGGGTGCCTCACATTTGACTATGTCCCCTGGAGGGGGAGACCTAGTGGCACTCAGAGGAAGGACAGCTGGACATGGAGAAGGGACTTGATACCCTATAAGCATATACAGGGGTAGGTATTCCCTCTCAGGAACAGTCATAGGGGAGGGGAATAAGGGGAAAATGGGAGGGAGGGGAGAATGGGAGGATACAATGGATGTGATAACCATAGAGATGTAAAAAGAATAAATTGATAAAATAAATTTTAAAAATTAAAAAAAAAAGAAAAAAGAAAAACACTGACAAATTACTAAACTATGGCTTTAGTTGTATTTCCAGATTGCCCAAACCACTGTGAATACTGGAGTGTCAGGAGAAGCACTCTTGGAGTTTTGTAGACAGCATAGGAAAGGCATTTCTCTGTGGAATGGCCGAGGATGCAGACAGGAAAATAATCACGCAAAGAAATATTGTCCTTGGAGCCATGAAGTGTGAGTCCCGTTTGCCCCGGTGCAGCGCTTTTGGGCAAAAGTGTGTACTCAGCGGCTGTGCCAAGACGGCCAGGTGTGCCCCAGGTCAGCTACTTAGCCTCTGGGAGCCTGGACTGTTTGTGAAGCTGAGAGGACCCAGGTAAGGAGTCTATGGTGTGCCTGGAATGACAGTGGAAATAAATCAAAACCAAAGGAACCCATAGCTTAGGGATTCCATGCGGGCTTAGCAATGATCGAAGTTAGGCAAAAACTTACCTGGTGTTCAGACTGGCCAGGCTTGGGACAGTACATAAATCAATCAAGAAAATGCTTGAACTAACCATAAAATTAGGAAGTTGTAATACTGTTGTTAAATGGATATTGTTTTTAAATACCAATTGTTTGCTCTCCTGGCTCTCCTTTGCTGACACTTTTTCTTTATTAACACCAAGGTTTCTTTCCTCCAGGAGACGGTGAGATATATTGGCATCTAAAATGGATCCTGCCACCCCTGGCTCTGTGACCATAGGTGTGCTACTTAAGATCTCTGGACCTCAGTACATTCCTGTATAAGTGGACTTGATAGTAATTGTTTTGATTGTTCTTCAAATATTTTCTAGCAATATGGAGTGAGAAAGACAATTTAATATTATGCAATAGGCGACATCCATACATCGGCATGCCACTGAAACAAATATTTTATGAGGTAGAATTTTCAATAATCACATTGGATACATTCATATCATATAGTTCTTTTTTTTCAATTTATTTTCACATAAGAAATACTGCTTGTGACCAACCAAAGTTATTTCATAGCCGAATGTTTCAAAACCATTAAAATCATAATATATGGGGGCTGGAGAGATGGCTCAGAGCGTAAGAGCAGTGGCTGCTCTTCCAAAGGTTCTGAGTTCATTTCCCAGCAACCAAATGGTGGCTCACCACCATCTATAATGAGACCTGGAACCCTCTTCTGGCATGCAGGTGTACATGCAGACACAAAATGTATATACAACGAATAAATACGTCTTAAAAAAAATTTCTATTTCTTATGATGAATTTATTCAGAAATCCAAATAGAGAAACTTCTTCCTGTCTATCGCTTATATACACAATTATTTCTTGTAGCTCATGTTAGAGGCTCCAAGGAAAAATTTCTACAGCTGAAATAAAACTGTTACTGTCTTTTCCTCCTGACAATAGGATGGATTATAATAATATATCTAGAGGACACAGACTTCTTTACGTTTGATGTCTCTGAGTACTTGTTCGAATGCTTGAAACATTAGGGGGCTCTTTCATGAACAGAATTACTGGGGGATGAGAACAGGGCAAGTTAAGCATCTTGATGTTCATAATCAGAACTGATGCTGCTGCACATCAGGGAGAGAAATAAGCTCAACACAACATGTTTTACTCAGAGTTCATTTACATATATATTAAATATATATTATTGCTTAGGAGATAATCACAGTTTTCAATATTTATAATTTTGAGTCAATGGCAACATCACTTGCTGTGTATGGTACCAGGGCAAAAACTGCTAATTAGGTGAAGTATTCTCAAATTAGTTTTATTTCATCGAGTAGCTACAAGATAATTGGAATATGCATGATAGAATGAAAGCATTTTCATATTGTAAGGCATGTAATGCTGAAAAACTGTACAAAAAGAAACAAGCAGAGACAGTGTGTGCCTTGCTTTAACACACCTTTAAGCCACATAGCCACCAACCACGCACAGACAATTTGATACTTACGATAAAAGACTGTGGTTCTTTTTTCTTTATTTCTTTTCTTTTTATTTTCTATCTCTTACTCCCAAATACTATGAACATTAGTATTGTTTTAAAAATAAAATCTGATATATAGTACAGTTTATTTAAATATTAGGTTTCTTTTGTCAATGTGACACAAATTGGAGTCATTGGCCACATCTGTGGGCATTTCCATGATCAATAATTGATGTCTGAGGAACCAGTAGCAAGAATACCAAACATATGAGCAGGCCTTAGATTATACCTTTGCTCATGCACTTCATAAGATAAGAATAAACTGCTCACAATTTCATCCCAATCCATGACGTTTTTGAAAATATGTGTTAAGACACCTTATTTCTACCTGCTTAGTTCATAACTGGATGAGTAGCAACTCTTAAAGCTAATGGAATTGTATAGTCACTGTAAAATATAGGTCTTTCTGTGATTTCTCAGGTTAGTTTTGGGATGGAGGTAGAAGACTTGACTGCTGGAAATTGATGAGATGAGAGAAATTTATCATAATTCTGTAAAATTCAGGCTTTCACTTTGTTAACTTATGCATTTTCTAAAAACTGCAGGTGGGTACTGGAGAGATGGCTCAGTAGTTAAGAGCATTGACTGTTCTTCCAGAGTTGCTTCAATCTCTAGCAACCACATGACAGATCAAACTATATGTAACTTCATTTCCAAGGGAATATTTGGCCTTTTTAATCCTCCATGGGCTTTAGGCACAGATGTTGTTCACACACATACATGCAGGCCATGCACCCATATTTATAAAAGAAAAATGAGTAAAGTCAAAGGTCTATAAGAAGTTTTAGAACATGAAAAACTATTATAAAATTGTTATGGTTTCAGGAATAGCTGCACACTCATCACTCAAACATCAGACTGGGATTGATGGAAGTTTATTAAACACTGAACAAAGACTAACCCATCAGACCAGAAACTGGGCTCTGGAGACAGACTGATACCAGTCTGTTTCTAAAGAAGGTAGATTTTTTTCATTTTTGTTTGATTATTTGTTTGTTTGTTTTTTAATAATATAAATGTAACCATATAGCAGTATGTAATCAGGTAGGAAGCAAGTGGAGCGGGCAGCAAACATAATCCATTTTTCCCAGTACAGTGTATCTAGTCTAGAGAAAGAGTTTTAAGGTAATTAACTAAGATATAGGCTTGAGGACATGTATCATTAATTCAAGCAGAATATTCAACAAGTATTGAATTGTAAGTAAAAGACTACTCAAGTTCCCAAGGAGGCAGAGCCTGAAAACCTTAATTTCACCTTATCATCAAAATGGCCTCATTAAAAACAAAATGGCCTCTTTTATGATAAAAACAAAAGCAGATATTTACAGAGGAGCTACACTTATACTAAGAACTAAAGTAGGTCTCAATAGAAGGGGTTATAGAGTTTAAGCAGATTACAATAAATATGTTTATGAATACAATTATATAAAATAATCAGAATGTTCCTTTCAAAGAAAATTAAAAATTAGTACAAATAAATATGACTATGTAAATTTTTAAAGAGATAATAAGGAGAAAAGTAAGTAGAACATTTTTAAAAATATCAATAATTTTTCTAGAGGGATCACTAGTTGTTGCTCAGGAGTGTGATTGGTCTCTGACAACAATTTATCCCTTGAGAGAGCTAATTTTCTAAGGTGAGGATACCTGACATTTGTTTTTATGAACTTACATTTTTGCTCTACTTTCTCTTGTTGGTGCCCTCATCAAAGGTGTCACCATTGTATTTATACTTTGGAAGCACCAGAGTTGTGAGCTAAACAAAGGTTATTAAATTTTATCATTCAGTGAATGGGATTTTGCTATGAATATGAGTAACACATTGTATGACTTTTCTCAAATTTTCTATAGCTCAAGCTACAAGATACTAATTTACTGATCTATTTAATATGTGTTCTTCAAAAGTATTTTGTTTTGTTTCTGTGATATAGCTTTTAGTCCACCCTGTTTGTATTGGTTTGTTTCATTTTTGTTCCATTTTTTTTATTACATTGGTTTCAATAGATGTCCTTTTCCCCACATTTGTTCATGGAATTTTTGTATTACTCCCTTTAGATCTTATTATGTAGAAAAAATCGAGTACTGTAATTTCTGTTTCAGGCTATTTACTTTCTATGTTTTATGAGTTCTTATGTGGGTCCTATTTTTGAAACAGTTTTTACATTTGCCGAACTTATATTAATACTATATGTGATTATTTGATTTTAAATGTAAAAATAAAGTATCATAGAATATTCTGCAATTGTGTTTCTTCTACATTATACTAATCCCTAGTTCACTTATTTACTTGCTTCTATTCTTGGATTTTACATGCCCACACATGCGTATGAAAATGCACATGGTCATGTATCTCCAATCCAGAGTCTCAAAATATAACATATGAAAAATGCCAAGAGGCTGTTTTAAAGCAGACTTGATTGCTAAATACTGAAGATTCACAAATAGTGGTCACATTACACTTCCTATAAACTATACATTATGTTTTAAAACTTCTTATTCATACTGTTTGCAAGATTTTTCTCCATTATTTTTACCAAATGGTTCAAAATCATTGGAATTGACTAATTTCTCTGTTCAGCATATTTTTCTATTTATTGATCATATGTATAATATTAAGCAGTATTTATAAATATTATTGTTATTAAAGTTTAAGTTATAGATTGTTATGAAAATGACAAATAACCAATTAGTTCCTAATTGTTTATATAGTCTGCTTAACTTCACAGATCACATTTTCTTTGACATTTACATTCTGCTTATTAGAGCTCTATCTAGAACTGAATCCTCATTTTTCTTGGAAATTTTATCACTCAGTAAAATGCAGTATTTACAATGTTGTAAATTATCTCCAGGTATATTACTTTGCTTTCTCTGTCTGTGATAAAAATAATTACAATAAGTAACTTGGGTGAGGAAAGGAATTATCTTGGTAAGTACAACAGAGTCCATCATGCAGAAAAGCTAAGGCATAAACTCAAGCAGGAAGAATCTGGAGGCAGAAAGTGAAGCAGTGACAATTGAGAAATGATGTTTACTCTCCTGCTTTTCAAGCTCATTTTCAACTATTATTATTATGTTTTCACAGAACTACTTTCATAGATATGACACCAGACACAGTGGTCTGGGCTCTCACACACCAATTATTGGTCATTGAAATGCCTACAGACGAGCCTAGAGTCCTACTTGATCGAGGTATTTTGTCTTTGGTTTCTTTGCCCAGTGACTCCGGTTTGTGTCACACTGACAAAAGAAACCTAATATTGAAATTAACTGTATATGACTCCAGATTTTAGTTTTAAAACAACCTTACTGTTCATAGTATTTGGGAGTAAGACATAATAAAAATAAAAATAAAATAAATAAAGAGAAAAGAAGCACAGTCTTTTTCTGTAATCAGTAATTCAATAGTCATTTGATATCTTTGTATATACTTTTACTGTGTTAACACCTTAATAAAATATGTTTAGAATTTCATATCGTTTTTTTACCACTTTCTATCAGTTTGGATGCTGTTATCCAGTGAAATAAGAAACACCTATTCATAAATTCTTAAAATTAATAATACTTATAATATTTTGCTTTCAAGGAAGTATATGGGAAAGATAATAGATATAGGGTCACATGAACATGAGAAGAGAACGCTGATGAAGTAAGGTACAAGGACTAGCTCTGGAGGTGCTTCAGGAGAGTGAGGAAAAGACCCAGGAAAAAGGAAGGAAAACCTGTTAGTTTGTGTGTATTTTAAATAGAAGTAATAGCACAATATCTTCATGTGTTTGTTTTGTACAAACGCAGTTCTCTGTCACTTGGCATTATAAAACATAAAGAAAGTCTCTTGAGTCTTTTTCTCTACTAGAAATGGTTTTATTTACTCAATTCATACTCAGTTTATATTCAAATAGACTTTTCTAATAGGCTCATGTAATGTTGCTCTTAATTTCATTCTTTGTCATTATCGTAGTGTATTTAAATGAAACATAACTTTTCAACACAGTCTTGGATAAATATGCTTTCTCAAAGCTATTTATGATAATATGCTGAGCAAATAAAAGTCTTTGCTCTCCGTTGAACACTGTAGTAATCAGAATACCTTTGAATATGATTGTCACTTCCAGATGTGGAATCTCGGCTTTCCCTCCTGTGCTTTTTCTTTCAATGAGATTATCACCTAAAAGCTTCCTCAGCATTCTGATAATCTTTTCCCCATCTGTACTCAAATCAATATGGCTTCAACCACTCTCGCTTTTGAAAGTCATAACAAAGTTACAAAGAAAGGATTAGGATAATAGGCTGAGAATAATAAGCAGGCAAAAACCTAAGAAAGAGTTTTCTTTTTTATATGTTTATACTAATGTTAAAAACCGAGAAACCAACAAAAAGAACACATTAGGAAGAGTTCAAGTCTGGACATAGAGTATATACATAGAATGCTTTTTATATATTTAATAAATACATGTGCTTTCTATTATATGACATATATGTATATGTGTATTGTAGTCATGCGTATGTTATGTATTCTCTATTATTCCATTATAATGTATTCATATCAAACTATCCCACAATGCCAGCAATCATTAATACAATGGAGTTATAAACTGGGGGAATAAAATGTATGTATTATATTTTTCTCAAATATTCTTTAATCTTATTCATTTCATTTATAACAACATCAAAAGTGTTGATTAAATCAAGTGATTTCCTTTACATAAAAATATGTGAAGGTCTGCGATGATTGACAGCAGCTAAAAGCACATGCACAGAGGACAGCCTACATGCACACACACACACACACACACACACACATCCCACACACACACACCTTCCTTAAGAAGTTATGTTACTTAAAATCAGTTTACTTATAATATGCATAAGTGATAAAGGCAGGCAGAGTCCACTGCTTATCATGGTTCTACTTTCATTGTCTAGGAATTGTGATATAGGAGATAAAAATGTTCCTTTCCACTAGAGGATAATTATGTTAAGTAGACTATTGCTGTTTAAAATATATAAAACTTTTCTTTAAAATAATATATTTGTAATATTGCCTTATTTGCTCATATCAAATTATCATAAAGTATGCAAAATTTAAAAACTATTATTTTAGTTTAGTTCATAATAGAAAAACATGATTATTCACATTCCTTTCATCCCAAATGCTCTGATATAGCCCTTGTTTCTTTTCAGATTCATGGCCTCATCTGTAATAAGTTCATTCCAACTTGTTATTCAATATGATCACTTCATATTTAAATTCAAGATTTCTTAAATGATACTTCATCTGATATTGGCGAAGAACAGTACCTGAGCAGTATATGAAAATCATGGGCAAGTATTTTCCACAAAGCTCAGGATTCACTGAGATTACATGATTTCATTATTGTTGTTGTAAGACATACTTAACAAAGGGAGATTTGACTAACAACTAGTAATGAGATTTAAAACTGAAGAATTTAGTTGTTGTGACTTCGTTTGTTGTCTTTCTTTCCTGTGAAAAATAATGATAATATTGAATCAATATTGTTTCAGAAACATACTCAGTGAACATTCTTCTAAAAGAAATACTAAATATAAGCTCAAATTTATTTAGTCAAATGTGTTTGAAGGGATGTGACAACATTTAGCTTATAAGAATATGGGTAAGGTTTACTTAAAGGAGCAAAAGTGACTCTAAGACAGTTGCATCCCTAAAGGCCCATCTGAGAATGCTCACATAAGTTGAATCTCTAGATCCATGCACTGGATATATCAGTTGGTGAGTGTGTTACAGGCAGGTTTGCTAGTCTCTGCTTCTCCTAGGTGTCTCAGCTTGTCTGATAATGCTTCTTAACAGTCATTGCTATTTACATAAGCTTGCAAAAGAGGGACTCTGTAAATCTGGTCAGTTGCAGGAACTTTCAGATGCTATTGAGTTGTTTACTTTCTAACCTTAGTGAACTTCTTGGCCGTATGGAACGCTTCACCTTCCCTCAACATTCTGTCGTAAAGGAGCTTTCTACCACTTTTCTTTTAACATCTGAACTACAAATATCTCATTGTTTCACCTCTCTTTTGCCATTCAGTATCTTACAGGTCCTTTTCTAAAGTGAATGATTTTAATCTTTGAGAAAATTGCTGTACAGTAGGGGTATGACCATGTTACAGGAATATACCTACTTTTTTCCACAGACGGCCAGTATATAGAAACCAGTACAGGCCACATGTTCGCAGACAATAGAATCTGACAATAACACTTATATGGTAGTAGTTTTGAAGGGATACAAGACTACAATAGTGAGAAGGTCAGTTGTGATGTCTTATTTAACTTTCAGATAACAGCTGAGGGCAAGCAATGTGAGCCAGTATCAGTGACAAAAAAAAAAAAAAAAAAAAAAAAAGACCTGAAATGCCATTGAGTGAACCTGTGAATACAAAGCTTGCACCAGTATGTTAAAAAGGCTAGGACCACGGAACCTCTACCAAGGCAGGCTGTAGGCTCGGAGTGCAGTGACTATAACTGAGCATCTATAAGTGTTACAAGTAGCAGAGCTAGAAGGGTTAGATTACCTCAGCCATTTGAAAAATGCTAAGGACCAGCTGACTCCATTTTTTCTTTCTTTTTATAGTTAAGTACAATGTTAGAATATGATTTATTTCTACAATGTTTCCTATAATGATTTTATCTAAACATGCCCCAAGCTAAAGGTCAACTTGTTTTGGGTTTTTTGTTTGTTTGTTTGTTTTGACTTATCTAACCTTGTGATTTAAACATCATAATTTTTCCATTGTAAATAGAATGCTCTAAGAATTGGCTTATCATAAAATGTTTTATGGCATGTTTTGGGAACTGTGTAACTATAAACCCACAACATGTCCTTTTCACATTATAGTAAAAGCTCTCTTGCTTTTTATCTTGGACACTTCCATCTCCTATTTTTAGGAAACTGCAAGTTTGTCTCAGCCCTAAAGTAATGTTTTCTTTGCAATGTCTAGGAGTTAGCTCCTGGTTTTCAGCACCATAATATATGGAGGTTCCACGGAGATCCAAATGACTTACCCAGTGTTGGAACTGCCAGGGCATGAGGAACCCAGAGAGGTTCTTCACTCAGCCCCAGATTCTCCTCTTTGGTATTGTCCTTGAACCAAGTTGCAAGGTAATAATCACCTCTTTGTCCTGTCTGTGTCATCTGTTCTGGGATGGTAACAAAGTTCCAGGCAGGGAGCTAGACAAAATGGTATTTCTCTTATTTCATTGTCTGTGGAGATGTCCCAGAGACAATGTGAGCATCGAGTCTAATAATCATTCATTTTTTGGAAGGTTGGGCTTGGTTACACTATTTCTGGTTAATTGGAGTTCAAACAGAACCACCAGTTTTCCTCTTTTGGCCTGCCTTGGAGCCCTGAGGGCCACCTGACAATAATAGGAGCTGAAGAATTCAGGAAAGGCCCAGCACTGTGGCACCACTTAGCAGGGTTCTAATGCCTAATTTCTCTTGGTCAGATTGGTGAACTTTTGAAACAGAGGACTCCAGTTATTAAATGTCATTGTCTCATATTTACTATCGTCATTTTTACTTTGATTTTTGTTTTGTTTTGTTTTGTTTTTGTTTTTGTTTTGATTTAGTTTGTTTTGGTTTTTTTGTTTGTTTGTTTGTTTGTTTTTGGCTTGTGATTGTACGTGTCATTATGAATTCTAAGAGTGACTGGACAGACAATGACAGGACTGATACACTACTCCGCAAGTCCCACAAAAAATGTGTGAGCTTTTGGGACATGAGACATGATGGAAGTATGTTGCAGAGTGCAATTTCCAGGGCCAGATTTGGGCTCAGGCAAAAATCTTTAAAGAAAAGCTCCCAGCCCCATCTGAGAACCCAAGGGCAGGCCCTGCAGTAGCTGCCTTTCTGCAGCCAATGTAGCTGTAGCACCAATGTTTATGTGCTGCTAGAGTTTCACCTCTGAAGCCATGCCTGTAGCCACTTATTACAGCCTGCTTTCTCAGGATGCTTCTGAAGTGGCTCAGCTGCTTATCTTACAGCCTCCCACTGCTCCACGTGGTTGGATTTGCCTGTGTGTTTTGTATGTATGACTATATGGTATACTCTGACTGGTCTTACTTTAATATGTAAACTTATTTTTTCTCTTGCTGCCAGCTGCCCAGGCTTAGTGCTCTGGGTTTTCTCGCCACTGGGTCTTACATAGTAGGTATTCAAACATCATTTTGTTCTGGATAATATCAAAGTTGTTTTATGTTGTTCTACTTTATTGAAAAACTGGCTCTGGTCCTGGATTCTGCCTCTCCATTTCTCAAATCCAGCCATGCTTTTAAAGCCTTTGCCCACAGAGAAGAGCTATGGCAGATAAAAAACTGTAAAGTGGAACAGCTAAAGAGATTATTGGCTTCTACATTCATTGTTTATGATTAAAAAACCTGTACTCTTGTTGAAAAAAATTTTAAACTGGTAACACAGGATTGATAGTTAAAGGTCTATGTTAAAATTCTATAGTTACAGGTAATCTTAGAAAACAAATGATAAGCCTGGTGCAGAGGTACATGCCTCTAATCCCAGAACTCTTGGAGGCAGAGGTAAGTGTATCTCTGTGCGTTTGAGGATAGCCTAGTCTACAAAATGAGTCCAAGACTACACAGAGAAATGCTGTCTCAGCAAACAAACAAAAAGCCGTATGATATTTATAAGAATCATGTATCCTGTAGTAGTTATCCTTAGGCAGCCACATGGCTGGAAGTCATTTTGGTAGGGTATAGCTTCATTACCATCTGGCTTAAAAGCAGCCACATGATGTAGGCAAACCAAGGAAACAACAGGTCCTGATAATAGTTTTGATTGGGATGGACTTCTGTATGATAATTACTGTTCCATCCTTAAAATAAAGTGATAAAAGATAGGATTTAAAATCAGTGGCTGTTTAATAAGGCATTAAAACTGCATATCTGTGCATTCATATACAAGAGTACAACTTGCTGGAAGCCAAACTTTGTAACATAAGGGTAACTCAGATGGTATTAGCTTTAAAGGCATGAAAGAGTCAAGAAGCATGCTGAAATCTAGAAAGCAGGGCATGTGCATGCTGCTGAAGCAGAGGCCAGAGAATAACCCAAGGCCTCTTCAAAGCCCAGAGGATTATGACTGAATCCCAGGTATTGAGCATTGAATTGTTTATTCTCCTGGATCTTGGTTTTGCCTTGTGCAGATTATGCTTGTGTCTATATCTCTACCCTTAAAATAAAAAAGATATTTCACTTTAATACTGCAGCAGCACAGTTGAGAGATTTTAAACTTCTTTAAGAGGAAATTTTGGAGTTTTGTAAGAAAAAAGACTAAATTAAAACAAATGGATAGTTTTAAGAAACAGCTTTTAAAATATTTAAATTTATAAAACTATGGAACATTTAAAATTTATGATGTTTTATCATAATGTCTTTATTAATATTTGGTCTTGGTAATAGATAAGTAAAAGGTTTGAAGTTAGGGCTACATGTATGAACCAGAACATGAAACACCATAGATTAGGGCTTTCCTATCTTATCATACAGCCAGACAATGACCTAAGCAGCCTGCCAAAGAGTTTGGAGAAGTGGTTCTCAAACTATGGATCAAAATATCTTTTTACAGAGGTAGTCTCAGACTGACTGCCTCTTGGATAGTTGCATTGTAATTAATAACAGTGCCAAAATTGCTTTGGTGAAATAGCAACAAGAACAATTTCAGGTTTTGGGGTCACCACAATAGAGGAATTGTGTTTAAGTTTCACAGAATTGGGAGAATTGAAAACCACTAGCTTAGATAATGCCTCTCTTTACCTAAGGTCTATTCAAGTTTAAAAATGTATGTCTAGTCTTCTTGTCTTTGTCTGTTTTTAGTTATTTTAGTAAACTAATTCATATAAGAAACTTATATTTTTTAATAGTGTAATATAATGGAATCAGGACAGTCCCCAGGCCTTCTGTAGATTGTATTTAGGATTTAAAATCTTATCTTGATAATAAAAGGGCTTCAATTCAGAAACTGTTTTTTTTTTAAGACTAAAGTTAACAGGGATAAAACTATAAAACCTTAGTTTTATAAAAACTATTAACTTAATATAAACTACTAAAAATAATTAGGACATTGAAGTTAATAGTACCCACCTCATAAAAAAACTAAAATTTTAATGTGTTCAGAAAACATTAGTCATGCTAAGTACTAATGTAATTAATTCCAAGAAAAACTTTTATTTAACTTCCTTTATATGTTTTCAACATATAGCCTAAGCAAGTAAAAAACAAACAATATATCTAGCCCAATATATCTGACAGACATATTTGTGATGCAGGAACTATTGAGGACTTGCTTTCCCTGTCTTGGCAGAGTTTGGCCATCTACTCTACCTGCATTCAAGCTTGGTCTTTTTTTTTTTTTTAGGTAGAATTCTGTCCATGGTAGAAAAGAGGACATTTTCAACAGCGGCTTCTTTGCCACATTTGAAGTCATCTCCATAAATAGGTTCTTTGATGCTCACCATCCTCTTTGAGGTAGGTGGAGTATTGCCTGTCTCATTGTCAGTGAATCTTCAAATATTAAAAACATTTTAAAGTGCCACATTCTGCATGTCTCTGACGATTTTGAAGACTTTATCTAACTATCGTATGTTACCTTTCTATAGAATCATATCTATCTGCTGCACATAAGACATATATTTTCATGAAAAAAGTAGACTAGTAATTGACATGTCCATGATTTGATCAACTTATGATTAACTTGTATAACTTAGTTATCATAAATAGCCTGCAATAGCACTTTCAATGTATTAAAAGTAAACCTTGTATTATAATTGAGATATATCAGTACAATACTTCATATTAGAGTAGAAATATATATGCAATGTATGTGAAGAATGATCCTACATTTGAATTCTATACCACTGTATCTATAATTAAACTTATTTTGCATGTATATACAAAATTTTATGCCAGTGAATTAAAAATAACCTTTTGAGTGACAACTGAGGCATTAAGATGAGGAGTAGATTCAGATTCACTAGTCTTCTTTTTGTTCTATCTTCCCTATATAGATCTATATTCCCCCTTCTTCCTTTTCAACCCCTATCTCCAATTCTAAGAGTATAAGATAAAGGATAAGAGAGAGAGATCCCCAAAACAAACCTTGTTTTCTAAGTACAACTAATAATAACTTGTAACCAACTCCATTGATAATAACCCTCTATAGCCCAAAAAAGCAACCAAAAGATTACCTGACCCCTTTTATAGGAAATATGGTATCATTCTCTTAAAGTATCTTCTGGCTGACTTGGGACAAATAATACCTTTGTTTAGACTCAAATAAAATTGGAGAAATTGTTAAACAACTTAGGAATAACATTTGTGGTCCAGTTTCTAAATGTTGGGAAATTCTAGGCTTAATTAGAGTCCTGTGTGGGACAGTCTGAAATGCTGGACCAATTGGAATTGGATGTTTTCTTTGAAACTGTCCGGGAGCTGTATTGTTCTGATGAGGAACAATAATTGTTAGCACTTGGTGCTGGAATATGAAGGATACAGGATGTCGGTGTCCAGCATGCTGAGATGAATGCATCCTGTCAGGTCTGATGCAATGTCAGTGTCTGGGTCTTTTTTTCTGAAAGCATATCATTTCTCACAAGCATTATACAGTACTAAAATTATAAATATGTAATGTGTGCGTGTGGTGCACAGAACAATTAAGGCTGGATTTCTGCTCTTTGTAGGATATGGACTTAGACTCTCGGCTCAGATGTAGTGGCAAAGAAATGTAGGTTTTTTGCCAACCATTCAGGAATAGTAAAAGAAATACTGGGTCTAGTTAAACAAAGAATTAAGGAAAGAGAAAACCTATGCTCAAACAATCCAAATTGTGATGAGTCCCTATTTCCCACCTTCCCATGTTTGACTACCATTTTTTGACACCTTTGTATGTCCCTTATAAGATATTTTACTCACTCTCACTGGCAGACCACGTCTTCAGAATACAGTTATAAAATTTCTAAATCAACAACTCAGTATCATTAAACTAATGGCCCCAAGGAGCCATTATAAACAATTGAGAACAAGTCAACCTAAAGATGATAATCTCTAATGATTTACAGATTTCCCTAACAAGAATAGAGAAGCTTATGGGCCAGCTGACTCCATTTTTCTTCATTTTTCTATTTTCTAAACAATGTAAGAGTTATATTTATTTTTATATTGTTCCCTGTAGTTTTTTAATATAATTATCTCTCAAGCTAAAGGACAGCTTCTTTTTTAGTTATTTTTTTCTCTATAACCTTGTAATTACACATCATAAATTTTTTCCGTTGTTTCATGTTATATTCCAAGAATGAGCTTACAAAAAATGTTTCATGGTATGTTTTGAAAAGTTTGTGATGAACACTCACAACATGTACTTTCCTCATGATCATAAATATAACTGTAAATTTTAATTTTTTTGGTTTTTTAATCACCTGATCACTCTCTATATAAAAAGACTCCTTTGAGTTTTATCTTGGCTGTTTCTTTCTCCTACTTGAAAGAGACTGCATGTTTAGCCCAACATAAATTTGTACCTTGCAACATTACAGTGTTGCAAAATATGCCTGGTTTTTGACACCATAACAAGTTCTGTCCAATTTTATCATAATCCAGAAATGTGAGACAGTGAGCTGTAGAATTCGATGTTTTCTACAATGGACTCTGCCTTTGCTTTAGTCTGAATATACATGGCTATGTTCAAGGTATTCTTCTTTGAACCAGTTGAACTCAGGGCATTAACTATGCTATATAATTTTATGTTGGAAAAATGTATCTTTTTCTCATTTTCTATGAACTCATAATTCATGTGAGATTTTGACATTTATTGTCAATGCTCATGAGGACATTTGAGTTTTGACTGAATACATTGTATATTATAAGATGATTCTCAAAGATGCTGAGGGTTTTGTTATATTATTTTCAAGTTAGTATTTAACACAGAAATTTTTAAGTCTTTCTTTATAGCAATACATTGATATACATGGCTTTTTGATGTTACAATAATTTACCCTTTTCCATTTTTTCCAGTGAGAATAGTCTAAGTATTTGAATTCCAAAATTCATAATTTATTTGATGACTATTCACATCTATATAATTGCTTCCTCTGTAAAACTACCTCTAAAACTTACAGTGGTAAGAAGAGATGTGTTGTGGGGTTTAGCATATAGTAAAGGATAAATATACTAGAATTCACAGACCCAAAGAAGTTAAGCAAACTTCAAACCCCTACCCAGATCTAGCCCATGGACAGAACATTCTCCACAGTTGAGTGGAGAGTGGGGTATGACTTTCTCACGTATTCTGGTGCCTCACATTTGACCATGTCCCCTGGAGGGGGAGACCTGGTGGCACTCAGAGGAAGGACAGCAGGCTGCCAAGAAGAGACTTGATACCCTATGAGCATATACAGGGGGGAGGTAATCCCCCTCAGGAACAGTCATAGGAGAGGGGAATAAGGGGAAAATGGGAGGGAGGGAATAATGGGAGGATACAAGGGATGGGATAACCATTGAGATGTAACAAGAATATATTAATTAAAAAAATTAAAAAAAGAAGGTAAGTAGCAAGGAGGACCCAAGGAAAGAGTAGTGAATCCCACTCAGAAGGTGAAATAGAATATGTAGCAGAAGCTGTTGAAAAGAATGAAATAGGAAAAAATGGATCTCAGAGAGAAATGCAGGCTGATCAGACTTTAGAGGGCTGGGACAGGAGGACAGAGGAGCTACAGAGAGAAGTGAATCTGTGGGTGGAAGAATCTTTGTCACAGTCTAGAGACCTAAGACAGGATAGCCTTCTGATAGGATTGGATGTGGGCTTCACCTGACATTCCTAGTAGGAGGGTTCATAGAGACTGAAAAGGGCACTCTCAAACTAGACAGGACTCCTAGTAGAGGGAGAGTTACACCAAATGACCCACAAAGACTTTGACCCAAAATTTACTGTGTCTACACAATGTTCAGGGATAAAGATAGATCAGAGTTTGAGGTACCGTCCAGCCTATGTTTGGTCCAACCAAAGACTCACCCCATAGGAAAGAGCCAACCCCTGACTTTATTAATGATACTCTGCTATGCTTGTAGACAGAAGCCTAGCATAGCTATCTTTTGAGAGGCTCCACCCAGCATAGTATACAAACCAGAGTATCACAGCCAAACATTTGGTGAAGTGTAAGAAGTCGGGTGAAAAAGTGAGGGGAAGGACAGAAGGACATGGAAGGAATAGAAGCTCGACAAGACCAAGAGAGCCAACTATACATAGCCCAGAATGAAGCATCAACCAAAGTCGTGCATGTACTGGAACTAGGCCTCTACCCAGACACAGCCAATGGGCAGTTCATTCTTCATATAGGTTCTGTAGTAAGGTGAGCAGGTGCTGTCACTGAAATGGAATCTGTTTCCTGTTTTTGATCAATTCCTCATGGTAAGGCTCACTGACCAAGCCACAGAGAAGAGGATGTGCTCTGTCCTGTGACATAATGTACTGGGGTGAGGCTTTCCTTTTCTGAAAAGCATGGAAGGGCAGATACAAGGAAGAGGGAGGAGAGGAACAGGAGGAGAGCAGGGAGCAGACTATGATTAGATGTAAAATGAATAAATAAATGTTTCTAAATTTGAAAATAAATAACTAAAATAGCTTTTTCATACAAAAGAAAAAGAAAGACAGATATTGTAAGGCACAATAGTGTCTTGTATGAGAACGAGAAAGAGAGAGAGAAAGACACAGAGAGAGACAGAGAAGCAGAGAGAGAGATTGAGAGAGGGTGATTGGAGAAAATAGATATGGATAAAATAAAAAATGATGAACAAAACTAATATTAATAAAAAGCCACACCTTTGAGGAAGTTGAGATATCAGTAATTCTACATGTGTATATTCCCCATTGTACTATTAATAAATTCATTGAAAGAAATCTTTAATATTACTGTCCTTATTTTCATTTAATCAGAATCTGTTCATTCTGCTCAATTCAAATGAAAAATTCACAACTCCAGCTTCTAAAATTTAAATGTTTTGGAATTATAATTAAAATATGACTTGGTATCATGTCTGAACTCTGGATTAAACCTTTTACAGTTTATCTTGAAGTTCTGTAGAGCTCTTGTTAATTTAGGTTAGTTACCTTGGATACAAGAGTTCTTTCTTTTAACCTATCACTAATGTCATCTACTTTCTTTAAAAATATTCAAAATTTAATGGTAATTTAGAATGTTAAATTTTTTCTTTTCAGTTTTGAATGATAAGTATAACACAATATATTTAGCAGAAAAGTAACACCCACTCATTACAAATATATCTAAGTAATTTCATAACACATTTTATGGGTGCCAATGATACAAAGTCTTCTTAATCTTCAGAGTAATTTTTTGGGTTATCTTTTTTTCTAAGCTATAGAATGGATACTTTTAGTAACAGAACTGTGCTTGCTCTACTGTGTATCTTCACTGTAAAATCAAAAGTACCTATGAATACTCACAAATTTTTAAAACAAAAATGCATTTTATGCTTTCTTTAATGTCACTAAAATTCTGCAAAGACACATTCTTGGTTATTTTTTCTAATGAATGTAAGTATTGGCAGAGTTGTATATTATACATAAATCATTAGCACTTAAAGACGCTTAAGAGAAAGAAAGCGATTACATTGAAATGAGTGAGTTAACTGTGAATAGACTTCCATTCGACATTTCGATAGTAACATATTTGGGCAAAAATGGGTTAGTGCAAATACTATGACATAAATTCTCAATCACATGCTTACTTTTTCATATGGAATATACTAATATGGGGGTCTCCACAGGTACCCAGGCAGTAAAGTAAGCCATGCAAAGAGATTAGAATGAAAACCTGGTCCAGATTGACTTTGTCAACCTGAGAATTATTTTGGGGGTCTAATGCCACGATGGTCATAGTCAGCATATATAAAACACAGTAAAATTAGAAAGAGGTTTCTAGGCAACAACCGTTCCAATTCCAGGTGTACAACAAAGCCTAAAGTGTGACTACATTGAAACACTTTTAAAAAGTACATGTGAACATGAGGGTGAGTTCTGTACTGAAAATGGCCTGAAACCTACTGTGTCCTTTGACTGATATTACAGAGTTCAGCAGATCATAAAGTATATACAACATCTCCCCCAAGTATGGGTAATAGTGTAGGTATGAAAAAGTCTGGAATAATCATTCTCAGGAACTTGGATGAGGTCTCCCTCAAGAGCAAAGGTTTGTGAGGTTTGCCTCTGTAGACAGCTAAAAGGTCACCAGGTGCTTAACAAAATCTACTTGTAGCCCTCTGGGAAGGTAAATATGTATTTTATCTCTTCCATTGAAGAGAAGTCCCTATGTGTTTAACATTCCTGGTTTCCTGGTCCTTTTTAGGATCTTTAGGCCCCTAACAAAGAAACAGATGGAAAACATTATAGAAAACAATGTATGCGTATGCATTGCTTATACATGTTTCTAGAGAAGGATTCATCGATGCCAAAGCTCAGAAGTATCCAAGAGATTCATCAATAGGTACGTGGTTAAACTGCAGGACACCCATCACTAAAGTGATATTTTATCATTAAAAGCTAATGGACCATCAAACCACAAGTGGCACGGAGGAAATTTAATTGTATTTTCTAGATTAAATACTTATTTTACCAAAGGCTATATACTGTGTGACTCTAACTGTATAGTATTCAGGATGAAGCAAAACTACAAAAATAGTAAAACCCCAGGAATCACTGGGGGTCTAGTAACAGCAGATATATAAATAATAGAGAATTTTAAGAAAAGTAGAACTGTAGACAGAAAAAGGGAGTTATACATTTATCTAAATCAATAGGGTCTATAGGGCCATACATGTTCAGGTTGTTTGGTTATGTGATATCAATTGTGTCAGTAAAGCTATATTAATTCTAAGAACTCTGCAACTATGTTGAGAGTGGAGTAAGGCTGTGAGTGAGAGGCAGTAAAATTTATAAGATTAAATTGTTGTAGCTTCCTCTGTTTTACTGTGAACTAAGACGGCCTCAGAAAAGCAAAGTTAATTAGAAAACAGTATTGTGCACCAAGAGAATTATGCAAATGTAAGTAAAGGCTAAATTAGATATGTAAGCTATGTCAGGAAACTTTACTTTGTGAATTAAAGTACTTATTATAAATTTATGAATATATATCATATAAGTAAATAAATTTATGATCATTTAACAAAACTGAATTTGAAAATGTGATGATTTTGATTTTAAAGGTAAATTTTATTAGTTGTATTGTTTAGAAATTATTTTGTATAAAAATGATCTTTATAAATTAATGTTTGGATTTGTTTTTAATTTTTTTATTTATTTTTATTTGTACTTTATTATTATTTTACATGTACATTTATATTATTATACATATAAAATAAACAGCCTTCAGTAAGAAGAACCACAGAGCAATCAGGATTATATTTATGTTACATTCACAATGTTTTTGCTGTTTAAATTCCCCAACTTTGAAGAAAACTTTTTTTCTATCTTGGTGAGTATAAAATTCTGTATGTAACTAAATATCTATACTATCTCATTTCTATCAACTTAAAATGTCTATCTAGAACTAAAAATATCTTAACCCCTAAGCAACTAAGCTTATCTCAAACTAAGGCACTAGCCAAGGACAATACAGGCGGTAAAATTTAAACCCCTACCCAGATCTAGCCAATGGATAGGACAGTCTCCACACTTGAGTGGAGAGTGGGATATGACTTTCTCATGTACTCTGGTGCCTCATATTTGACTATGTCCCCTGGAGGGGGAGACCTAGGGGCACTCAGAGGAAGGACAGCAGGTCACCGAGAAGAGATTTGATACCCTATGAGCATATACAGGGGGAGGTAATCCCTCTGAGGAACAGTCATAGGGGAGAGGAATAAGGGGAAAATGGGAGGGAGGGGAGAATGGCAGGATACAAGGGATGGGATAACCATAGAGTTGTAACAAGAATAAATTAATAAAATAAATAAATTAAAAGAAAACAACTAAGCTTAGTTATGAAACTAAACTATTTTATCTTCAACTCCTTCAGAGACTTGAGGAGTAAAATTAACTACCTGAGTAAACAGAAAGTGCAAGTTAGCAGCTTCCAAAAAAAAAAAAAAACAATGACAGAGACAGTTTGCTGCCTGAACAGTCATCCATAACTCCCTAAAACATTGGAGCATTATCTTCAGCCTTCTGGCCCAGTATATCTGTCAGGCATATTTGTGAGGCAGGAGCTATTAAGGACATGCTTTCCCTGTCTTGGCAGAGATTGGCTGTCAACTGGACCAGCATCCTAACTTATCAAGTTTTAGGCAAAATTCTGTCAGTGTTCAAATTAAGGACATTTTCCACAGTGGCTGCTTTGTCATATTTGAAACCATCTACATGAGGAGGTTCATTGATACTCATCATCATCTTTGAGGTAGGCTGGGTGTTGCCAGGAGTTAACCTGTATTGTTGTAAAAAAAAAAATCATTCAAACAACATAAACCTTTTTAAATACCATAAAATGTAGGACTCTGAGGTTATGGAAGTCCCTATGTAACTACTTTATGTTATCTCTCTATAGAATCATACCTATGTGTTTCATTTAGGACATATATTCTTGTGAAATAAATACACTAGTAATTGAAATGATGGCGATTTGGTCAATTGACAATTAACTTGTCTAACTTGCTTATCCTAGACAGCCTACAGTAGCCTTTCCAAAGTATTGGAGGTAAACATTATATTCTACGTGAGTGAAATGGTTAAAATACCTCGTATTAGTGGATATATATATCCACCTTCTTCTTTCTTTTCAGCCCCTATCTCCAAATCTAAAAAAGAAAGATAGAGACATCTTTGAGTCCAATTTTGTTTTTTCTCTGGGTAAGACCAATAGAAACTAATAACCAACTCCCAATGAAAATAAGCATTTAAAGCCCAAGAAAGCAACCAATGACCTATACCACCCCCATTTAAGGGAAATGGGGTATCATCCTCTTAGGGTTTCTTGAGAATGATTTGGGGTAGGTAATACTTTTGTTGTGGTCCAAATAAACTTGAGGGAATGTTTTAACAAGGTAAAAATAACATTTGTGTTTCAGTTTCTAAATAATGAGAACATCTAGGCTTAATAAAAATCCTATGTGTGACAATCTGAAATGCTGGACCAAATGGGAACAGAATCTTTCTTCAAAGCTATGTTGGGAGCTGTCCTTTTTTGATAGAGGACAGCAACTAAAGCACTTGCTGCTGAAATATGAAGGGTGTAGAATGTCATTGTCCATCATGCTGAGAGGAATGAATCCTGTCTGGTCTGATGCAGCTTCTGAAAATATATAATTTCTCTCAAGCATTATACCATCCTAAAATTTAAGTACGTGAGGTATGCAAGGTGCACATAGCAATTAAGGCCAGTTCTCTGTTCTTTGCAGAAGAAAGACATTTGTAAATCTTCATCCATGTCATAAGAAGAATGACATCTACTCCTAAATCACATGAATTCTGTAACCAATAAGAAGCATTGACTATGCATAGACATTCATGTTTCACCCTGTCTCAGAGCTATTCCCATGTAGTGGGATTAGGAATATAAATTACCTGCTGGTTCCGCAGTTTTAATTTATTTTTGTTTTACATCCCAATTGTTGTCTCCTCCCTCATCCCCTCCCAAACCCACCCAATGTCTGTCATACCATCTCCCTTCCTCCCTTATGCCTTATACCTCACTCCCCTATCCCTCAGAAAGGGGTTCCTTTTCCCCTAATATTTGATTTCAGCTCATCAAGTATCCTCTTCCTCTTTTGTTTGGAAAGTCCACCCAGGCAGGGGAAGTGATCCATATTGAGTGAGCAGAGTCCATGTCCAAAGTAGTCCCTACTCTCCATATTGTGGGACTTCAACTGAGCTGAGTGTCTAGGTTCTCACCCTGCATGGTCCTTTGTTGATGCATCAGTCTCTGCAGCAACGCCCTTCTCCATCCAGTTTTTAAGTGTATATTTTATTTATTATAATTTATTCACTTTACTTCTTGATTGTTTTCCCCTCCCTCTTAACTTCCCTTTGCCACCCTCCCTCCTTCTTCTGCATATCCCCCTCCCCAAGACCTCTGGGAACAACCTATCATCGGGGTAGCTTGCATCCCCTTCCACTCTATGCTCGCTAGGCCATCTTGCCAAGGAACAGTGACTAAATAGTGGTCCCCTGAGTTCATGCCAGAGGTTCAGCAGCAGTTACCCCTTCCTCTCATGCAGAGAATCCAGTTTATTGGCTACATCTAAAAAAAAGGTCTTGATTCTCTGCAAACACTGTCCTTGACTGGAGCATTAGTTTTTGCAGGCCCCCCATGCATCCACCTACAGGCCTTCATGGTCTCCCTGTGCAGCTCCTGCTCCCTCCTAGACCTTCCATCTCCAACTCTTACCTACAACTCTCAGTACTCTGCCAAGGGTCCAGATTCAAGTCTCAGTAACTGTCCCTATACCCGCTGGGTGGAATATCTCAGAAAACATCTATGTTGGGTTAAAATCTACTTATCATTGAGTATATACCATGTGTGTCTTTTTGGGTCTAGGTTATCTTACTTAGGATAATTATTTCTAGTTCTATCCATTTGCCTGCAAATTTCAATTTTTCTTTGTTTTTAATAGCTGAGTTGTACTCCATTTTGTAGAGATACCACAGTTTCTTCCTCCATTCTTCAGTTGAGGGACATCTAGGTTTTTTCCAGATGTACTATTATAAGCTGCTATGAACATAGTTGAGCAAATCTTCTTATTGTATGGTGGAATATATTTTGCGTATATGCCAGCTGGGTCTTGAGGTAGAACTATTGTCAATTTTCTGAAAAAGCACCAGATTGATTTCCAAAGTGGTTGTACAAGTTTGCACTCCCACTAGCAGTGGAGGAGTGTTTCTCTTTCTCCACATCCTCATCAGCATGTGTTGTCACTTGAGGTATTGATCTTAACCATTCTGATAGGTATAAGATCAAATCTCAAAGTTGTTTTTATTTGCAGTTCCCTCATGACTAGGAATGTTGAACATTTAAGTGTTTCTCAGCCATTTGATATTCCTCTGTTGTTAATTCTCTGTTTAGATCAGTACCCCAGTTTGTTCATTTAGTAATTTTTATTAAACACTATATATATATACATATATATATATATACAAATACATATATATATACACATATACACATATATATATACATTTACATTATTACACATATATAAAGTAAATTACTTATATAAAAAACACACAGTCAGGAATTATACAAATAGTATATTCTTAGTGTTTGGCTATTTGTATTTGACAGCTTTGAAGAAAACATATTCCCTATCTTGGTGAGTCTAATATTCTGAATATAAATCAGTATCTATCATATCTCATCATTATCAACTTAAAACATCTATCTAGTCTTAAAAACATCTTAACCTGTAAACAGCTAAGCTTAATTGTAAAACTAAACTATCTTTTCTTTGACCCAATTAGAGAATTGATAAGGAATAAAACTTAGTTTCCTGAGTGAACTGGAAGTACAGCTTAGCAGTTTCCAAAGGAAAAAATGACAAAGACAGTTTACTACCTGAATAGTCATGCCAAACTCTATAAAATGTTGGAACATCATTTTCAGTCTTCTGGCCCAATATATCTGACAAATATATTTATGCAGCAAGAAGTATTGAGGATTTGTTATCCTGTCTTGGCAGAGTTTGGTCATTGAATTGGCCTGTATCCAAGGTGCCTCACTTTTTAATTGGATTATTTTTTTTGTTGCATTTAATTTCTTGAGTCTTTATATATTTTAGATATTAGCTCTTTGTCAGATGTAGGATTGGTGAAATCTTTTCCTAAAGGCTATCACTTTGTTCTCTTGACAGTGTCTTTTGCCTTACATAAGCTTTTCAGTTCCATGATGTCCCATTTATTGTTGATTTTAGAACCTGAGCTCTTGGTGTTCTGTTCAGAAAGTTGTCTCCTAAGCCAATGAGTTCTAGGCTCTTTCAACTTTTTTTCTAACAAGTTTAGAAAAATTTGAAAATGTCATCATTGTGATTTTAATGGTAAATTTTATTATTTTTATTGCTTAGAAACTATTTTGTATACAATAAGGACTTTATAAATTAATATTCAATTGCTCACAATTGCTCATAGAATTATAATAAAAATATACAGTTCATTGGAGGCAACAATCTTTAAAAATATATTTCTCATGTAGAATAAATGATGAGTTACATCTTAGACTGTTGTAAATTAATTTCACTTTCCCCAGGCATAAATAAAATAGAGAAAGAGAAACTTTGCAACTATGATATTTAGAGATTTCAAAACCACATAGCTGTTAAGCAGAAATATGCAATTATCCATGGTTTAATATATTCTTAACAAATTTCATATCTTATACAATCTATTAAACAATCCAGAGATAAACTAAAGAGAAATTGACCCTGTAATGTAGATGCATGTATATATATAATATATATATATATTATATTTATGTGTGTGTGTGTTTGTGTATGTGTGTGTGTGTATCTATATCTATGAAGTTTTTTCATGCAAAGATACCTATTAAGAGATATTAAATTTTGAGAAAAAAACAGAAATGATACCAAATCATATAATGATACAATTATAACATTTCTATTGTAATAAAGTTTGATCTAGGATCTTTATGAAAATAAATGAAAGAAAAAGGAGAGGCAGAAACTCGTACTTTGATGTATGTAAAGAGGAAAATTTCATTAAAATCTCCATGATTGGAGCATGTACTCTTAAGGTTTAATAGAATCTCTGCAGAACTTCACATAAAATTGAAATGTAGTCTTTTTTTTTTTTTTTTACAGTACACAAAGCATATAAAACATGTCCATAGGCAAATGTGACTATATTACACAAAAGACACTAATTCCTGGAATTGTTTAGCAAGACTGAGGATAAGCCTACTAATCAAGAACTTCCCTCTTTATTTACTGAAAAGTATATTAATCATGGTATGAGGAAGAAATGATGATGTTTGTTTTAATTAATATTTTGCTTTTGAAAAAATATATTTTATTAATTTATTCATATTAATCTCAATTGTTATTCCATCCCTTGTATCCTCCCATTCTTCCCTCCCTCCCATTTTTCCCTTACTCCCCTCCCCTATGACTGTGACTGAAGCGGACTACCTCCCCCCGTATATGCTCATAGGGTATCAAGTCTCTTCTTAGTGGCCTGCTATCCTTCCTCTGATTGGCACCAGGCCTCCCCATGCAGCAAGAGTTTTACAAAAGGAAAAGTTTATTTTCTGACTTACCGAAACGAATAAGCAAAACCACAAATAGGTGCTTTCAACCTTTGTGTTTATTGTGCTTTCAGCATTTTCTGTGTCTTATGGTTACTTTCTAGGGGTCATTGTAGTCCAATTACTACATTTACACACACATTGTTCTGAGTCAGATGCACAGAGTGAAAATGAGAGAGAATTCAAAAACAGAATTTAAGATGAAAACTACCTGTGCTTGTACAAGTTGATTGCATGAGTTTTCAAACATATGGTAATGTTAATTACATTGTTTTTCTTAAAGGTAGCATAAATATAAACAAGATAATTATATAGTGGTAGGTGATTTCAAAGCTTAAGATTACTTTGTTTATAGGACTAAGTAAAAATTCAATTTGGTGGATAATAATCATTTTACAATGTTCAAATCCATAGTTATCAGGTAAATACAACTATAAGTCACTTTGAGATTACATGTTACACTTGTCGGAATGTCTAAGAAAAATGAAATAAGTAACATCACATGCTGGCAAAGATGTAGAGCAAGGGAAACAATCCTCTATTGATGAAGGGAGTATAAAGTTGTCAGTGTGATAGTTCCTCTGGAAAATGAGAATTGATCTACCTTAAGATCCAGCTATACAACACTTTGGTATATACCAAAAGGATGCTTCAAACTACCCCAGAGACACTTCTTTAATCTTGTTAATTAATTCTCTATTCATAATAGTCAGAAATTGGAAAAAAGACAAATGTCCTTTAACAAATGAACAATTAAAGGCAGACAACTAACACAATAGAATAATACCAAGCCATTTAAAAAAGTGAAATCTTAAAATTCTCAGTAAACCAATGGAACTAGAAAAAATTCTGAGTGAGATAACCCAAACCTAGATGGCAAGTATGGTATTTGCTTATATGTAGATACTTATATTAGCTGCTAATTCAAAGAAAATCAAGCTACAACACCACAGAAGTTAGGGAAGAAACTAATGAGAAAGGGCAGATAGATCTCATTAGGAAAGGGAAATAGAATAATTATTCATCAGGTGAGTGAAAAAGAAGGATAAAGAGTGTGGAGTGAACAGGTTTACAAAGTAAGGGATACAGGGTGATATAACTAAAATGAAGAAAAATTTGAGAGATATTTTGGAAAACTAATAAAATGGAAGCTTCAGCCGGGCGATGGTGGCGCACACCTTTAATCCCAGCACTCAGGAGGCAGAGGCAGGCGGATCACTGTGAGTTCAAAGCCAGCCTGGTCTACAAAGGGAGTCCAGGACAGCCAAGGCTACACAGAGAAACCCTGTCTCAAAAAAAAAAAAAAAACCAAAAAATAAAAATAATATAAAATGCAAGCTTCCTAAAGTATGAACATGTATGAAGGTAATCTAAATTCAGTCATCAAATAATTCTCAATACAACCCCAACTGGACACCTCCTGTTACCAAATGAAGCTTTGAGTATCTCATTGAGATGATAGAAAAAGTGGCCCCCATAGGAATCCCCAAGTAACCCAGTCTATTGCCAAGACTATAGGTTGCTTTCTACAAACAGACAGCAATGATTATTTCTCAAGAGAGCATTTACACAACTCATTGAATATAGAAAAGTTCATTTGGGGCATACATAGAGTGTTCACCTCTCTATGTTAGTGTCTTTGGTAGAAAAAGTTACTCTGCAGGTTACAAAAGGAGAAACGAACATCAATTGAGCTACAAAACCTTTGATCTACAATGCTGTTCTGTCGGCAAGGTATACTATGGCAATGATGACCCAAACGTGTATGAATAATCAACCAATCTTAATGTACTGAAGGCCTATTACACAAAATGGAACCAATATCTCTATACCCAACATTACTTGGGTTACCTGAGACTACATAGCCTAGTGACCTAGAGTAAATGACTCCTCATGGCATTATGCTATACTCAGAAATCAGTGTCTTGCTCAGCCATTCTCTAAGAAGTTTCTTCCTGTAGCAGATGGAACAATATATAGACCGGGCATTATACATTTCAGGCATTAAGCAGAGAGTGAAAAATATTCTTATACTCAGTCCTAAATGGGATGTCTCCATCAAGTCCATCCCCCTCATAGCTCAGGGAACACACAGAAAGAGGAGGGAGAACTATACGAGACAGAGGGAGCCCAGCACGTTTGCACATGCCTGTAATCCCAGTACTCAGGAGGCAGAGGTAACTGAACCTCCATGAGTTACAGGTCAGCTTGGTCAAAAAAAGTTTATTGTTTTCTCTTAGAAGCCTCTGGGTAAGGAGATACAGATGGGAAGTGAGATGGGGAGAAACTGGAATGAGTACAGGGTTGTCGAAATTATAAGCAAGACATTTGTAAGAAAAAAATGTCTATTTTCAATAAAAGGAAAATAAAAAGTATGTTCAAATTGGGAAGACAACCTATAAGAAACATCCCCCGAAAAATCATCCTTACACTTAAGTAATTCAAATATTTTAATTATTTGGTAGATAATATAAAGCAGACAAATATTGAAATTAAATAAAGACAAAAATTACTAATATTGAAAGAATATAAGATATAGAAGATTGAAGAAATACAAACAATATTGAAACTTATTGAAATTTACATCACTGTGAGCAAGTACACACACAGATTTAAGGTCTCTCTTGAAGGAATTTGAAACATATCCTTAATAGGACCCAAAACAAGGCTTCATGTTGAAATCATAGAGTACATTTTCAGTTCAATCCAGAATCACAGAAACATAAGAGAATAGAGCAAACTTAAAGCAATGGATCTGCACTTTTTAGATGATCCCAAAGTCAGAAATCTTAATCTAAGGTATCAAGAAAGTGTATATCCCTCTGGGAAGCAACATTTGTATCTTCTTGCTCTAGTAATTCCTCACTTCCCTCAGTTTGTAGATGTATAAAATTCAGTGTTTACCTACTTTCCTAGGCTTTCTTTTTCCTGACAGTTTATTTTCCTTCTGTTTCTTATAAAGAAATCACCATAGATATTTATTCCATCTTAAATACACAAATATTTCATATCATTACTCCAACTAATAACATTATAAAATATCTGTTTAATAATAAGATTAAATTCTGAACTTCAGTGTACTAATGAGTATTGTGAGATTATTTAATTCACAAAAACAAATAGCAAATGTCATGATATTAAGTATAAATTTATTTAAATAACAATGTAATATATTAATAAAAGTAAAAGAATAAGAAATGAATGAATAAATACAATGGGCAAATCTTATATATCAATTTAATAATGGTAACTGAAAAAAACAACTTCAATAATTGTGAATACATTATTATTTTCATTTCTATAAATTCATAGCAGTGATGTTAGGTCTGTATGATAAGGATATATATAAAGAAGGCAAATCATATTACAAAGCTGAAAACAATGGCTAATATTAGTTGTAAGAATATTTTTGAAGCTGTTAACCTGTACTTCCAGTTTATTCAAGTAATTTTTATTTCTTCTCAAGTCTCTGATGGGATTGATAACCATGTAGTTTAGTTTTAAATTTTACCTTAGTTGCTTAGAGGGTAAGATGTTTTTAGGTCTAGATAGATGTTTTATATGAATAGAAATGAGATATTATAGATATTGATTTACATTCATAATTTTAGATGCACAAAGATAGGAGAGATGTTTTCTTCAAGGCTTTCAAATATAAATAGCCAAAACACTAAGAATGCAACATTTATATAATTTCTGGTTATTTCATGTTTCTTCTTCCTGTTTGTAGTTTATTGTGCTTACATGTAATAACATAACTGTGTATATACAAAAAAGAAAAATATTAAAAAAAATGAAAATTGAAAAAAGAATGTTTATGCTTAGGTATGAAAATGAGGAAGAATAGAATATATATCAAAATTTACTTGAGTGAGTTCATCAATATTCTAGATTCTAACTTGAATGAACAGCTGATGAAATTAGTATATTTATATAAATGCGGCTGGAGTGAGTTAGCTTGAAATATCATCCAGTTTTATCCTTAAAAACTGAAAGTAATATAAAAAGTAGTAGGTAAGGTTCACTAAGCTTAAATAAGAAATTGTCTAGCATCTAAGATGGTAACACTAACCACACATTGTATTTGATCAGCCAAGGGAACAGACTGGGAGATATGGAGCACAAGGGCTGGAGTGTCATGGATGAGAGAGCACCTCAGGCTATCCAGACAGTCCATGGAGGAGTCCCTGGGTACCTGCCGGCAGGTGTCCTGTCTCCAGAATCTGAATGCATACCTGCCTTGGAGCTGCATCTGTGTTCTACATCTCAGACCATGTGTCTCAGACTGAGCTTTTAGCTGCAGAGAAATAGAAGGGGAGGCTCCAGAGTTGGAGCATTGTTGAATCTGACCTTGGATTCCCCACCAATCCATGGAAGACCCCAGGTGTACGCTGGGTACACCAAGGTAGCCAAAGCCTAGCCACATGTCAGCCAGCACCCTGTACCATCTTGCAGTTCAGTGCACCAAGATCTGTTTCTGTTTGCACAGGGGAGATGCAGAAGTATAAAGCACAGGTAGATCTGACCCCAGGTCACCCTGCCAAATCATGAAGAGTTTTCGGGTCCAAGCAGGCACAGGGACAAGCTCAAAAGCCTAGCTAGTCAAAGTCATGGTGGAGAGCAGAACACATGCCCTGTGTATCAGATGGAACTGTGGGATACAAGGAGACAGTGTCTGTGTCTTAGACCACAGAGGAGCTCCAATAGTGTAGAGCACAAGTAGATCTGACCTCAGGCTACTGGGCAATCTATGGAAAGTTCCCAGATCTGAACCAGGGTCACCCGACCTGATCCAAGGAAAGGGTCTTTGATGGTCAAAGATGAGTGGTCTTAACTTATAGCCACTCACTTACAAACTACTGTCAATGGTCAGTGAAAGACACCAGAAACTGCCACCCAATAAAGAAACAGAAAGATGACTAAAGGCCAGAGTAAAAAACACAAACAACAAAAGCCAAACTAATATGGCATCTCCAGAACCTAGTTATCCAAAAGGAATCAGCCCTGGAGACTCAAACACAACTGAAACACAAGAAAATATCATCAAATTCTTCATAATGAAGATGATGAATGGAGGAACAAACACAGGAAGATACAGCCATCCAAACTGAAGACAGTAGAGAGGCTATGACAGAGACCCATAGAGAAGAAATAAAAAAAAATCAAAGGAAGAAATTGAGAAAATGCAAACAATCAGGTAAAGGAAAAAAAAGTATTTAGGATCTGAGGGTAAAAATAGAAACAATGATAAAAGCACAAACAGAAGAAAGTCTGGGAAGAGAACTTAAAGAAAACAGGAAAGGCAATGATAAGTGTCACCAACAGATTCCAAGAGCTAGAAGAATGGATCTCAGGTGTAGAAGATACAATGGAAAAATTTGATGCAACCATCAAAGAAAATCTTAAACAAACAAACAACAACAACAACAACAACAAACCCAAAAAAACAAAAACCAAAAATCTCCTGACACAAAATATCCCAGAAATCAAGGATACCAAAAAAAAAGGTAAAACATAAGGACTATAGGAATTGATGAAAGAGAAGACTCCTGGCTCCAAGGCCCAGAAATTATTTCCAACAAAATCATAGAAAGAAAATTTCCCAATTTAAAGAAAGATTTATATACATACAAGAGGCCAACAGAACAAAAAAAAGATTAGAACTGAGAAGAAAATTGCCCTACAACATAATAATCAAAACATGAAATGAAACAAATGAAAAATATTAAAAGCAGCAAGGGAAAACGGCTAAATAACAAATTATGGCAAACCTATTAGAATCAAACCCAACTATTCAGAGGAAACAATAAAGCTAGAAGGGTCTGGGCAGAGATCTTGCAAACCATAAGAGTTCACAGATGCCAATCAAGACTACAATATACAGCAGAACTTTCAATAATAATAGATGTAGAAAACAAGATATTCCATTACAAAAACAAATTCAAACTGTACTTATGCACAAATTCAGCCCTAAAGAAGTTACTAGAAGAAAAACTTCAACCAAAGAGCCAGCTATGTCTAGGATAACACAGAAAATAGATATGTTCACTTTAGAAAAACAAAAACCAACCACACTACCACAACCAAAATCAAAATCAATGGACTGGTCATCACTTTTTCTCAACATCAATTGTCTCAGCACTCCAATAAAAAGACACAGATTAACAGAATGGATGCATAAACAAGACCCTACATTCTCCTGCATTCAAGACACACAACTCAGCCACAGAGATCAATATAACATCAGGGTATAAGGTTAGAAAAAGGTCCTCCAACTAAGTGGATAGAAGAAGCAGGCTGGAGTAGCCATTCTAATATCAAATAAAATAGACTTTCAACCAAAATTAATCAAAAGAGATGAGTAAAGACAGTTCATACACATCAAAGGAAAATTCAACCGAAAGGATGTACAATTCTGAACATCTGTGCCTGAAATAAAAGGACACCCACATTTGTAAAAGAAACACTAATAAAGCTTAAACCATACAATGATCCCCACATACTTATAGTTGGAGACTTCACCACCCCACTTTTACCAAAGGATAGGTCAAAGATACAAAAGTGAAACAGAGAAATAATGGCACTAATCAATGTTGTGAATTAAATGTACCTAAAATATATTTACAGAACTTTTCACCCAAACACAGACTATACGTGATTCTCAGCACCTCATGGATCCTTCTCCGTAATTGAGCATATAGTAGGTCACAAAGCAAGCCTCAACAGATACAGGAAGATTGAAATAATACCTTGGAATAAAGCTGGACTTCAACAACAACAACAGAAATACTAAAAAGACAACACATGCATGGAAATGGAAGAAATTTTGACTCAACAACAACTTTGTCAGGGAAGAAATAAAGAGATAAATGAAGGTACAACTTACTGAAATTTATGGGACACATTGAAACCAGTGCTAAGAGGAAAGTTTATAGCACTAGGTGCCTTCATAAAGAGATTGAAAATATCTCATACTGGCAACTTACTGACACATCTATAAGCCCTAGAAAAAACAGACGCAGAAACACCCAAGAGTAGATGGCTAGAAATAATAAAACTCATGGATGAAATCAATAAATTAGAAATAAAGAGAACATTTCAAAGAACCAACACAACCAAGAGCTGTTTTGTATTTGTTTTGTTTCTATTTCTGTTTTTTGTTTTTTAGAAAATAATAAGATAGTTAAACTAACTAAAAGGCAGAGAGATACTATACAAATAAAAAAAATCCAGAAATTAAAAGAGACATAACAGACACTGAAGAATTACAAAGAATTATTAGGTCTTACATCAAAAGCCTATAAGCTACAAAATTTGAAAATCTAAAGGAAATGGACTATTTTCTTAATAGATTCTACGTGCCAAAGTTGATTCAAGATCAGGTAAACAAATGAAATTTTCCTATTTCTCCCATAGAAATAGAAGCAGTCAACAAAATTCTCTCAACAACAATAACTGAAACAAAAGCACAGGACAAAGAGTTTCAGTGCAGTGCAGAATTCTACCACACCTTCAAAGAAGAGCTAATACCTATACTCTTGAAATTACTCCATAAAACAGAAATGGAAGGAACATTACCAAACTCATTCTATGAGGCCACAGTAACCTTGATACCTAAACCTCACAAAGACCCAACAAAGAAAGAGAATTTCAGACAAATTTTTGTGATGAACTTTGATGGAAAAATATTCAATAAAATACTCACAACCTGAATCCATGAACACATCAAAATGTCATTCACTGTGACCAAGTAAACTTCATCCAATGCATGCAAGGATGATTCAATGTACAGGAATCCATCATGTAATCCACCATACAAACAAAATGAAAGAAGAAAAGCATGTGATCATCTCCTTAGGTCCCCAAAAAAGCATTAGACAAAATCCAACATCCATTCATGTTTAAAGTCTTGGAGAGATCAGGGATTTAAGGCATACCTAAAGAATGTCATATACAGCAAGCCAATAGCCAACATAAAAAGAAATTCCATTAAAATCATTAACTAGACAAGGCTGCCCACTCTCTCCATATCTCTTCAATATGGTACTTCAAATTCTAGCTAGAGAAATAAGACAAGAAAAGGAGATCAAGCGTATTCATATCAGAAAGGAGGAAGTCAAAATATTAGTCACTATTAGCATATGATTGTATTCCACCAGAGAACTCCTACAGCTGATAAACACCTTCAGCAAAGTGGCTGGCTATAATATCAACACAGAAAACTCAGTAGCCCTCTTATATACAAATAACAATCATGCTGGGAAAGAAATTAGGGAAACTACACTCTTCACAATAGCCACAAATAATATAAAATATCTACGTGCAACTCTAACCAAGAAAGTGAAAGACTTGTATGAAAAAATCTTCATGTCTCTGAAGAAGGAAGTTGAGAAAGATATCAGAAGATGGAAAGATCTCTTGTATTCATGGATCAGAGGAATCAACATAGTAAAAATGGCCAAAACATGATTCAATGCAATTCTTATCAAAATACCTACATACTTTTTAATGACCTTGAAAAATCAATTCTCAACTTCATTTGGATAAAACAAAAAACCAAGAATAGCTAAAATCAATCCTGTACAATAAAAGTTCTGAACTCCAGGTGAGAGTGGAATTGAAGAATGAGAGGATGGAAGGATCCAGAGGGTTCAGGAGCCCCAAAAGGAGACCATCTGGTGGATCTGGTAGCAGAGGGCCCTGTACAAACTGCTGTTCCAACAAAGACACTGCATGTAATAAACCTAGACCCCTTTTCAAAGATGGCCAATGGACAGCTCATTCCCTATAGTTTTGGGGATTGTGGGAACTGCCTCTGACTTGCACTCTGGTGCCCCCAATTTGATCACTTACTCTGGTTGGGGAGGCCTGGCCTCATACTGAGGAAGGGGAAGCCAGCCATCCAGATGAGACTTGATACGCTGTGGTAATATGATGTCCCTATCTGTCAGATGTCTAGGTAAGGGTAATAGGGTGAAAGAGGGAGGGAGGGAGGAAGGGAGGGAGGGAGGAAGGTTAGGAAGGGGAAGAAACATGTGAGGGGGCAACAATCGAACTGTAATCTGAATAATCATATAAAAAAGAAAATGACAGAAATTGTCACTATTAAAACATGAAATAATAACTTTATACTACTACTACTACTACTACTACTAATACTAATACTAATACTACTAATAATAATAATTACTTTTCACTCATATAACAGGAAAAACCATTTGCTTTGCTTGCAGCATTAAAGTTGGGAGTGGCAGTTGTTATGTAAAACAAAATCATTGAAACATATAAAATCATCGTGATTTTATGTGGATGTAGAATCCCAAAAACTTCACTCTGAAGTTTAGACTAGAATGGTAAATGAATGGTAGTGGTTGAGGAAAGTTGGAGCAAGGAGGTCATAGGCAATTCAGACCAGTAGCTTCTAATTTACCATTAAGTAGCATCAGGAAGCTGCGGTGGGGACTGAAGAGATAGGACATCAGTTAAGGACTCTTGTCTGTCCTTTGAGAGGAGCCTAGTTCAATTTCTAACACCTATATGGTAGATGACCCACATCTTTACCTCCAGTCTCAAGATCTGACTCCCTCTTCTACCTTCATGGGCAACTGAACACACGTACACAGACATGTACAGCATGTAAGCATGTATACACATACATTTTTAATAATTAAAAAACTTACTTGTTATTAGACATATCTCATTCTGACGTACTGAGAATACATTTGAAGTTTGTAGATAAATTCTAGAAGCTACATTAGAAGCCAGCAGGTGTTCTGCTGTTTGTAATACATTAAAACTTTGTTAAACTCATGTAATCATTAGCAAATGCATCAAGATCTCTATGATGTATTCAATCTTCTAAAAAGAATAACTTAATTAAGAAATTTGAACAAATAAGTAAATAAAGACTCTCCCATGGTTTACCATAGCTGCTTCTAAAAGTATTTTTTACATATAATGGCATTATGTGAATTGAAGAATAATCTCAGAGAAACACTTGGAATTCTTTTGAATGTGTTCGTTATTTGTGCTAAATTCGGTTTTTTCCACACTTCTCTGAGCAAACTCTCTGATAGTTTCAGCTTTTATTTCTGCCCATTCTAAATTCCATTCTAGGAAGTGTTTCTCACCACTATGCAGGAGTCTCTCAGGGTTTCAGTCAGCTCTGCTAACCAACCACATCTCCTCAGTATTCTTTCTACATTTAAAAGTTGTTATCTTATTTTTTACATCTCTTCTTCAAGAAAATAGTTTAAAATTGCTATACCCATAGTCAGTTTTTGTTCTTTTTATTTATTCTCCTTTTATATATGACATTCTGATTGCAGGTTCCCATCTCTCCAGTCACTCCAGCCAACCCCATTTGGGCCACCCATGTACCATTTCTTCACATGAAATGACTTCAGAAGGAAATTCATTAAACTTCTTTTACTTTGTAAATATTGAGATTTTCTGTAGCACTATGTGAATCAAATACTATGTATTTCATTGAGGATAATCACTTTTCTATAGCTATTAGAAAACAGAGTGTTAATATATTCTAAAGAGTTTAAGACAGAGAATACAATAAAACACTAGAGATTATCGATTCCCCTAGGCTAAGAAAATTTGATAATATTCTTGTTTTTAAAACCAATGAATTAGTTTACTTCTGTACTATGCACATAAATATAAGAGAATCAACATTGTTTCCTCTTTCCTTTTATTCTGCATTGGTAAGCTCCCACCTTTATTTCTTGGAATTGGACCCATAATTAACAATGATCATAATTTCTCCATGAGGAGCTAAAAGTTTATTTTTGCCTTGAGCAAAATAAACAATGGTAGCTCTCAGAAATTTCTCAGAAGTGTAAGCACTGCTGATAATTTTTCCTGTGCAATTGTTTAAACTGAGCCATCTTTTTCATGACAATTCTGTAAAGATCATATTACACACTCTTACTCAGTTACTATAAAAGCTTATCTGGTTCCAGCAGTGTAAACTATTAAATATTAACATGCAAAATGCCTTAAAATACCCTTTTCTGATTAGGAAAGTGTTTCAAAACTACTGATATTTCACAAAGGCCAATGTTCGCTTTGCTCTTAGATTTTCTGTCTTAATGAGGGAAGAAAGCTTGATACATAAAAAGAATGTGTTTTCCTTATACATCAAGGCTCTTGATTTAATGTCTTTCAGCAGAGCAGAAAACATCAAGCCCTCCTAACCTGCAGCACTCCTCATCCTTCAAAACGATTCTCATAACTATCCCCTTTCAGGGGAAGCTAATTATAAAAAAAAAGCCTTACCAATAATTACCTCCCTCCTTGTCTTCATAATGCACTTAGTATTTATTCCTCTACTTCTGCATTAAACTCATCAACTGAGAGATATTGCTGAAGGAATTGCCTTATAAATAAATGCTGCCCGGGAGATGATAATCTGCTTTTCTATGCCTCTGTAATTTTCTACCCAAATAGGTTTTCATTGTGTTGCAAAATACTAGCAGATTACCAGTGACATGAAAAATGTGTCCACACATATAAATGCAAGCTGATACTAATGCCTATTATTCATTATGCTATTGACTCTCAAGAGACTCTGTTTACAGAAGAAAACGTGTCAGCAATAGAAAATAGTATGTTCGAAAAATAGAAAAATATTCTTCAATCTTTCATTAATTCTTGCATTATCAATATAAAGAACATTAACTTTTTCCATAAGAAGTTTTTATTAGCCTAGATTTTCATGGGTAACTGCAGATTTTCTTTTAAAACTAGGGTAAACACATATTTACTTCTAAGTACAATATGATCACAAATTCAAACATTTATAGTATCTCATTGTATGGTTAATTTTATCCTACTATATTAAACCATACAGAATTAAGGCAGGAGATTGTATGTTTTTACTTCTGAAAAAATTAAGTTAATTAGCATGTTTGTATAATTGCAGCATGCATACATGCATGCAGATGACGGAGACAGGGCACGGCAATCATGAGTTTGAACCATTCTAGGATATATAGTGAGAAATAGTGCAGATGTTTATAAACATAAGTAATGTTTATAACACTTGAATGAAATCATTTAGATGGTTACTTAAACCTACAAAGACAAAGTATCAGCTATAAACCAGTTGGAATTTTAAAGCATGGTTCCTTAGCAGTAACCTCCTATTCTGGGTTTTTATTCTGTTCTCTGTAAAATAAATATCCCAAGATGAGTTTGTTTCCTTTGATTAAATTCACCTGAGTAAATGTCTTTTTAATGGAATTTGAGATGAGAAAGTCATTCAACCAATTTTCTCACAAGGGCAGTAGTGATGAACACTGAGTTTAAGAGCTAATTTTAGGAATACCAACAGAAATTGCATACACATATATTTGTAGGAAAAAGCAATAAAACTATAGCCATCCATGTTCACCTAATTCACTTAATTTCAATTTTTGTTCATTTAATTTTAAAAGCTGTCTACCGAGGTCATAGATTGGTAAAGGCAATATGCCTTTAACTACCACATAGTACAAACCTGATACAGAAAAACTTCAAACTGTATAAATGATTGATTTTTCTGGAGACAGGATCTCATTTTCACTATGCAATCTTGGGACCTGGAACTCATCGAAATCCTCCTGCCTCTTTCTCCAGGATGCTGGGAATAAAAGTGTATACCACCACACCAAGACCAATCTTTAAATTTATCAAAATACTAAGAATGAAAAATATTTGAAAATAATTTTGTCTTATACTTTTCTCCAGAAAGGAACATTTAAATCAATGCTATAGAATGGAGTTACACATATAGTAATAAGTGGATAAGTTAATGTGTGTGTGTTGTTTTGTTTTCAGTATACCACTATCATGATGTTTCCACAGTAACATTTATTTGTCATGTTTCTACCTTCTCTAAGTTAACAGTTTTTCTAAACATACAGAATTGTTTGAATATGGGTAGAATGTTTGCTTTAATAAACAGCTACTACATTGAGCTCTATCTGTTAGAAAAATTTCCCAAGATAGTAAACTCATGAATACTTCCACCTCACTAAAAGTGACTATTTCAGAATCTGGAACCTTTGCTGTTAAATGAATAAACTGGCCTCTGAAATGATTTTTATTTAAAAAAAAAGTATGGAGGATTTTTAAATTTTATTTATTTATTTACATCCAGATAATATACCCCTACATCTTCTCCTTTGGTTTCCACCTTCACTCTGCTATTATATGTCCTTAGTATATACCTTTAATTCCTCTGGTTGGAATATTCACTCTTATTCCCTCTGTCTAGAATATAGATATGACACATCTTTCATCTCTCTGGCTGGAATACTGACATACTTTTAATCCCAAACAATGATATATGATTGAGGTGCAGATAAAGTAACAAATCAGATAAAGAGTTGACAGAATAAGTGAGAATTAGGATACACCCAACTCTCAGGAGTACAGACTGGGATGAGAAACTACTTAATACCAGCTCAGAGAGTGAAAGAGAGTGAGGGAGTTTGTGGCGACATTACAACAGAGTTCAAGAGAACAGTACAGTTTAGTGCAGTTCATCTGAGTGCAGTTGAGTTCCTTCAGTTGAATTTGTGGAGTTTAGAGACAGATTTTTTAAGTAGAGTGAGTTCCTGAGAAGCAGAGAAAAGCTAGTTTGAATCAGTAAGCTTGGAGAATTTTGGGTCAGAATAGCAGAGTTGAACCAGCCAACCAGAGTTAAAGAAGAACAAGAGTGAGCTTATTCAGCAGTAAATCTCAGAGGCTGAAATCAATCTATGCTTACATTAGCAGAAGGAGGCTGAAAGCTGTACCCATCAATGTTTGGGCTTGTAGTAGATTAAATTTTATGGAGGCTAGGAGCTTCCAGGTTTAGGCCTAAGCAAAAGAACAGAAGTATAAATGTTCTGAGCTCAGCCCAAGCCATGTATTCATAAAGATTGGAATGGCTCTCATCTCATCTGAAAAAATGAAAACTACAATTATAGGAAAACTGGAAAGTGATTCTTGAATTTTATAATTTAAAATGGTACAAAAGTATCAACATAGTCACTGTTGTTAGTAATTCATTCAAACTTTTATATGACCATGAGATGTTTTCACTTTGATATACACACTAAAAAGAAAATTTTTAAGAAAATGATCACAAACATATTCTATTGGACTGGCAAAGTATACATGTCTAATTTATTTTTGATTGCTGAAAACCCCCATATAGTTCTGTCATTCATAACATTGAGATGCACATTTTATTTCAAACTATCTCTTTTCAGTTCATAGCAACAAAATATTCATGGGAAATGTAAATAGTTTACAATGCTAACTTGCTAGGCATCAGTTGTTAAAAAAACTAAAGTGACTTATGTTGAGGTTTGTTTTGGATGTATTTTACTCATATTTTTTCATTTAGTACATTTCATCATTACAAAATAGGGTCATAAAGGATCCTAACACTGAAGGAAGAAAACATCATAAGGTAGAAAAAAAGACTTTTAAGGGAACTATAATTGTTCTGAAAATATTTATGATTAAACAAGTATTAATGAATTATCTAAAACCATTTACTAATTCTTGTATGTGTTTTTAGGATATTTTAAGAGATTGATTTATTTACCAATATTATTTTTAGATTATTGAAATTTTAATATGTATATTTCTGCACATGTGATAATGCACTTTTTGTATGCAGTGGCAGAGTGTGTTGAAACTTTTGATACTAGAGTTACAGATGGTTTTTTTATGCTATAAGCATATTGGCAACCAAACACAGAGTCTCTGCAATAGAAATAAGTGTTTTTTACTCTAGGAGCTGCAACATAAGAACAAAGTGAATAAAATTGAGAATCCCTCCTACAGAACTAAGATATTATAATTTTTCTTATTTAAGCAAGAAATTAACTTCAGTTATTAAAACTTTCTGTAATTGTGAAGTTGAGATAAACTTGATAGAAACAGGGCAGACAAAAGATGTAAACTCTGTGGAATTTATAAGCTGAAAACACCACCAGAAAGCTGAATTATAATAGAATATAATGTGACAACTTGAGCAGTAAAGATATGCCTCCCTATAGTGGATGTAGCCTACTCGGTTGACCAGAAGGCATTTATTTTAGCTATTCAGTAAAGCTTATGATAATGGAAAAGAAGATGAACACCAGATCCAAAGAAGAAGAAAAGCTGTAGCTGGGCCAAAGTATCTGAGGAAACAGATTTAAGTACTTCCAGAACTCTTCATTCACTGCTCTACATACCAATTTATTCTCTTCTCTTGCAGAATGTTTCCAGGCAAATGATGAAAAACTAACAGCCCTTGAGTTTTAATCTTAAAGATTAAGATGAGACTCTCTTTCCTGCTCCCTTTAACATTGACTTCAAAAATTCTAAGGAAAGCTTTGAGTATTGCTGCCTATAATATTGAACTAAGAGTTTGATTGTTTTTCTTTTAAAGTAACAACATGGAAGAAATAATTAGGAGGAGAGAAGATGGATCCAGAACAGCCTTTCATATATTTTGTAGATGAACACTTTCAACTAACTTTAATTAATTCTACCAAAAGTAAACCAGGAAAATCGGGTGAAAAATGTCAAGGCAATGACAGGAACTGATAATAAGTATAACACATATAATGTGATATAAGAAAGTAAAAAGGTAATCTAATTCTGTTTATAACATGTTGCATGTGTTTGCTCATGTTTGCATGATACACTAATTTACTAATATCTAGTATTAGTGTGCTTTTTAGTATATTTTCAAGTTATATAAAAAAGTGAGGATTAACACAAGAGTCACTAATGGTGCAGAGGGAGAGCAACATTAGAGAAAAACGCTCTCACTACCCATGATTAGTTAGAAAAAACTATAATTTTATGTATTTTATTTACACATATTTTGGAAGTAATAGATTTAATAAATACTTAAAGGAAAAAGGTTGTAGATAAATATTTTAGCAGATTAGTTCTGTTACAATGACTGAACATAATGAAAAGTTAAATGCAAACAAAAATATAACAAACAATGACAAAAATAAAGTGATTTTTTTCACTTTATGGGCTACCCAGTATAAAAGGAAATGCTCCATAGGGTTATAATTACTGAATCACTTATTGAGGAGGTGCAGAATTGGGAAACCTAAGATTAAAGAGAAAGTGGAGATGCAAGTAGAGTAGTAATGTTGATCAAAGTAAGAGGAAAATTTGAAACATATTAAAAATGAAGAAACAATGCTTTTGTGAACTGTTTGATGGGACTTTACAGGGAAAGGCTAAAGAATGAGAGAATAGAAGATGAAACATAAAATAAACAAAATCTTGAGCTTCTAGCATGATATAAATATGCCTCAAAAGAGATGATATTCTTTAGTATTGGGAATTCTCATCTATACATGACAGGAAAAATGACAGGCAAGCAAAGTTTTGGATGCCTTCTTTGTCATAACTTCATTTTATTCATCTGTTTCCATAAATACTGGCTAATCTTTCTCATCTCCCACCAAGTATGTATCACCATCCCATGAAAAATACTATTGATAAAGCCATAAATACTTTAAGGCTACAGAGCTATCTTTTTCTTGTCAACAAAGGCTGACAAATATGTTTACTTTGTGGTAGCTCATGATTAAAATAAGTAACATTACTACTAAAAATAGAATCATTAGAGAGTTACATGAAAGATGAATTGTACAACATTGCAGCAGAGTAATGAATTATGATGGAAATGTTAGTGAATAAACCCCCACAATCTCAAAAATGCCTGTTCAATAAATGGCTTTTCTTGGAATATTTGGAAACATATTACTGTAATGTAAAGCCCAGATCACGGGGCCCCTGAGAGAACACCAGGACCACAGATCCAATACAAACACTCTGTATCTTTAATACAAGCTCAAGTTTGGGTCACAAACTGTGCCTGATGCAGCAGGTAAGGAAAGCAACCCAGAGGTGCAGGGTCTAGGGGATTTTAAAGGGAAAACCCGCAAGCAGGGGTTTCCAAGGCTTGGAGTTTCATGATTGAGTAAGAGGGTGGATAACAACATGATCTTTATGTTGATTGGTCCAGGCACCTGGGCCTGACTAGAAAGATGTATTTTTATCTCATAGACCCATCCAAAGTTCATGGCCCTGTTTCTGATTGGTTGGCCCCATGTGGTGTTTACCAGCTGTTCAAGGAACTTGGAGGGCATGGGAGTGGTTACTATGAGGACACAAGTTTTCCCATTTTTACATTCCCTCTTCTATTATAACTAGGAACCCAATCATGGGTTCCTAAGGCTCAATCGCGATCTGAAATTGTGAGCACATTGCCATCAGTCTGAATAGTACACAATCTCTACTTCATATATTGAAGGAGGCTATTGATGATACAGGGGCCAAGGGTGAGTAAAAGGATTAGAATCAGTAATGGTCCTATTAATGTTGACACAAAGATCAGCCAAGAAGACCTATCAAACTGTGATTCTAACTATCCCTGTCATCTTTCTAAATTCTCTCTACTTTAGCTAATGAGTTTCTAATAACTCCAGATTGGTTGACACAGAAACAACATTATTCTCTTAGGGCAGAACATAATCTTCCTTGTTGAAGGAACACCAAATCAATCCCTCTTTTGTTCTTGACTTCTTCTGGGGTGTAGTCTGGCTGGTATGATAAGTTGGGGCACCCAGATCAGAAAGAACTGTGGCCATGGTGGACCCCCAGTCTTGGAAGACCACTTCCTGGCATAATTGTCAGCCATATTATTACCTCTTGCCATGGCAGTATCATATTTTTGGTGGCCTGAGCAATGGTTGATAACTAATTTTGGTGGCAGCCATAGGGTCTTTAGGAGATGGAGAATGTCTTCTTTGTTTTTGATGGTTTTCTTTCTGAAGTAAGGAGTCCTCCTTCCCTAGATATGGCCCTGTGAACATGGGTGGTTGCAAAAGCTTATTGGCTCCCAGTGTAAATGCTAACTTTAGGCCAGTTCCCAATGTGAACTGCCAAACTGAGTCAAAGCAATTAGCTCAGCTTTTTGTGCTGATGTCCCAGGTGGCTGGGGTTTAGACCAGATTACATCAGTCTTGGTGTTCACTGCCACTTCTGCTCTTCTTTGACCTTCTTGTAGGAAGCTGCTCCCATCTGTGTATCAGATGTAGTCCTCAATTGGCATGGGATTATCTAAGACATCTGCTCTGGTGCTATGCGCATGTGCCAGTGTCTCAGTACAGTCATGGAGCGGTGCTTCTAAATCCAGATCAAGCAGGAGGCTAGCCTGTTTCAATGTGACCAGCTCTTGGATACCAGGATTAATTAACAAAGCTTGGTAGTAATTCTGGCATTGCTGAGCCATTGTCTTGCGGTTCACTGAAGACACCTTTTATATCATGAGGGGTCATGACTGTCAAATTTTGTCCAAGCATCAGTTTATCAGACACCTTGATAAGGGCTGCCACAGGCACTATCATCCTCAGGCAGGTGGCCATCTGGCTGCCATGGAATCCAGTTTTTTTTGCTACATAGGCAACAGGCTTTTTTCCATGGTCCCAAAGTCTAAGGCAAACCATCTTTGCCACTCCTCTCTTTTAATTTACATAAAGATTGAAGGGCTTGTCTATGTCTGGTAATTCCAAAGTTAGGGCTGACAAAATGGCTCCTTTCATTTCAAAAGCCTCTTGATAATCAGAGGTCCATGGAAATTTCTTTGTTTCTATGACAGCCCCAAATAGCAGCTTTGCAAGCATCACAAAACCAGATATCCACAGGTGGCAGAAAATAGTTGATCCCATGAATTCCCACACTTTGCGGGGACTATGGGGAATTGAGATATTTAAGACTGTCTCCTGAGGCTGGAGAGATGACTCAAAAGTTAAGAGCACTGTCTGCTTTTCTAAAAGTCATGAGTTCAATTTCCAGCAATGACATGATGGTTCACAACAATCTATAATGAGATTTCGTGCCCTCTTCTGGTGTGCAAGTGTACATGCAAGTAGAACACTGTATACATATTAATAAATAAATAAATCACTTTAAAAAAACAAAAGACTGTCTCTCTCTGGGCCTTGTACAATCATTGCTGTCTGTCTTTTAATATTTATCACAAGTGTGTTTACCTGAGGATGTGAAATCTGGGTCTTTTTGCTGAGGCCCAGTATTCCTACTCTCCCAAGGTCCGGAGAAGTGTTTCTGTTCACTTTAGACAGTGATTCTGGTTGTAGGATGCAATCAAGAGGTTATCCACATATTGGAGCAAGGTAATATCTGGGTTTTGGACCCTGTAGTCAAAGAGGTCTTCATGTAGAGCCTCATCAAAGATGGTAGGAGAGTTTTCAAATCCCTGGTACAACTAAGTCCATGCTAATTGACCATTTATCCTGGCCTCAGAGTCACTACTGTCAAAGGCAAAATATTCTTGGCTTTTTGGTGCCAAGGGTAGGCTGAAAAAAGCATATTTGAAGCCAAATACACCCTGGTAGAAGACCATTTAGTAAGGTATAGGGATTGAGAATAGTAGGGTGACTATCCAGCACCCTCCTGTTGACTCCCCTCAGGTCTGCATGCTCAGGATATTACAGAGTGTATTTTCTGAAAGGCTCAATGATCCTCTCAAGGAAGCTAGCAAGAATTTCACTACCTTCCTGTGTCAGATCCCATACCCTAGTCAAACTGATGGGCCTTATGGCAGCCATTTTGGGACCTGACAACAGATCTTGACAATAGACCTTGAGGCACTACCTACCTGTACCCATGTTGTAGTCCCAGGCGGTTATTATGAGTGGAAATTCAGTATCAATGTCCTTGGGGTTATGAGTTGGGATTACTGTGGACACTGTGGTCCTACAGAATTATGTTATCTCCTTGGTGTTGAAGAGGACCTGAAAAAGATGTTGACAATCATACCAAGTAGGCTGATGGGTGTGGGAAGGACTGTAAGCTTTGTCACAAGTGAAAGCAGTCTTCATGGACTTTGCCCTTGGACGCACCATGGATACTCCCTGAGATTAACCTTGAGATAGACTCGGTAGAGCCATCCTAGGCCTAGAATTCAGGAAGCAGACCAGGGGACTCCACCTGGATTATTGTGTTTCTAATTGACCCTCGATGGGAGCAGGAGATTGTCTTTTGCACATGAGAGACAGACAGGCAGAGAGGATGAGAGGGGCAGCAGGTTCAGACCGAGCTCAAGTGCACATGGATCAGGAAAAGGATCAGCGAACTGGCTGTACCAGCGCTCAGGCCAGAGACACCTAGGAACCCATCCCGTGGAGTGGATACCAGAAGATTCACTCTTTTTCCCTCTTGTGTAAGATAGTTGGGATGTAGAATAAAGTTTAATTGTTAAGAAACATGGCTAACAAGTGGTGCCCAATGTGAGACCCAATGGGTTCCATAGTTTCTAATGATATGAGGGAAGATTAAAAATTCGAAGTTACAGAAATGCTGTTTCAGGGTATCAACAAAGTCACAACTACCGTTGAAACACTCTTTCCTGCCTTATACTTAGAGGGAATTCTCTGTTTTTTCATTGTTCTTTTATTGTATTTCATTCTTAGAAGGAAATTTAAAAAGGCTAATATGATAGAAAAGCCAGAGGGGTCAGTAAATTCTATCCTTTTGAAAAAGATTGCAGATTTGACTGTACAGATGGAAAGACTGAGGGAAAAAAAAGAAGGGTTGGAAAAGTAAATGACATTTTTGGTAAATGAGAGTGATAAAGGACAGAAAATAGAGAGACTGGAAAACCAAAAAATAAAAATAAAAAAAAAAAACCCAAAAGTGTCAATAAGCTCTATCCATTTGGAAAGAATTATCAACTTGACTGAACAAGTGAACAAAATGCAGAAAAAAACTGAATGGGTGAGAAAAACAAAAGGCACCTTTGGTTTAAAAGGGTGGAAAAGGTCAGAAACCAGAGGAAAAGGAAGACAGCCAGACCAAAAGGTCTCTGGAGAAAAATATCCTGTGGAGGACACCTCCAGAGTTGCCCAGATACCTTCAGCTTTTCCAGTCACTATAAGACATGTGCCCATGCAAAATGGTGCTGAGAGTTATGATAAAATGGTCTGGCATCCTGTAGACATGATGGATTTAAAACATTTTAATGAATTCATCATCAAATATGGTATGCACTCTGCCTTCATTAAACAAATGTTAAACAGCTGGGCCACACAAAATAGACTTGTTCCCAAGTTTGGAAAAATTTAGTTTCAGTGGTATTAAAAACAGCACAACAGTCACAGTGGTTATCATGGTGGTGAACAGAGGCTGTGAGAATAGAACAAGAAAATACAACACAGGGAATAAATATTAATAGAGATTAATTGCTTGGTGAAGGACAATATACTAACTTAAGAGAACAAATTCAAGCTGAAGATAGAGTGATTGAACAATGTCATAATGCAGCCTTGAGAGTTTGATAACTGGTAGAGGAGCCTGGAAAAACAACTATTCTATTTACTAAAGTATTCAAAAGACCTCTGGAACCCTTCACAGAATTTTTACAGAGATTAGGATCTGCTAGGAATAGAGTGTTGCCAGATTCTGACAACAAACAGACATTAAAACTTATCATGGCTTATGAGAATGCAAGTACTGAATGTAAGAGGGTACTTAGACCATTAAAGGAAAGAGGCGCTCCATTAAATCACTGGGTAAAGGAGACAGTTAGTATTAACTCTCAAAAATATCAAAATAGTATTGTAGGACAAGGTTTAGCCAGACAGCCCAGATATTATAATACATGGTACTTTAACTGTGGTAAAATTGGTCATGTGCAAAGAAACTGTAGAGATAAAAAACACAATAACCCATAAAAAAATAAATCATCGGGGAGAACAAGGAGGTTATGGCCATAATGGTAATGAGATGTTAAGACTTCCAGGGCACTGTAGTCACTTGGGAAAGGGAAACATTGGTCTCAGGATTGTCAGTCTAAGAGAGATGTGCAAGGCAATATCTTGCTGATGGAAAATGGCAAGAGGGGGCCATTGGCTTGGGTCCCTATAAACAATGTCAGCCAAATTCGCTTGGCCAGTCCAAAAGTGACGCACCCACAGGAAAATGGGAACTGAATATTAGTGATCTAATGCATGCTACAGAAGGAAATGCAGCCTTGGATCTGGCTTCAAATATCTCTCTTATCCTATCTCCACAGGTTGAATGTTACAAATTAAATACTAGTGTTTTTGGTCCTTTGCCTTCAGGAACAGTAAAAATGGTTCTGGGAAGAAGTGGACTCACTTCTCCTTGTTTTATTGTGCATCCCAGTATTATAGATGGAGATTTTAAGGAAGAAATAAAAATCATGGCATGTGTAAAGAAGGAGATGAAAATCAATGCCAGGGATAGAATTGCTCAACAGTTAATGTTTCTTTACATTAAAGACAGTGCCGCTCCATTGAAAAGGACTGGTGAATTTTGAAACACAAGGACACATGTGTTCTGACAAACAGTAATTAATGATCAGAGACCTAAGTTACTTATACAAAAGAATGGTGTTAAAATAAAAGGCTTGGTGGACAGTGGAACCGATATCTCAATTATATGTCAGAAGTCTTGGAACCCAAATTAGTTACTTCAGAAGGTTTATACAAAAATTATAAGATTGGTAAGTTACCTCAAATAAAACAATGTATGTGGTGGCTTGAGTCTGTGGGACCAAAAAGACAAATAGGGAGGCTGAAATCCTATGTGGCTTACATACTCATAAATCTATGGGACAGAGATCTCTTACAACAATGGGGTACTCAGATTAAATTTCCTACAATTACAAAGATAAACAATGTTGAAACTAGGGGTTAATTGGTATGCACTTCTATGAAAGAGATTAATGTAAGTGATCAGGGGTGACCACAAGCTATGCCCATTGTCTTATCTCAATATTCTTCAGGTTTCGAGTATCAAATTTTATAAGAGGGGCCACTGCTGAGATACCAACAGCCCTGGCACTAAAATAGATTTCAAACAGACCGGTATGTCAGGAGCAGTGGCCCTTAACAAAAAAAGTTTCAGGCACTTCACTGTTTAGTAAAAAAACAGCTGTAGGCTCAACACATTGAAGAATCTTCCAGTCTCTGAAATTCCTCTGTGTTTGTGGTAAGAAAAAAAGTAAGTGGATGGAAAATGATAACAGATTTAAGGGCCATAAACAAGGTAATTCAACCCACGGGTTCACTTTAACCTAAAATTCCTTTGCTTTCCTTGTTACCTAGGTCTTGACATATAATTACAATTGATTTAAAATATTGTTTTTTCAGCATAATTTTACAAGAGAAAGACAGGGAAAGGTTTGCTTTCTCAGTAACTACTCTGAAAAGTAATTCTCTAATGAAGAGATATCATTGAAAGGTACTTCCAGGAAATGTTAAATAGCCCAACTTTATGCCAGTATTTTGTGCAACAACTTTTAGAAATAATTTGTAGACAGCTTCCTCAATCTATCATTTACCATTACCTAGATGATATTCTACTAACTGATTCTGATCCTAATTTTTAAACCAGTGTTTCAAAAAGCACAAAGAATTCTGCCATGCTGGGGATTACAGATTGCTCTAAAAAAAAAAAAAAATACAAAGAGGAGATTCAACCACATATTTTGGCTATAAAATAACTAAATAAAAAAATTAACAACAAAAGATCTGTAGAGATCAATTGTAAACTCGTAATGACTTTCAAAAATTATTGGGAAATATTAACTGGTTAAAGCCTATAATCGGGTTAGTTACCTATGAATTAAGTAACTTGTTTCAGAAATTACAAGGGGATTCAGATTTAACAGTCCAAGGAGTCTAACCACTAAAGCAAAAAACGAGTTAATTCTGGTAGAACAAAAATTTCAAAAGACATATGTGGATAGAATTGATTCTTAACTTGGTTGCATTCTGGTTATTTTGCCTTCAAAACATTCTCCTAACTGTGCTTCTTATAAAAAAAAAGGAAGACAAAATCATAGAATGGATATTCCTGACAAATAAACAAAAAATAAAAAACATACATAAAAATTCTGAATTGATTACAAAAGAAAGAATAAGGTTGAGCCAGCTATCAGAGATGGACCCGGTGAAAATTGCAGTTCCTCTTACTGATTCTGAGATTATGTCATTATGGGTAATAAATAAAGATTGAAAAGGAACTTGTGGTAACTCTTTGAGAGACAATAAAAATGGATATCCAAAAAGCAAACATATACAGTTTATAAAAAAGAAAAAAACTAATTAGACCCTTCCAAGTATTTTAAAGAGGTCACCAATCTCAGGGGCACCCACCTTCTTCACTAATGCAAATAAATCAGGTATGGCTGGTTATAAGTCTGATAAAATGACTAAGGTGATTAAAAGCCCATTTACATCAGTTTAAAAATAAAAAGTGTACGCAATCTTTATAGTATTGTTACATTTTCCTGAATCTCTTAATATAATTACTGACTCTCAATACACTGAATGAATTGTTTTACATATAAAAACTGCCAAAGTTACTCCTGATAACTCAGAATTAACTACATTACTTATAGAACTGCAACAGGTCATCAAAAACAAACAAATTATTCCTTGTATATTACTCATATTTGATCCCATACAGGTTTACCAGGTCCATTGAAACAAGAAAATATAGAAATCAACAAATTATTGATAGGTAATGTATTTGAAGCCTCAAAATTTCATGAAAAACATCATGTAAATGGTAAGGGGTTAAAGAAAAGATTCTCTTTCACTTGATAACAAGCCAGAGAAATAACTAATAAGTGTCTTACAAGTTCCTTATATAGTCAAATACCATTACCTGCTGGAATTAACCCTAGAAGTAACAATAAAAATAAAATTTGACAGATGGATGTGTTTCATTTTACAAAATTTGAAAAAATGATGTATGTACATCATACCATCAATACATATTCAGGTTTTCAATGAACAACTGCCTTAAATTCTAAAAGGGCTGACTGTGTGATTATTCATTTACTGAAAATAATGACACTTACGGGAATACCCAAGCAAATTAAAACTGGCAATGCTCTTACATATGTGTCCCCTAAAATAAAATTAAAAAAAAAACTTCTTTATGTATTATAATATAAAACATGTTACTGGTATACCTCACAATATCACAGGACAAACAGTTGTGAAAAGAGCTAATCGTACCTTTAAAAAATGCTTATTAAACCAAAAGAAAGGGTAAAGACACACAGGGACTGATTAAATAATGCTTTGTTGATTCTAAATTTTCTTAATGTTAGTGATAAAGAGATATCAGCTAGAGAGAAACATTGGGTGATAGAAAAGACTAAGAAACAGAAACAACCAATATTCTACAAAGATTTGTTGAATATAAAATGGAAACCTACAATAGTTTTGGGATGGGGTCATGGTTATGTGTATGTTTCCACAGGGAATAAAAAAAAATATGGCTACCAACCAAACTTATAAAGATTAGATCTGACCATATAACAAGTGAATTTTAAGAGTTACCTGTTTCTTACAACTTGACATTGTTTCATACAGCTTGGAAAACTAATGCCCTCTTCTTGCCTGTTGGTGTACATGCAGACAAAGCCCTGTATTATTTACAGAAAACAGGACTACTACGATAAAGACAAAGCAGACAGCCTGGGTGATTTAACCCCAAAAGCATGCCTCTGGCACCTCGAGCAAGGTGCCTCAAATGTTGTTTCCTTTAAAAAATTATATATGTACTAACATGCCTATACTAATATTTCAAAAGTTTGCTTACTTTCAGAATGAAAAACAGGACAGTGATGAAGATGGAACTTCTGCCACTGGTGCAACTGTTTCCTCCAGAAATTGTGTACATATTAACAATAAAATGGCCAGCCAAAAAGATCGGTCCCAAAAAAACTAAACTAAAACAAATACTTCTAGTTTTTCCAGCGCTTGGCCAATATATTATTTTTTCTAGGGTACCAAAAACATTTTTGTCCTAAAGAACATAAAGTAAATTTGAATACACAATGTCCCCATTCCTAGTAGTTGGGGTGGGTGTTTTCGTGGGTTACCAATGCTCATTTTTGCCTAAGGGGGTTAGTTACAATTACCAAAAATTTCATTTGGGGATTTCTTTTTTCTATCTTTCTTTCTCTCTTATATTTCTATCCCACCTAATATTAAGGAAAAGGGGGAAGGAAGGGAGAATATAGGTTAAAGGAAGAGAGGATATAGGTTTATAGAATAAAAGGTAGATTATTGAATCTACTAGCTTCAAAAATCTTACATTGGTATTGTAGATTGATATAAATTTAAGACTATTTTATTCAACTTTTGCTTCACATTGATAAAAACTTAAATTATATATTGCTATTCATTTTTTGCCTTATGTGTTGTATGTTATATGTTGACAAAATATTATATATTGTATGTTAGAAACTTAACATCATTTTGTTCAATGTTTATTTAATGTATTATTCATATGCCATTCATTCAAAAAGGCAATGTCTTATGAAAACTAACTATTAATAATCTGTTCAGGAAGATCAGGGATAAAAGTTGGTATTTAGTTACCTAGAAATCTTACTAGATATTAACTTACTTTGTCATAGAGCAAGTTTGTTCAATTTTTTGTACATGTCTTCAAAGGAATAGATTGATAACTGTAAAAACAGATAGAAAGTTGGTCTTCAAACTCTTCAGAGATCCACAAAATATGCTATTTAATGATGTGGGCTTTCCTGACAGAGAGAGACATCCATTCCTGGCACATCTCCATATACATCATTAAAGATAGAGGCATCAAGAGAGAAGAGTGACAAAATGGTCAGTGAACTGAGGAACTGCTCTTATCTCTACTGCTGATGACAGGCTGACTGTCCACTATGATCAACAGTGATGCTGGAAAGTTTACTGTCCAGCTTTAAAGAGACTAGATGGACCAGACCACCAGAATTCCTGCTTCAAAAAGCAGTTTGTTGGATATTTTGGGCCAATAAAGCTGAAGACTGATTGCCCCAATAGAGAAAATCCCAAGACAGTCCATGCAGTCTACTCTCTCTGTCCTATTCACACTTGGAAGTTGCCCACCAGTACTTCAATTATTAGATAGAATTTCCTTCTTAGGTATTTGATGGGATTGAAGACTAGATAGCCACATTGTTACTAAAAGCTCTAGTTTAAGAATTAAAAACACATTTAAAGATTAATAATTGCAATTTCTCATTAAGGAAAAAGACTCTCTTTGATAGGATAGTGAAGTACTTTCTCCCAGGTTAACAAACATAAAAGGACTTGGTTATATATTTGATACCTAATGTGTGTGTGTGTGTGTGTGTGTGTGTGTGTGTGTGTGTGTGTGTGTGTATCTTAATTATTTTTTAAAAGAGAAGAGGGATGTGTGGGAAGGATTGTAAGCTTTGTCACAGGTAAAATCAATCTTGGCAGTCTTTGCCCTTGGACACACCACGGAAACTACCTGAGATTAACCTTGCCATAGACTGGGTGGAGCCATCCTGGGCCTGGAATTCAGGAAGCAGACCAAGGGACTCCACCTGGACTATTGTGTTTCTAATTGACCCTAGATGGTAGGAGGAGACAGGCCCTTGCACCTAAGAGACAGACAGAGAGAGAGGACAAGAGAAGCAACAGGTTCAGACAGAGATCAAGTGAAGTGGATTGGGAAAATGACCAGCGAACAGGCCAGACCAGTGTGCAGACCAGATACCTAGGAACCCGTCCCATGGGACAGATACTGAAAGGTTCACTCTTGTTCACTTTAACCTTCTTTCCCTCTTGTATGAGATAGTTGGGTTGTATAATAAAGTTTAATTGTTAAAATCAGAGCCAACAGGTGAGTAAAAAGCACAGTTTCTAACAGACTAATGCACTATTTAGGGGTCTCAGAGAATGGGGCATTTTTGGTTCTCCAATTATGTAGGTCTCATGTTGTAAATGGCCAATAGTGGTAAGGCTGATGCCCAGCCTCATCAATAGGCCCTGTGGCTTGGAGAGGCAAGCTGTGGAGACTGCCCCAGGATTCGTGGCTATTTGACTGAGGGTGCCATGGGTGTATCACTTGGGGCTGGCATCAGTGGTGGAGATGGCAATAACAATGGTTTGGCTGTGGAAAAGCCTAAGGTTCTGATCTATAAGAAAGAGAAGGAGGAAAATTAAGTTCCTTACACAGTCCTCCATGGAGGACCAGGTAGAGGGGCACCATTGTTTTCCTTGAATGAAGATCTTCCTCTTTGGTGACCAGCACATGTGAAGACTCAGAGGAAGGTGTTAAAGGGAGAAGAAGGATAGGAGGGGTAGATTGGTGGGCTGAGAGGTGAAGGAAAGGTTTAACCCAGGTAGTTGGAAAGTCGGTGATTAATCCTTTCCACATGATGATCTTGGAGACTTGGTTAGGATATCCATGTGCTTTGTGGAAGACATTGGACTCTAAGGACTCAACAAAATGGAGATAAAAAGTTTCCTGGAGAGGCCATCCAACACCAATGGCTGGCCACTATGAACTACAATAGGTAATCATTTCACCCTTTTTAACTTCCACAGACAATTTGTGAGCTCTAGTGCTTAAAATGACCCAGTGCTAAATCCAGTGTGTTCAAAGTCATTTGTCCCATTTTGTCCATCAACGTCAACCACAAAAAGACATAAAACAAACATGTAAGAAACAAGCAGAGACAGAGCCACCCGAGCTGCGACTTAAAACAAAACCAAAAGATAACACTTGGCCAGCCTCAGAGTTATAGCGTCTCCTCTGTAGTGCTAAGCCAGAGGTGAGGCTCTCCATCCTTATAGAGGGGCAGTCCATCCTCTACCAGGGTGTCTGGAATGTTGTCTAGACACTGATGACCATGACTGCCCAGCACATCTGCCATTAGTCACCTTGGGTCATGATACTGACACCTCAAGACCCAGAATTGAGCATGTAGACAGAAGACAGACACAAACACAGAACACTTACTGATTGGAACAGAAATTCCAGATGGGAGTCTTGGCTGAGTGGTTCTGGGGATTCCTGGTCAGGGAACCAAATGCAATGCCCAGATTGGAAGATCCCTGAAAGACCACTAAGACCATATATCCAATGCAAACACAGAATCATTAATATAAGTTGGAGTTTGAGTTGCAAACCATCCCTGATGCAGCAGGTTAGGAAAGCAGCCCAGAGATGCAGGTCTAGGGATTTTTAAAGGGAAAACCCACAAGTAGGGGTTTCTAAGACATGGCATTAATGATTGGGTAAGAATGTGGATAACAACAAGACCTTTATGTTGATTAGGCAAGGAACTGAGGCCTGACCAAAAAGAGATATTTTTATCTCACAAATAAATCTGGGGTTCATGGCCTTGTTTCTGATTGGATGGCGTCAGGTGGTGGTTACCTGCTGTTCAAGGAACTTGGCAGGCAGGGGAGGGGCGGGGTTACTCTGAGGACATGAGTATTTACATTTTCACACTGTCTGTGTCCTTAAATTTTGATGTAAGGCCAAGGCCTGTGCATTTTAGTGGAATGGGACTGTCCTTGGAAGTGGTACCAAGTTTCCACAGAGGAAAGCAGAGTTGTTGATGAAGATTATGTAAGTCATGGAGAAATAATAAAGAAGACAATGATGATGCTTGTAAAAAGAAAAATGAAAAAAAAAGCCCCTTTGAATTAAGAAATTTTCCATATAGATATAACATAATCTAGCCCAATGTGTACAAAAATCAGAGTGATTAATGCTCTCAACTCAAACACTAAGAGTAAAGAAGCATTCACAATGATTGAGATAAACTTAACAAAATATCAAAAGATGTTCATTCTATAGAAATAATAAATAAGTGAAAGCAGTTCTATATAAATGTGTTTATCTTCTGAAAGTGAAGGCCATGTTCATCAATAGCTAAAAATTTGATATAGGATGATAAGATAGCTGTTCAAGATCATTTCCAGCAGCAGAAGTCTCTTAAAGAAAATATTTAAAGAGGTTGTTTAAAACTTTTCTTCAATATAGCACCAGATAGATTTCCAAAGTGGCTGTACTAGTTTGCATTTCCACCAGCAATGGAGGAGTGTTCCTCTCTCCCCACATCCTCGCCAGCATGTGGTGTCGCTTGAATTTTTGATCTTAGCCATTCTGATGGGCTTAAGATGGAATCTCAGAGTTGTTTTGATTTGCATTTCCCTGATGACTAAGGAGGTTGAGCATTTCTTTAAGTGTTTCTCAGCCATTTGATATTCCTCTGTTGAGAATTCTCTGTTTTAAGACCCAGCTATTCCACTTCTTGTAATATACCTAGAAGATGCTCCAGCACACAACAAGAAAATTTGCTCAACCATGTTCATAGCAGCCTTATTCATAGTAGCCAGATCATGGAAACAGCCTAAATGTCCCTCAGTAGAAAAATGGATAAAGAAACTGTGGTACATATACACTATGGAATACTACTCATCTATTAAAAACAAGGAATTCCCAAAATTTGTGGATAAATGAATTGAGCTAGAAATGATCATAATGAGTGAGTTAACCCAGAAGCAGAAAGACTCAAATGGTATATACTCACTTATATCTGCATACTAGCCCAAGGGGCATGTCCCACAAAAGCCTTCACTTACCAGGAAACTGGGACAGGGGGGAGGACATCCTATTGGGACTCTAGATAAGAGAAGCATGGGAGAATAGCAAAATAGAAGGATCCAGTGGGTCCTAGAAACCTACAAGTAGAACATTATGATAGGCAGATTTGGGCACAGGGGTCCCACTCAAACTAAGGCACCAGACAATACAGGCAGTAAACTTTAAACCCCTACCCAGATCTAGCCAATGGACAGAACATTTTCCACACTTTAGTGGAGAGTGTGATATGACTTTCTCACGTACTCTGGTGCCTCACATTTGACCATGTCCCCTGGAATTGGAGACCTGGTGGCACTCAGAGGAAGGACAGCAGGTTACCGAGAAGAGACTTGATACCCTATGAGCATATACAGGGGGAGGTAATCCCCCTCAGGAATAGTCATAGGGGAGAGGAATAAGGGGAAACTGGGAGGGAGGGAAGAATGGGAGGATACAAGGGATGAGATAACCATTGAGATGTAACAAGAATAAATTAATTTTAAAAATAAAAAAACCCTTTTCTTCTTTAATTATGTGGCAGGTGATATCCAGCTGTCCTATTAACATATAAAATAAAGACTTCTGTATTGTGTTGGTAAATGTTGTCTAAGTTCTATTGCCCAGAGTGTGTTATTTGAAATGCTTGTCAAGTTTCAAAAGTTACTTCATGGTATAGATGGGATGTCATGAAACAACATGACAGTCATGTTGGTCACAACTGAAAATTGTTTGGATATAAAATATATGTATAAATAATTGTCTCAGCTTTTCATAAAGTAAAAGTAAAGCTGTAGTGGAAGTCTGGAGGATCTTGGAATATGTCAGAGAATGCTAAAGCATTGTTTGAAGAGAGAAAAGGTACCTGGGGTGAGTCCTAATAACCAGTAATATTTAAAAATTAGCAAGAAGAAACAAACATTGAAGAACTGAATGAGCATGAGATGAGTTAGATAAAACTAAAGGTAAAACGTGTCCTGGAAAATAAGATAAAAGGAGAGAGATTTTGAAGAATAGAAGATTTTATAAAGTACAAATGTGGTAAGGTTTAAACTGTCAATTGCAAATACAGCCACAATGATATACTTGTACATGCACACATATGAATGCATACATACAAGCATACAGAAGGAATAAGTGAATTAAAAATGAAACACTCCTGTTTATTATAGCTCTAAGTAACTCTTTATGTGGCTTATTCAGATGAGGTTTCATTTAGAATTCAGTATACACACTGAATTTTAGTTCTTTATATTAAAGGAAAAATAAGAAAGAATTAAAGTTAAGTATTTCAAATAATATAAGAATTTGCAGCAGAACAAATAAATTAGAAATGGTAGTACAGCCCTGAATTTTCAACTGTGTTGTCAAATCACACGAATATTCAAGGCTGGATGTGATGGCACAAAACTGTAGATCCAGCACTTTGGAGGCAGGAGGGAAGATTGTCACAACTTCAAATATAGCATCAGATAAAGAGTGCTCTGCTGTCTCAAAAGAAGCAAAATATTTGCCGAGAATCATATAGGTAGTAATAAAAACAAATTTACAAACATTTTCTATAAAAGTGAGGCAATACAGACAAACTAATGTATGTTCAAATCTCAATGATTGAAGAGAGCAAGTAGAGCTATGCAATTATGTGTGATATGCAGAAGAAGGAATTTTGATATTGATAGATAATTTTATGCCTGTTAATTCAGGGAAAGGATAGATGGATGGCACAAAGTTTCAACTGTCTTACACTGACATACATTTACCAGGGGACATGGCCTTGTAACCTTATGGAATGTATCTAGAGGGTGCCAGATATATTTGCTGATTGAGGTCTAAATTCCACAAACATTTTTGTTATTTATTTTACTAGTGTCATTCTATCTTCCTCTGTTGATATTTTCTCTCCTTTATATTCCTATAAGGATAGCCTCTTCAGATTGTAATCAAATAAATAAGAACATTAAATATGACCATAAAACTTACTTCCAAAGTGAAAAACATGTTCTATGATTTAGAACCTGCTCAAATTTTAAAATGTCAAAATTCCCTTTGGTAATGGCATGATTCTATGTGACATCAGACTTCCATGTTTTAAAAAACTGAAAGTCAAATGTTATCCTCTTCAGGTAAAATAAGTTTTTTAGCATCCCTTGATAGGTAGAACTGAAAATGTGAATGAGCTCTGATATTATTTTAATCTATTAGAAGTGCCTTAAATTAATATCACTTAGATATTAGTAAGTCTTCTAAGGTTGTTTTTAAATCTTCAGAATGTATCTTTAGTAACAGACACATGAATCTCTAAAGTATACTTGATTTTATCTTCAAATAATATATTAGTCATAGAATGTTCAGGAAACTGAATGACATAGTAGCACCTAATATTAAGTTTTAATGAGTGTGAAGAGAATTTTATTAGCTGAGTTGGGTTGAAAAATTGAATGACTGATATATAACTTTCCTGAAAAATGGAAACCCATATGGTAACAAAATTGTTCATAAAACATCTAGTATTATAAGACTTACTTTTTGTAGCTTTCAAAATCTTATGTACATACATTAAGAAAAATCATAATACTTTTGTCATTATGTGATTTTATGATATTTTCCATGAATAAAACTAGGACAATGATTAAAGTTATAGTATTATCTTAAAAATTTAGAAGCATCCAAAAACAAAATTGTTATGGGTAAATGAGTATGCTCTATTAAAATAGTAGTTAATTTGGGAAGGGCATTCAAGGAGAGATTTATGGTCATTGACATACTTGTTATAAGAAATTTCAGAGAAATAAAATTACAGAGCAAAGAAAAGGTCAACTCCAGTCTATCATTTGAAAATAGATAAAGGAAAATAGATGAGGTACTGTAGCAAAGTTTGCCAAAAGGGCAATATTCTTGAGGACTGAATAATGCTAAATGAAAAGTTCTACATATGAATGCAAGCTGGTCAGTTTTGGAATCACAGTTCAATGTTTAGCTTTCATCTGAATCTGTGTGAATTGAAGGAATATGAGCTTGGTAGGAACTTTTGACTACTAGATCATTGAAAATCACCCAGAAAGCAAAAGAAGAAATAATTTTCCATTGATTTATTCAATTATTTTCATATTAATATTTTATTATTTAAATTGAATGACTGGGTTAAATTACACCCATATTGCATTGAAAACACTAGGAAAGGATTGACAATCTTCTTCCAAGTATTTCAGGAGTATACTAATAGAGGCTGAGGCCTAGTCCTCAGTTATAATAGCCACAATCTCAATACAAGCCCAAATGTTATAGTATTTCACTTTATTTATGTTAAAATGAAAATTATAAAGTAATTCTTATGTATTACTTAGAATATTTTAGTTTAACCTGGGAAACTCTACATAAAAATTGGTTAAGTAAGTTAAAATGTTAACTCCAATGAAGAACCAACTATTATTTTCTAAAAAATGTAGTATTATACCAACTCCCAGTGATTTAATTCCATATTCACATACTAATGCTACTGTCTACAGTCAGAGATTCAGTCAGTTGTAGATCATGGTTAAAACAAAACCTAAATGTGCTCAAGGTGCAAAGAATAAGAAACTGTAGAATGGTCAGCCCTAAATAGTTTGTATATATTATACTACCCCTTTTCAAGACTCAGGGATTATTATATATATAGAAAAGATTGCAGTAGATGACTCCAAGGAAATAGTACTGTTCAGACCCAACTGATCAGTTTCTCATATTAAATCACACACTTAAATTACATGTATAACAACTGCACAAACTCTAAACTAGTCAAAATCCCACCATTTCAAGGGGAGTTGACCATAAAATCCCAGCCAAGTTTGCAGTGATATTGAGAATTGGTAGCTTCTGAGAGAGGGAGAAGTTTTCTTTAAGGATGTGGCACTTACTAGGTCAAATGTGCTTCAATGAATGAGCACAGACTCAGAGAATAAATAACACAAGTTATGCTTGATGCCTTGACCACACACACACACATATACACACACATACACACATACACTTGCACACACACATGCAGACACACACAGACACATAGACACACACACACACACACACACACCAAAACACCAAAAGTACATGGATAGAAAAGAGGTCTGTGATCTTGGAGTAATTGGGAGAAATATAAATATTAAAATGCATTGCAGAAAATTCACAAATAACTAAAAGGATATTGCAATAAGCATTTTAAACTTTATACCCACTCATGTGTATTTAAAACACTCTTGCCATTCTTACTCATTCTAACATTTTCTAGATAAATCTTGACTATAGTATTCCTCCTTAATGTACCTTAAGAATCTCTGTAACTTGGAAATATAATGGCTCAAATCCTTAACCAGTTCCCCAAGCAATATCAAGTCCATTGAGCTTACTGTCTGCATGGTGAATTCACATTGTACACATATCAGTTTTACCTATTTTCTGTTTTGTGAGACATACAGATGACATGATATATAATTGAGGTTTATTGACTTTAAAACAGGTCAGCCAAAACAAAAGACTTGTTTAAGGGAACATGATACATGGCATAAAATATAATGGTAAGAAATGTTTATTTAAAAATAATATAGGAAATCATATTGTATCTTTCAGGAACAAGTTTTCCCGCAGTTGGAAGCTAATTAAGAATTCATGGAAAATGTTACTACTACTATAGAAGCAAGGGATTTCACTTTATTCTGAACTCTTTATCAAGGTCAAAACCTGTCACTATCCTTAAATTTGTGTGCTCTGTCATATGAAATTACTGATTCTCTTCACTGAGATTTAAGTCATTTAATAACAGCATTTGACCAACAAAGGTATGTGCTACTGGATGGAGTGTAAGGATCACCTGTGAAGTGTGCTTCCAGTCTGTGTTGGATGTTTTCTTTTCATTAGAAAAGAATTGTTGTATCATTAGAGGACAGTCATCAATGAGGATTCTTGAGAACACACATTTAGAATAAAACAATACATATGGAAACCAAGAAAAGAGGTGCTCTATTTAGAGTTTGCTTCTCATTTTTCCAAACAGGGAGTCATGACAACAAAACTTTGTTACCATAGTCATTTTCTACACCAATGACCTGGCCTGTGTAGCACAGAGATTTGCGTATTCTATTTTGCCTATGATTTTATTCAACATATGACAAGCAAGTTCAAAAATGTAAATTACTAGTAGTTCATGCAGTGGTTTTTATTGCAATTATGTATGAAATAATTTAGGTACAGAACTGAAACACAGAACAAAAGTGTTGTAAAATAGTCTTCTGAAATACCCTCCTGACTTCCAAGTCATAAAAGAATTTAAAGGTGAGGAATTCCAAGATGGCAGCGAGCAGTGTGGATCTTATTTAGATGTTAGAGAAATCAAGTCAGAAAATTGGACTTGTTTCTTAATCAGGAACATCAAGGTCCCCATCCCACTACAGCGGAAGAAACGATGGTGTTAAAGGAACAAACTAGGGACAATATTGTCATATTCCTAATCCCACTACATGGGAATAGTTCTGAGACTGGCAGAGATTTAAATGTAAAGGCCTAGAGAGGCCTCATGTTGACCACAGATTCTCTGTGACTTACTATTAGAGGCCACTACTAGTAAGGCATGAAGGAAGGTTTGCAAATGCCTTATGTCAACCCATATAATGAACAGAAAAATAGCTTTAATTGTTCTGTGCATCCCAAACACCTCATACAGTAATAATGTTAGAACTGTATAATGCTTGTGAGAAATATTTTCAGAACAAAATAACCACCTGGATCAGACCTGACAGGAATTATTCCTCCCAGCATGTTGGACACTGACATTCTGCATCCTCCTTGTTCCAGGCCCGGATGGTTCTGTTGCTGTTACTCATTAGATTTGGACAGTGTCCAGGACAACATTGTAGAAAACTTCTGATCCAATTTGGACCACCATTGCAGTCTCCTACTAAGCCTGGAATTTCTGAACATTTAGAAACTGAACCACAAATGCAATCAATAGATTCTTAACCATTCTCTCCAATGGGGCGGGGGGGCATTCCAATGTATTACTCTTCCCAATTCAACCCGAAGAAACCTTAAGAGAACATGTCCAATTCCCTCTAAGGGGTGGGTGCATGTAGTATAGGTTGCTGTTTTCTTGCTTGATCTACAAATACTTATTCTCATCGGGAGGTGATCATAAGTCATTATTGGTCTTATACAGAGAAAAAATTAGGAGAAATGCAGGAACATCTCTCTTTGCTTTTATCTTGTATACATAGGCAAGGAAATGGGAGCTGAAAAGAAAGAAAGGGGGATTTAGGAACATAGAAGGAGGATAGAAAAAAAGCTAGATGATTGAAAGTACTCTAACTCAAGGCCTAATTGTTACTTATAATGAAGGTTATGTCTAAATCATTGCTACAGAATTTAGTACATTGATACAAAATATGGACATGTCAATTACTTGGCAGATTTTAACACGATAATATATATACTAAGTCTAACAGATAGATATGACCCTTTCGATATATATGGTAAAATAATTGAATAAGGTCTTCAAAAGCCTCAGAGACACACAGAATATGGCATTTTAATTTGTTCTTACAATCCTAAATTCTTCTACAACAAGTCAAGTTAACTCCTGACAGCACCCAACTGACCTCAAAGATGATGAGCATCAAAGAACCTCCTTATGTAGATGGCTTCAAAGGTGGCAAACCAGTCACTGGGCAAAATGTCGTCATTCCTACCACAAACAGAATCTGCCTAAAATGGGCAACTTATATGCAGGGAGAGTCGATGGCTGCACTCTGCCAACTCAGGGTAAGCAAGTCTTCAATAGTTCCTGCCCTGCAAGCAAGTCTGGCAGAGATATTAGGGCAGAAAGATGAAGATGAGGCTCCAATGTTATAAAGTGTATTGAGTGACTGGACAGGCAGTAAACTGTCTTAAGTCATTTTGTACATTTTGGAAGCTGCTAAGCCGCATTGCTGGTTCACTCAGGAATTTAAATTTATTCCATCTCAAGCCTCTGTAGGGCATTGAAGAAAAGGTAGTATAGTTTTACAACCAAGTTTAGCTGGTTAGGGGATAAGATCATTTTAGATCAAGATAAAGTTAATCTATTAGAGTTGAGATAGTATAGATACTGAATTTCATTTGGAAATTTAGACCCAACAAGACAGGAAAGACACTTACTTCAAACTGGATGAATGCACTTGGCCTATTCACTATGAATGTAACATGTATAAAACTCATTATTCTCATGATTGTCACATGGTTCTTCCTGCTGTATGTAATTTGTTTTATACATATGTAATAAAATAACAGTGTAAAAAATGTAAAGCCCTTGTATCCAGGTCAATAATATGTCTTTCGATGATCTACAATTATTTCTGCTGTTTGCTATACAACTGTGTACTCAGCCTGTTTAAATGAACCTGCGTTTCCATTAGCAATGTAACAAATCAAACTATGCCTTTGATTTACAAATAATCAGCTTTTACCAAGTATGCCATTGTATAGCTCTAATCTTATGTATTCACTCATTGTCCTGATACAGAATTTCATTTGTGTGATGGTGAGTGGGCAGGGCCTGTAGCAATCATTTCATGAAAACTAGTTTAAACTGCAAATATACCGAACATATAGGAAGCAGAATGTGGACATAGGTTGATAACACTCAAATGGGATTTATTGTCTTATTTGGAAAATCAGTTTTGGTTAGTTTTAGTCAGAAAAGTAACATAGTCTCTTGTAATACTTTGCTAAATATTCTGTAAAACCAAATAAGTCCTTATTCCTTCCCCATACAGTCTGTTCTGTTCATTACAACAAAGTAAATCCCCTTGTTAGAGAAATACAGAAAATCCAGGTGAATAATGCTGATAGACAAGTCAGACTCATACAACAGAAAGACTACAGATAGTCCAGAAACCACAGACTAAAAGCAGTTGGAAGATACAAAGATAATCTGAGAATTCAAATTTTAGATTAGTCTAGACTACTCCCAAAACAAGTATTTTTTTTATTTCTTAACACAACATTGACTCACAGCATATTATAATTTATTTTTATTTTAAATAATATAATAAATGTACACGTTTATAACTTAAAATGTAATGTTTCTGTAAATGTACAAATAGCACAATGATCAAATTAAGCCGGTGTGTAAGTCACTTGGAATATTATTCCTGTAAAGGTGAAGAAGCATCCAGAATCTCTATGTAGTTGTCCTGGTGACCACAGGGAATTATTTTGAAGCACAGTCACCATTATGGAAAACAGAAGAAGAGAAATCACCCTTCTTTATCTTTGAGATTGTGTGCTGCTGACTAGCCTGCCATTTTCACCATCTCCCTACTTGTCACCAGTCTGTTCTAAACATTGTTAGTTCTACCTCTTTTAAGAGAACAATTTGTATTTTGTGTTGTTTTGTTTTGGTATCAACTATATATATATATATATATATATATATATATATATATACCTGGTAAATATACAGGTATATATCACATTGCACAACATTTAAATGAGGTTAGCTTTACCATACATATAACTTCAATTGAATAATTCTTTAAAGTAAAATTATTTTATTTTTTGTTACACATATTTATTATTGTTATTGTTTCTATTAGGATATTATCAACCTTTGAGTTATGAGTTGAAATTAAGTTGTTAAAGTTTTTCTTCTATTAAGATTACTTTGGCTCTTTGGGAATTGGATGGTTCTAAAATATTTTAAGTATGTTTTATATTACTTTTCAAATTATTATAATTCTGAGAGACACACATAGTCAAAATGTTGATAACAGTATATGACTGCCTTGAGCTATCCCCAAGGCCTAGAGAACATCATAGAAGAAAAGGCAGAAATAATGTAAGGATGGAATAGAGTGTCAGAAAAAGCTGCCATGTATTACATGTTAATGTTAGATAAGCTGTTACTGCACAAACATGGACATACAGCAGTGATGGGCACCTGCACAAGATTGAAAACGTCAAATTCCCATCATGGAGAGAGGACGTATGCATCAGGAACTAAGGTTGTCAAAGTCAAGGCTATCATTTACTCGGATGCTGTGGACACTGGGAGATTCAAAGGGGAAGAATGAGGAAACAAAAAATAACAATTCCAGCAGCACTCTCACAGTCTTCCACATAGGATCTTTCCAATCATCTCCATTCTGGCAAATAAGTAACTTCAAAAACATTTGAATTAAAGATATAGTTGCTATAAGTTCTATAGTTAAGTATCATACGTTCCAGTCAATGCAAAAATCTTAACCAGAAGTTTCAGATGACTACATGAAAATGGGCAGAATAATTACTATCAGCAGATATCAGGTTTGCTTGCTTTGGAACTGATATGGTAACTTAATAGTCTGTTATTGTAAGTATTTTGCTATATACTGGCTATTGCCCAAAGACTCAGAGGGTTAGATGGAAGGAAATCCATAGCAAGTCCATCTTGAATACACTGAGTTTCCCAGCATACCCTGGACTTCAGAGTGAGAACTTGTCCCCTTAAATAAAAATTGATTAATAAATATGAACAAATAAATTAAAAATATCATTGTATGTGTATTCATTTAACAAAAATAATGTCATATCAGAGTACCAAAAATCCATAGCTTAAACAGCAGACAGTTATTGTAAAATTTATTTTATTTTTATTAATATATTGTACATATATATGTATATGCATACATGTATACATGTATATTTGAGTTTAGGATCTAGCAGAGGCCTTTAGACATATCAGGTGGTCTAGAAATATAGTTACAGGTGGCTGTGAGCTACATCTATCATGTTTCTAGGACCCAAACACAAGCCCTCTGCCAAGAACTCATAAGTGCTCAGCATAGTTCACAATTTAAAAATTACTTTTACTTGTTTTTTTGTGGTGTGTGTGTGTGTGTGTGTGTGTGTGTGTGTGTGTTTGAATGTATATGTATATACTGTAACTTGCAGACATTTCCCACTCTTTACCACAGGCATTCAGAGGATGGAATATGGGTTGTCTAGTTATATGGCAACATTCTTACTTCTCAGCTATCTCTGCATCGCAACAGAAACTTATTTAGTATGGAACTGAATCTGAGATCAAGGCATTATTATCAGAATGGGCTATGAGGATAACTGCTCTGGACCAATTGCTTTTATGAGAAAATACAATCCTGTCCTTAATATCACCTCATTTTTGTATATCTCATGCTTCATTCTCTCTTTTATTATAAAGACACAAATATACTGTATGAGGAGATATCTCTGGACAGCAATTTTAGCTTATTTACCTGTATAAAGATCTTTTTCTTTTCTGATTGACAGTTTGAGCAAAAATGTGTTAAGGATTCAATGTATTAATTACTGAGGCTTGAAAATAATCACTTAGGCTTGCTTATTTATTCTCTGCACAATGAATGATGACAGGTTTCCATACTAAGCCCTGTTCAGTAGTATGACAACTGAAATGATGATTATAAAAACATAGGTTCCCTGGAGACAAGAGTTGAGATTTCTTTCATAGTTGGGTCATATATCCTACATCTTTGCATACCTGTGATTATGACTTTCTTATCGGTAATCTAAATTTCTCCATTTTTGAGTGTCACTTTTTCTTTGAAAACATTTAGGCCACTGTTTAAACTATTTCTTCTTCTACTAACACACTGTATATGAAGCTTAGAATTTAGGTCTTTCTCCAGTGGAAATGTTAGGCAGAAATTCAGAGATTATTTTCTACATATGTCATTATTTTTAACTTTTTAACCATTAGTAAATATTATTTCCGAATTTAAAATATAATTACACCGTTTTTCTCTCCTCTTGTCTCCCTAAAATCCTTCCCATGATCCTGTCCCACAACTTTCTCTCTCTCAAATTAATAGGCTCTTTTTCTTTAATTGTTAACTTTATACCTTCATGGTATTTTTTTTTCCTGTGAAATGTATCATCATTAGATTTAGAAAATGTTCTCTGTCTCCCACCTCAAGAATATTAAAATACTCTGCTTACAATTTTTTCTTCACTTTGTCCTAAAACAAAAATGTACGTCATTCATTTTCTTGTCACCTGGGAACCAGTTCTATCTTGTTTGGAGGTTTTGTTTTTGTTAGTTTGTGTTTGTTTTTTTTCAGACTTTGTCCAACACAATAGCTTCTTCACTGATTTCCTCTTGAATTACTTAATACTGAATGAATAATAATCCTTTGATTTCCCAAGGAGTGTGATGAAAAAAGACAATGGTGCTTCTATATCCATGGATTAAGGAGTCCATATGACTCTGGTGTCCACTTGTTGATCATTTCCCTCTGACAGTGCTGCCATGCCAGACCACAAGAAGAAAAGGATGCCGGCAATCCAAATGATACTTGATAGGCTGGGGTCATATTATAAGGAAGGAGGGGTCTCTCTCTCTCTCTCTCTCTCTCTCTCTCTCTCTCTCTCTCTCTCTCTCTCTCTCTCTCTCTCTTTTTCTCAGGACTAGTGGATGGGGAGGGGATATAAGGGAGGGATAGTGGGATTGGAGGACATGAGGGAGGGAGCTACAATCTGGATGTAATGTGAATAAAATTTAAGAGTTGAAAAAACAGATATACTGAACCTGATAAGAGACAAAATGAGAAACAGCCTCAAACTCATTACAACAGAAGAAAATTTTCTAGAATATAGAACACAGATAGTGTAGGCACTAATATAAACAATTAGTAATTGAGACCTAACAATGCTGAAAAGCCTTTGTATAGCAAAGGACTCCAACATTCTGACAAAGTGGCTGCCCAGAGAGGGGGGGGGGAGGAATTTTTATCAACTCCATAACCAAAATATATAAAGAAATCAAGAAACCAGAAATTGCTATCAACAAAGTGAATAATCCATTAAAAATGGGGTACATATATATACAGAGATTCACAATAAAGAATGATTAAATGGCTAAGAAACACCCAAAGATGTGTTCAACAGTCTTAGCCATCAGGAAAATGTATATTAAAACTATTATTTCCATCTTGCCTCTGTCATAATGGCTAAGCTCAATAATATTAGTGGCAGCTCATGCTGAGAAGATGTGGAACAAGCAAAGCACTTCTCCATTAATAGTGGCAGTAAAAAAATCTACACCCACTATGGAAATCATTATGGTGATTCTTCAGAAAGGTAGAATTGATTGACCTCAAGTCCCAGCTATAAAACTCTTGGGAATATACTCCAAGTCACTCCATACTACCACAGGGACACTTGTTCAAACATGTTCATTGTGGTTTTATTCATAATACACAGAAACATCTCTTCACTGGTGGTCAAGTGGTTAGGATTTGGTGCTCTCTCTCATAATACCCAGAAACTGGAAACAATCTACATATCCTTCAAAAGAAAGAAAAGTGAATAAAGAAACTGTTGTACATTTTCACAATGGTGTTTTACCCACACTGTTAAAACAAATACATCATAAAATTTTCAGGCAACTAGAAAAAAAGTACTGAATAAAAATAAAAGAAAAAATCATCCTGAATGAGGTAGCTAAGACACAGAAAGACAAATATTGTATATATTCACTTAAAGGTAGAAACTAACAATTAAGTCAATACCATCTAAGCTTCAAGGTGTAGAACCTGAAAAAATAGGTTAAAAAGGGCTCTAGTTGGAAGGATGAACAGATTTCCCCAAAAAGGGTAAAATAATATGTTTTACTGGTGGACTGTGGGCCAGAGTATGACAGATTGTGTGTGTGTGTGTGTGTGTGTGTGTGTGTGTGTGTGTGTGTGTGT
>OU015750.1:62487074-62504539 GCA_907169655.1 Acomys percivali
TGTGTGTGTGTGTGTGTGTGTGTGTGTGTGTGTGTGTGTGTGTGTGTATGTATCATGGAGAGAGAGTGTGTGTGGGAGCAAAAGGTTAGAATTTGTGGTCACTAGGAGGGTGATGTGAATATCTGCAATGGGAACTTCCTGGAATCTTAGAAGGTGGGTCCTCATGAGCATTCTTAGTAATGGGGAATATGCAGTCTCAGTTGGCCATCTCTTATAGGCACATTAGCCTTCCAGTGTTGGGATTGGCTTGCCTGAAATTGAGTTGTTGGCCACAGGGTTACTATGTAAATTCCAAAGGAACCAAGGTTGATGCTAGGAAAAAGGGTTTCTCTTTGCAAACTTACAATATGGTCCATTGCTGAGGACAACAGCCACAGAACTCATTGAACTTGGAAAAGTAGAGCAGGTACCTCTCTGTCTTTTTTGTTGTAAAGTTATGTGGACACCAACCTGGGTATATAACCTTTGACATGAAATCTATCTTGCTGGCAAAATGCTAGGGCAATGGTTGCACAGAACTTGTCTGAGTAGCCAACCAATATGTGAGTTTAACTACACTACCCTCCATAAGAAGTTGCCCATACTCAACACTACTTAGATTATCATGAATCAGAGTGTATAAAGTTCAGAAACCTATGGTAAAACCAAAAACTACAGTTCTAAAAAGAAACCGATCAACTGATTCCTAGTAATATTCTGTCAAGTTCACAGATCAGTGCTTTAGCCAGTATCATCAGAGAGACTTCCTCCATCAGAAGATGACAGCCGATCCATAGCCAGATACTATACTGAGACAAACAAAATTAAGGTTCTCTACCCATTTCATTCCCTCATAGCTCATGTAATTCCACAAAAAAATGGAGGTGAAAAGTTTATCAGAGTCAGAGAAAATGTACTGGTTGATAATCATATTCTCATACACTATTATTCTTGTTATGTCACACACTAAAGAGAAATTATGAACTCCTTAAAAAAACATAAGACAGATCCTTGAAAGGAGTGGCAGGTAACAACTGTCTTTAAACTCTCAGCTATTGTCAATAGTAATTTACCTCTAGAAAAAAGGTTATACTTTTAAGCACATTTTCTCACATTTATGAATGCCACAGGAACACATCTTTTACAATTAGCAGTCACACAAACACACAGAGAGAGACAGAGAGAGACAGACAGAGAGAGGGAGACAGAGACAGAGAGAGACAGAGAGACAGAGAGAGAGATGAGAAGAGGCAGAGATAGAGAGACAGAGAGACACAGAGAGAGAGAGAGTAGCAGGGGAGGGATGGAAGGAGAGAAAGGGGGAGCTATAATTTTACAGATGAGCTGCCCTTCAGTTAGTTGAGCTTTAATAACCATATCTCCAATTCCTGTTTGTCAAAAAGTCAGTGTCCCTTTTTGCCTCTTGACACAGTATTCTAGAAACTCTACTTGAACAACCCTCTAAGAGAATTTAAATTATTTCCATTTCATTTCCAGCTGAGCAAGAATAATATAGATCTTGTGCAGTGTGCTAAGGACAGTAGAATGGATAATTCTTAAGATTTTTTTTCATGTAGTTATTGCTAAATTAACTTTGAAAATATTGTCATTCCAATATCTAGCATACTGTAGTCTAGTAAGGTTTGTGTGTTGTTGAGACTAATGTTGTTAATGCAATCTGATTCAGTAACTGCCAGATCATTCACCTGTGATAGGAATGCCACACTATCCTTGAAAAATACCATAGTCCTTGCTGAAGACTTAACATGATTTAAGAACTGAAGCTTCAAGCATCATGCCTGGGGAAGTCAAGCAACTTCAAGATACTGCCCTTTTAATTGTTGACTTTGCATGTAGCAGAGCTGTGGGTAATGGAAGGCCCTGCAATCATTGTTCAGCATCTTTGCAAACAGAAAAGTTTTCTTAGAAGGAAGTGTCCTGGCCCGTGGGAATATTCTAATCAGGGTTCACCTGAAAGAGGGAATGGGGATACAAAGTAGGGTACAAAGATGCGAGTAATAATGAGTCAAATTGGGAAATTTCTGATCAAGACTCTCTTTAATGTTGATGAGTAAGACTTTATCCAGCAAGGTCAGTATGATCTATTCTGATCCCACTCTCCCTATCTCCCAAGGCAAGAAGAACACACTAGCCCTAACAGCTCCCTGTAAGAAATTCCTATTACTGAGTAGATCTCTGAAAGGATTTCCTTAACCCTCTAGGTGTTTCTTAGTAGCGACTTCCCTACTTTTTTCAAATGTAAATAGCCCAAGAATGGTCTGGAACACAAAGACTTCCCTCCAGCAAAGCTCAGAAACTGGAAGGTCACAGCTTGCAGCCTAAGCACGGGATTTCTGACATGGAACAATCTAGCACAGCTTCCCACATAGAAGTAATCCAAATTGTTAAATTGGCTCCACAAGAATACCAACAGAATCAAGTAACTTAGACCCTATGGGAGCCTAAAAGGACTGAAGTACAAAGCAAAGAGTAAGCATGGACTGAACATAGGCCCAAACATCAGTGACTGTCTTGGTACAACATGTACAAACTTTCTGTAATTAATGAATAAAGAAGCCATGAATTTTTAAAGAACAAGAAAACTATATGGAATAGTTTGTGTAGAAAAAAGGAAGAGAGAAAGAAGAAATAATATAATTTCAAAAAATTAATGAGTTTTGTTCAATCTAAGATTTTGTATATTGTGTAATGTTTCTCTTGTTATTTTCTACCTTGAGTGTGATGGGTTACAAAGATTATCTCAGTTTTATTACATTGTTAATTCTTTATTTGAGCTGATGACAAGACCTTTATGAAGGTAGTTACATGAGCTATTCAGAGGATGCATATTCTCTCTCTGCCTGGTAAAACACTCTATCAATACCTATTAAATTCACTTGATGTGTGCTGTAATTTAGCTATTGTTTCTTGGTTAATATTATTTGAGTGACATAAAAATATTTAGATCTTATTAATAATGGTTAATGAAGATCTTTGTCATAATTATTTCAGCACTGCAAGCCTACAAAGCTAACATGGGAAGAGGAAAAGATATATGTATAATTTGTCAAAAATATATTACCATACAACATATACAGAAAACACCAAATCCCTTTCAAAGATCATTTTAATTATGAATTGTTTCTACTTATAAGTAAAAGGACATTTTTATGGAAATAATCTATAAATAATGGAGATATGAGGGTAACTAGACTAAGAGAATTAAATGGAGAGGGATTTAAGAGAGTGGTAAGGGATGAAATTTGATGAGGGACAATTAATTAATGCTAATTGCTGTTTGATGATAGAGCCTATGGAAATTTTCTATGCTGAAGCTTTGTATAAATACACATATATTAATGAAGTCTAAATTGAGTCACCAAATAACAGTAAACAAGGTCCCAACTAGATACCTTTTACCAACAAGTAAAAACTTTAGTGTCAAGAATGAGTTTTATCTAGATAAATCATTGGCCAAAAGGGAAAACCCAAACATCTCCACTAGATGATGTTGAGGCCTTGTTGCTGAAGGCAACATTTGCATATATCTCATTGTATTTGAAAAAGCTGAGCTTATGCCTAACTACTGACTAATGCTTATGGTACTGAAAGGGATGTTGTGTACTACTGGAAGTGAAAAGTGACCATCAACCCAGCCACAAGCTCTGTGGTGTGCAATGATGGCATGTCTGCAAGATGTATGGATGCAGCCATGGCACAAACATTGTGGGAGTAACAAACCACTCTCTGAACGGATTTCATCAATGAGATAGAAGCCATACTTAACAATGCTAATGCAGACAAGAATTTTAGACTAGAGAGGCAATGGCGCCTATTGGAAAACCAAATACTGTTGTTCTGTTAAGGAAATGGGTCAATAAAGTGACTCCTAATAACATTCTTCTGTACCTAAACAGGATTTCTTCAGTAAACTCTTTCTCTCAGTGCTAAGGGAGCTATGAAGTAAAGGAGATGACAAGATTTTAAGAGACATAGAGGATGGATGAATTTAAGAAATCAGAGTTTCCCAAGACCAATAGTTCTGATAAAACTCACAAAGCAACTCACAGAAACTTGGCAGCATGCACAAGGTCCTAAAAAATTCTAGCCAAACTGTATTGAAAGGCTCATGCTCTCCCACCTCTAACCAAGATGTTATTTGGCAGACATGTTTTTGCAAATAATAAAATTAACTTTCTCTAATATAGACTCCTTGAGTATATTTAATAGCAATTAAAGGCAGGCCACATACCATGCCTGTCAGTACATGGACAATACAAAATTAATTCAACAGTATTTTGTTTTATATTTCTTTTATTTATTTATTTATTTATTTTTGGTTTTTTTGAGACAAGGTTTCTCTGTGTAGCCTTGGCTGTCCTAGACTCTCTTTGTAGACCAGGCTGGCCTCGAACTCACAGTGATCCACCTGCCTCTGCCTCCTGAGTGCTGGGATTAAAGGCATGTGCCACCATACCCCGCTTTGTTTTATATTTCTTTTGTTGGGCATTTTCTTGTTTTACTTTTATTTTCTTTTCATATTATTCTTCCCATTTTGTGTTATAAGAGTTTGTGCATGCATGAACACATGTGTGTGTACGCTGTGTAGTTTTATTTATTTATTTTTATATTTTACAATTGCTTTCTAAAGACAGAAAAATAAATGGCACATGCTTTAGAGTTTTGAATAATCTGGTAGGGGTTGTGGGGAAGAAATCATGATCAGAATATATTATATGAAAAAGTATTTTACAGTAAAAAACAAAACAAAACAATAGCAAATAAGCAGTAACCTTAATTTTGCTGCCTTTCTTGCATGATTTTTAGTGATACATGGCTCTTTCTCAAAAGTAAACCTTAACCCTAAGATGACTGAGGTGTCAGGGTTCATGTCAGAGTCAGTCCCTCCTCTCTACACAACTGTGGAGAATGCTTTGCCCATTGGTTAATTCTGAATGGGGACTGTAGATTTTCTAAATGCATTGTCCTTGATAGATACAGTAGTTTGTGCTGGCCCCCATCTCTGGATCCACCAGCTGATGATACAATAGGGTATATAAGTGACCCCCAAAATTACACCAGAGAACTTGTTTTCTTATTGCTCTAGCTAGAATTTCAAGTACCCATTGAAGAGATATGAAGAGAGTGGGAAGCCTTGTCTAGTCCCTTATTTTAGTGAAATTTCCTTGAGTTTCTCTCTGTTTAATTTGATATTGGCTATTGGAGTGATGTGTATTGCTTTTATTATGTTTAGGTATGTGTCTTGTATGCCTGCTCACTCCAAGACTTTAAACTTGAGTGAGTGTTGGATTTTGTCAAATGCTTTTCTGGCATTTTAGATTATCATGTGGGTTTTTTTTCAGTTTGTTTATATGCGGAATTACATTAATGGATTTTTGTATCTTGAACCATCATTGCATACCTGGGAAGAACCCAAATTTATCATGGTGAATGATATCTTTGATGTGTTTTTGGATTCGCTTCGTGAGTATTTTTATTGAGTAGTTTTACATCAATGTTCATAAGAGAAATTGATCTGAAATTCTCTTTCTTTATTGGGTCTTTGTGAGGCTTAGGTGTCAAGGTGACTGTGGCCTCATAGAATGAGTTTGGTAATGTTCCATCCATTTCTATTTCAGCAAGTAGTTTGAAGAGTATCATTATTAGCACTTCTTTGAAGGTGGTAGAAATTTGCTCTGAAACCATGTGACTCTGGGTTGGGATTTTTTAGGTTGGGAGAGTTTTGATGACTGCTTCTGTTTCTATAAGAGAAGTAGGACTATTTAATTTGTTTATCTGATCTGGATACAACTTTCGCAAGTGGAATCCATCAAGAAAATTGTCCACCAGAGGGAGATACCTGGTGGCACTCAGAGGAAGGACAACAGGTCACTGAGAAGAGACTTGATACACTATGAGCATATACAGGGGGAGGTAATCCCACTCAGGAACAGTCATAGGGGAGGGGAATAAGGGGAGAATGGGAGGGAGGGAAGAATGGGAGGATACAAGGGATGGGATAACCATTGAGATGTAACAAGAATAAATTAATAAAAAAAAGAAAGAAAGAAAATTGTCCATTTCCTTTAGATTTTCAAATTTTGTGGCTTATAAGGTTTTGAAGTAGGACCTAGTGATTCTTTGTATTTCTTCAGTTTCTCTTGTTATGTCCTCCTTTTCATTTCTGATTTTGTTTACTGGAATGGTATCTCTCTATCTTTTTGTTACTTTACTCAAGGGTTTCTCTATCTTGTTGATTTTCTCAAGGATCCAGCTCTGGGTTTTGTTAATTCTTTGAATTGTTCTCTCTCTCTCTCTTTTTTTTTCCTAATTCATTGTTTTCAACCCTGAGTTTGATTATTTGCAGCCTCTTGGGTGTTTCTGCTTCTTTTTTCCTAGTGTTCCAGATGTGTCACAAGTTGCCAATATGAGGTATTTTCAGTTTTTTATGAATGCAATCAAGGCTTTGAATTTTCTTCTTAGCACTACTTTCAATGTGTCCCATAAATTTGGGTATGTTTTACTATCATTTTCATTGAATATTACGAAGTCGTTAATTTGTTTTTCCTTTATTCCCTGACCCAGTTGTCATTGAGTAGAGAGTTGTTCAGTTTTCATGTATGTCTAGGCTTCTTGTTATTTCCATTGTTATTGAAGTCCATCTTTAGTCCAAGGCATTCTAATAGGATACAAGGTATTATTTCAATCTTCTTGTATTTGTTGAGGCTTGCTTTGTGACTTATTATATGATCAATTTTGTAGAAAGTTCCTTAAGGTGCTGAGGAGAAGTTATGATCTTTTGTGTTTGGATCAAAAGTTCTGTAGATATCTATTATATCCATTTGATTCATGACATCCATTTGTTTCACTATTTCCTGGTTTAATTTCTGTTTCATTAACCTATTCTTTCATGACACTGTGGTGTTGACGTCTCCTACTATTAATGTGTAGGGATTGATTTGTGGTTTAAGCCTTTTTAATGTTTCTTTTACAAATGTGGGTGACCTTGTATTGGACGTATAGGTGTTCATAGTTGTGATATCATCTTCATTGAATTTTCCTTTGATGAGTATGAAGTGTATTTCTTCATCCCTTTTGATCAATTTTGGTTGAAAGTCTGTTTTATTAGATATCAGAATGGCTACAACAGCTTGCTTCTTGTCTCTATTTATTTTGAATACCTTTTTCTATCCTTTAACCCTGAAATAATCTCTATCATTGTGGCTGAGATGTGTTTCTTGAATGAACCAGAATGTTGGGTCTTGCTTATGCATCCATTATGTTAGCCTGTGTCTTTTTATTGGAGAGTTTAGACCATTGATATTGAGAGATATTAATGACCAGTGACTGCCAAATCCCTTGATTTTGATGGTGGTAATAGTAAAGTGTTTGTCTGATTATGTTTTGTACAGTAAAGTTATGCATTTCTTGTATTATCTTTGTTATAGTTTGTCACTTTGGGTTGCAGTTTTCCCTCTAGTAACTTCTGTTGGCTTAGGTTTATGGATGGGTATTTTTGAATGTTTTTTTTTTGTCATGGAATATGTTGTTTTTACCATCAATGGTTATGAAAGTTTCACTGGGTATAATAGTGTGGGCTGGCATTTGTGGTGTTTTAGGGTTTGCAGGACTTCTCTTTAGGCCCTTCTTGCTTTTATGGTCTCTGCTGAGAACTCAGGTGTAATTCTGATAGGTTTTTGCCATTATATGTTACTTAGTGTTTTTCCTTTCTAACTTTTTAATATTTTTTCTTTGTTCTATACATTTTGTGTATTGATTATTATATTGTGAAAGAATTTTCTTTTCTTGTGTCTTACATTTGGTGTTCTGTAGGCTTCTTGGATGTTTATATGCATTTCTTTCTTTAAGTAGGGAAAACTGTCTTTGTGATTTTGTTGAAGACAATTTCTGGGCCTTGGAGGCAGGCATCTTTTTTTTCCTCAATTCCTAAATTCCTTAGGTTTTGTCTATTAATGGTATTCTTTATTTCTTGGATGTTTAGTGCCAGGCATTTTTCAGACGTAACATGTTCTTTGATGATTGCATCAAATTCTTCTATTGTATCTTCTATACCCAAGATTCTTTCCTCCATCTCTTGAATTCTGTTAGTGAAGCTTACTTGCATATTTCCTGTTTGCTTCTCTAAGTTCTCTCATTCCTGGCTTTCTTCTTTCTTTACTTTTATCCTTTTTTCCCAGTTTTGCCTTAAGATCTTGAACCATTTTATTGATTTAGTTCATCTGTTTGCTTGCATTTTCCTGAATTTCTTCCAGTGATTTCTTCATTTTGTCTCTATAGGCTTCTGTCACGGCCTTTCTAAGGTCCTCAGTCTATTTGGCTGCATCTTCCTGTATTTGTGTCTGGATTTTATTCATTTACTCCATCATCATCTTCATTTCTAAGGAACTGAGGTCATTTTCTTGTGCTTCATTTGTGTTTGACTTCACAAGGTTGAATTCTTTGGGGTAATTTGGTTCTGGAAATGCCATATTATATTGGCTTTTGTTTGTGTTTTTACACTGGCCTTTGGTCATCTTGCTGTTTTTGACATTGTGAGGTACTCTGTGGTGTCCTTCACTGGTTGTGGAGAGTAGTTCATTGGTTAGCATCTATTGGTCAAGATACCTCCCATATGGGAATCAGGGAACCCTTCCCTGGATCAGGCATGTGACATGGTTTTAGCTCCAGGGAACTTTTCTCCATACTCTAGCCTTCCCACTGGACAAGCAGAGGCTGGTGCTGGTACTCTATAGCCAGAGGTTCAGTCCAAGATATTGAAGGTACTATTTGCCTTTGGCTGGGCTTTGAACATCATGCCCTCAACCACAGGTGCCCTGGGGCCTCTGTAAGAGAGGAAGGGATAGCTAGATCTGGCTTGTGGCTGTTGACTAGCCTTCTTCTTGCTCTTTTTCAGGCAGTAAGAACTCAGATCAATCTGCCAGTGAGTACAGGAACCACACCTTAGCTGAAGAATGTGTCTGACGCAGCATGGGCTCCCCTGCATGGGTCCTGGTGCCTACATGGATTGGTGGGGAGATCTGAGGTAATATTTAACCCAGATTTGCATTCTGGGATCCCCCTTTGGCCAGCAGACATTGCTGAATAGGCTGCCCTGGGCTTTGGAGACCCTGTCTGTGTGGCCACAGGACCTTGGGGCTTTCTGTGGACTAGAGATGTGGTCTGAGGTCAGATCCATTCATTATCCCTAGTTCTTCCATGGGCCAGCAGATGCTGGCACTTTACTCTCCACATTTCAGTCTCAGATACAGAGTCAGAAATATATGACACAACTGAAACCGGCCGGCAGGTAGGTAGGAGACTGGTATTTTGGGGATTGGGTACCCATTCTTCTCGGATCAGTTGGATGGCCTGAGGCCAGACCCACCTGTGCTTTGCACCTTGTGGACCCCTCTAACCTAGGGCTTTCCAGGTCTTGTGGTCTGTATCTCCCAGCCTGGTCCTTAGGCTCCATCCTACTGCTCAGATACCCCATGTAGTTGGTACCTCCATCTGGGATCACCACATTTTCTTTATCCCTTCTTCAATTGAGGGACATTTTGGTTGTTTTTAGTTTCTCGCTCTTACAGATAAAGTTGCTGTGAACATAGGGTGACCCTAGATGAGATTTCTAGTGATGGGGGATATTAAACCTGAATTCATCACTTCCTGTTGCCAGATTGTTCTTCTAGGGGAGGGAGGGGCATCAACTTATAAGATCTTCAACTCAAAATTTATCTTGCCTATAAGAATTGTAGGGACTGAGATGGATCAGAGAATGAGGGAATGGCTAAACAATGGATGTCCCATTTTAAGAGCCACCCCATGATACAGAGCCAAACCATGACTATGTTTGCAGATAGTAGCATAGCATAACAGTCATCTGTAAGACTTCATCCAGCAGCTGATGCAAACAGATGCAGAGACCTATAGCCAAACAATAGGCTGAGCTCAGGGCATTTTGTGGAAGAGTAGAATCAATGACTGAGGGAGTAAAAGGTCAAGGGCCTCACAAAATAAACTAACCTGGGCCCATGGAGGATCACAGAGACCAAACCATCAATGAATCAACATGCATGGGCTGGCCATAGGCTCCCAATACACAGGTAGCAATTTTCCAGCTTGTTCTTCATATAGATCCCCTAACAATGGGAGTGGGAACTGTTGTTGACCCTGTTGCCTTCATTTGGATCCCTTTGCTCTATCTAGGCAGTATTGTCTGGCCTCAGTGAGAGAGGATGTGCTTAGTCCTGCTGTGACTTTATGTACTAGGTTGTATTATTACCCATGGAGGTGCTCATGGCCTCTGAGGAGAAGAAGGAAAGGGAGGATGGGGGAAAGGGGTAAGAGGGTGGGACAGGGTAAAGAAAAGGGAGGGAGCTGTGATCATGCTGTAAATTGATTTAGTAAATAAACTAATGGGAAAAGGAGCATTATTTCAGATTGTTTAGCCCAAGCCCATTATTATCATATATATATAAAACTGCACATATATTATTTAATATAGGAACACACAAATATGATCAATATAGTTAGTTACAGAGTGTGGTGTTCTTGCCCATAAAGGGGGGGGGTGAAGATCGGTAACTGGCAAAGGAATCTGTTGTCTAAACTTCCACCAGGATGACAGAAAAATCTGACATGGCCTGGAGTGGTGGTACATGCCTTTAATACCAGCACTGAAGAGGTAGAAGCAGGAAGATCTCTCTAAGTTCAAGGCCAGATTGGTCTACAGAGTGACTTAACAGAACCCATGCCTTTGTTACACAGAGAAACTCTGTGTCAAAAAAATATCAGAAGGAGGATGAGGAGGAGAAGAAGAAGAGGATGAAGAGAAGAAGGAAAAAGAAAAAATATTGAACTCTACATATGCATTCTTTGTACTCAGAAGTTGCAAGAATAAACTCAATGCTCAAAAAATGATTTTACCGTCTAATTTTAATAAATTGATAGTTAGGGCCTGTTAATCATTTCATTCACTGTGTTTTCTGTTCATTCTAATTATAGTATACCAAAATCATATACATATTTTAAATGCATTATTTGAGTGATTTTTTTTCTTATTAGAACTCTGATAAAAACACTTAAGCTTCTCTCTCAGACATAATGAGCAGAATTAGAAATGGCTCTCTGTGTGAGGTGCAGAAGTTAGAGAAGAAAATGGATTAGTCTCTTTGCTATCTAGTCCCTGAGCTCCATTTAAAATGATCAAATGTTCTTATGATCACAGAACATATCCAGTCAGTTCTGTAGTTCACTGGCGCACAAAATCAGCATTTTTTCAATTAGTGTAAAAGAACAAGTGGCTGTACACATTTACCTTGTAACAAGATGACTGAATTACTAAGAAGGCTAGTCTCTACTGGGACAGCTAGGACAGAAATGATATTAGTTTCTTTTATCTCTTTCATATGACTGAATAACAAATTGAATAATAAGTGAATTGAAACATTTAAAACACAGTTTTTTATCTTAAAGAATATAACATCAGAAATTTATGAATGAAAAATTTATTTTGACTACCAGGGTTTTTATTAAGGAAGAACATTTACTGCCTGATTTTACTTACCTTATCCTCATAGCTACGTCAGCTGAGTCTGTTCATGAAATACTGGTAGACTTATGAGAAAATTGTAATGATTTCATCCTAAATGCAATATCTGAAAGTATATATGAATGGTGCTTAAACTGTGACCTTAATAATATGCCATGTTATCCTCACATATGCAATTGTGACACCACCATCATGAACAAATGATTTTTAGAATATAGGGAGCCAACCTGTGTATCACATGTTTGCTAGTTTGAGGGAAGCCAGAACTACATAATAGAACTGAGTCCTGAGAGTGAAGAAGAAAACACAATAGAAGGTGATGACCTTGTCATTCTTCCTCTGGAAACATAACAAAACTCACAAAGGGCCCTTTTCCCTTTTTATCTTTGTTCATACTTTAGATTTCTTAATGATTTCTAAGTTTTCTCTTATTTTCCTCATAGACTCTAAGACATTCACTCAAATGATGTTCCTCATTGATATTTTATATTTTGTACATATATTTAAGGCAATAGATAATATAAGTAAAATCTATACACCCCAAAATTACATGTTACAACAGGGAATTCAAGAATAGTTTAGCAATTAGTAATGAGCAGTGGCTTCTGTGTGGCAAAAAAATGAGCAAGTCTAGAAGCAAAATAATCAGCAATGCTTCAAAAGGAATGATAAAATATAGATATGTTTGGGGTGTAAGTGTATCTGAACACCCAACGTAGCATAAAGAAAATGAGAAATGGTGCCACTTTATAATTATAGGGCTTAATGTGAATAGGTGAGTCATTGTCTTGCCTTTGAGAGTTCCTAGAATCCTACTCTTCTTCTTTTTGCCCTTTAGATGTTGATATGAATGAGTTGACAATCTTTGTCCTTTCCTACACATTGTCACTACAGGGTCTTATTACTGACCTTAGTAACAACAATGCTAAATGACTATGATATGGAAGCTACAAAATTGAGAGGCAAAATGCATCTATTCTCATCATAAGTTAGTCATATTAGGTATCTGTTATACATATGAAAAACAAACTAAGATAAACATGACAGTTTGACAGACATATTATCTTGAAATCATTATAACATCACAGTTTTTTCTTTTTGGTATGAAAAAAATTATCATTTGAGGAATCCTTTGTATTATATCATAATGTGCATTCAACATTTGATTGATCAAGTGAAAAATTGGTTGTATCAGGAAAGAAATAAAAATTGTTAAGATAAGAAGAAAATATAATGATGAGGCAAAAAGAAAAATAATAGGAATAGGAGTTTAGGGTTAAAGTAATATTTGGAGAAATTTGCTGAAATATGAATCTGTGCTACATTCATATATTACTAACTTTGGAAAGCTTGTGTACAATAAAGAACTGGTCCCACGAACTTAATTATCATGCACAATTATTTCATTCCTTGTGTTTGTCTATTTCTTTAATTCTCATAATTCCAAAACAAATTAGAGATTTAACTAGTAATGTACCAGAAAGACTGTAACATTTAAATATTTGACTCCTAGAGAGTGGGACTATTTGACAAGGGTTGGAAAGCTTGCACCTGTTGGAGGAAATATGTCACTGAAGTCAGGATTTGAGATAGTAAAAATTTGTCTATTTTTTTTTCTCACTCTGCTTCTTACTTACAGTTCAAGATGAGACCACTCAACTTTTGGTTCTGGCTGACATTCTCTGGATCAAGACTAAAACTATTTGAATCTATCAACCCAAATAAACTTTCCTTTTTAAGTACCTTATTCATGGTTTATTATATCATAATAAAAACCAAAAGAAGATAACACCAAAAATTATCTTCTCTAAAAACTTTTCTTCAATTTGTTATTGGACAGTTGTATAAGATTTTTGAAATTGAAACAATGTCTAATTGTATTCTATACATGGTCTATCTTTATTAAGATTCTTGTCTGTATATAAAAAAGGAAGAAACTTACAAGACATTTAGTCTCCAGTTGTCATTTGTGCAGATCAGTTAAACTATAGAAATTAATTTTTGAAAATATATAATTCTTTGGCATGAGTATACTTACAATAGACATGTTGAGTAACTACATGAAATCTCATTTATTTTTATTAGGTTTTATCTCTTAGTCCAGGTGCAGATCATTTATCTTGTCATTTTTCTCTAGATCAATTTTGTATTATTGTGTTTCATTTTAGAAAGAAAGAATTCCTCAAATTCTAAACAAAAAGGGATTTTATATGTGAATTAGGTTGCTTTAAAATATTACATAGATTGAAAAAAGGCAAGTACAACAAATGATTCAGATTTTCATCTTGTAGGTCCTTGAGTAGATCAATAAGAGTCTTAAATATGAAATATTGCGCATGTAATGTATTAGTAACAGTTCACTTATGTAACATGGAAACTATTCTGGCTATTTCAACAGAAAGAATGCAACATGATGTATTGATTAGCAAGGTATTGAATATTTTAATTGGCAATTACAAAGACATTAATTGATATAGTAAATAAAAATCCAAATACTTCACACACCTTTCCTTCTAGCAATCTATTGAAAGAGAAAGGTAGATCTCTGAAAGTACGAAGCTAGAAGCCAATATGCCAAATCAGAAACTACAGGCTAGCAAAGTCTGTATCAAAAAAGGAACTTTGGAAGGATACGTTTGGATGCCAAGGTAAGGATCCCTATAGAATTGAAACTTTGGAATTCAGAGTGAGCACCAATAAGTTTCTGTGCTAGGCAGAAGTTTGAAAAAGTATCATGTCACTCAGACTCCAAATTTCTCCTAGTATTCTAGGATCTAATCATAAAGACTCTCTAAAATCAGTGTTATTATCTCTACAAATGTGTTGTAGATACCACATGCATTAGATGGATTTCTCTGAACCCTTAAGGATTCATTGCAGCCAATAGTTTGCTCTAATAAGGAATTGGAACAGGAGGATGATGTTTGATAATAAAATAATAAATAACTAGGCATTTGGGACACTCCTTCATCCAGATAACAACAAAATAATTAATTTTTGCATGAACAGAACACACGACATTTGAATAAATACAACTTTTTTTCTCATACCGCCTTTCAGACAATCCCCACCCTTTTAGTATCCAAATGGGAAAAGCACAAGAGAAACCAATAGAACCAGAATGTGGAATTGTGCATTGTCCATGGTCAATACCAACAACAAAAGGCAAAATGTTAAACCAAAACTAAACTGCAAATAGCTTTCTAAGCAGGATAAATAAAACATGATTTCAAAGTATAACTAGCAGGACTGACCCTCAAAAATGTCCTGGCATATGGCTTAGTATTCAAAAGAGATAAAGTAACATTTGGTTTTATAGCTACAGAGTAACCTTAGCAGTGATAATTACACACTAAATAACCTAATACAATAATTGACTGATGGTGTTCTACTGGGGGCAGTTTTGTGTTTCTAAGTTTATGACTTACTTTCCTGACGGGGGCATGGATCCAGGGACATGAACATTACAAATCAATATGGCATTATAAAGCTAGTTATAGACTGCCATTTTTCAGCTGACAGGCAGAGAATTGTAGTTATTTTCCTAGAACCAGGATTGTAATAAGGATTTGAATAAATGAATCCAGCAGAAATACTGCTTTGTAGTATCTGAAACAATGAATGACATGAGATCTTTCCAACATCCTACAGTCCCTCTGAGAATACATTATTTGAACCCTTGAAAAGCCATAAAGTAAATATGACTGTTCCTCTGCTGACATTTCCTATAGTTCGTTTTCTTTTGCAGAAATAAAAACACTCTAAACAAAAGCAACTAATGTAAAAATACTTTATTTAGGATTATAATTACAGTGGGATCAGAATCCATCATAAGAACCAGGAGAATGCATGGATGATGGAGGATGAAGCAAAGAATGGTTACCTTATACCACAAGCACAAAGTAAATAAACTTAATTGGAAGTAGAAAAAACTTTTATATCTTAAAATATGCCTCTAATGAGCTACTTCTTCCATTTAACCTGTATCCCTTAAACTTCCCCAAACAGCCACACCAAGTAGAAACCAAGTGTTTATATGCCTTAGACTATGGAGAATATATCTCACTTAAATCTATATAAAACTATACCAAAATTTAGGAACATTTTTAAGGAAACATGAAAAATATGGAATTCTGTGATTATTTTATGTGATTATTTTTATATACATATTCAAAACAAATCTTAGCAAGAACATAGTCACAAATAGTACAGGAAAGATAGAGGAAACAATATAGAAGAAACAAACAAAAATAGAAGAATAAAATAAAAAGCAATGAACATTGCTCTCATTCCAGTTGTGATGTGATTAACATTATGAATTCTCCCTTTGTTGCTAACAAAGTGACCTCTATTGTGGACAGAACATCTTTACATGTAAAGGCACTGAAAACACTCTAAAACATTCCTATAATCAAGTCTGAAGGGAAGGCCTCTTATGGCTCCGTATCAATGCAAATGGACCTAGGTAGAATCCTCCCTATTGAGGCATCTGTACCTTTCTTCTAGAATATTGCAAACATGATGGAATATTGCTCCCATATTTATGCAAAACTCTATGTCAGTCTTGATGCCAAATGTACTTTTAACTCTCTTATTTGTTTTCATATAGTAGGCTGCAGTACAAGTGAAAAACACAGTAACTTCTATACTCAGAGCACAATCTCCATCCAGGACACAAGAAATTGAAGCCCTGAGTTCTATAACCATGCAGTAAAAATAATTTTAAATTATTATATTTTCTTGGAATTCATCAATTGATATATGTAATTAAAGGTGTTAGAAGATGTTAGTAAACTGGGAATGATAAAAATAAATATAGTAAAAATATATTTTATATATTATGTTAATGGAATGATTTAATATTATTATTAAAGTCAGAGATATGGTGCAGCACTCAAAAGCACTTCCTTTACTTGCAGAGGATCTGCATTCGGTTGGCAACACAAATATCATAGTTCACAACTCTTTATAAATCCAGTTCTATGAGACCTCTAACTACACATACATTGTATACTTACATATGTAAATCTAAAACATTCATGCATATAAATAAAAATATAAGAGAGATCATGAGGCCTCAACCTTACAAGATCTACTGGCAAGTAAGAAATTAAGGAATGCTGATAATGAAAGAAATACTCTTTCTCATGGAAGAACACACCAGTTGGTTGTCTAGTATCAAACAACAAAACTTGAAAAGATACATAGAAGTAACAATATACAGTCTGATTTGGTTATATTTAGGAATATATATGTATTTATGCATGTAGGAACAATTAATGAACAATATGGGTCTGAATTTGAAAGAGAACAAGGAATATATATGAGAGGGTTTGGAGGAAGGAAGGCAAAAGGAAAACATATGTCATTCCACTATAATTTAAATGAATAAGAGAATTTTAAAAATCTTAGATATTATAATTATGTTTGAGCTTATGCTGTTTCTTAATGTTGCTGATCATTTCCTAAGACAGTAGCTTAAATTACTTTGTAAAAAAGGGTAACAATTTCTAGAAAAAATTTTAAGATATGTTTTGAGGTTCCAAGAGTCTACATACAGTAAGAAAGAAAATGGATAGATTAAAAGATTTGTTGATACCATAAATCCAATTTAAATTAAATTACAGCCACAAGACTAGATAATATGAGGTTATACCCATTGATAAACTTTTAAGATTTATTACAAAAAACTTGTTTTCTACATGAAGCAATATATTTTTTTAACTAGTGAATTCTGCTGATTATTCCTTCTTGGATACTGTAATACTACTTTGTCACTATAAGGTTATCACACTCTAGTAGCCAAATGCCAAAGAAAAGATGTAAATATTAGAGAGGAAAAGGTAGAGACTTTTTTTTCTTCTATTTGGTAGTTACCAGGGAAACATTGAGGAACATAAGTTATGAGTTGCCAATAATTGGAACTTGGGGAAAG
>OU015750.1:62504549-62560113 GCA_907169655.1 Acomys percivali
ACAAAACCATCAGTGACAATAGAAATGTTGAACACTGTGCCAAAAAAAAGTAGAAAGAGAAACTGGAACAAGCCTGAGTACCAAATTTAGTTTTCAAGTTGCCAAAAGCAGTTAGAGGTGAAAGACTTAGTAAAACTAAGCAACACCAAACTTAGTATATTTTATATTATTCTATCATTTCAATAATAAAACATACTATTTTCTGGCATTTTACTGAGAGTATTTGTAGAAATTCTGCATGGCATATAAATATGTCTTTAAAACAGAGGAAGTCATTACTGAAAAACTGAGATGAAAACTAAAGCCCAAATATCAGGTACTTATCTGTATTCATGAGCCTAGGCCAATGTAAAACACCCTAAGGGGAAGTGAATGAGCATTCATCGTCTAGTTGCTTCTGGAGAGAAGGCTATGCCAATTGGTAAAGTAAAACACATGGTCAGACTCCTTTCTTCTGAATAGAAGACTGCAATGTGTTTTATACAGGGATAAAGGAAGCATGACGAGAGAGGCACAGAGGAGAGAGAAAGAGAAGAGAACAGATAGGGAGAGGTGAGGTATCATTAGAGAACTAAATATGGTTTTTCTAGTACAATTTATCTCTGCCCTAGGTATCAACATACACTCTTTACTGCTCCATGTTTCTAAATTTCAAATTCATATATGGTGTATGCATTTCATAAATTATTTATTTATTTATTCACTTTACAACACAATCCCAGCCCACTCCCTCCTCTCCTCCTAATCCCACACTCATACATCTCACACCCCATTCCCTCACCTTCTTCTCAGAGAAGGGGAGATCGCTAAGTGGTATCAAACCATCTTCAAGTCACAGCTGGACTAAATGTATCTTCTCCCTCTGAGGCTAAACAAGGCAGCACAACTAGGAGAAAAAGGATGCAAAGGCTGGCAACAAAGTCAGAGATAGTCCCTACCATCATTGTTAGGGCACTTACATAATGACAACACTCCACATCTGCTACACGTGTATAGGTGGTCTAGGTCCAGCTCATGGGAACTCTTTGACTGGTGGTTTAGATCTGTGAGCCTCCGTGGGCCAGGTTAATGGAATCAATATGTCTTCTTGTGGTGTTGTTTCTTCAACTCTTCCACAAGATTCCCCAACTCAGACTTTTGTGTGATGGTGGGTTTCTGCATCTCTTTCCTTTGGCTGCTGGATGAAGCCCTACAGAAGATAGCTATTCTAGGTCCTTATCTGTAAACATAACAGAATATCATTAGTAGTGTCAGTGTTTGGCTTGCTCCCATATGGTGAGTCTCAAGTTAGGCCAGGCATTGGTTTGCATTTTCCTCAATCTCTGCTTCATCATCCTTGCTCTTCTAGTAAGCAAGTCAAAATTTGATTCTAAGGTTTTGTTAGTGGTATAGTGCTTCCCTCCTTCCACTGGAAGTCTCTCTTGGCCTAAGAAGGTGACAAATTCAGGATCCCTCTACCCCACTGTTAGGGTTCTCAGCTACTGTAAACCTCATAGATTCCCTAGGGCTTTTGTATTCCAAATATACTCCCCAATTGATTCCTGTTCTACCTCCTGGTCCCCCATCACCATACCCCACCTCCATCTCACCACAAATGGTTCCAGTCTCTGTTAACCTCCCCACCCCTTTCCCACACAACTCCCTTCCTCTGTCTACTTCAGATGTCTATTTAATTTCTTGTTCTGTTTGAGATGCAAGGATCCTTCTTTGGGCACTCTTTGCATTCTTTGGAATTGTGGATTTAGCATGCTTAACCTAGTATTTAGTGACTTATGTCCACTTTTAAATGAGTACATGCCCTGCCAGTATTTCTGAATCTAGGTTACCTCACTCAGGATAATCTTTTCTAGTTTCATCCATTTGCCTGCAAATTACACGTTTTTCTTGTTTTTAATAGCTGGGTAGTATTCCTTTGTGGAAGTGTATCACACTTTCCCCTATCCATTCTTCATTTTAGGGATACCTAGATTATTTTCAGTTTCTGGATATTACAAATAAAACTTTTATAAACATAGTGGAATGAGTGTGCTTGTGGAATAGTGGAACATCTTTTGAACATATGTCCAGGAGTGGTATAGCTAGGTCTTAAGGTCAAACTATTCCAAATTTTCTGACAAACCTCCAGATTGTTCTCCAAAGTGTGTCTAAAACATCTGCACTCCAACCAGAAATAGAGGAGTGTTCCCTTTGCTCAACATCCTTGCCAGCATGTGCTATCCTGAGTTTTTCAACTTAGCCATTCTTACTGGTATTTTGGTTTGTGTTTCCCTGATACATAAAGACTTTGAGCATTTCTCTAACTGCTTCTAGGCCATTAGGAATTCCTCTGTTGATAATTCTCTGTTTAACTCTGTACCCCATTTTTGCATTATTTGGTTTGTTCACATTGCATTTGTATATTTGCCTTCTGTGGGATACAGGATTGGTGAAGGTCCTTTCTCAATCTACATCCTGCTATTTTGTTCTATTGACAGTATCCTTTGCCTTTCAGAAGCTTTTCAGTTTTATGAGGTACCAACTATTAGTGGTTAATTTTAGATCCTGAGCTGTTGCTGATCTGTTTAGAAAGTTGTCTCCTGTGCTAATGAGTTCAAGGCCATTCTTCACTTTCTCTTCAAATACATATAGTATATCCATATTTTTATTAAGGACTTTGATCCACCTGGACTTGAGTTTTGGGCAGGGTGTTAAATATGGATCTTTTTGCATTCTTCTACATGCAAGTATCGGGATAAACCAGTACCATTTGTTGAAGAGGCTTGCTTTTTTCCATTGTATGATTTTGACTTCATCAAAAGTTAGATGTTCATAGGGTTTATTTCTGGATCTTTTATTCAATTCCACTGACCAACTTTCTACTTTTATACCAATACCAGGTGGGATTTATTAGTATTGTTCTGTAATACAGTTTGAGATCAGAGATGGTGCTATCTCCAGAAGTTCTTTTGTTTTACAGTTTTCTTTTAGAAATGCTGATTCTATGATTCTATTTTTTTCCATATGAAGTTGATGGTTGCACATTTAAGGACTATAATAAATTGTTTTGGAACTTTGAGAAAAAAGGCACTGAATTTGTAGCTTGTTTTTGGTAGGATGGTAACATTTTCACTCTGTTAATCCAACTGATCCATGACCATGAGAGAGCTTATCTTCTAATATATTCTTTAATTTCTTTTTTCAAAATTTGAAATTCTTGTCATACAAGTACTTCACTTACTTGCTAAGAGTTACCCAAAGATATTTTATATTATTTTTTACTATTGTAAAGGATGTTATTTCCATAGTTTCTTTCTTAGCCTATTTATCACTTTTATAAAGGGGAGTATACATTTTTGAGTTAATTTTGTATGTAGTCATACTGCTGAACGGGTTTATCTGCTTTAAAAGTTCTCTGGTAGAATTTTGGGTGTCACTAATGTGTACTTTTGTGCTGTCTGCAAATAGCCAAACTTTGACTTCTTTCTTTCCAACTTGTACCCCATTGATCACAATTGGTTGTCTTATTGCTCTACTTAGAAATTCAAGTACTATACTGAATATATAACAGAGAGAGTTGGCAGCCTTGTTTAGTCCATGATTTTAGTGAATTATTTTAAATTTCACTCCATTTAATTTGCCTAATCTCTCCAATATTTTAAACATGAAGTAGTGTTTGATTTTGTCAAACGTTCTTTCAGCAACTAGTTATCATGTGATTTTTTTCTTTCACTTTATATAGTGGCTTATGTTCAAGGAGTTTTGTGTGTTGGACCAACTCCGACTTGTAGGTCCAGTCTCTCCAAGACTTTTTAACATGAATGGGTATTGGATTTGGCCAAATGATTTTTTTCAGTATCTATGGATATAATCAGGATATTTTTCCTTTTAGTTTGTTTATAGGATGGATTACATTGATACCTAGTTCCTTTAGTTCTTTTTATACTCCCCTTTTGGAAGTGAAGTTGGTAAAAAATCTTTTTCCATTCTTTAGGCTAGGTTTTATACAGAAAGTGTTCTTGTTCTTTTCCTTAGAGAAGCATTTCAGTTTCATGAGGTCCCATTCATTAATTTATGTACTATCAGTGTTCTTTTCATAAAGCCATCTCCTGAAACTATCATACCATCTACAAATAACAATGCATTGGCTTTATTCTTTCAATTTTTATCCTTATGCGCTCCTTAAGTTATCTTTTTGCTCTAGCTAAAACTGGAGGGTAGGTGAATATTTATGATAATGTTTAGAAGTGGAAGAAGCTCCTGGGCTTTTAGCTGTTAGTTCATTAGCTCTGGATATATTCAGATCCTTGGCATTTGGCTTTCAGCTTTGGGATACCAATCCTTTGGGTTTGTTTGTTTGTTTGCTTGTTTTTTGCCTTTTTATCCTGGGAGAAAAAGCTGAGCTAATGAGCATTTGGAACCTTTTCCATCAGGATGTAAGCTGAATAAGAAGGTCAGATGGGTGCTTCTCTCTCTCTCTCTAAGCTAGCAGGTATTCACTCCAGCATCTGCCTGCTGTGTTTTTATTGTTAAAGTAGAGAATTTAGATTTAAAAGATAATAAAACAACATATGGAGAAAACAAAGGTTAAAATATAGATAAAACTACACATTGGACATGAGAAACCTTTTCTATTTAAGGAAAGAATTAACAGGCTGAAACATAAGAACCAGAAAAATGTACCATTCAAATACTAACCACAAGAATGAATGATGACATTTGCAGGATCATTGATAGAATGTGACATTCATGTTTTAAATGAACTAGGCAAGACACAGTAAAATAAAAATCAAATGTTCACTTATATGGAGAGACTAGATTTAAGCCTTTAAATCCATCACAAAACACTTGTTATATAAAAACAGTAGAACAGATTATTTGGCAATGAAAGGATCAGTTGAAGAAGTTGAGAGGAAGGAGGTGGGCAATGAAGAATTAAATGAGAGCAAATGTAGTGTTATATATATGTAGGTAAGCCATAATACAACTAGTTAAATGGGATAGTAACTAAAATAGAGTATTACAAATAGAAGTTTTGTACAAAGGGTACAATCCATAGTCCCTGGATTTTACTTAAGACATGTACATTACTGATTTTGCTCCAGCAATACTAAAGTATGCACATTATACCAAATGTAATTGAGACATGTTAGTAAAACTGAATGTAGCTCTTTACTTAGTATGTATAAATATTATGAATTTGACTTTTAAGTAAAACATGATAGAAGCAGAAACAGAAGTCATTAATGAGTTTTCCCATTATTTTTAAGCAAGTTTTAGTACTGTAAACAAAACAGCACTAATTTACTCTAGACACCTGAATTAGGAAATATAGAAATGAACTTTGAAATATGTGTCATTATATTTCATACTCTGTGGTGTTTGGAATCAAAGGTTAGTAGAAATCATCTAAAATACAGTACGTTTCAAGATGTCTTCTGTGGAGGATTATTAGTATCACCCCAGCAGTGAAAAGGAATTACAATGGAATGTGTCATGGTATGTATAATATTTTTATAGAACTTAAAACCTGATCTTCCAGTTATAGCTTTTATCTTTCACATTCACATGAGGGAACCAGTAGCATTCCTGTTATATTTCTACATGCCTGTTTTTAACTGATGTAGAACATGGTTAAACGTTGTCAGAATAGCAATGACTAAGATCAGACATAATCATACACTTGACACAAAATGCTTACTTTTGTACATATGCAAACAACCACGCTTATACATTTGTTTGAGTGATCTGAGTGTTTGTTGTGTTCTTAGAAAGAGTAATGGAAAGCCAGAACATGAAAACCTTTCTCTAATTAGTTTCCTCACCTCTGTTACCTTCCAAAGAAAATAAAAGCAAAGGCTCACAATGACAAATAGTTTTCATTGCATTACAAGTTTATTTTATAAATGTTAAATTACATTTTTACATTTATAAAACCCACCATTATAAACAAAGTATTCCAATATATATTACTATCAAAACAGTAATATCCAAACCTAAAATAGACAAAATCTTTCTTGTTATTTCAAATCTCTACTTAATATTCTTGGTTTAGAATAACTCATAATAAGATAAGATGATGCAAGTAAGAACTATACTTTATAGGTAGTTAGTCATAAAGCAGGTTATAAGATAGAAATCTTATTTACATAGAGACACCAAAAACAATGTTGCATTTATAAAAAAAAAGTAAATAAAACAAAAAACTAAATGACAAACTAAAATCATTCTCTTCAAAATCTGTTTTTGGAGCACTAATAATTATCTGTTCTTCCTCTATGATTTAGTCAAATTTTCATTGGCTAGTGAATTTGAAGGAATATATGCCAATATGTACAAATGGTACTTTTAGATAAGTAGATACAAGGTAATAAAAAGAAATATAGATGATAATATCAAGCCTATAATTCAATAAAAACCAAGTAAGAGTTTTCAAGCTTTACTGAGTTATTTGAAAAACCCTCACTCTGTTTTGTCTAGTTTATTAACTTTTGTTTGTGCCAACAAAGTTACATATATTCCAAGGGAATGTTTCCCACACTAGAAAGCAGCATGTTTCAACCTGTAGATTGTGACCTCTTTGGAAAGCAAGCAACCTTTTCACAGGCATTGCCTGGAAGTTTCAGAAAACGCATATATTTATAGTATGGTTCCTAACAGTAGAAAAATTACAGGTGTGAAGTAGCGATGAAAATAATTTCATGATTTGGGTCCCACAACATGAGGAAATATATCAATGGATTGCAGCATTAAGATGTGTGTGTGTGTGTGTGTGTGTGTGTGTGTGTGTGTGTGTATAATAGTAAAGTTAGCATTTCATCATCTCTATCCTATATACTTTCTATTATTACAAGGTCCAGTCTTGTCATCTTAGGTGGCTTTAGTCTCCTGAATTGAAGTGATTTTCTTGCCTCAGCTTTCTGAGTAGCTGGGCCTAGATACTGCAGCCATCCTTACTCTTGTGTATAAATGCAGTAAGTCTTTATTACTGAATTGAGGACACAGGAATTTATCTTAAAGAAGGATAGAGATTTTGATGGTTGAGGATCTAGTATCCTGACTTTCAAATGATCTCAACAAAACCAAGCTGACCCAGTAACTTTCAAGTGACTTTTTTGCAGTTTTAAAAAATGAAATTTAAAGTAAAAGTTAACATTCTAAATAGTTTATTCCAAACCCAGAAGGGGTGAGCAGTGCAGAAGGAACATGGAGCTAGCACTCTCAGGAAATTAGATAGTGATACCATTGAGCTCCTTCTTTAGAGAATTTTTAAAGCATATATGAGAAACATCAAAGATTTTCACAATATAAAATGAGCCAAAATATGAGAATGGTTGTTTGAATCTGCCCAGGATTCCCCACCACTAGCACAGAGGCTATTGGCAACTGATAACTACTGGAGGATGGAGAAACAGTTTCTTCAGTGATGCGGCCAATGACATGCTCCTGTAGAATGGTGTGTATCTGTGCTATATATCAGCTTAACTACATGGACTGATTGGTTTTAAAAGAGCAATGTTATTTATCCTTTAGCTAGAGGTACTCACTGAAAAGATAACAAAATCAGGAAGCAGAACTCTCTTTGGCAGTTTTGGGTAAAATCCAGCATATTTTCAGAACTGTTACTTAGGGGGTCTCTGCCCACTTAACAAATTTCTGTTCTCATCAGTGACAAATGTTTTCATGGGTAGCCTTTCTTAACCATGACTTCAAATTTCTGAAAACTCTTCAGGATCGTTTTATGTTACTCATTTTTTAAGTTTTCTGATTCATATTTTCTTTCTTTCTGGACTCATTTTCCTAGTTATAAGCTATGAAATTTTGGAAGAAAACTTAATTTTTTTAGATATGTGTTGGTAATGGAAAATTATCCAGGGTCAAAAATACTACCCAATTGAAAATAAATGCTTGCAATTGAGAGACAACTACCTATAATTTCATATTGGTACACACAGATTCCTGTAGCTTACTGACCTTTGGAAACCTTTCTTTTATTTATAGAAAATGACCTTATTTTCCTTTCCATTTTTTTTTTTTTTGTCTGTAACATTTGAAGTTTTTGTGTGAAAAACAAAAACAAATCAAATGAACAATCAGAAACTAATGAACATTAATGATTTTGCTTAGGCAAAAGAACTATTCTTTTCTACAGTTGAACCCCATATAACTGTATTACAGAAACTCCTTAATTTTATCAAAAATCATGCATAAAGACGCCATCAAGCCACACGTAGGCATTATGGAAGATGCTTTTAATCCCAGCACTGAAAGAATCAGAAGCAAGCAGACTGTTGTTGAGTTCAAGGCCAGGCATGTCAGCAAAGGATACCCAAGGCTACACAGAGAAATCTTGTCTCAACAAACAAACAAATAAACAAACAAATAAATAAAAGATACCATAAGACTCATTTTCTAGGTCTCTATCATAATAATAATGGATTCTTTTAAAAGATGGGAATAGAGCAAAGCACATTTATTCTCTAATTCTATATTTTTTTCTTGATGTATAACCAACTAATGCTGACTCAAATCTATAAATTTATAATGATTTTCTTCCTCATTTAGTTTTTTATCTTTAGTCCATTGCTTTCCTTTGACTTGCACATCAGGAGCTTGTTAAAATCTTTTAGCATAGTTTATGATTCATTTCAACGCACCTTTTTCATTCTTTTATAAATCATACTTTAATCTTCATTGCCAACTTGGTATAGGGAGTGTCTTAGTTATGGTTTGTAATTGCTGTGAAGAGACATCATGACCACAGCAATTCTTATAAAGTAAAACTTACAGTTTCAGAGATTTAGTTCACAAATATCATTGCAGGAGGAAGCATTCTGGCATGCAGGGAGAACATGATGCTAGAGATATAACTGATAATTCTACACCTGAATCCATAGGAAGTAGGTAGTGACTGAGACATACTTCCTCTAACCATGCCATACTTACTCAAATAAAGCCACACCTTCATAGAAATGACATTGCCCATTAGCCTAGGAGGGAAATTTGTTTTCTAGCCTTCACATTCTACTCCCTGGCCTACATAGGCATGTAGCCTTAACATAATGTAGAAAACCATTAAATTCAACTTTAAATTAAGCCATAGTCTTTAAAGCTCTTAGCCCTGTAAAAGTCCAAAAGTTTCTTCTAATACTCATGTAATCTCATTTAACTATAAGAAATTTCCTGTAAAATCCAAATGAAAAAGTCATTATATACTTCTAAATATAATGCTACAATATACAAGGACAATACAGGCGGTAAAATTTAAACCCCTACCAAGATCTAGCCAATGGACAGGACAGTCTCCACACTTGAGTGGAGAGTGGGATATGACTTTCTCATGTACTCTGGTGCCTCACATTTGACTATGTCCCCTGGAGGGGGAGACCTAGTGGCACTCAGAGGAAGGACAGCAGGTCACCGAGAAGAGACTTGATAACCTATGAGCATATACAGGGGGAGGTAATCCCTCTCAGGAACAGTCATAGGGAAGGGGAATAAGGGGAAAATGGGAAGGAGGGGAGAATGGGAGGATACAAGGGATGGGATAACCATAGAGATGTAACAAGAATAAATTAATAAAATAAAAAAATGAATTAAAAAAAAGATATAAATTTCCATTCCAAAATGGAGGCAAGAGAGCATAGCGAGGAAATACTAGACCAAAACACGAATGAAAACTACATGGGAAAACTCCAAACTCTACATCTCCATGCCTGATGTCAAAATGTTCTTCTGTTCTTCAACTCCTTTCAGTTTTGTTGACTGTAACACACTTCTCTCTCTTGGGCTGGTTCTACTTGCTGTTAACAGCTTACCTGGGCATATATCCTACAACTCTGACATCTCCAACATATTGGGGCCTTCAACGAAATCTAGGCTTCAGCTTCATAGCTTCAAAAAATGTCATTTCTGGGTCAAATAGTAAGATACTCTTGTCACACACCTTGCTCAGCAACTTTCTTTAGTCATGGATGTAGAATCCATAGACCCCCTCCATTTTTTGAGACAGGGTTTCTCTGTATAGCCTGGGCTATACCTGACTTGCTTTATAGACCAGGCTGGCCTTGACCTCACAGACATGTGCCTGCCTCAGCCTCCTGAGTACTGAGATTAAAGGCTTGTACCACACACCCAGCCATAACCACTTTCTTTCTCTTATGCTAGGCTTTAATGGTGGAATCACATGGCAGAAGCTGTCTAGTTCTGCTGCTTGATTCAGCTAGAACATGGCCGCCTCACTCAATTATATCTTCAACAGTTTTCTCTTTTCATTAGTTTTGTTAACTGCCTAAGTTTGATTGTCCTGGAACTTGAACTCTATATCAGGCTGACATTAAATTTGGTGATGTGTCTGCCTCTGCCTTTCTAGTGCTGGGAGAAAAGCCATGTAACATCACACCGGGTCCTAATCTTTTCTTTAATTCCATTTCACAACTTAGAGGCTTTTCAGGATTGGGTCTTGCTCTGAAGTTTCAACTCCCTATATTCCATTTACTATCAGGCTTTTCTTAAATCTATTTATCTCCTTGGACATAAGACTTATCTTCATCCCACTTCTTGGCTCTCCTTTTCTCATTCAACTCTGCATTTATTTTTTGTTTCCAGCTTAGCTTGCTCCTTTTCATTATATATCTTCATAAGAGTGAACAATGATAACCATACTACATAGTTGCATTTTGAAATCCAAAACCCTTTACTTTAGCCTCAGGCAGACTTTCTAGACAAATACAAAAAGCAGCTGCACTTTCTTTTTACAATAATATAACAAGAATTTCTCTAGGCCACATACTGAAATTCTTTTCCTCTAAAACTTCTTGAAACAGCCACCCACACACAAACATGAAATTACGCTCAATACCACTGTCTTTTATGTTTCTATTAGGATAGCCATTTCATTTATTCAACTGCTTTCTTTCCTTTTTTCTTTTCTTTTTTTGTTTTTTGTTTTGTTGTTGGTGTTGTTTTATTAGTTTTGTTTTGTTTTTTGTTTTATATTTTTTTTTTGAGATGTTGTTTCTCTGTGTAGCCTTGGCTATTCTGGACTCACTTTGTACTCACATGAACTTCACAGTGACTGTACTTGCCTCTGCCTCCCAGAGTGCTGAGACTCTACATGGAGCACCTTGCTGGCTTCCACTGCTTTTCTAATTAAACTTTCTATAATCCACATGTTACATATAAAAATTAAACATAAAAGGCAGATAAGAATAAAGATACCAGGCAGATATTATGTTATACAGAGTTTATTAGATGAGTATGGGGGAAGAAGGAAATGGGGGAATGGGGTACCCCAAAGACAGAGACAGAGAGAGGTAGAAAAGTAGAGAGGAGAGGTAGAGAGGAGAGGGAAGTAGAGAGGTAGAGAGAAAAGTAGAGAGAGAGAGGGAGCCATGTGGAGGGTCTGGTTTTTTATATAGTTCTGGCCAGGGCCACGCCCCCATGGGAGGTAAGCAGTGATATCACACTTAGGCCAACTATAGCAGAATCCTAACATTCCTATCTTTTCCTATATTTAAAAATGAGGAACAAAATGTCCAAATTATATTGTCAAAAGATAGGAAAAGTTCTGCACTAAAAGTTCAAGGTAGAGGGCAAGCTATCTCAGCCACATCCTGTACCAGATAGGGACTGAGGAGTCTTTAGGGAACCTGGAGTATACCATTTCTTCCTTTTGTAAATGGATAAGGGGTGAAGTAATCGTCTTAACTATTTCTTGCTGACAATAGGGCAGTGGTAGGGGATTTAAATGGCTGAAATGTTGCCCAAGTTCCAGAATAACAGGCTGTTATTTGTTGTCCAGGGTCTGAAAACATCTACAGCTAGGAAGGGCAATGTGGGTCCAGTTAGGAGGAACAATGTAGGTCCAGTTGGAGTGATTTTTTAGGTTGCATGGGAGTACTTGTGGGTAACTGCTTTGATGGTGTCCCAGATGTAGGGAGTCTGGCAGGATACTGGAACATATATGTGAGCAGATGACAAAGTTAGTAGGTCAGAGAGAAACTTTTATTTAGGTGTATATTTAAAATTATTGGGAGAGCAAAAAGAAAAAAATGTCTGGATATAGGAGCTTCCTTTCATTTTCCCAAATGTTGGCAATAATTAAAACAGTTTAGTTCTGGATCTGTCCAAGATTTGTTGCAGAGGCATGTATGCTTTAATGCAGGTGTTCCCAAAGGTGTCAGGAAAAACAGACGACTGTTTTTTCCCATGGGGAGGTGAGGTCAGTAAGCCGTCAGGGCATCCCCCAAAATGGTTAGTGACCCAAGAAACTAATACAGACTAGTTAGTAGCTTGTCAGCACAACTAGTGTCCAACAGCATAGCTCAACAGATGAGCTAGATATGGCCTAACTCAACAGATGAGTTAGTGACAGGGATGTAGCTATGGAGTGCACTATAATTTATCAGCAACTGTCACAGAGCAGCAGAGAAAGCTACATCAGGAAACTCACACAATGAGGATGAGCCTAGTTGAGGGACAGTGAAGAAGAGCAGCATGTTCCCCACTCCCAGTCAATCAGAGAGGGCCAGAAAACTCTCTAAATAGAGGGAAGCATTTATGCAACTAGGAAGGGAGAATTTAGCTGGTGTTGGGTGTAGAAAGGTGGCAAAAAGGTAGTTAGGGGAAGGTGAGTCTCAAGACCAGGGAAAAGGAGAAGGAATCCCAACTTAAGAAATAGGAAAGAACCATAAGTTTTCGATTACAGCACTTATCTGGACTTAATTTGACCTGGGAGATGGATCTTTTCGTTTAAAAGAATCTTCCTAAATTCATAAAGGGAGATAAAGTTAGCATCGTCAGTGGTTGAAATCTGCAGTGAAATACACATTGTTAGACATCAACACATTCTAGGAAAAGGGCAGTAGGCATATAGCATAATACAGGCTTCGAAAAGAACTTTATGTTAAGAGTACAAATACTCTGAGATGAGGTTAGGGAAGGCAGACACTCTTTTGGCCTCTGTGGAACAGTAACAAAAGGAAATTTAAAATCTTGGAACTACGGTAGGATCATGTAGTGGAATGATTTACCATAATTAGATTAATAAATCAGAGATCCATCAATCAGTCTCAATACTTTGATCAGTTAATACAATAGCATAGTAACAGGAAGAAATAAAGCATTTGTTTAGACATGTTGACCTTCATAACTTACATTTACCAACTTAAAACACATTTTTAAAACACTTTTTTGGATGCTTTAAGCAATAGGTGAAATTGATAGTTTAGTCTCCTGCATATGAAGAGGCTGGGAAGGTACCTGGTGTCTCCCATGATAGAAGCTGGCAATGACTATGTATCCCGAGTATGAATTTAACACAGACCTGTAGTACTACCCTGTGTGGAGAGGCTGCTGAATTTAAGAGCCACCTGTGCTACACTAGGTCAAGCAGCTTGAAGGCTATACATATCCACAGCTCTTGTGCAGGTTGAACCTTCAGTGACTAGGCACAGAGAACTAGCTTGCATGTGAACAACGACATCCATAGGCCAGTTTAGGCTGTGGGACCAGTGTCCTGTTCTCGTTGTAGAAGCTTTGAGACCAGTACGTCCTTTTGGCTGTATTTGAAAGAGATTCCTGACAAAGCTGGTTCAGTCTGGACCCTGTCATGAAGGGGTATGCACACCTCTATTTTTCTCGGGGGTAGTTGATAAGGCCTAGAGTATAGTTTGAGTCTGTTGAGATGGGTTTTTTTTTGGGGGGGGGGTTAAAGATTTATCAGTCTTTATATGGAGTGCAGGACACACCCTGCACCTTTTAATTAAAATGGAAATGAGACCACAGTCTTGTCTATCTTAAGAATAGTTAAATAGAAAACTTTGTTTATGGTTCATCTCACAAGTTGGATCATTAAAAATTCAAGCACAGTCCAAAAACATAGTCCATAAAAGAGAACAGAACAGTTTTTGTTTTTGTAAAACCAATAATATCACATTTAGAATTTTAGGATAAACATGGCTTAGGGCAATGATTGAAAATCTAATATTGTAAATAAGTGAATGTTAATACTCTTGGGAGAGCAAAGAACATTACAGAATAACTTTAAAAAACATATCAGACCCATTAAACACGAAGCCTGTCGTTGGATCCAGGTTAGTTGATGACAGGAGAAATAGCATTTATTTACTTGTTTAGGAATTAGGAAAAGCATAAATTAAGACATAACCAATAAATAATTTTATACTCAATAAACAATACTGTGATTTTTTTTTAGGGGAGGGTCAAGAGGCAAGCATAATAAACAGCAATGCTGGGCTGATTGCCTGAGAATGAATTGTTGGCATACTTGCAACTGGAAGGGGGTGGGGCCAGAGCCTGTGGTGTTTGCCCTTAACAAAGATGGCGTCTAATTACAGTTGTCCTTAGAGGGTAGACATGTGGTCACCCATAACAAACATGATGGCTAGCCACATGGCTGGTGCAGAGAACAGCAGACAAATTTAAAAATTAGTAACAGGGTGCAAGCAGTGGAGCAAGGTACCTTAGAAGGCTGAGTAGTGGCTCTGTCACCTAGGAAGTACAGCTGAGGCAGTGGCTGCAGGCTCCCCGCTGACCTGTAATAGCCCTATCCTGCCTGGGGTGGGAGACAGCGGCAGCAGGGGACCAAATGCAGCCATGAGGGGTCCAGGAGGGATCAGACTTCTGGGCCGTTCTTGGAATCAAAATAGGCTATCTGAGGTTATAGGCATGCATTCAGGGGGACTTGGAGTCCAATCAGAGGGAAAATGTATGCTGTAACCACAGAAGTCCAGGGCCAATGGAGAAGATGTGTGGGGTCGGGGCTGAGATCTATACATTACCAAGAAGTCCCGCGTTGGTGGTGGGGAGTGCACCCATGCAGACGTGGTGGAGAGATTCCTTATTTTCCTGTCCTGGGAGAGAGAAAAGTAGAAAAAATTTGAGGTGGAATGGGAGAGCATGGAATATAGCAGAGCATGCATATGGGAAGATCCTATGAAGTTCGTTCCTGGTTTCGGCACCAATGTTATATATAAAAATTAAAGATGAATGGCAGGTGATAGAATAAAAGGTACCAAGCAGATATTATGTTATATAGAGTTTATTAGATGTGCATGGGGGGAGAAGGGGGTACCAGAGAGAGAGAGAGAGAGGTGGAAAAGTAGAGAGGAGAGGTAGAGAGGAGAGGTAGAGAGGAGAGGGAAGTAGAAAATAGAGAGGTAGAGAGTAAAGTAGAGAGATAGAGAGAGAGCCACGTGGAGGGTCTGTTTTTTAATATGGCCCTAGGCAGCACCATGGTCCTCTGGCAGATAAGCAGTGACATCACAGGTAGGCCAACTGTAGCAGAATCCTAACATTCTTACCTTTTCCTATATTTAAATATGAGGAACATTGGATTGTTTCTATATAAAACAAGTTAAAGTATATAAATGTAGGTAATGGAGAAAAGAGATAGAAAAAAAGCAATAGCAACAAAATGTCCAAATTATATCATGAAAAAGAAGGAAAAATTTTGTCCTGAAATTTTAAGGGACAGGGAAGGCTATGTCAGCCACATCCTGTATTAGAAAGGGACCGAGGAGTGTTGAGGGTAACCTGGAGTACACCATTTCAGCCTTGTAAATGGACAGGTTATGGAAAAACAGGCTGTTGCAATTATTGTCCAGTGTCTTAGAACATCTGTAGCTGGGAAGGGGAATGTGAGTCCAGTAAGGAGGAACAATGTCCGAAATGTAGGAGGTCTGATAGGATACTAGGACATATATTTGGGCAGAATTCAAATTAGTAGGTCAGGGAGAAAACTTTTACGTGTACATTTAAAACTCTTGGGAGAGCAAAGAGAAAAGGATTAAGACAATGTTCACACTTTGTGAGAATTTTGGGACAGCAAAGAAAGTCTAGACATGGGAGCTTGCTTTAATTTTCCCAATTGTTGGCAATAATTAAAACAGTTTAGTTCTGGATCTGTCCAAGATTGGTTGGGGAGGCATGTAAGCTTTAAGGTGGGTGTTTCCAAAGGCGTGTCAGGAGGAACAGATGACTGGTCATTTCCCATGGGGAGGTGAGGTCAGTAAGCCATCAGGGCATAACCAAAAATGGTTAGTGACCCAAGAAACTGAAGCAGAATCAGCAAGAAGCTGGCAAGATGACTATGTAACCCAAGTATAAATTTAACAAAGACCTGTAGCATTACTGTGGATGGTAAGTCTGTTGAATTTAAGAGCCATCTGTATACTCCTCCAGGTCAAGAAGCTTGAAGGCTATACATGTCCACAGCTCTTGTACTGGTTAAACCTCCAATGACTAGGCACAGAGAACAAGCCTGCATGTGAGCAACGACATCCATAGGCCATGTTAGGCTGTGCCAACAATTCATGCTCAGCCAATCAGCCCAGCTTTGCTGTTTACTACACCTGCCTTTTGACCAAATAAAAATCATGTTCCCCTTTCTCCTTCTTCTCCCATGCTCATCTAATAAACTCTGTATAACATAACACCTGCTGCCTGCTACCTTTTATTCTATCGTCTACATTTTATTTTTAATTTTTATATATAACAGAACATATGTAAGCAAACATTTTTAATACCTAGACGTTTTTCCTCAAAATAAAATAATGAGCAAAAATGTGATTTTATATTACTCCTTTTATCTCATTTTTGAACATTCAACTCATATACAAACACATACAAAAAATTTAAACATATACAAACTGGTAATGAAGAAGTATCATTGTGTTATTAGATGACAATTATCGCTGTACAATAATTAAAGACCAAACATAAAAGACCTTTGTGAAGAGAATGTAATCTGCCTTAGTTTTGGCCCAAGGTGAAAATAGTCTTCAGATGCTTGTCGACTAAGACTTTATCTCTACAAAATGATAAACATCTTAGATAGACTGAGAAGAAAAAGTATCAGCCCAAGACAAAAGTTAGAGGCCAGAGATTCAGGCAAGGATATTGTAATGCAAAAAAGGGACCATCAGTTGGGAGGAGGAAACAGGAGTGGGAGAGATCTGAGGTTCCTGCCCACAGTGCTCCAGGGAGTTTCAGGGATAGCAGCGGCTACAGCCTCCAGGGATACCTCCAATTTATGTTCTGTCAGATAGAAGATCTGCTAGACTCCTGAGAATTACACCAGGGTAATTGTCCCACAGAACTGATACCCAGAATGTTTCATTCTTGTTCTCCTTAATCTCCTTTCCCTCCTATGTAGGGCAGTCTGGCTGAAAGGGAGGTCTATACCTTTAATAAATCTCTAATAAAGTAGAATTGTTAAGGAATTGCAGCCAACAGATGTTCAACAATAATCAAATTCTCACAAAGTTTTGATGTTGTAGTAAATAAGTATAAAAACAAGCATAAATAAACAAACAAATAAATTATTTTCCTCTATGTTATTATTGGAAAGTAGTTAGATATTAAAACAGAAAACATAATTGAAATTATAAATTCAAACTTGTAAGGGTTTATGTGGACGATCAAGAAGAAAGGGTAAAAGTTTGAGGACACAACATGAATGTTTAAATAAATAAACAGATATTTTATGTTCAAAGCTACAAATTTTAAATCCTATGTCAGACTATATATCTGTGACAGACTTATTTGCTTTATATGAATTGATTTAATATTTGAATAACTCTATATGCCAAAAATTGATAGTTTAGTATTTAAATATATTTTATTTGTCAAGACTCTTAATACTAAAACAAAGAATATGAGAAACAATTATAATAATTCCTATAGTATACAGAATAGTATCAATGCTTCATTCTCATTAAGAGATAGTAATTTTATTACATTACTAGTTATTTTCAAATTTATCAATCAATTTCATATAATTTCAAACATTCCTAGTAAGAAGTGCTAATGTCATCAATTTGACTTTCAGGCTTTGAGAAAAAGACAACAACTGATACAAATAGTCACAGTCTTAAAAATAAATAGAAAACTGTGACTAGGTATCTTTGATATATTATTGTTACAGAAAATATGATTACTTAGTTCTGTTAAAATTAGATAACTAAATTAATAGCACAAAATGCAGAGCCAAACATAAGACAAAGAGACATGGATAGCTCATGTAAAAACATTCAGTAACATTTAAATAAAATTTATTCATTAAAAATATATATTTGATAAAAGAAATGAATATTATTTCTCATAAGTAAACAATAAACAGTTGATATTTGGAATTAAGAGACTAATATTTACAATCAAGATAAAATAGTTGTATTATCACAAAAACTTAGATGAGGACACATGAAAAATAATTCTAGATGAATTTGAAAATCATAATTTTTGAAATATTTTTATAATTATTAACCTGTGAAAATGTCTTTCCACAATGATGTCAGCAAAAAGCTTTTTAAAAACAGTTTAAGTCATTTAGTTTTCAAAAGAGCAGAATACAATGAAGATGATTGACTTCCGATTAAAGGATTTATACTTAAAACTAATTACTAACTTTTGAATTAGCACTTAATTTGCTTGTTCTTTTCTTTTTCTTTCCCTTTTATTTTTTCCTTTCAGAATAGATGTAGGATAATACTTTATTTCTTTTATTTCAGTAAAATGATCTGGCATAATGATGCATAGTGTTGTTGAAGAGCAACTAAAAAATTTGAGCCCATTTTGTTAAATCAAGATCCATTTGCTCAAGATTATCCTGTCTCTAGAATAGAGAGTATTACCATTCTGTCATGTTTTACCTTATAAAACCAAGGCACAGAGTAAATGCACAGAGTCCCTTTTTGTCATGACACTGTGTAATAGAATTAGAAAATGTATGGCCTGGACAAAACAGCTTAATTACAGTGTATTTTTCAGGTAAAAATTGCAGAATACTTACATTATTACTTAACTGTAATGCTACCCAGCTGGCATACAAATGCATGTTTGGTGTATTACATATCTTGATAACACTTAGTTTCAAAGATTAAATCCTTAGCAAAATTACAGATCTCTGATAACCATTTATGTTATCTATTAATTGATTCCAAATTTGGACTACTTCCTGAGACAAAACCTAACCTGATAGTTACTTATAATAGTTACTTTAGTAATAGACAGATGTTCTCAGTGTTCAATATTATATGAATGTCAATGGGACTATAAGAATACATTACAAGCAGAAAACAGTATTGTTTTCTAAAATAGGAAACATTACTGATATCTGACAGTACAAAAAATGTGCAGTGGAAGTGTATACTAACTTTAGGAGATTAATTTTTTAAGTTAGTCTTCAGGGATGCAGTGGATTAGATCACAACAGTATTTACATGTGTCTACCACAGAGCCAATGCTGTATCACTTACAATTTCAATAAATGACTCATCACATAATAAAAATGCTGCTTTATACAATAGTACTGAAAAGTCAAAGAGCACTATTTACTGAGTGTATGAGTATGCTATGGTGTTGTAGATTCAGAATATTTACATTTTATGGGTTTTTTTTCACCAAAGAATTATGGAATTTAATAAGAACTATATACTTTTAGATTTAGTCCTACAACTTTACATATCACTGGGGATTATATCTTATGTGACCATATGACTTACTTTCCTTCAATGTTGATTTTTTTCTTTCATCTTACAGTCAACACATTAACAGTATTATTCATATACAAATAAAAGCATGCTTCAGGTTTGTGCCTAACTTTATAGAAATAAACAAAGACTCTGAGAATTTTTATTTGGTAATGTGTAATAAATATCAGTTATAACTTAATATCTGATATTCAGGTTGAATGAACAACAACAACAACAAGAGAATGTGAATAACATTCCATCAATTAAATTCCCCTGAGATTTCCTCTATTCCTAACAAAATAAAAATATAAATATTCAATAATTGAAAAAAGAACAAACTTATCAAGGATTTTTAAACATTAATAAAATGATTATAAATTCATAAAAAATCATACTTCACTACCATATTCATTTCATTGGTATTTCCTCATTGACAACATTGTAAGCACTACAATAATATAGCACCAGTAGAGTAATTCCATTTTACGGTAAATGGATGCATTCTGGGCTCTGTTAGTACTTGTGATCATGTTCATATTTGAAAACAAAAACACTCACATAGTTAAAAATAAAGCAAGTTTGTTGTATTTTAGGTCAAAAAACGTTTTATAATTTTTGAAGTAATCTATTAAATTATTCTATTAAATATAAACGTTATTAAAGCAATATAAACTTATTATGATACACATAAATCTTTAAATATTAAATATTCTCATGATAGTTCAAAAGTAACAGTCTAATCTGATTATAATCCTTCATGTCCCAGTCCTAATGGCTTCACTGAGATGGTAGCCATCATAGAATACCATGGGTGATGCCCTCCTCAACTCCCTGCTTGCAGTTCCTGAGGCCAAACCCAGCAGTGGCGAGCTCCAAGCAACAGTTCCTGGGATCCACCCCTATCAGCTATCCCATCAGAGGCTATCAAAGTGAGACAATTCCCACAATCCCTTGCCTGTGAGGTGTCACTGGGCCACACAGCAGCAGTGGCATCTGCACGGTGCACTCTGAGCACCAGTCACCATTCTGTATCTTGCTCTGCAATCCAAAAGGCTGTCAACTATCATGGTCCACCATGCATGCCAACACCAGGGACAACCATATGGCTGAAGGCCAGCATAATAACTAAGAGAACATTTAAGAAATGCCAGGGTAATATGAAACCATAAGAATACAGATATCTTACTACACTAATCTCTATATATCCTAACACAGCTGAAGTACAAGAAAATGACCATTAATCTAATCTTATGAAGATGATAGAGGTCTTTAATGGGGAAATGAATAAATCCCTCAAATAAACAAAAGAAAATACAACCAAATGGGTGATGGAATGCATAAATCCCTTAAAGGAATACAGAAAAATACAAATAGACAGGAGAAGGAAAAGAATCAAACAGTTAAACACTGGAAAATAGAAATAGAAGCAAGAAAGAAAATACATCTGAGGCCATCCAGGAGATGTAAATTCTAGGAAAGAGAACAGGAAATATAAACAGAAGCATCAACAAGAGAACACAAGAGACAGAAGAGTGAATCTCAAGCATAGAAGACACAATAGAAGAAATTGATACATATTGATACATGGGTCAAAGAAAATGATAAATCTAAAAAGTTTCTAACATAGATGATCCAGGAAATTTGAGACATTATGAAAAGACCAAATGTATGAATGGTTAAAAAAAAAAAAAAAAAAGAAGAGGAAGGATAAGATTCCCAGTTCAAAGGCCTAAAACATATTTTCAACACAATCACAAAAGAAAAATTTCCTAAACTAAGGAAAGAGATGCCTGTAAAAATGTACTGGAAACCTGCAGAACACCAAGTAGGATGTACTAAATATGAAAAACTTTCTGCACATAATAATCAAATTACAGAACAAAGAAAGATTATTAAAAGCCGCACGGGACAAGTAACATATAAAGGGAGACATATTAGAATTACACCATACCTCAACAGATACTATAAAAGCCAGAAAGGCCTAGGAATATATCTTGCATATTCTTAAGAGACCACAGATGCCAGTGCCGATTACTATTTCAAGGAAAAATTTCAATCACCATAAATAGAGGAAACAGGATAGTACACAACAAAAACAAATTTAAAGAATATTTTTCTACCAATACAGCCCTGCAGAACTAGAAGGAAAGCTCATAAATAATGAGGGAAATTACACCCAAGGATACACAGTAAATAAGTTATTTTATATAAGCAAATCAAAAAGATAGAAGCATACACATTCACATAACTATCACCACCATCAAAATTAAAGGATTCAACTATCATTGGTAATTAATATCTCTCAAAAGGAACGGACTTAGTTCCTCCATTAAAAAGATACAGTGTAACAGAGTAGATATGAAAACAGTACCCATCTTTCCAGTGCATACAAAAAACACACCTCAGCAACAAAAATAGACATTACCTCAGAGTAGATGGCTGGAGAAAGGTTGTCCAAGCAAAGTAACCCAAAAAAGGAAGCTGGAATAGAAATTCTGATATATAATAAAATAGACTTTCATGGGTTTTTGTTTGTTTATTTTTGTTTTGTTTCATTATTTTTCTTGTTTTTTTTCAAGATAGGGTTTCTCTGTGTAGCTTTGGCTGTTGTAGACTTGCTTTGTAGACGAGGCTGGCCTTGAGCTCATAGCTATCTACCTTCCTCTGCCGCCCAAGTGATGGGAATAAAGACCTATGCCACCATGCCCAGCTAGTAAAATAAACTTTCATCCAAAATTAATCAAAAGAAATAGAAAAGGAAAACCCCACCAAGGTGAAGTCTCAGTGCTTATCATCTATACCCCCAAATACAAGGGCACGCACGTTTGTAAAAGAAACATTACTAAAGCTTAAATCACACATTAAAACCCACACATTAATAGTGTGAGACTTTCATGCCACACTGTCACCAATGTACAGGTCAATGAAACAGAAACCAAATGGAGAAATAATGAAACTAAGCAATATTATGAATCAAATGGATCTAACAGATGGTGTTTTAAAGAAAGAAAATCCCATTCATTGGATTTTACCAATGAACACTCAGGAGCCAGATACTGAGGTGACAACCTGCTAGCTAAGAGAGGCAGAGGAAGAATCCAGTTGCCCTTCCTACTCAGTCACATCCCAAGAAGAAAAAGCCAAAAAGACAAAGGCCAAGGCCAAAAGCTTGCTGGCTCAGCTGAGGGCCCAAGAACAAAAGGTCTGCTAGCTCACCCAATAGCCTAAAAAGGAAAATCCAAAAGTTAAAAGCCAGAGAGCTAAGTAGCTCATTCATCTTTTCCATGTTTCTTAAACACCCTTCTCTAAAAGTTCCTCTTATCTGCTTAATCCCTGTCAGATGGTTTTAATTTCAGTCTTTTGACCTAGGGGTAACTTTATTAAATTATTTTTTAAGACAGCTCTTGGATTAAAGGTATGTGCTAGGGCTGATCACACCATAATCACCTGTTTGCAATAAACAGTTTTTGGATTAAAGGTGTGTGTTAGGGATGAAGCACACCAAACAAGAAACAGGTTTTTAGAGTTCACAACTCAGTGTTCACAATGAGATCAAATATCCTACCAAAAACAGATATTTACAGAACATTCCACCAAAACAAAACAAAAAAAGTATATATTCTTCTCAACACCTCATGGAACCTTCTTCAAAATTGACCCTAACATTATCAGATACAAAAAGATTAAATAACCCCTTTTCTATTATGAGACCATGATTTATTAAACTTAGAACTCAACAACAATAGAAATTATACAAATTCATGGAAACTAAACAACTGCCTACTCCATGACCACTGGGTCAGTGAAGAAATAAAGAAATCATAGACTTTCTAGAAGCCATTGAAAATGAAGGCACAACATACACAAACACAGGGGATACATTGAGAACAGTACTAAGAGTAAAGTTCTTAGCACTAAGCACCCTCATGAAGAAATTAGAGGGAGGCCATGTTAACAACCTCCGTATTTTTTCTTTAAACAATCACACCAAAGTAGAGTAGAGGGTAGGAAATATTCAAACTCAGGGATGACATCAACAAATTAGAAACAAAGAGTACAATAAAAACAATCAACAAAACTGAAAGTTGATTCTTTAAGGAACACAACCAGAGAGATACTCTTTGCCAAATAAACAAAATGCAGAAAGACAGTATCCAAATCAACAAAATCATAATTGAAAAGGTCATAACAACAGACATTGAGGAAATCCAAAGAATCATTAGATTTTTCTTCTAAAACCTCTACAACTGTGGAAATGGAAAAATTTCCTGATAGATTTCACTTACCACAGTAAAATTAAAACCAGGATAACAACCTAATTAATCCTACAACTGCTCATACACTGAGTCCAAGAACATTTCAAAAACATCAGACACCATGATCAAGTTGGCTTCATCTGAGGAATTCAGGCATGGTTCAACATATGAAAATTCATCAATGGCATCCACCATATAAATAAACTGAAATTTTAAAAAACCCATGGTCACCTGATTAGATGCTGAAAAAAAAATTGACAAAATACAAAACCCCTTCATGGTAAAAGACTTGGAGACATGTCTTAACTGTTTAAGTAAAAAATACATTAATCTACCTAGTGTTTCTTTTTCTTGTGTCCGTTGGTAATATATCGAAGTCCTAGTGCCTCAAACAGGCTACAGACAAAACTCCAAGTATATGACATAGAAAAATATTTATATGCCACACCCTAACACTGTGTTCCCAGAAAAGCTTATAACACTGAAGTACTGACAGAGACATGATGCTTGCTAGGTAGGAAAAACTAGTTATTATGGGCCTTTTGTGTTAAACTAGGAAATTAAAACACAGTATTAAACACCAACTTGAGAATTATAGGTTAAATCTTTTTCTTCTATAGAACTGAAAAAAATTATATGAGAGCTGAATTCAATCATAAGACATCATCAGTCATTATTTGATAAATGTAAAATGGAAATGTTTTATAAATATATGCAATTTTTGAGTGATTCCATAATGTGTTCCCATAGCTCACCAGTTTTTTATTTTATAATATGAGAATAATTTGTGATCATTGTTGTTTGCCTTTTTTCTGTTTTATATTTCATTTCCTATAAAATATGAGCCTAGACAAAAATGTTTTCAGTCTTTTAATTTTCAAAATAACTACCTACCCTCAAATTATTCTAATTATACTAAGTTATTAAATTCCTGAATTTTTAAAGCTTTAAATAAAGCATAGTTAAAATTGAAAAGGCTCTAAATGATACACCTAAAAGAGCCTTTTGAGTGTAGTATATGGAGTAAATTATCACTAAAAGTTCTGTTAGAAGAGAAGACACAATTTTATGACAAGTTTCACAATGTTATTTATTGTTTTTAACAAAATCTGAAACATTGGATTTTACCAATAAAGACTTGGGAGCAAGCTTCTGAGATGAAAGCCTGGTAACCCACAGAGGCAGAAAAAGCACCCAGCTGACCTTCTTCCCCAGCCTAAATCACAACAATGGATCTACAATTCCATGCAACCTCAAACACAGAAAAACAAACAAGAAAAAAACAAACAAACAAATGCTCAAATTTAATGATCCTCCTTTCTACTTCCTATCCATCTCTCTTCATCCTCCTGACATTGTCTTACTTTCTATGTTTTTTTTTTCCTATGTCCACTCCCTGTTAACTGATTGCCTGCTCTGCCTCTTGGCCTAAGGTTAACTTTACTCATTCCTGTTTACAGTTCTCAAGTAGAATGTTAATGGATTAAAGGTCTGTGCTATGGCTGAGACACACTACAACTAGAGACAAATTTTTGTACTATACAACATAGCATGATCAAATAACCTGTGAGAGTTATTTTTCTCCTTAGTGATGATAAACAGGAGGAAGAAAACTATTTTTATTTGAATTACAGTTCACATACACATAGAAATAGAATCCATATGTCTCATACCTAGAACCACAGGGCATGCTAAAGTGATGTGATTTTGAATATCCACATTTCTCCTCAGGCATGATGCACAATTCTCTCTTAGCAGCCTCAGATCCACACTTACACCTCAGAGCTCAATGAGCTCAAATCTAATAACATGCATGCTATAACTGGAAACTGAAGATACTGTAAAACCTTACCAAAAAGAAAAACAAAATAACAAATATGATAATGTGTCTTTAAATTCAAATTTTTTAGTATATTCCAAACAGATCTATGTAAAATAAAATTGTAAACATGCCAGTTAACAAGAGTAAGATCATGAAAAAAATGTCTAAGATGTCTAAAAGGGAAACTATTCCCTATAAGGATTTCGTACTATGAAAAAGCAAATGTTAAAGTTGATTCCAAAATTATTTTACTGGACAATTGATTCTAATTAAATCAATTGTCTAATTTGTCTAAATTGATCTAATTAAATTAAAAAAAAATGATATAAGTATCATTAAAAATCAATCTGCATTTAAAGTATAATAAGAATTGGTGTTTTTTGTTACACCATGACTGTAGTTTAAGAATTTCTATTTGCTGGAGGACTTAAAACACTGTGAAGTGGACAACATAGAAAAATAACATTAATTTAATTTCTAATGACTATTTTTGAAAGCCATATGAGTATAAAACTATAAAAAGTAGACCTCACTAATTTGTGTGAATGATGGAAATCAGGCTGAAATAGCTCCCAATTCTTCTTAAATAGTTCATTAACTGCAAACCAAACTGTCAGCTATAAAAGCCTGGGGGCCTGTTTACTCTCCTTTTTTACAAATTAATTAATGCATGACTTACATCCCAATAGGGGCTTCCCCTTTTTCCTCTCCTCCATGTTCCTGTCTCTTACCTTCCATCTCCCCATCCCCCCTCCCTTTCTCCTCACAGAAAGGGAGAAATTGTAAAAATAATTTTATTATTTTTGCTTTAGTTGTCATCTGGGAGGCTAACTTCCTCTTTCTGCTAAACTAGGCCTAAGCCTGGGAGCTTCTAGCCTCCATAAATCTAATGTATGCCTAGAATGGTTTAGCTTCTGAAGCGTACTGGTTCACAAACTCACTCTTACTTGTTCATTCTGAGCTCTGGGATGACTGGTTCAACTCAGCTGCTCTATCTCAAACTCTTCTTGCATCTGCTTTATTTAATCTGGCTTCTCTCTATGCCCAGAGCAGTTCTGCTTGCTCTCAATCTAACATAGCAATCTACTCTAATCTGGCTTCTCATTTTCTGGCTCATTTGTCTTTACATTAGTTATGTTTCTCTGTGACCCATCTCTCTACTTCTGTCCCAGTAAAAACTCCTCCTCTTTCTGTAAAACTGCCTCTTAAGTAGCTTCCTTTTCTTTTCTTCTCAATAGAGTTGGGCATATTCTGTTAAATCTTCTCTGATCCATCACCTTTTCAGCCATTCAATTAGACATCACTTTTAAAGATAGATTTTTTTCCTTTTAAAACAAACAAACAAAACACACTTTTTCTTCATTTGGGATTAAAGGCATATACTGCCACGCCTGGACCTAAGTTTTTCTTTATCTAATACTTACCCTATACCACGCTGCCCTATACCAGACTTGAACTCAGATCAGTTTGCCTCAGGCTGTTGGAATAAAGGCATGTTTGTATTCCAGCTGGATCACACAGATATAGAAAATCTTTGGTTGTGATCTCTTCCCAGCCAGATTTCATAGACCTATGTCTTTGTTTTTTAGTTAGTTTGTTTGTTTGTTTTGTTTTTCAAGACAGTGTTTCTCTGTGGAGCCATGGCTGTCCTGGACTCACCTTGTAGATCAGGCTGGCCTCTGACTCACAGCAATCGTCCTGCCTCTGCCTCCTGAGCACTGGAATTAAAGGCATGCACCACCACCACCTGGCAGACCTAGGTCTTTGGATGTGATCTCTTGCCAGAACAGCAATGTTCTGAATTAATATTCTTCCACAAAATCTACCATAGGGACTAAATCTCCTTCGCATATCAACATGCAGTCGGACTAGATATTGAGGCTAGAAATGTCCACTTAGTTAGGGGAAAGAGATCCAAAGCAGACAACAAGGTCAGAGATAGCTTCTGCTGCTGTTGTTCATGGTACTTTATGAAGACCAAGTTGCACATCTGTTATATATGTAGGGGACTTAGATCTGCCCCATGCATAGTCTCTTGTTGGTGAATCAGTCTGTGTGAAGCCCTTAGGGCACAGTGTAGTTGATTTTTGTAGATTTTCTTGTGGTGTAGTTTGTAGATTTTCTTGTGATGTCCTTAACTTCTCTGGCTCCTTCAATCCTTCCTCCCACTTTTCCAGAAGATTCTCTGAGTCTGCCTAAATTTTGGCTGTGAGTCTCTGTATCTGTGCCATCAGCTGCTGGCAGAAGCCTCTCACATGACAGTTATGCTAGGCTCCTGTCTGCAACTATAGCAGAATACCATTAACATTTCAGGGAAGGACTCTCTCTCATGGTATGGGACTCAAAGTATGCCAGTCATTGGTTTTCTTTTCCCTCAGTTTCTGTTTAATCTTTATCTCTGCACATCATATAGGCAGGAAAAATTGCAGATCTAAGTTTTTGTGCCTGGGTTGTTGTCACTGCCCATCTACTGGGGATCTTGCCTGGTTAAACAAAATGATATTTTGATGTTTCATATTCCCTCTTGTCAGGAGTCCTTTCTAGCTCTTTCCTGAGATACCCCTTCACATACACACACAGATTTTAGTTCTTAATCAGATTTTAGTTTTTTCTCACAGTTATCACTCCTGCCCCATCCTCTCATTCTCTCCACACTTGATCCCTCTTATTTCCTTCGCCAACCATTCTCCGGCACAGTCCTCTCCCTCTATTCACACCATGACTATTTTTATTTTCCTTCTCAGTGAGATTGAAGCATCTTCCCTTGGTCCCTCATTGTTAATTAGCTTCAATGGGTCTGTGGCTAGTAGCATGGTTATCCTGTATATTATGGCTGATATCCACTTATTAGTGAGTACATACCATTTTCATTTTTCTGGGTCTAGATTATCTCAATCAGAATGGTATTTCCTAGTTGCATCCATTTCTCTGCAAATAGGTTGATGCCATTTTTTTTAATAGCAGAGTTATATTCCATTGTGAAAATGTAAACTATTTTACCCATTCTTATGTTGAGAGCAATCTAGATTGTTTTTATTTTCTAGCTAGTAAGGATAAAGCTGCTATGAACATAGTTGAACAAGTATCCTTGTGGTATGGTGGTTTTTTGGGTATATGCCCAAGAGTGGTATAGCAGAGTTTTGAGGAAGAACTATTCCCAGTTTTCTGAGAAATTGTTGTATTGATTTCCATTGGTTATATAAGTTTTTACTCTGCCCAGCAGTGGAGGAAGATTCCCCTTGATTCTCATCCTCACTGCCATGTTCTATACCTAGAGATTTTTTATCTTAACCATTCTTTGGGGTTTTATATGGAATCTCAGAGTTGTTTTGATTTTCAAACCTATTCCTCATTTTCTCTTTTATCTAATTTAGTGTATGTGCTTTATGTTAAGGTTATTGATCCACTTGAACTTGAATTTTCATTAAAGTTCAAAAAGTCTAATATCAAGTATCATTAAAAATCAATCAGTACCTAGAATATATTAAATACTTGTGTTTTTTTTTTTGTTGTTGTTGTTACATCATGATTTTCACTTAAGAATTGTTACTTGTTAAATAAGTTAAAGCACTCTGAAATGGACAACAGAAAAATCAGCCTAATTTCTTTTGTAACAACCCCACTTGCAAATCATATGCATATAAAACTACAGAAAGCTGATCTCCTTAATTTACAGGGAAGATGCAAATCAGGATAAATGTACTGACATATATATATATGTGTGTGTGTGTGTGTGTGTGTGTGTGTCTGTGTGTGTGTGTGTAATTTATCATTAAATCTATAAATGAAATATATTAAATCTATTTTAATTGTTAAGCAACAATAAACTATGTGTATTCCATTTATGTATATTTTTAAAGAAGGAAAAATAATCAAGACTGCTTTTAGATTTCTCTTATTTTGTTGATTTCACCTGTTTTGTGATTGTTTATGGAGTGATACAGGATAAAAGTCAAATAATTTAAATTATCAACTCCTTATATCACACAACTCATAATACTAGTCTAAACTTTCATGTCATTTCAAAGCTCCTATTTTTAATCAATACAGTCTCTACTCCCGAGTTGTATTTTATTATAAGTAGCTATAAATTAATTAAAACATCTTAGGTAAGGGCAAAAGGAATAGCTTCATAGTTAAGAACACCTAGAGCTAATCTACAGGACTGAAACTCATATACCATCACCAATGTTAAGTGACTCACAACCACAATTTACTACAACTCAGTACTCGTTGTTAGTGATTGGTTGGGGCATCTCTTTGAGCATGAAAGAACTCACTTGCTTCAGATTGAAGAGAATACATAAAAGTTGTTCAATAAAATAGTATATAATATAAAATGTTGAAAAAGAACTTAAAATGTTAATATTTATTTTGAAGTGTCATTTTGCTGGCACTTTCTTTGTTACAATAAACAATGTCATCATTCTTTTCCTTGTGAATACCTTTTAAAATTCTTTATTAGTTTTTTTAGAATAACACATATATTTTTATGATATTCATAAATCTGCCCAAAATTCTCTTATATGCATCTCTCTATTTCTACCAAATCAACATTATGTCCTAATTTTTGTACATGTGTCCCATCTAGGCAAAGCTGTTGCTGCCTAAGCATTCTGTGACATGTGACATTCAACTAGCACAAACTATAAACTATAAGAATAAATTATAAGGAACTACAGTCATAGAAAAAAAACTAACTTTCTTTCACCTAGTAGCTACTAATTGCCATAGATGCTTTGCTTGGGATGAATCTACATGCATATTCCTCTATCTATGCTGGCATTCAGTATGGTTTGAGATTTCACTAGCCTTTTGAATGCTGTCCTAACTACCAGGAACACATCTATGTACCTATCATCTCATGTTGTATCCAGAAGATATGTTTCCCTATGGTTAAGCATGACCTCTATAACTTTTTATTTTTACTAAAACTGATAGGAATGCCTGTCCCAGAGATATTTATTTAATTAACAATATTTTCTGGAAGCAGCAGTGTCAACAATGTGGGCTATCTCTTTCACACTTTTTCAAATTTTTCTTAGCTTTTAATTTTTTTTATTAATTTATTCTTGTTACATCTCAATGGTTATTTCATCCCTTGTATACTCCCATTCTTCTCTCCCTCCCATTTCCCCTTATTGCCCTCCCCATGACTGTTCCTGAGGGGGATTACCTCCCCCTGTTTATGCTCATAGGGTATCAAGTCTCTTCTAGGTAAAGTGCTGTACTTCCTCTGAGTGCCACCAGGTCTCCCCCTCCAGGGGACATGGTCATATGTGAGGCACCAGAGTATGTGAGAAAGTCATATCCCACTCTCCACTCAACTGTGGAGAATGTTCTGTCCATTGGCTAGATCTGGGTAGGGGTTTAAAGTTTACTGCCTGTATTGTCCTTGGCTGGTGCCTTAGTTTGAGCGGGACCCCGGGACCCAAATCTGCCTAACATAATATTCTACTTGTAGGTTTCTAGGACCCTCTGGATCCTTCTACTTTGCTATTCTCACATGCTTCTCTCATCTAGAGTCCCAATAGGATTTCCTCCCCTCTGTCCCAGTTTCCTGGTAAATGAAGGCTTTTGTGGGACATGCCCCTTGGGCTAATATGCAGATATAAGTGAGTATATATCATTTGAGTCTTTCTGCATCTGGGTTAACTCACTCATTATGATCATTTCTAGCTCAATCCAATTATCCACAAATTTCGGGAATTCCTTTTTTTTTAATAGCTGAGTAGTATTCCATAGTGTATATGTACCACAGTTTCTTTATCCATTCTTCTACTGATGGACACTTAAGCTGTTTCCATGATCTGGCTATTATGAATAAGGCTGCTATGAACATGGTTGAGCAAATTTTCTTGTTGTGTGCTGGAGCATCTTCTGGGTATATTCCAAGGAGTGGTATAGCTGGGTCTTGAGGAAGCCCTATTTCCAGTTTTCTGATATATTGCCAGATAGATTTCCAAAGTGGCTGTATTAATTTGCATTCCCACCAGGAATGATTGAGTGTTCCTCTCTCTCAACATCCTAGCCAGCATGTGGTATCACTTTAATTTTTGATCTTTGCCATTCTGATAGGTGTAAGATGGAATCTCAAAGTTGTTTTGATTTGCATTTCTCTGAAGACTAAGGAGGTTGAACATTTCTTTAAGTGTCTCTCAGCCATTCGATATTCTTCTGTTAAGAATCCTCTCTTTAGTTCTGAGCCTCATTTCTCAGTTGGGTTATTTGGTTTGGTGGTGTTTAATTTCTTGAGTTCTTTATATATTTTGGATATTAGACCTCTGTCAGATGTAGGGTTGGTGAAGTTCTTTTCCCAGTCTGTAGGCTGTCACTTTGTTCTGCTGACAGTGTCTCATGACTTACAGAAGCTTTTCAGCCTCATGAGGTCCCATTTATTTATTAATTGTTGACCTTAAGGCCTGGGCTGTTGGTGTTCTCTTCAGGAAGTTGTCCCCTGTGCCAATATGTTCCAGGCTCTTCCCCACTTTTTCTTCTAAGTGACTTAGTGTCTCTGGTTTTATGTTGAGGTCATTGATGCACTTGGATTTGAGTTTTGTGTATGTTGACAAATATGGGTCTAATTGCACTTTTTACATGTAGACATCCACTTAGACCAGTACCATTTGTTGAAGATGCTATCTTTTTTCCATTGAATAGCTATGACATTTTTGGCAAAAAAATCAAGTGACCATATGTGTATGGATTCATATCTGGGTCTTCAATTTGATTCCACTGATCAACCAACCTATTGCTGTGCCAGTACCATGCTGTTTTAATTACTGTTGTTTTATAGTACTGCTTGAGATCAGGTATGAAGGTTCTTCTGGAGTTTCTTTAACTGTACAAGATTGTTTTAGCTATTCTGGATTTTTGTTTTTCCATATAAAGTGGAGAATTGAACTTTCAGTGTCTTTAAATATTGTGTAGGCATTTTGATAAGGATTGCATTGAGTCTGTAAATTGCTTTTGATAAGATGGCCATTTTTACTATGTTAATATTCCTGATCCACGAGCAAGGAAGATTATTCCATCTTCTCATGTCATTTTCAATCTCTTTCTTCAGAGTTTTGAATTTTTTTTCAAACAAATCCTTCACTTGCTTGGTTAGAGTAACTCCTAAATATTTTATAATGCTTGTGGCTAACATGAAGCATGTGGTTTTCCTAATTTCTTCCTCTGCATGCTTGTCATTTGTATATAGGAAGGCTACTGACTTTTTTGAGTTAATTTTGTATCCAAGCAATTTGCTGAACCTGTTTATCATCTATAGGACTTTTCTGGTGTAATTTTGGGGTTCACTTATATATACTATCATATCATCTGCAAATAGGGATAATTTGACTTCCTCCTTTCCCATTTGGATCCCCTTGATCTCCTCTTGTTGTCTTATTGCTCTGGCCAGGACTTCAAGAACTATATTGATTTTAGAGGAATTTCCTGGAGTATCTCACCATTTAATTTGATGTTGGCTATTGGCTTTCTGTATATAGCCTTTATTATGTTGAGGTATGTGCCTTGCATTCCCGATTTCTCCAAAACTTTAAACATGAAAGGATGGTGGATTTTATTAAATGCTTTTTCTGTGTCTAAAGAGATGATCATGTGGTTTTTAATTTTCAGTTTGTTTATATGGTAGATTACATTGAAGGATTTGTGTATATTAAACCAACCATGCATGCCTGGAGTGAAGTCTTCCTTATCATGGTGAATGATATCTTTGATGTATTCCTGTATTTGTTAGGCAAATATTTTAATGAGTAATATTTTGTCAATGTTCATAAGAGAAATTGGTCTGAAATTTTCTTTCTTTGTTAGGTCTCTCTAAGTTTTAGGTATCAGTGTGACTATGTCCTCACAGAATTAATTTGGTAATGTTCCCTCCATTTCTATCTTTTGGAGTAGATTGACGAATATCCGTATTAGCAGATCCTTGAAGGTCTGGTAGAATTCTGCACTGAAACCATCTGGCTCTGGGCTGTTTTTTTTTTTTTTTTTTTTTTTTTTTTTTTTTTTTTTTTTTTTTTTTGTTGGGAGACTATCAATGAGTGCTTCTATTTCTATAGGGGAAATTGAAATATTTAGGTTGTTTATCTGTTTTTCTCTCAATTTTGGCAAGTGAAATTGATCAAGAAAATTGTCCATTTCCCTTAGATTTTCAAATTTTGTGGCATATATGCCTTTGAAGTAGGATCTTATGTTTCTTTGTATTTCTTCAGTGTCTGTTGTTATGTCTCCCTGATTTTGTTGATTTGGATACTATCTCTCTGCCTTTATAATTAGTTTGGATAACTGTTTGTCTATCCTGATTTTCTCAAAGAACTAGCTCTTGGTTTTGTTGATTCTTTGGACTGTTTTCTTTGTTTCTAATTCATTAATTTCAGTCCTGAGTTTGATTATTTACCGATGTGTACTCCTTTTGGGTATTACTGCTTCTTTTTTTCTAAGGCTTCAATCTGTGTTTTTAAGTTGCTTATGTGGGATGTTTCCAATTTCCTTTTAAGGCACTTAGTGCTATGAATTATAATGTTAGCACTGCTTTCAGTGTCTCCCACAAATTTAAATATATTGTTCCTTAATTTTTATTGAAATTCAGGAAGTCCTCAATTTCTTCCTTTATTTCTTCCCTGACCTAGATGTCATTAAATAGAGAGTTGTTTAGTTTACATGTATGTGTCAGCTTTTTGTTATTTCTGTTGTTGTTAAAGTGCAACCCAAGACCGTGGTGATCTGATAGGATACAAGGTACTATTTCAATCCTCTTGTATCTGTTGAGGCTTGCTTTGTGACCTATGATGTGATCAATTTTGAAGAAGGTTCCATGGGGTGCAGAGAAGAAAGTAAATTTTTTTTTCTTTGGGTGAAAGGTCCTGTAGATATCTGTTAGATCCATTTGATTCATTGCATTGGTTAATAATGTTATATTTCAGTTTAGTTTCTGCTTCAATGATCTATCCTTCAGTGAGAGTGAGGTATTGATTGAAGTCTCCCACAATTACTGTGTTGTTTAAGTTTTATTCATAGATCTTTTACAAATGTGGGTGCCCTTGTACTGGGAACATAAATGTTCAGAATTGTGATGTCATCCTGATTGACTTTACCTTTGATGAGTATGATCCCTTTTGATTAATTTTGGTTGAAAGTCTATTTTGTTAGATATTAAAACGGCTACACCTGCTTGCCTCTTGTGACCATCTGCTTGGAATATTTTTCCATCCTTTTACCCTGAGATAATGTCTATCTTTAACGGTGAGATGTGTTTATTGAATGCAGAAGAATGTTGGACCTTGTTTATGCATCCATTCAATTAATCTGTTCCTTTTTATTGGAGAATTGAGACCATAGATGTTGAGAGATATTAATGACCAGTGAGTGTTAAGAGTCTTAATTTTGATCTTGGTTCCAGTAGAGCACTTCTTTGGTTTTGTTTTTCAGTGGTATCATTATCCATTTCCTGTGTAGTTTGGTTGTAGTTTGTCCCTTTAGGGTGGAGTTTTCCTTCTGGTACCTTCTGTAAATTTGGATTTGTGGATAGGTACTGTATGAATTTGTTTTTGTCATGGAATATTTTGTTTTCTCCATCAATGGTTATTGATAGTTTTGCTGGGTAAAGTAGTCTGGCCTGGCATCTGTGGTCTCTTAGGGTTTGCAGGATCTTTGTCTAGGCCCTTCTGGTTTTTGTGGTCTCAGCTGAGAAGTCAGGTGTAATTCTGATAGATTTGCCATTAAATGTTATTTGGCCATTTTCCCTTGCAGCTTTTAATATTTTTTCTTTGTTTTGTATATTTTGTGTTTTGATTATTATGTGATGGAAAGTTTTCCTTTTCTGGTCTATTCTATTTGGTGTTCTGTATGCTTCTTGTATGTTTATAGGCATCTCTTTCTTTAGATTGGGGAAGTTTTCTTCTATAATTTTATTGATAATATTTCTGGGCCTTGGAGTCTGGCATCTTCTTTTTCCTCAATGCCTATTATCCTAAGATTTCTTCTTTTCATGGTGTCCTTGATTTCTTGGAGTTTTGTGTCAGAATTTTTCCAGATTTAGCATTTTCTTTCATGGTTGCTTCAAGATCTCCAATTGTATCTTGTAGACCTGAGATTCATTTCTCTGTCTCTTGGATTCTGTTAGAAAAGCTCACCTCTGTGTTGCTCGCCTTCCTCTCTGAGCTCTTACATTCCCATTTTTCTCCTGTCTGTGTGTTTATAATTGAATCTATTTTCATCTTCAGATCTTGAACTGTTTTATTGGTTTCTTTCATATATGATTGTTTGTATATTCCTGGGTTTCTTTCATTCACTCTTTATAGGCCTTCAGATATTGAAGAGTATTATTGATTTCCTTCATCTGGTTTATGCATTTTCCTGAATTTTTTCCAGTGCCTCTCTACAAGCCTCTTTTATATCTTCCATCTGTTTGGCTGCATCTTCCTGCATTTGATTATGAATTTTACTTGTTTCCTCCATTATCATCCTCATTACTAAGGATTTGAGGTCATTTTATTGTATTTCCATTGTGTTTCAGTTCTCTGGGATCGCTGGCATCTGGAAATGCCATTTTTTTTTCGTATCATTTTATGTTGTCCTTTAGGCATCTTGCCATCTCTGTTTTTGCAGGTAGCTTCTGGAGTTGAGTGGAGGGAGTCTGGGGATAGATGCACTTGTTTTCTCATGATTTCCCTAGGCTGGAAGCTCTGATACTTCACTGGTCTGGATGTCAGGAGGCTAGCCCTGTAGTTTGGGTCTCTCACAGCCAGTGATCCCCAGCTCCCTTGTACTGTGTGTCCTGTAATTTTCTTGGGTCTCTGAAAGTGTGTTTGGTGTGGCCAAAGTATCCACAGCCTTCTGAGTCCCTGTGTAGCACTGGAGCTCTCCAGGGACTGACGCAGGTTGGGCAGAGAGTGTCTACTGGCACTCTACTCCCTGTCTCCCTGAAATTTCCTTAGTCCCAGAGCTTTGATGCTCTACTGCTCTGTGGTTCCCTATTGCATTTCAGGACCCAGATTGCTTGCAGAGTCCGGGTTATTGTCACAGGACCCAAACTGCATACAAACTGAGTCCAGTTGGCATCTCTGGACCCAAATGGGTCTCTGGACCCAAATGGGTCTCTGGCCTAATTCAGGCACTTAGCTCAATTAGCGCTGAGTTTAACCAGTGTCTCAGGCACAAACCACACTTAGCTTTTTGAGTTCAGCTAGAGTTTCTGGGCCCAAACTGCCCGCCAAGCTCAGCTAGGGACTCTGGACCCACACCGTGCACCAAACTCAGCCAGAGTCTCAGAGCCTGTACTGCCTGCCAAGTTCAGCCAGGTACTCTGGGCCCAAACTGAGTACTGAGCTCAGCTAGAATCTCTGGGTGCAAATCACCCAGTGAATTTAGCAGAGTCTCAGGGCCGTGACTGTGCACAAAACTCAGCCAGGGACTCTGCACCCAAATTCAGCTAGGGACTCTAAGCCCAATCTGCATGCCAAGTCTAGCCAAAGTCTCAGGGCTGGGACTGTGCACCAAGCTGAGCTAGAGACTTTTGGCTCAAACTGCCTGCCAAGTCTAGCTAGGTTCTCTGGGCATGAACCCTCTGCTGAATTCAGCTAGGGACTTTGGGCCCAAATTGCCCCCCACAATCAGCCAGGGACTCTGGGCCTAAACCACACGCCGAACTCAGCTAGAGTCCCAGGGGCTGAACGGTGCGCCTAGCTCAGCTAGGGACTCTGGACCAAAACTGTGGGCTGAATTCAGCCAGGGAATTTGGGCCCCAGAGTGCATGCCAAGTCCAGCCAAAGTCTCCAGACCAGGACTGTATGTCAAGCTCATCTAGAGTCTCTGGACCCAAACTGCACACCAAGCTCAGACAGGGACTCTGGACCCAAACAGTGTGCCAAGTTCAGATAGTCTCAGGGGCCAAACTGCTCACCAAACTCAGCTAGTAACTCTGGGCCCAAACCGCAAGCCGAGCTCTGCTAGTGTCTCAGGGGCTGACCTGCATTCAGAGTCTAGTTTGGGTCTCTCGGCATGAGTCGCATGCTGAGTGGATCTTGGGTCACGGGGCCCAAACAACATGCCAAGTTCAGCTAGGGTTGCGGGTCCCAAATCTTGCACTGAGTCCCCTCTCCCAAAGCAATTCCCACCGGTTATCATGCCAATTGCCTCTGCCTGAGCATTCCCAGCTGAAAACCTCAGCTGCTTCTGCTGTCACCACCGCCATTGCTGCCACCACTGCCACTGCAACCACCGCTCTAAAGTATATTTTTAATTAGCTTGCAAGCAAGTAGATTGTCATAAGCTTTCATCAAAAATAGTTTTAGTTAATATTTTCTAATTCCTCCTTTTACCTATGTCCTATCTCCTTCCCTTATTATACTTACAGCCCCCGTATATCCTCTGCTCTTTAAATCAGAGGCATTTTCTTCATATATACAACATTTCTCCATTTTCATCACTCCATTACTCACATGAGCCTTTCTGCCTCCAATAATACTCCTCTTTATTTTATATAGCGAGGAAACAAATAAAATCAGATATGTCACTGGCCACATGGGAATTTAGCATACTTCCATGGCCTCAATCTTGATTTTCAATCATCTAGTAACAACACAAAGAATTTATTTTGGAAAATTCTCAGTTTATTTGCAAAACATAATTAGTGATATTCCTACTAAAATATGAATTATTATCCTAAATGCATAATTATATTTACTTGGAAAGTAGCAATATTACCTTTGTCAACAAAAGCTACCATAAAGGAAGGAAAACAATCCCAAGCTGGTTAATAACCAGTGTTAGTATGACACTTCAGTAAAACACAGATTTATTCTATTTGTTATCATTACACGGCAACTTGATGGTCAACAACTATTTGTGCAAATATTTTATTTAATTATAATGTAAATGTTTTGGATATAATAAAATTTGTACAGATATTATGTTGAACAATTTTTACCAAAGATCATTCTGGAGACAAGTGAAGAATAAGGATGTAGATGTTATGAATGCTCTGCTTATATAGCATTCAGCAAAATAAAGGACTGCCACATCATATATATTTAACAAAATTTAGTCAAGAACATGGAAATCTGATATTAAAATATACTTTGTAGTTCTTCATTACTACAGAAATCTTTATCCATCTTATCCATGTGTTAGCACCCTAGAAAGATCCTTGCATAGAACAACTTAAGCTGCTTCCTTATCATTGGTGTTACTAAGAATTTCTCACAGAACTACAATATAAAAGAGAATACACTTATGGTCATACTACACTGACAGAGAACAATTATCTTTAGCTAAGTATTATCTTAGGTTTTTTATTACTGTGAAATAAAAGCAAGACCATAGCAACTCTTAGGACAGAAATAATTTAATTGAAACTTTCCCCAAATTAACAAACAAAGCTGAAAGTTGTTGGACGTTTCTGATATCAGACATGGAGATGCAGAGTTTGGAATTTGCCCAGTCAGTTATATGTATTGTTTTTGTCCAGTATTTCAGCATAATATACAGGCCTTCTTATCATGGATAAGATGGATTTAGCATCTCCCACACCTTCTGGTCTTAAAAAAGACTCAAGTTTCACATTCACATCTTCACACAATGGCTTTTCTGGCCCTCCATACAGGTACACCTCTGACATAGAGGTTTAGTCCACTATCTTTATGGTGAGGAGCATGGTGGCATACAGACAGACATGGTGCATGAGAAGTAGATGAGAGCTCTATTTCAAGATCCATAAGCAGGAAGAATACAGAGACATTGGGACTGGCTTTGACTTTTGAAACCTTAAAATCCAGAGGCAAATTCTGGCTCTAGAAACTTTTCTTAACCTCAGAGGGATATTCCACAATACTTTTCATGTATTCTTTACTTTAATTCATAAGCACTTGTTGGGTACACTCAATTACTGCTGTTTGGTGAGGCGGTTACTTGGCACATGTGCTCAAATATATTTTTGTCAGACTTCTATTTTCATTGTTTTTTTTTTTTACTTATTAAGCTTTTCTTTAGTTCTCATTCTCAAGTTAGAAGCTTAACTGTGTGGTATCTTGATCTTAGGTCACTACTGCTTTCATTCTATTAGCATCAAGTTTTCCCTTGAATATCTTATTTTCTTGAGCACTGTATTTACCTACATTATACTTCATGATGCTCCTTTTCACCTCAAACTGTCTGGATAAGTATGACAACTAATAACCACAGGACATAATCAATTCTAGGCCTCAGAATCCTACAGAATATGGCATTTAAAAACGTTTTCATTATCCTAACTATTCTTTGAAAACAAGACAAGTTAACTCCTGGCAACACACAGCGTATCACAAAGAAGATGATGAGCATCAGTGAACGTCCTTATAAAGTTGGCTTCCAATGTGACAAACAAGCTGCTGGGCAAATTTTCGTTGTTCCTGCCACAGACAGAATTCTGCTTTAAAATGGACAAACTTAGATGTGGAAGGAATATGACTGAGACCAAGGTGAAAGCAGTCTTGCCGGACTTTACTCCTTTGAGACACCATGCTTCCTCCACTGAGATAAACATTGTGATGAACTGAGAGGAGCCATCCTTGGTCCAAAATTAAGGAAAAGGATGAGGGACTCCAGTCAGGCTTTTGTATTGCAAATCATCCATTATTGTGAAAAGGAAACCTGAGAGGAGACCAGGGGTTGCAGACCAACTGGAAGGAGGCAGATGGAGAGACGAGAAAGAAGGCTGCAGGATTGAACCATGAGGGGCAGATTGCTTCTGTAAGGTACAGGATTTGTGTACAGGCCCAGAGACACTTAAGGATTCATCTGTCCTATGGAACTAATAGCCAGATTTACTCTTGTTCATTTTAACCTCCTTTCCCTCTTGCTTAGCATACTCTGGTTATAAGGAAGATACCTTTGTTTAATAACTTAATAATAAAACATAATTGTTAGGAACCACCGCTAACACTTAGAGGCAGGTAGAGTCAACAACCTGACAAGACAGGGTAAGCAAGTCCTCAATAGTTCCTGCCTATCAAATATGTCTGGCAGAGATAATGGGCTGAAGATGAAGCTCCAACATTATAGAGTGTGTTTGGTGACTGTTCAGACAGGAAACTATCTCAGTCATTTATTCATTTTTAGAACTTGCTAACATGCACTACTGGTTCACACAGGCATTTAACTTTTATTCCTTCTCAAGTCTGTGATAGGGTTGATGATCAGACAGTTAAGTCTTACAATTGAGTTTACTTGGTTAGAGGATAAGATCTTTTTAGATCAACATAGATGATTTAAGTTAATAGAGATGAGATATGATAGATATTGATTTTCATTCAGAAATTATAACCCAACAAAGGAGGAATGATTGTTGCTTCAGGCCAAATGCAAATGGCCAAATCACTATGAGTGTAACATTCATATAACTCATGATTGTCTCATGGTTCTTTCTGCTGTATGTAGTTTGTTATATTCATTGTAGTAATATAAATGTATATGTTAAAAAAGAAATATAATAAAATAATTAAAATAAAATAAAATATCCTCTGCCAATGCAATTAACTTAAAACACTTTAATTTAACCTAAGAAGATTTTCTTGAAAGGCAGAAAGCAAACACATTCTTCACAAAAATATAACAAGAAGGCTCTTTAGGACATACATTAACATTTTTTCCCCTAAAGCTTCATGATTCAGACCATCACATTCTACATTGATCTCAGCAACACTGTCTTTGACAGTCCTTCTAGTATGACCATTAATCCTCACTTTAGGCATTATACTACTTTCCTAATCCAAAATCCCACAATGTACATTTTGTTAACAAGAATCATGGACAATCCTGTCATGGCAATACACTGTTCTCTGGTATCAATTTCTGTAGTAGTTAATGTTCTATTGCTATGGAATATCATTGTTGTAGGGTACTTTATCACCATGGGAATACTGAAATCATAAATTGAAAAAAAAAAACGAAACCAGTTTCTAGTTGTGGTGTGGCTTAGCCCTAGCATACACCTTTAATCCAAAATCTTTCTGTTTATTGTAAATAGGTAGTTGTGGTGTGGCTTAGCACTGGCATTCAACATTTATAAAAGAACTTTCTGTGAACAGGATTAAATAAAGAGAAGCATATGCCAACAGCAGTGCAAGCAACAAGTTGACAAAGAAAGTCCAGAGGACAGAAAGAGATACATGAGAATTATAAAGGAGAAACTACTATAATATGTAAGAGAAAGCCCCCTTTTCCTTTTTAAGTGATATACTTGTGCATCCTTTAATTTCCCTTCTATAAGAGCCAATACTTTCTCAGCCTCAGCTAATGTTTTTCTTCAACTACTTAAGTACTTATCATGTTGAAAGGTTTGATATTAATTACTTAACTGTTGAGCAGATAATCCATTTGTCAGCCATATGCACTTAATATTTCCCAGCAATTTTTGAAAATTATTAAGAGTTTGTAAATTGTCCCTTCTGCTTTATACACTTTGTGGTCAAATTTTTCTGTAAACCTTTTTCCTATTCTAGATAATTGATATAATCACATCTTTGTATTTTTGGGAGAAGCAATCTGTAATTTCCAGCAAGGCAAATTTGTTTTTATTTTATAAAACATATTTTTCTAATGTATCTCCATCTGTAACAGCCAGTAATATATCCTACATATAATGGTAAATTTCGACTGTTTTTTAACTGTTTCTAACAGATATTATATAGTGCAGTAAGGTAGGACTGTTGATCATTCCTCGTGGTAAGACTTTTCAATGATATCTCTATATTGGACAACTATTATATGTATGTAATGAGAAAGCAAATGTTTCCTCATTATGATCATGCAAAGGAATTGTGAAAAAGCAATCTTTTAAATCAATCATTACCAAATGACATGATTTAGGTAATAAAGAATGCAATGGATTCCAGGCTGCCAAGAATTGACTGGCAAAAACATCTTATTTATGGATATTAAATTCATGTTAATAGCCTCCATTTTCTTAATTTCTTTTTTTATAACCATGATAGAGGAGTTCTGTGGGCTTGTAGATTCCTCAAAGTTTTGACCATTAAGGTGTTGTTGTTTCAGATGTTCTAGTACCTATTATTTTTCTTTTGTCATAGGATATTGATACACCCAGGCAAGCTTGTCAGTTAACCATTTCAGAGGTAGAGCATTTCATACTTTCAAAAGGCCTGTACCTGTAATTTTCTGTTTATGGACAACCTCAACAGTCTGTTAGTGTTCTTGAGAATGTTTATTAATACTTTTCATAGAAGCGTTGTTTATTTTATGGTTCGTTTCTGTGATGGTAGGAATGTTAACCTATGTTTTCCATTGCATCAACAAAACACTTTCCCATAAGGCTTTAATTTTCCTATTTGTTCTTCTGACCCTATACATTAGACCTTTCTTCTTTGTTTTATCTGAGATAATGTTCCAGTCTTAGAAGCTGAATATTTATCTCCTAAAGAGGCCAATCTTTATATCAGAATTTTCTTAAAATTATTGGTACATCTGCTTCTGTATCTACTAAACCTTTAATTTCAATGACATTTATTTGCACTTTTAGCTTTATTTTCTGATAAACAACAGCACTCTGCAAATATAATTGGTCTGGTCCCTCTTGAATATTTTGTTGTATTTATTGAATCTGTTCTGTCCTTAATTACATCCAGAGCAATATTGTTTTTAACATCAGGCACTGAAGTTTTTAAATGCTGTGTAAATGAGTTTCTTTGATGTTGATAGGGAATGATTGTATTAAATTTGATGCTGCTGTCTGTGGGAGGCCTGCTAAGGTGTTTCTAATTGGCCAAGTGTTACGTTGCTTGTACCTTGTGGATATGCATTCATTAGCTCAAGACAAGTCTTTGCCACACCTCTACAAACACTCAAAAACTGAGGCCTTCTTTTTTGATCATCTCTAGAAGAATAATATTTCTAGTAGCATTGCATATAATCACTTTTCAAATGCCCTGGTTTACCACAATTAAAACATCTGGCATCATGAATTTTCTTAAAACCTTTAGAAATTACTTCTCCTATCAGAGTATCATCATAGAAATGAGATCCAATATCAGTTGTAAATCTAATCCACTCATTTCCTGGTGCTGACCTTGCTTTTAAGGGTCTAAGCAACCATTTGCTCTCTTATTAAGCCAGAGACAAGGCAGAGATTCAATTAGTGTTTTCCTGACTTTCAATTATTATATTTATAGCTGATGTTAAACTTAAAAATAATCAGTGAAGGCTTCTTTTGGGCTTTGTATAAATTCTGTAAATAATTTGAAGCTCCTTCTTCGTTAATCAACCTTATCCCAAGCTTTTAAAGATGCTTAATGACAATGGCACCAAGGTATGGTCATCAAATTCAAGCTGTGTGCATAATTCAGCATATCAAATTTTACCTAGCAACTGATATAAGGAAATAATAATATCTTTATTCTTGTTTCATTCCTCTATGGCCCCAGGTTCCTCTTCTCATCATGTTTATCATTGTAACTGAGGACCATCTTCCAATATTGCTGTCATCAATTTTGTTTCAGTCTTGGGAAATAATTCTGCTCTAAGTTGTCAATGAAATTAATATCTCTTTCATATAGGGTAAATGCACACCATATGAAATGACAACTTGCTTTTAAATCTCTTCAAATCTAATATGCGTATAGGATTCCATTGAACGTCTTCATAACATTGGGGGTGCCTAAAATCTCCTAGTATGTCTTGTAAACTAACATTAAAAACTAAAGTTGCTTTCCAACATTTTGTCAACTTCATCATGCAGTGGCATGGTAGATTCTTGTCTGAATTCCTCTGTCTGGTTTTTGTATTTTTCTTATTTTAAATTTTTGGACTTTATAAGTCTTGTCTACATTCCTCTCTGTAAGAGTCAGAATATTTTTACTTGAATTTGGAAGTGTTTCTAAGGCTTGTATCATATCAATCTACTTTTCATATTTCTATTTTTCCTATATCTCTAAAGTGTTTTTTTTCTTTTAGCAAGTACATAAGGCCAGGATGTCTAACAAGGATAATATATGAAAAACCAAAGTGATAATAATCATAATTGGTATTGAGCCTATTTCAGTTAAGTCATTTGGCATTTCATTTTCTGCTTCTGTTTTCAAGCTATCTAAATAGTATCGATATCAGGTTCTAGCACCTTGAATTATGGCATTTCCCAGTCATACTATTCTCCTTGAAAGCTTTCCATGTGACTTTTCTAATCTGATGATTTTTCAGTTTATCTACAACTAGAGTGATCTATCTGTGCCTGTGATTGTGCCTTGTCTTGTAGCACCAAAAATCTCGTTTTAAATGAAATCTGAAATGTTCAGTTTTACTTATAAAATATTCAGGAGCCAAAGGCTGGTTGAACTCCTATGAGCTCAGACAGGCAAAGAAAGCACTCAGATGACATACATACTCAGACAACTTCACAGAAGGAAAAAAATTCCCTTTTCATCTTCACACTGATTTTAAAACCCTTCATAATGAATGATACTCATTTCTACTTACCTGGGTGTCTCTACATATCTTCTGGACTTCTTCTAAGTCTCTATGTTATTTTCCTATGTTACTACCTTTCAACTGGTTGCTTCATCTACTTCTTGATCTATGCTTGACTTTATTTAATCCTGCATAGAGAAAGCTATTGGATTAAAGATGGGTGCTAAGATTGAACTACACCACACTACCTGTCTATAATAAAAATGAATTATTAGATTAAAGCTGTTTGCTAAGGCTAAGTAACACCATAACTAGAAACAAGTTTCCTTGGTACACAATTTCAGGGTTCTCAGTGTGATCAAATATCCTGTAACACACCATTATTTTGGCAACTCTTGTAATTGGGGCTTGTTTACAGCTTCAGTGGTCTTCTCTATTATTGTGGGGTGGGAAGCAGGATGGCACATATATAGATATGATGCTCGATAAGTAACTGAAAGCTTTACATACACATCTGTAGGCATAAGGAGAAGAGTCATACTAGGCCTGTTTTGGGTTTTTAATAATTCAAAGCCGACACTAGTGCCACACTTCTTCCAACAAGGATATACTTCCTATTACTTCTCAAATAGTAATGTATAAGCATTTGAATATATGAGACTATAATGTTTTCTTATTTAAATCACAAAAGTAAGCTTATTTACTATCCCCAACCCTATGTTAATACCCATGAACACTCCATGAATAATAAAGCATGATACACTCTTAAAGCAAATCAATACTCACCTAAAAACAGATGCTAAAAAACACAGGAAAGAAATCCAGTTCTTGTTTGAAGCTTGCTTGAATAAACCAGAAATTATGAAGAAAAGACAGACAAATGTAAGTGGGCTCTGTTGAGCGTGACAAAAATATTTTTAAAATACTTATGTCTTTCAATGCACTACATTTTATCCAAAATTTCCTGCTCTTGCATCCATAACTTGTCATTTCTCAGGAAAGATTTCCCAATAATAAAAATTTGAACTTTTGTTTGAAAAGCAATGTTGAGAAATATGATGGAGTCAAATGTAAATATTACTACAATTATTTCACAGGGGGTGGAGTAATGATTCATCACTTAAAGAGAACTTTCTACTTTTACAGAGAATGTGAGTTTAGTGCCCAGAACACAATTTGAACTACTTACATATAGTACCTCATAAGACAAATTACATAGGATCTAACCCCCCTTCCTAAATTCTATGGAATCAGGCACTCACAATACCACCCACCAAAGCATGCATGGGCGCACACACACACACACACACACACACACACACACACACACACACATGCTTTTTAAGATCACATTAAAATAGTTATCATATTTGCTATCAAGTATTTTTCAATTACACTAAAATTTAGAGTACATGAGAGCAAAGGATTACATACTAGTGCAAATATTGAAATAATTTTGACATTATTATAAAAGGCATGCTTTTATAGCATTAATTTGCTAATTTTATTATGACAAGATTGCACAGTCTTAGCAAATGAAAACCTCAAATTAAATAGTTAGCATACCTGGGTCTTCCAAAGCCTCTCTCCTTGTCTGGTATTTGGTTCTTTGCTTTGTCTATAAGGACCCTTATGTTCATCCCTTGCCTGGTGTGTCTCTCAGTCTCCTCTTCTTATGATGACAGTAATTATCTGGGAATCATCCTATAGACTGTTTATTGCCACATTTTAGGTTCTATCTCTAAATGAAGTAACACTGTAAAATATTGAAAGTTAAATTGGTTCACATCGATTTGGGTAAAGGACACAGTTCATCCCATAACAGATTCAATCCAAATAACAACTGTAATAAGTACGATACTAATTGAACTCTTTAATAATTTTAGCAAGTGATAATGAGGTGTTCATTTGCATATTTATGTAAGTAAGTGAGATCAACAGCAATATAAATTCACTTTTCTATAAATCCATATTACTACTACATTTCATGCTTCTTTGGTCTGTACAAAATATTTTTCATTCTAGCTCTGCAAGTTTCTCCTTCCATTTCCTAACACAACAGCAAGCTCTTTAATTTAGTCATCTTTAAGAGATAGGTCATAGAAACATTTTTATAAAAATATTTCAGCAAAGGAATGAGTATATTTTTAAATTAGAGAGTAATATAGACAAACTATGGTAAAATAAATTTATGGGGCTGGAGAGATGGCTCAGTGGTTACGAGCACTGACTGCTCTTCCAGAGGTCATGAGTTCAATTCCCAGCAACCACATGGTGGCTCACAACCATCTATAATGTGATCTGATGCATACTGTATACATAATAAATAAATCTTTAAAAAAATAAATAAATTTATTATACTATTTTCCAGATATTTGCATATGTATGACTCACATTTTCATATATAAATTACCTTTATGTGTAATTGTTGATACATAATGTCCTATGAAGGCAATGAACCATCTTAGTACCTACGATGCTTATGTTTTGTGCGTGTAGCATGGTTGTTTTTGCTCTTTGGGATATTTGGCATTTGGACTATTCATTCTATTAAGTTAATCTAATTTAGCAGTTTATAATTATTCTAAAAAATTTTCATCAAAATTATTCTAACATTTAAAGCTGTAAATTCAATATCATAAATTAGAAAATGCAAAGGTTTTGAACACATACTCCCAGGATTCCTTTCCTTCTTATACTTTTGTGAACTATGAATATGCTAGGTGAGTGTTTGAAGGAGGATGGATATTTTCTGCAAAGGAAATCTGCAGATGAAACAGGTCTTCTCTCATGTGAGAAACTTCAATCAACATATATGGATGCCACATAATTAAATTGCATTCAACATTGGAGTAATTAATTGGTATATATCATTAAAAGTTTAAAGTTGTATTTTTCTAAAATAATTTATTCTAGTATCTCTAGTCTTAAAATAGGACAGTGAGTCTTTTTTTTTAAAAGAGGAGGGAAATAAACTGAAATATCACTATACCAAAAAAAAAAAAGAGCCACTAGAAAATAGTAAAATACATAGTCTTGGGAAAATCAGCTTAAAAGAGTCAAAGCTCAAAGAAATATAATTATTAGATAAAATCACAAAGATATGCCAGGAATATGACAGCAATGATGCTGAGAAGATTAGCACCAAAATTAAAAGTAAGTGGTGGTGAAGTCATTATATATAAAACTTCAATAAATTATATAACAATGTTATTTAAAAGCAAACAAAGTCTCTCTGTCCTGGCCCATGTAGGACACAGAGAGCAAAGCACTAGAAGTGAGCTAATGTAGGGGAAAAAACACATAAGCTGCATCCAGAGGAGTGTGGGACACCCAAGCAGCTTTGGGTTGTATCCCTCTCCATCTACCCCTTACAATCCTGTCCTATCTAGGAGACAGAGAGCAAACCAGCAGAGGTGAGTTGTTCCATATTAGCTGCCATCCCATAGAGGCCTATGGTATACCTGAGCAGCTTTGTCTTGGACCTGTCTCTGTCCTGTCTCCACTGGACTGGTTTATTTGGGACACAGCCAGGGAAACAACTGTGGAGGCTCTTTGGAAACTGAATAGATTTGGGCATGGGTCTCTTCCTGCCTGCTTCTCAGTAGACTGACCAATCTGGGACATAACCATAGAAACATCAGAAGAGGCCCATGATACACCTGAGCTTGGATCTCTCTCTGCCCACTCCTCTCTGGCTACCTCATCTGGGACACAGATAACATACCACCAGAAGTAAGTTTGGCACTGGCAACAACCCATTTGTGCACCATAGTGTGGAGGCCTGGGGGATCACCCAAGCACCTTTCTGCTTGGAACTCTCTAATACTACTGCTAGGTTGCCTGTCCCACAGATAGCAAAACCAGCAGACTGAGCTGGCACAGATTCCAACACCCATTGCCCTACATCCTGAGGAGGCCGCTGTAAAGGCACAGCAAGCAGTCTTCACGTTACAGTTCTGTTCTCCTGCTCCGGACTTACCTGGCCTTCCTGGAATATAAACAGCAACCCTATCAGAGGACTCTCTAGGAATGCTAATACCAGACAATGAGATTGCTAGAGACCAGTGCAAGAAAACAAGGAACAAAATTCAGAGACATATTACACCACTGGAAACCAGTGGTTCTACCACAGCAAGCCCTGCAGATATTAACATGTCCCAAACAAAAGAACAAGTCTTTAAATCTAAGGTGATGAAAATGACAGAAACCCCGAATGAAGAAAATTAATCTCTCAAAGAATTACAGGAAAATTTATTCAAACAGATGAAGGAATTTAATAAATCCTACAAAGAATTACAAGAAAATATGCAACCAAATGAGAGAAAGAAATGAAAGAAGTGAATACAACTATTCAACACCTAAAAAGGGAAATAGTTGCCAAAAAGAAAACAGAATCTGAGGCAATTCTGGTGTTGGAAAATCTAGACAAGTGAACAGGACCTGAAGACACAAGCAATATCAACAGAATACAAAAGATGGAATAGAGAATCTCAAATGTGGAGGATAAAGTTAAAGTTATCTATACATCAGTCAAAGAAAATGTTAAAACTAAAAAGATCTTGATGTAAAACATTGATTAAAAATGGGACACTACATAAAATAATAAGCTGAAGAATAATAGAAATAGAAGAGAAGAGGTCAAGCACCATGATGAAGAAAATATTTCCAATAAAACCACAGAAGAACGCTTCCACCACCTAAATAAAGAAATGCCCACAAACATGCATGAAGCCACAGAACTCCAAATAGACTGAACCAGAAAAGAAAATCCTCCCAGCACATAATAATCAAAATATTAAATATAAAGAACAAAGAAAGAACATTAAAAGCTGCAAGAAATAAAGGCCAAGGCACATATAAAGGCAATCATATCAGAATTACACCAGACTTCTCAACAGACGTTATGAGTGGCAGAAAGGACAGGGCAGAAGCCATGCAGACTCTAAGATATCACAGATGTCAGACCAGACTATTATACCCAGCAAAAGTTTCAATAACCATACATGGAGAAAACAATATTACAAAGACAAAACCAAGTGTAAAGAGTATCTAACCATAAATCCAGTCCTACAGAAGGTATCACAAGGAAAACTCCAACCTGTGGAGGATTACCATACCTAGGAAACACAGGAAATAAGTAATCCCACAACCAAAACAACAAAAGAAAGGAAACACACACATTTTCTATACCACCAACATAAAAAACAAAAAACAAACAAACAAAAAACCCAAAAAAACAAAGAACAGGAACTAATTAAACTCTGGCCTGAAATCAATAAGCTAGAAACAAAGAAACAACTAAGTGAGTCAATGAAACTAAGAGCTATTCTTTGAAAAAAAAAAAAAAAGATAAAACATTAGCCAAACTAATGAAAAGGCGGGGAAAGATATTCAAATCAACATAGTCAGACAGGAAAGGGAGATATAACTACAGATTGAGAAAATCCAAAGAATAATTAGGTCTTACTTCAAAGCCTATATACCACACAATTTAAAATTATAAATGAAATGGCATATTTTCTTGATATCTATCAGTTATGAAAATTGAATCAAGATCCAAATTTTAAAAAATTAACAGTCACGTTTATTCTAAGGATATAAAAGCAGTTACCAAAAGTCTAACAACCACAACGACTAATTCTAGAGCTTGATAAATGCAGTGCAGAATTCTCCCCAACAGTTAGAGAAAAACTAAAACCAATTCTTTTCAAAGTATTAAACAAAATAGAAACAGGAGGAACATTACCATAGTCATTCTATGAGGCCACAGTCACCTGGATAACTAAACCACACAAAGACCCACCAAAGAAAGAGAATTCAAACCAATTTCCCTTATGAACCTTGATGCAGAATATTCAGTAAAATGCTTGAAAACTGAATCCAAGAAGATGTCAAAAATAACTTTCACCATGAACAAGTAGCCTTCCTTCAAGTCATGTAGGGGTGGTTCATTACATAGAATATAACCCATCACATAAACAAATCAAAAGAGAAAAAAACACAAGATGTAGAAAAAGCATTTAACAAAATACAATCATTCATGGTGAAAGTCTTAGAGATATCAAGGATATAGGGCAAATACCTACAGGCAGTATACAGCAAGCCCATAGCAAATATCAAACTAAATGGGGAAAAACTTAAACTGAAATAATGTACATGACAATCTTGTATACTATTCAATATAGTACTTGAAGTCCTAGATAGTGCAGTATGACAATAATGGAGATCAAGAGGATACAAATTGGAAATGAAGAAGTCAAAATATCACAATTTATAGATCATATGATAGTATACATAAATGACCCAAAGATTCTGCCAAGGAACACCTATGGATGATAAATACCTTTAGCACAGTAGCTAGATACAAAATCAACTAAAAAAATCAGTATCCCTCATATATATATATATATATATATATATATATATATATATATATATATATATATATAAAACAGGGTGAGAAGAAATTATGGAAACAATAACCTTTAAATAGCCACAAAGCCCATGATGTAACTCTAACCAGGCAAGTGAAAGACTCATATGAAAAAAACTTCAAGTCTCTGAAAAAACAAATTGAAGAATATATCTGAAAATGGAAAGATCTTCCATGATCAAGGATTGGTAGGATTAGCACAGTAAAATGGCCATTTACCAAAAGCAATCTGCACTTTCTATGTGGTTCCAATAAAACTGCCAACACAATTCCTTACAGAACAATTTTCAACTTCATATGGAAAACAAAGTCCCAAATAACTAACTCATTCTTGTATTATAAAAGATATTTTGGATGTATTCTCCATCCATGATATCAAGCTGCACTATAGAGTAATAATAATAAAAACAGCATGGTACTGGCATAGAAACAGATAGGTGGATCACTAAAATTGAGTCAAAGGCCCAGATATAAACCCACACTCTGTGGATACTTGATTTTTGACAAAAAAAAAATCAAAATGACACAATGGAAAAAAGATAGCACCTTCAACAAATTTTGCTGGTATAACTGGATGTCTCTGTGTAGAAATTACAAATAGAACTGTATTAATCACCATGCACAAACCTAAAGTCCCAATGGATGGAAGACATCAACATGAAACCTTACAAAGTAAATCTTGTAGAAGAAAAATCAAAGAAGACCCTGAGCTCATCCATACAGAAGACAACGTCCAGAACAGAATGTCAATAGCTCAGGCTCTAAGATCCACTATTAATTAATAATAACTCCATAAACTGAAAAGTTTCTGTAAGGCAAAAGACACTGTCAACAGAACAAAAGGACAGCCGACAGACTGGGAAAAGATCTTCAGCAACCTTACATCTGACAAAGGTCTAATATCCAAAATATATAAAGAACTCAAGAAATTAAACAACACTAAACCAAATAACCCAATTGAGAAATGGGACTCAGAATTAAACAGAGAATATCAACAGATGAATATTGAATGGCTGAGAAACACTTAAAGAAATGTTCAACCTCTTTAGTCATCGGGTAAATGCAAATCAAAACAACTCTGAGATTCTATCTTACACCTATTAGAATGGCAAAGATCAAAAATTCAAGTGACACCACATGCGAGCGAGGATGTGGAAAGAGAGGAACACTCCTTCATTGCTGGTGGGAACGCAAACTAGTACAACCACTTTGGAAATCTATCTGGTTCTATATCAGAAAACTAAGACTAGGGCTTCCTCAAGACCCAGCTATTCCACTCCTTGGAGTATACACAGAAGATGCTCCAGGACATATGTACAACATGTTCATAGCAGCCTTATTCATAATAGGCAGAACCTGGAAACAGCCTAAATGTCCCTCAGTTGAAGAATGGATAAAGAAATCGTGGTACATTTACACTATGGAATACTACTCATCTATTAAAAACAAGGAATATTTGAAATTTGTGGACAAATGGATTGAACTATAAATGATGAAAATGAGTGAGTTAACCCAGAAGCAGAAAGAGTTAAATGGTATATACTTACTTATATCTGGACACCAGCCCAAGGCATATGTCCCATGAAAGTCTTCACTTATCAGGAAAGTGGGACATACAGCAGGACATCCTATTCAGACTCTAGGTGAGAGAAGCATGGGAGAATGAGGAAATAGAATTATCCAGAGTGTCCTAGAAACCTACAAGAAGATCATTATTATGGACAGATCTGTGTCCAGGGGTCTTGCTCAAACCATGGCACCAGCCGAGGACAATAGGTGCAATAAACTTCAAACCCCTACACAGATCTAGCCAGTGGACAGGACATTCTCCACAACAGAGAGGAGAGTGGGATCTGACTTTTACACAACTTTGGTGCCCCATATTTGACCATGTCCACTAGATGGGGAGGCCTGGTAGCACTCAGAGGAAGGATAGCAGGCTACCAAGAAAAGTCTTGATACCCTATAAGCATATACAAGGGGAGGAGATCCCACTCAGTCACAGTCATAGGGCAGGGGAATAAGGGGTAAATGGGAGGAAGGGAGGGAGGGAGGAAGGGAGGGAGGGAGGGAGGAATGGGAGGATACAAAGGATGGGATAAAAATGTAGATGTAATATGAATAAATTAATAAATTATATTAAAAAAAGAAGTGCTCAACATCCCTAGTCATCAGGGATTGCGAATCAAACAGCTCTGAGATTCCACCTTACACCCATCAGATAGGTAAGTTAAAAACCCAAGTGACAGCATACATTGGTGAGGATGCAAAGAAATGGGAACACTCCTCCATTGCTTGTGGGAGTGCAAACTTGTACTTCACTTTGGAAATCAGTCTGGAATTTTCTCAGAAAATTGGCAATAGTGTGTCCTCAAGACCCAGCTATACTACTCCTGGGCATATACCTGAAAGATGATCCAACATACAAGGACATTTCTTCATGTTCATGGCAGCTTTATTTTTATTTATTTATTTATTTATTTATTTATTTATTTATTATTTTATTAATTTATTCTTGTTACATCTCTATGGTTATCCCATCCCTTGTATCCTCCCATTCTCCCCTCCCTCCCATTTTCCCCTTATTCCCTTTCCCTATTACTGTTGCTGAGAGGGATTACCTCCCCCTGTATATGCTCAAAGGGTATCAAGTCTCTTCTCGGTGACCTATTGTCCTTCCTCTGAGTGCCACTAAGTCTCCCACTCTAGGGGACATAGTCAAATGTGAGGCACCAGAGTACATGAGAAAGTCATATCCCACTCTCCACTCAAGTGTGGAGACTGTCCTGTCCATTGGCTAGATCTGGGTAGGGGTTTAAATTTTACCGCCTGTATTCACACAACAAGAAAATTTGGTCAACCATGTTCATAGCAGCCTTATTCATAATAGCCAGATCATGGAAACAGCCTAAATGTCCCTCAGTAGAAGAATGGATAAAGAAACTCTGGTACATATACACTATGTAATACTACTCAGCTATTAAAAACAAGGAATTCCCGAAATTTGTGGATAAATGGATTGAGCTAGAAATGATCATAATGAGTGAGTTAATCCAGAAGCAGAAAGAGTCAAATGGTATATACTCACTTATATCTGCATACTAGCCCAATGGGCATGTCCCACGAAAGCCTTCCCTTACCAGGAAACTGGGACAGAGGGAAGGACATCCTATGGGGACTCTAGATGAGAGAACCATGTGAGAATAGCAATGTAGAAGGATCCAGTGGGTCCTAGAAACCTACAAGTAGAACATTATGATAGGCAGATTTGGGCAAAGAGGTCCCGCTCAAACTAAGGCACTAGCCAGCTTTATTTTTAAATAGCCAGAATGTGTACAAAACCTCAATGTCCCTCAACTGAAGAATGGATAAAGAATGTGTGATACATTTACATAATGGAACACTACTCAGCTATTAAAAACAAGGAAATATTGAAACTTGTGGACAAATGGATGAAACTACAAACAATCATCCTAAGTGAAATAATCCTTACCCAGAATGACAGGCATGGTATATATTCACATATATAAGCAGTTTTTAGCCACATAATGCAGGATAATCATATTATAATACATACACATAAAAAAACTAAATAACAAGGAAGACCCTAGGTAAAATGTTTAATTCTCATTCGGAAGTTTCAATGGAATAGATATCAGAAGCAGTAGAAGAAAAATAACAGGAGTGGAGCTTATTTATAGAGATACTCTCAAATACTCTGCCCATTGATGCAGATGCTGAGACTCACACACCAAATTATGAGGTGGAGCTCATAGAGTCTTTAGTAAGAGTTGGGACATAGAAAAACCTGGAGCAGACAGGAGGACTGCAAGGAGGTCAATGAAGCTTAGTATTGATTCTGATTTATCTTATTGAAAGGTGACATGCTAAATTTCTAAGTCTTATATGGTGTCTGGGAAACAGGTCACTACAAATGTCTGTTTTATTCCCTTCCTTACTTTTTACCATTCTCTACCATATGACATTAATATTGAAGACAACTAAGTTTAAATTTTGATTACACTGTAATGAATGATATACAGCATTAGGCATCACTTGCATATATTTCACACACTAATAAACCTATTTTCATTAATTTACGAATTCACCAAAATATTTTATAAAGGTACACTGTATCCCACTAGCTTCTTTAGCATCAGACACACACACACACACA
>OU015750.1:62560213-62574440 GCA_907169655.1 Acomys percivali
AGAGAGAGAGAGAGAGAGAGAGAGAGAGAGAGAGAGAGAGGGAGAGACCCAGCTCTTCCAAATTGTTAGTTAACTAGTACTCTGAAATTTTGTATTTTTCAAAACTGTAGTATAGCCCTTGTTCACATAATATTTTCCCCTGAGCTTCTTTCTTTTCCACTGAAAAGTTCCACTTGGTCACAAGTAAAGCTAAATTTTTGAGGAACCACTGCACATATATGTCTCAAAGGAATTACAGATTTCTCTTTCTTTTTTCATATTTGCTCTTTCCAAAATATATCCTGTATCACTATAATAAACAAGAATGTCTGAAATCATGAAATTCTGTTTCTTCTTTCAAAATCCCTGCTACATCTTCACATACTTTCAAAATATCTTTACAATATCTGTTCTTAATCATTTTGAAGTAGATTCTATAGAAACTGTATTATCTGATAACTCCTCCAGTAAAAAAATCTATTTAGTATTTCTTCTTAGCCTCTTAATTATTTCAGCCATCATTATGGGCTTCCCATAATATTCATCTAGTATTTTCAAGTGATTCTGATAATCATTTCTAATATACCATAAACTATTAATTACACTTTATTTATGTTAGCAATACTAAAGACAAAATATGATAACTATATAAAAGCTCATCAAAACATCTATAGAACTTAGAGAATATTTGTAATATCAATTTTATATGTACATAAAATGATTATTTAAATACAATATACTTGTTGGAGCATTCTTGATAGTTTCAATTCCAATTTTCTAGATTCTATCATTTATCTTGGTGACATTTGAATAAATGTACATTTGTGTACATGTTTCAGCACATGAACAGAATTCTGTGCACCATTGGTTATGGTCCATTTCCAACATGAAGTTCTGATTTTTCTCTTGATCTTTGCTTCAAACATAGACATCATTCCTACATACATAGTTGCTGACATTTATTTAATTTTCCTCCAAACTTTCAAGTAAAATTGATTGGAAAACAACTATGATTAATGTTTTCCTACAGAGTGTCACTTTAATAATCTCTTGGATTTATGGCAATGACTTGAAGGTATATAGGTAAGCCACTTGGTATGGCCCATGGGTGAGCATGCTATTTCCATGGTGACAACAAAAATCTTTACAATGACTCTGATTTAATAATGAGTCCTGATTCTAAAAAGCCTATGTGTAGATTAAAAACCACAAACATTGAAAATTTTCTTTTCACTGATGCTACAACATTCTTTGGAATTCTGACACTCCCACCATTCTGGGTCATCATTATAAAATAAGTTCCCCAACTTCCTTCCTGAATGCTTCAGATTTTCATGTGGTTTTTCTATATACTCAATGGATATCATTAGTGTTGATTGTCAGATGTCAACTTGAATAGTATCTTTTTTCTAATTCAAAAATTTAATTTTCTTCCTTCATGTTCTTTTCATATACAGAAATTATCAGCAGTAATCTCCCTTCTTTTAAAACTCATAAGCATAATGCATAATGAGATTAGACTTTTCAAATAACCTATTCTATTTATATGTGAAAAAAATACTCATATCTTATTAAAAACAAGTAAGGCCTAAATAGTTAACTGAATAAGTGATGACCACCCTTGTTTCTCAAAGATCTCACAACCTACACATCTTGATTAGTTCCTTCTTTAGACTCTTATTTTTTGTTTCTCATTTTTTGTCTGCTTTGGTGACATGAGTATGACCATAACATGGCATCTGCCATATCTGATATGGCTTATCTTCAGGGAGATAAAATAATTTGTTCATCTTATTCAGGGGAAATTACACAAATATGTGTTCACATAAATATAACTCCCATTCTTTATCCTTATTATTTCCTAATCTGTTCTCCAATACTATTTCATTTTTATTTTCTACAAATATATGTTTTTCTTCTTTATTCTTATCACTTTTTCCACCTTTCCATTTGTTTTATCAATATCACCCTAACTTATAAGGAATTTAAGTCAATCTTACAGTATATAATTGAATACAAACTTTTGTTTGGACAAACATCACATTTTTCTGATTTCAATGTCAAAATAACTTCTCTTCTTAAAAGATAATTGTACTAAGAATGAAGTTTTTTTGCTTTGCTATGGCCAACAAAAAAAATCTTAAAAAAAAGAAAGGAGTACAAAAAATTTTAAAAAGATCTGTCTTTTGAAAAATGTGTTAAAACACTTAAAATATAGCTTGTCAATAGATTATGAATCAAAAATAACCAGAGAGAGGACCTGACCCAATATTATAGGTACTGGTCTACATGGAAGGTAAATTATTGTTCAAGTTTAATTATTTTCTTATATAAAGAAACAGAAGTCAAAATAAAGAATAGAGATAAAATGCATTTTATTGTCAATAAATTTTATTAATTTTTTTGTTATAGGAACATGAGTGCATAAATAAGGGATTATGTAAGAACCAGGCCTGACTGGGCTGCCTGTCTCTCTTGCTGTTTCATGTCTTGTTTCTAACAGCTTCCGTGTCTGTTTTTATATTGGTTAGCTAGTCATGTTTACTGCTCTGAGAATGCACCCCTCCCCTCCTCGGGACTTTCCCTCCTGTATGCAATCACCTCTTGAGGGATTTACCTGAGAGTGGCATTCCTGTTTTGCTGCCTATATAAAGTTTTTTTGGAAACTGAATAAAAGCTGCTGCTGCCACTGCTGCTGCTCTCTTAGCATGAAGGACCCGCTGTTTTAGTGTGTGTGTGTGTGTGTGTGTGTGTGTGTGTGTGTGTGTGTGTGTGTGCGTGTGTGTGTGTGTGCGTGTGTTTGTGTGTGTGTTAAATATGCAGTCCCTTGCCCTTACTCGGTACCTTGGTGACGTGGGTGCCACAGGATTATTTTAGTTATATATACTATAATGATTATTAAATTCTTAATAAATGTAATTCCTTCCTTACTTGATCAGTAACATTAAATTAGTAACTAGGGATGGCTTTGGTTCATTTACAAATACATTTGATGATTGATACTAATTATAAATTTTGTTAAAATCAACGGAGTCATATTACTATTATATCAAATGGAAACTGAAGTAAGAGCTAAACTAAAACAACTATCATAAAATTAATGAGATTTAAAACAAATTTCTAGACCTCCATAATCACACACAACAGTTAAAAAAACTACCTCAAAAACCAATCAAATCTCATAATTGCACAAAAGAAAAGCATGCCCTTCCTCAGTGAAACCTGAGTGGAGGTGTCTTGATCTCTTCTGAATGCACATCCTTTTTCACCTGGAGGATCCATTAGTATGAGGTCTCACTCTCTTCTAATGACAAAGATGAACTTATAGTGTTAAAAATTCCTTACAGAAATACTGTGAATGAATACAATATTTTATAAATATGGTATTTATATAGGCTTTATAATTAAAATCAAGCAAATGTGTTAAAACAATGTTAGATAATCAGTATTTAGATCAGTTATAATCACCACAAACAGTAATATTACTATATATAAAATTTTTAAAAATGTTATAAATGCAAGCCTACTTATTTCTTCACACTTATTTACAAAGATCACTAGGAACATGTTAATAAGTTACAGAGCAGTAGTAAAATTTACTAATTTTATTTAAAATTGAGAATAGCTTCAAAACCTAGTGAAATCAATATTTAAGATGTTAATTTATCTAATATTTTTATTAACAGGCAGGAATTCAACTTGGGAAAATAAAACATGTCTTTCTTTCATATTAGGACTTCTGCTTTGAACACAAACTTAATATCATGGTGAAGGCCATCAGGACCATAGGAGCAGCAACTTTAGGCAGCAGGGAATCACATGTCTCCAGGCCTTGGCAAATGATTTCTCCAGAGGCCAGTGTTGTTGTAATATCAGCATAGATATAGAAGGTACAGAAACATTTTCTCAAAGTTGAAGCAGTCATTGCTTATCAGCAAGGCAAGCTTTATCTAAAAACATTACTTTTTCCTAAGAGGACACGTAAACAGTTATTCTTTATATTATTTGTTAATGTTGTTGTCATGTGCCACATAAGAATTTGACAGATATCTTATTTGACAGAAAAACTATATGGGTTACAGAAGTTTAATTTTGTCACTTTTTTCCATACTTTAAGACACAGGGACTTTTATGAGCCTTATTAAATAAAAGATAGCTTAAATTTATTTTTCTCCTCTAGAAATATAAAAATATTTAAGGTTATATTTTAAATAAAATTGACAATCTTTTTTAAAAAATATTTTCACCAGTATGTCAATGAAGCTCATGTTAGTGTCACACTCATTGTGTCCAAAAAACAACAAACAACAACAATAACAACAACGACAAAACACTTCTTGTCACAATCTGGCTGTCTCCAGCTCCAGAGGCCAGAAGATGTGAACTACAATGCCTGGCTTGAAAATATTTCTGTATCAACACTTTCATTTTAATTTTTTATTTTCTCTTTACCAAAATATATGAATTGCCTATATTAATGTGTTATAATCTGCTATTTCTACACTTATTTACAAGCTGGGTCAATAAAAATCAATGTTCTATTATACACCTTCATTCTTTCAACACACATTTTTCTTACCCTATAATAAAATTTTCCAACATTATTGTTTTATTTTTAACTTAAATTAGTGAAATAGAAGATTTCCTTTAACATTCAGTTCCATTCTGGCATTCAAATTTCATTATTTTTAAAGGAAAAATAAAAATTCATTCTGCATACATTTTATATTTTGTGTATGCTTTTTTCTATTGATAGAACTGACACATACTCCATGTCTTAATTACTTTGCAATATTTATTATGCAGAAACTACATATACCAAAATTTTTAAAAGACAAAATAATACATTTTAATATATATGCATTATTTTTATGTAAATTTATCTGTAATAAAAGACTTGCACTTTATTCTTTTTCATAAATATGCATATAGTAAGAATAAAATCTAACTGAATGAATTTCTTTTTAAGGATGCAAAAAGCAGAAATGTTTCAGATATAATGACAGTGTTAGCAGGCATAACTATGATTCCTGTTAACTTTAGAATTAACTGTGATCATGAAAATAAGAATCTATGTTATTAGACCATACTAGTAAACAGCAGGTGAGCTGTCTAAATACTGTAATAAATAGTGTAGTTTACAGACATAATATGAAAATCCTAAGCCATCTTTTATTCCAGCTAGCCCATCCTGTTGTTTGTCAATATACATTTGACTTAGAAGAATTGATTTTTATACATAGTAATATATATATATTATTAATTTCAACACATATTTTAAATATGGCTTTTATATTATTTTAGACTAGAAGTTCTTTTGTACCAAATTTGTACTACATGTCCAAATTACATATTAAAGTGGAATTTGTATTCAATATTATGTTTTTTTCCTTTCAAATAATACTATTTGAAGGCCACCATTCAAAAATAACTATCAATTTCTAAGTAATATTAATCAAACGCATATCAGTCCTTACCCTGGTCTCCACATCTTTTCAGAACAAGCTATGGCTGCCTCCTTAAATTTCTTGTTGCTCATTTTCACCTCAAACTTCACATATTGTATTCTGTTTTACACTATTTGCTTTTGTTCACTAAAGAATAATGAAATCATATTACTGAATCCATAAATGTTTTTATTAATAATCATAAGTCAGAATCAATATTAAGGTGTCTTGAAATTTTCTTTACCAAACAAATTAATCCATAACTTTTCAGTTTAATCTCAGGAAATCTCTGAAGACAAGGGGAGAAGGTGGCCACGTTCCTTAACAAGCCTGCACAAGAATGTTCTCTATTGCAGTTGCTAAGTAATAGTGCTTCTCTCTGAAACTTATTGAGCTCTTTCTTCACAAGACCCTCAATGCCCTCATTACTCACAGTGGTAAAGTTTCCAAGCTCCTACCAGGATTAAGCCATTGTTTCAGAATTGAATACTTTTCTGTCGAAAGTCCCAAGTCTTACAAATGCATCAAATAAAAAACACATGGGCAAGTTTTCAGTAAAATATCCCAGTCCCTGTTACCAACTTGTATATTAGTTATTCTTCTAGTGCTGTCGCAAAATATTATAACAAAGGAAACTTATCAAGGAAAGCAGTTTTAGACTTAAGATTTGAGAGTGTTAGAGTACATGATAACAGAGTGAAAATGTGATCACAGACCCAGCATATTTTTTAAACTGTAAATAGGAAGTCAGGAGAAAGAAAGAGAACTACCATGAATAATATTATTATTTTGAAACATATTTTCTTCTCACAGTGACACATTTCCTCCAGTAAGGCAATACCTCATAACTTTTCCCAACTTCCTCTAACAACCGTGTACCAAATATTCAAACTACTGACATATGGGGGAACACTCTTTTTCAAACCACCACACATGGGTCACACTTTTGTTTTGCGGTTTTTAGTTCAGTGACAGCCTTCAGTTGAATTTGATGTCTAGATGACTCTGGCGTCCTACGTGGAATACCTAGATAACTGTTTGCTTGATAGTAGTACGTACCACATTTATCTCCCAATGAGACAAGTGATGAACCTATCATTTTTCCTCTAAATCTACTCAGATGGTAGTATTCTAGCAGGCCTAGTTTCTCTGGTGGGTTTCTGAGATTTTGCTGAGAGAGACAGTGTACCAAGAGTCCCCCAGTGTTTTAGCTTCATAATTCAGAAATAACCTACAAGGAGCGATCAGTTTGAGCTTATGGATTGCATGGTAACTAGAAAGAGATACTTCAGAGGAAAGAAATTTATTAGAAAATGCCTCTCCATCTGATGACAATTGAGAGAAGAGCTTAGCCATGATTGTAGCATTAATTAATTATGAATTATTTTAAGTATATCCTTTTATCAGAATAAGAGTACAAAGCTCTTGAGTGGGATTTCTGACCTATGTAGCAGTATCTTCTTTGTCTTTTCAAAATTACTTTGTATGGCTTCCATCTAATGAAGCAGGCTGTAGTTCAAATCTGAAAGTTGTTGGTTACTCCTAAGCCATTTGTACCATGATTATAGCAGGTCTATCTGACCAGGGTACTCATTATTAGTGAGATTCAATAGAATAATATGTGATCAAAATTAAAGATCAATGAAAAAAGCTAAAAGGCAATGAGAACTAAAGAAATGTATACCTTTAAATACCCAAATTAGCCATGGTAAAGTTTTTAAAAATATTAAAAAAATGCTAAACTGAAGTATTTTTAAAGAACAGTAAAGTCAAATGTTAGTAACCTTTCAGACAAGAGAATGTCTCCTACATTGTAGATGTGAGAACAATAGGTGGTTGAAGTCTGGATACGAATACATGAACAGGTGATTATTACAGATAACACCCTGTGCTACTGTGAGCTGAGACATATCTCTTTGATGTGAACCCTAAAGCTGCTAAGGAAGTTCACTTTCATGAATATTTTTCACAAAGAAAATTTGAAATAACTTAAAAATAGTAGTTTGCAACCTTATAACAAAGATAGTGAATACTATTAAACTGGTTGCCATAACAATGCATCTGAAATGTAGAGAAAAAGTCTATCAAACAGGTCTATGGGAAAGCCAAGTTGTTCACTTAAGAACTCACAAATTGCTGTTAGAAACGATGTAGAAGCCTGTGGATAGATTGAACTAAACTGATAGTTCAGTGTAGTGTTAAATGATGAGTATAAATATGGATGGTCAGCACAAAATAAAAATGGTACAATTGAAGCTCAATGAATTGAAGAAGTAATGAAGGCAAGTCTTGAAAAATTCAGCTACTCTAGATGTCAGAAGAGAAAGATGCTTGATGTTCAAGCATTAAGAAATCAAAGAAGATTATGAGCACCAAAGAACCTCCTAATGGAGATAACGTCAAATGTGGAAAACCAGACACTGGGCAAAATGTCCTTGTTCCTGGCACAAGAGAATTCTACCTAAAAATAGGAAGCTTAGATGCAGGCAGAGTCGATGGCCAAACTCTGCCAAGACAAGGTAAGCAAATCCTCAATAGTTCCTGCCTTGTGACTAAGTCAGGCAGCCACATTGGGCCAGAAGGATGAAGACAATACTCCAGCCTTACAGAGGGTGTTAGGTGTCTGTTCAGGCAGTAAACTGTCCCAGTCATTGTGTTCACTTTGAAAGCTTCTTACCTGCATTGCTGGTTTACTCAGGAATTAAACTCTTATGCCTTCTCAGTTCTCTGATGGGTGTTGAAGAACAGATAGTTCAGTTCTACAATCAAGTTTAGTTGGTTTGGAGATAAGATCTTTGTAGATCAAGATGAAGGTGTTAAGTTAGTAGAGATGAGAAAGAATAGATATTGAATTTCACTTAGAAATTTAGACCCAAAAGGACAGGAACAATGCTTACTTCAAATTTGACAAATATAAATAGCCAAATCACTATGAATTAACATTTATAGAACTCATGATTGTCACATGGTTCTCTCTGTTGTATGTAGTTTGTTTTATGCATGTGTAATAAAATAAGTGTATATGAAAAAATGAACTTATTTTGTATCCCAGCACCCATTTTACAAAAGGAAAAATGCACGTCTGTCCATAGCATGCTTGTAATATCCTGGCTTTAAGTGGCAAAGAAAGGAGAATCAAAGTTCCTGGGGCTTCCTAGCTGTGAGATTACCTCGAGATCAGTGGGGATATCTTTATCAAAAGATTAAAGTAGAAACTGATAGAGCAAGGTACTCAACATTCTTCTCTGACATCAGAGGCTGGGTCTACACACACACATACACACACGTCTATATAATATATAAATATATGCTTGCATACCGCAGAAAATGAGACAAAGACACAGATATTCATATAAGAATATGAGTTTTTATAAAATCAACATTTTCTAAATAAACAAAGTATTAACTTCTACTAAGATTAAATATTTTCTTAGTTTGTAGTCCTGACCATCCCCAATATATTACTGTCAGTAACAACAAACAAAAATAATGATAAAATAAGCCACTATACTTTCTCCAAAGTTTGAGGTTATATTATATCACTTTAATTATTCCATTTCAACTCCTAACTAAGCTATAGATTAAAAATTCTGTGTTTTCTATACTTTTCCATCAATAATATTCCATTATATGAATGACATTTTTCAGTTCATTGAAAAGATAGTTTCTTATATGTTGATCCAATATCTAGTAACTTAGCTGATATCCTCGTTATTTTGAAATTGATAACTTGGCTTTATTTTGTAGTTTAAATGCTATGTTGGAAAAAGGAGGGAAAACTGCAGTTAATAAAGATATGTATCTTTATTATATGTAGTATATACACATATATCTTAAATTAAATTGTTTAGGATTTGCTATCTCTTATTTCTAAACAAAACTAAAATCAAAATGTTGTCTCTCAAGAAAACTTCTACCTTACATCTGCAGAGGAATGAATTTGTAAATGCTAACTAGTTAATTAGTCAAAAGAGTGCAAATAAAAAATGTAGTGGTGCCTTTCTGTTGAAAAATTTAAAAGCCTGATTAGTAAAAATATAACAGGAAAGATATCCTGTGGTATCCTAATGAGTTTTCAGTTGGAACTAGACAGATATTCAGCCAACATGTAAATGTAAGATTATTTTTCTTCAGTAGTGATATCTGTTTATATTTCTGTCTGGCTGCTTTTGTGTATATTTATGCACATGTCTGTGTATTAAAAATGTGAAATAAAAACCTAAATGTAATTGGGGGATAGCTCAAATTTGAATAGGATTTGGATAAGTACAATCACAATTCAAAATGAAGAGCTTTAAATATCCTTGGAAATAGTGAAGGAAATACACCTTACAATGTTGTCTCAGGAAAACAAAGTCTTTTGTTGTGGTAATCCTTGAAATCCTTTTAAAATCACTTTATAGCTTACCTGACTCTTGTTGGATGAACATATATTTGTGAGAAAATAGAAAATAGTTGGGTTACAGATAAATGTGTGTGTGTGTGTGTGTATGTGTGTGTGTTCATTTAATATACACAGGCAGCTAGATAGGGATAATCACCCCTGTGACTAAATAAGTTCAGGAGAGTGCTGTGCGATTCATAGGCTTTCAAGTATAGCTTGAAGTTTGGTTAGTTTCAGACTATACAGAAAACAAGCATATATACAGTTAATTATACTTACTTGGTGGTAACATTGTGGCTTTTCTTCCAGTGGTATTTTGACCTATTATTTTTAAGCCAATAGCTGATATTTCAATAACAAAATCATTCCTTCTCTCAGTCCTTTGTAAGGTTGTACAGTATTTTGGAAAGTATATTACACATGTCTCCACAAAAGTATGTGCTCTTCAATTATATTTTTAAAAAATCTAATTTTCCCACATTGCAACCATTGTAAATTAAACAACAATTAACTATAGCTTATTTCCTTTGTGTTTCTCAGCACTGATGTAGGAAGTGTTAACAAAAAGCCATGTGTTTTATTTTGGGTTATTGTAAAAAAAATCAGTCTATAAACATTTTAATTGTTTTTGAAAGTACATCATGTAACATTTTGAAAGTCACTACATATATTTATAGATCAGAAACTCTTGGCAATCTATCTCCCTCAGTGTTCATTGTAGGAAGACAAAAGGAGACCACAGCTGACATGTTGCCATTCTGTTTTGACATTTATTCATAATGGCCATAGCTAGTACTCAGGAAGCTAGTTGTACCTCCACTTTGTTTAACAATATGTAGATTGTATTTCAATTGCAAATGTTTTTTATCCTTCCAGGTATAAGCTATATCCCAGCTTTTGTCTGTGAGATGTTCAACAAAAGAGAATAGAAGAGTAGGTATGAAATTTGAAAACAGGAAGAGTAGAGCTAACAGATGATCTTTTGTGTTCAGCTTCCTCCAGAAAATAACTATATTTTAAAGAGCAGAGAAAGTTAAAAGGCATTATAACTAGTTTATCTCATTTCATCTGAATATATTTCTGCTACTTACAAAAAGAAAATTTTTTTTAGGGCCTAGTGACTCACAAGTGCCTGTAAGACCAGCTTCAGCGATCTAACATTTTTGGCTTCCATGGGCACCAACAACAATCACATGAATATTCCCAAACATTGACTCATACACATATAGATAATTAAAAATAATAATATGTCTTTAATCAGTTTGCTGTAGGTATAGAAATTTATTTTTAAGCATTCTGTTTTTTTCTTTAGATATCTGTGTGTACTTTTATGTCAGTATTTTGCCATTTTAAATTTTATTATTGTTTATCTTATAAAAGATCCTGCTATTTAGCCCAGTCTAGTTGGGAATTCCTGAATTCCTGCAATCCTCTTGCCTAAAGGCTAGACTGCCATGAATCACCATACTATTATCCTCCATCTGAGTAATCAGAGTATCATGCTATCAGCCTCAGTGCTGGACTGTTGTCATGGAGAACCATGCCTAGTAATGAAGCTGTCTTGATAACTAGCACAAATATAATGATTTATGCTAGTATCATAATTATTTATGTTCTGTTACTTTTTTTTGGTAAAGGTGTATGTGGTAATTTAGAGTATTTTATAGATTCCAACAAAATTTGGGATTGTTTTATGATTTCCTTTTTAGTATTAAATTTTCATTTTAATTGAAAACATTAATAAATTTTTATCCTCTTAGAAAACAAATTGGCAAACAACACAAACAAGAACAAAACAACAGCCACAACACACACACACACAATACACACACACACACAAGAGCATAAAAACACAAAATCAGAAAATAATATATTAAAAAAAAGAGCATCAACACAAAAATGTTCAAAGAAAACCATGTGAGAGAGAAATCATATGATAATTTGTTTGAGGTGGCATCCACTACTGAGCTTTAGATCTACATTTACTTACCACTAGGTAATCTCATTGGAGTATCCATTGGAGAACATGAGCTTTTATTTGCATGTGGATATCAATTGAAAATAGTTTCTTGTTATGAATGAGATTATTTTTTATAATTTCTTTAATAAATAACAGTGTTATAGTGCATAATGGACCTGAACCTGGAAAATACTTTGGGTAATGTATAGAATTGAACAATGAAAATTCACCCAATTATTTAATGTGTGCCTTTGCGCTGTGTTACATTACTTCTTATCTTATTAGTATTTTATATTTTTTGTGAAAAGCTTCCACATATTCAGTTAAATTGAGTCTTACATATTTTAATTAATTTTTATTGTCAAATTTTATAAATGTAAACAACATTTTGATAATAATCATCCCCCTCTCCTTGACTGAACTTTTCCCCTTTTAACCCTTACTCCTACTAACATCATAGCCTACTTTTTGTTTTACAAGTCAAGAAATCCAATTTGTATGGATTTGCAGTCATAGGTGTTGGGTATAGAGAGCACAACATTAAAAAAAATTGACTCTCTTTCCTCCAGTAGTCTTAAACTATCAATAGTTACTGATTATTGTTTGGGTACTTATGAACCCTGAGCCTCTACATGTTGACTGGCCTAAATTGTGCAGGTATTAAACATATTTTTAAACATTTTAATCATCTTGTTGTTTTTATAAATTAAATTGCTTTTGTGATTTCTGTGTTAGATAACTTACCATTTACACAGAACAAAACTTATGACCTTTTGTAGTGGCTTGAATAAAAATGGCCTCCATGGTTTCATATACTTGAATGCTTAGACATCACGGAGAGGCACTACTTGAGAGCAATAGTATTAGATGTGGCCCTGTTTGAGAGAGTGTATCACTGGGAGTGGGTTGTGAGGTTTCAAAAGCCCATACCAGCCAAATCTCTCTCTCTCTCTCTCTCTCTCTCTCTCTCTCTCTCTCTCTCTCTGCCTGTGTAAAATTCAGGTCTCAATTACTGCTTTATTGCATTCCACATGCTGAGAATGCTCCCTGTGTTGATGCTAATGGACTAATTTTCTGAGACTATAAGCAAGTACTCAATTATATGCTTTCTGTTATAATAGTTGCCTTGGTCATGCTGCCTTCAATGACTGGCCCAACTTGAGAACCACCCCATGGGAGAAAGCCAACCATTGTCACTATTAATGATACTCTGCTATGTTTGCAGACAGGAGTTTAACATAACTGTCTTCTGAGAGGCTTAATACAGCAGCAGATGAATAAACACATAGCCAAACAATAGCTGAGCTCATGTAATTCTATGTAAGATTGAGAGGAAAGATGGAAGAATAAAGGGTGACTGAATGGGGGTCTAGAACTTCATAAAAAGACCTACACAGCCAACTAATCTGTGCCCATGTAGATTCATCGAAACTGAACCATCAACCAAAGGGCATGCATAGGCTGGACCTAGACCCTCTGCACATATGTTGCAGATGCCCATCTTGGTTAACATTTGTGTCCCATCAAAAAAGGAGTAGGGGTGGTCTCTGACTCTATTGTGTGCCTCTGGTATCTTTTTTCCTAGCTGTGCTGCCTTGTCAGGCCTCAGCAAGAATGTATGCACTTATACCTGCTGCAACTCGAGGTGCCAGGATGGGTTGATATCCCTTGGGGTATTCCCCTTCTATGTTAAGAAGGAGAGGGGTTATGGGGGAGGCTGAGTGAGAGTGGGACTGGTGTCAGAGGAAGGAGGGATTGGATCAGCCTATAAAGTGATATAATAAATAAATAAAAGAAAAAGGACAGAGACTAAAACACCTCGTTATATTAATTTCATATATGACAACTATACTGAATTTTTCTACTCATTTAAATAGTTCCATTTTGGGTGAGATGTTGGTTCATTTCATTCAGGAATTGACAATTTTACTATCTGTCCTCCACTTTGAGGTCATTGTTGTTACTGGATTTACTGCACTGGTTAGAGCTTCCAAAATTATGCTGAGTGTTAATGGTGAAGCAATCTTTAGGATTTCTTGATATAAATTTTCATCTTTGAAATACAAAGGAAACAGAACAGGCCAGTCAATGTGTCAGTTTCTTGAGAGATTCAAAGTATTGAGGAAATTACATTTCAAAAAATCATACAATAAATTATCACAGAGCAGTTTTTAAACAAAAATAATGTGTTAAATTATATAGTAAGTATAAAATACTGCAAATCAGAGGGTACTTTTAGAAATCAAAGTCTAAAATGAACCCAGTAGATATAGAAAGCATGAGGAAGAAAGTGAAGACTAGTAAGGCATGGTGGCTCATGCCTTTTATCCAAGCACTCAGAGAAACAGATGCAGACAAATCTGCTGTTCTACAAAGTGAGTGTAGGACAGCAACCGCAGAGAAACACTTGAAGAAGAAGAAGAAGAAGAAGAAGAAGAAGAAGAAGAAGAAGAAGAA
>OU015750.1:62577287-62605584 GCA_907169655.1 Acomys percivali
GTTATACAAGAAGACTCTATTACTGGCTGGAAACTTACCAGATGAACTAAGCTTTGTCTGAGATCGACCTGAGTCCAATTTTCCATCACTGGGATTGCAATTATATCTTCATATTTGGCCTCATAAATGTGAGTCATTAGAATATATTTATATTTCCTTTTGTTCATATAGCAAACATATTATTGACTAAGCTATCTTTCTTTCTAGCCAACAATTCTTTTAAAAGAAATGTTTTGATGTATAATTAAAATATTTTCTATACTTAGGTTACAAAGTATTTTATAAATGCCTTATTTCCATATGGACTTCAGGACATAGTATGAAATAATAATCTTAATAGAAATCATGACATATATACCTATACACATGCACATGAAAAATAAATGAAGAGAGGATTGTCTAGCTTTTTATTATTTTTAAGGTTATTTGTATCAACAATGTAACTGAGAGCATATTTTTAAAATTAAACTTTTATTATAATTGGAAGGCATGTCTACATAGTAGAGAGGAAGCATACTTAGCTCAGCAAAAATGTCCTTGCCAATTATACATAAGACCCTGGGTTCCATCATAAATAGGGTGAATAGAAAAGAAGTGAGTTTGTTGTATATATGCGTTTGTGATTCTTTTCAGTGTATGATTAGCTTTTATTTGGGTTTTGTACTATTTCTTACTTCCTAGCATACTTTCTTATGCTTCACATTTATCCTACTTTCCTTTTTATTTGTGAAGATATAAGAAAGTAAAAATTCTTTAAAATCCTGCATTCTGGTTTAACGAGGCAAAGTAACTAAGAACATGGAGTTAAATACGTGAAGAAAAAATTGTATAATTTTTCTTCTTCATATATATATATATATATGTATATATATATATATGTATATATATATTACTTACTTAAAACAATTTTTAAATTTAAATATATTTTAATCATATAATTTTCCTTCCAGAAGTCCTTTGAACCAAAATCAATCAAAAGATATGAGGAAGGATACTACATACTCATGAAATAAAAAGTCAACCAAGATGGCATTACAGTTGTGAACATCTATGCCCCAATATAAGGGAACCGACATTTGTAAAAGAAACACAAATAAATTTTAAACAGCACATTGATCTCCACACATCAAAAATGAGAGACTTCAACACCCCTCTTTAACCAAAAAATGTCAATGAAATAGAAGGTAAACAAAGAAATACTGAAACTAAGCAATGTCATGAATCAAATGTATCTAACAGATATCTACAAAAAATTTCAACCAAATACAAAAGATTATAATTTCCTCTCAGCACCTCCTGGAGCCTTCTCCAAAACTGACCTTATAGTAGGTCACAAAGCAAGCCACAACAGATTCAAGAAGATTGAATTAATACGTTGTATCCTATCATACCTCCATGGACTTCACCAAAAACAGAAATAACAAAAAGCCTACACATGTAGGGAAACTGAACAACTCTCTACTCAATGACAAGAGGGTCAGGGAAGAAGTAAAGGAAGAAATTAGAGACTTCTTAAGATTGAATGAAAATGAAGGTTAAACGTACCCAAATTTACAGGACAAATTGAAACCATTTCTAAGAGGAAAGTTCACAGCTTTAAGTACCTTCATAAACAGATAGGAAAAATTTTATACAGGCAACTTAATGACACATATGGAAGCCTTAAAAAATATAAGTGAAAAGGAGCAGAAACACCCAAGAAAATTAGATGGTGGAAAATTCATGACTGATATCAATAAATTAGAAACAAATAAAACAGTTCCACTAATTAACAAAACCAGGAGATGATTCCTTTGAGAAAATCAACAATATAGACAAAACATTATCAGAACTAACTAAAAGGCAGAAAGACACTATTCAAGTAAACAAAATCAGTAATGAAAAGAGAGCTATAACAGCAGACACTAAAAAAATACAAAGAATCATTAGGTGTTACATCAAAACCTTGTATGACACATAAAATTTGAAAATCTAAAGGAAATGGACAACTTTTTTGATGGATTCCATTTTCCAATGTTGATTCATGATCAGAAAAAAAGCATGGGCTGGTAGAGATAACACTTTGCCTTAAAAAAAAAAAAAAAGAACCCAGGTGGTAGTGTCATACATTGTTAGTCCTAGCACAGAGCTCTCAGAAGTCACAAGAAGATGGATCTCTGTGCATTTGAGAACAACCTGGTCTACAGAGTGAGTTAGAAGAAATCCTAGGATATACACACAAAGAAACAAAACAGAATTATGACTGGTCTAAACAGAATTAGATGTAAAATGTTTCTTATTGGTATTCTGTTAAGTTCATAGATCAGTGCTTTGATCAGAAATCATTAATGAAACTTCCTGCTATAGCAGGTAGGAAAAAAATAGAGAGAACTCAGCAGCAGACAATGTGAAGAGTGAGACTGTGGAACACACAGCTCTAGGTGGAAAGTTTCCATCAAATTTTTCCCCTCAGAGCTGATATATCCCTGTTGAAGAAGAGTCAGAAAGAGTGCAAGAGCCAAAGTAGGTACAAGACACCAAGAAAACAAAGTTCTGTAAACATGAACAAAGCTCATACGAACTCAAGAGACAGGCATCAATCAAAGGGCCTGACTAGGTCAGCACCACATCTTCTGCAAGTTTAGTGTCTCTGGTTTTATGTTGAAGTCTTTAATCCACTTGGACTTGAGTTTTGTGCATGGTGAAAAATATGGGTCTAATTGCATTATTTTACATGTGGACATCCAGTTAGACCAGCACCATTTGTTGAAGATGCTACCCTTTGTTCATTGAATAGATTTGGCTTCTTTGTCAAAAATCAAGTGACCATATGTGTGTGGATTCATCTTTGCATCATCAATATGATTTCAATGATCCACCAGCCTATTGCTGTGCCAGTACCATGCTTTTTTAATTACTGTTACTTTATAGTATAGCTTGAGATCAGGTATACAGAATCCTCCTGAGGATCTTTTATTGTACAAGATTGTTTTAGCTATTCTGGGTTTTTTGTTTTTCCATATGAAGTTCAGAACTGAACTTTCAATGTCTTTAAAAAATTGTCTAGGTAATTTGATAGGGATTGCATTGAATCTGTAAATTGATTTTGTTAAGATGGTCATTTTTACTATAAATTCTCCTGATCCACAAGCAAGGAAGATCATTCTATCTTCCTATGTCATCTTCCATCTCTTTCTTCAGTGTTTAGAATTTTTTTTTCAAAAAAGTCCTTCACTTGCTTGGTTAGAGTAACTGTAAATACTTTATATTGTTTGTGGCTAATGTGAAGGATGTGGTTTTCCTAATTTCTTCCTCTGCATGCTTGTCATTTGTATATAGGAAGGCTACTGACTTTTTTTCAGTTAATTTTGTATCCAACCAATTTGCTGAAGGTGTTTATCAGCTATAATACCTGTCTGGTAGAATTTTGTACACTATCATATCATCTGCAAATAGGGATAGTTTGACTTCCTCCTTTCCCATTTGGATACCCTTGATCTCCTTTTGTTGTCTTATTGTTCTGGATAGAACTTTCAGTACTATATTGAAGAGATGTGGAGAGAGTGGGCAGTCTTGCCTTGTTCCCAATTTTAGAGGAATTTCCTTAAGTATCTGACCATTTAATTTGATTTTGGCTATAGGCTTTCTACACATAGCTTTTATTATGTTGAGGTATGTGCCTTGTACCCCTGATCTCTCCAAAACTTTAAACATGAATGGGTGTTGGATTTTATCAAATGCTTTCTTTGCATCTAAGGAGATGATCATGAGGTTTTTTTATTTTCAGTTTGTTTATATGGTGGATTACATTGATGGATTCCCATATATTAAACCATCCCTGCACATCTGGAATGAAGCCTACCTAGTCATGGTTAATGATACCTTTGATGTGTTCTTGTATTCATTTTGCAAGTATTTTATTGAGTAATTTGCATCAATGTTCATAAGAGAATTGGCCTGAAATTCTCTTTCTTTTTTAGGTCTTTGTGAGTTTTAGGTATCAATGTGACTATGGCCTCATAGAATGAATTTGGCAATGCTCCATCCATTTCTATCCTTGGAATAGCTTGTAGAATATCGGTATTAGCATGTCCTTGAAGGTCTGGTAGAATTCTGCATTGAAGCCACCTGGCCCTGGGCTTTTTTTTTTTTTTTTTTTTTTGGTTGGGAGACTATCAATGAGTGCTTCTATTTCTACAGGAGAAATCAGACTATTTGGTTTGTTTATCTGTTCTTCTCTCAATTTTGATCAAGAATTGGAATTGATCAAGAAAATTGTCCATTTCCATCAGATTTTCAAATTTTGTGGCATATATGCCTTCGAAGTAGGATCTTATGATTCTTTGTATTTCTTCCATGTCTGTTCTTATGTCTCCCTTTTCATTTCTGATTTTGTTGATTTGGATACTGTCTCTCTGCCTTTTAGTTAGTTTGGGTAACGGTTTGTCTATCTTTCTGGTTTTCTCAAAGAACCAGCCCTTGGTTTTTTTTTATTTTTTAGACTATTCTTTTTGTTTCTAATTCATTAATTTCATCTCTGAGTTGATTATTTCCAGAGGTCTACTCCTCTTAGGTGTTTCTGCTTCTCTTTTTCCTAGTGCTTCCAGCTGTGTTGTTTGCTTGCTAATGTGAGATGTTTCCAATTTCTTTTTAAAGGCACATAGTGCTGTGAATTTTCCTCGTAGCATTGCTTTCAATGTATCCCCAAGATTTGGGAATGTTGTTTCTTCATTTTCATTGAATTTTAGGAAGTCCTTAATTTCTATCTTTATTTCTTCTCTGGCCCAGGTGTCATTTAGCAGAGACTTGTTAGTTTCCATGTATGTGTAGGAATTTTGTTATTTCTGTTGTTGTTGAAGTGCAGCCTAAGACCATGGTGATCTGATAGGATACAAGGTATTATTTCAATCCTCTTGTATCTGTTGAGGCTTGTTTTGTGACCTACTATGTGATCAATTTTGGAGAAGGTTCCATGGGGTACAGAGTAGAAGGTATATTTCTTTTTGTTTGGGTGAAAGGTTCTGTAGATATTTTTTATGTCCATTTGGTTCATGGCATTGGTTCATAATGTTATTTCTTGGCTTAGTTTCTGTTTCAATGACCTGTCTTTCAGTAAGAGTGGGGTGTTGAAGTCAACCACTATTAGTGTGTGGGAATCAATGTGTGGTTGAGGCTTCATTAATAGATCTTTTACAAACATAGGTGCCCTTGTATTGGGAGCACAGATATTCAGAATTGTGATGTGATTTTGGTTGACTTTACATTTAATGAATATGAAGTGTCCTTCCTCATCCCTTTTGATTAATTTTGGTTGAAAGTCTATTTTCTTAGATATTAAAATGGCTATGCCTGCTTACTTCTTGTGACCATTTGCTTGGAAATATTTTTTCCAGCCTTTTACCCTCAGGTAATGTCTATCTTTATTGGTGAGATGTGTTTCTTGAATGCAGAAGGATGTTGGATCTTGTTTATGTATTCACTAAATTAGTCTGTGTCTTTTTATTGGAGAATTGAGACCATTGATGTTGAGAGATATTAATGACCAGTGATTGTTAAGAGTCTTAACTTTGATGTTGGTTCCAGTAGAGTGTTTGTGTGGTTGTGTTTTTGCAATGGTGTTGTTATCTATTTCCTGTTTAGTTTTGGTTGTAGCTTGTCCATTTGGGGTGGAGTTTTCCTTCTAGTTCCTTCAATAAAGCTGGATTTGTGGATAGGTACTGTTTGAATTTGTTTTTGTCATGGAATATTTTGTTTCCTCCATCAGTGGTTATTGATAGTTTTGGTGGATAAAGTAGTCTGGCCTGGCATCTGTGGTCTCTTACGGTTTGCAGGATCTCTGTTCAGGCCCTTCTGGCTTTTATTGTCTCTGCTGATAAATCAGGTATAATTATGATAGGTTTGCCATTAAGCGTTATTTGGCCCTTTTCCCTTGCAGCTTTTAATATTTTTTTCTTTTTTCTGTATATTTTGTGTTTTGATTATTATGTGACAGGAAGTTTTTCTTTTCTGGTCTATTCTATTTGGTGTTTTGTAGGCCTCTTGTATGTTTATAGGTTTCTCTTTCTTTAGATTGGGGAAGTTTTCTTCTACAACTTTGTTGAGAATATTTTCTGTGCCTTGGAATCTGGCATCTTCTCTTTCCTCAATGCCTATAATCCTCAGATTTCTTCTTTTCATGGTGTCCTTGATTTCTTTGATGTTTTGTGTCAGGAATTTTCCAGATTTAGCAGATTGTATCTTGTAGACCTGAGATTCGTTCCTCCATATCTTGGATCTGTTAGAAAGGCTCACCTCTGTGTTGCTCACATTCCTCTCTGAACTCTCATTTTCCCGTTTTTCTTCTGTCTGCGTTTTTTATCATTGAATCCATTTTCAGCTTCAGATCTTGAACTATTTTATTTCTTTCTTTCATCTGATTGTTTGTATATTCCTGAGTTTCTTCCATTGTCTTTTTATAGGCCTTCAGAGCTTGTACAGTTTTATTGATTTCCTTCATCTGGTTGTTTGCATTTTCGTTAATTTTTTCCAGTGCCTCTCTACAAGCCTCTTTTATGTCTTCAACCTGTTTGGCTGCATCTTCCTCCATTTGATTATGAATTTTATTCGTTTCCTCCATTATCATCCTCATTACTAAGGATTTGAGGTCATTTTCTTGTATTTCCATTGTGTTTGAGTTCTCTGGGTTTTCTTTGGGATAGCTGTGATCTGGAAATGCCATATCGTTTTGTGGGGTTTTTCTTTCTTTCTTTTCTTTTTTTTGCATATGATTTTATGCTGTCCTTTTTGGCATCTTGCCATCTCTTTTTTGACAGGTAGCTTCTGGAGTTGGGTGGAGGGAGTCTGGGGATAGATGCACTTGTTTTCTCATGATTTCCCTAGGCTGGAAGCTCTGATGCTTCACTGGTCTGGATGTCCAGAGGCTAGCCCTGTAATTTTGGTCTCTCACAGCCAGTGATCCCCAACTTCCCTGTACTGAGGGTCCTGTAATAGTCTTGGGTCTCTGAATGTGCATTGGGTGTGTGTGGGCCAAAGTGTCCACAGCCTTCTGGGTCCCCATGTAGCATTGGAGCTCTCCAGGGACTGAAGCAGGTCGGGTAGAGGGTGTCTAATTGCCACTCCACTCCCTGTCTCCCTGAGATTTTCTTAGACCTGAAGCTTTGATGCTCCACTGGTATGTGGTTTCTGGTAGTGTTTCAGGACTCAGGCCACTCAAAGAGACCAGATTAGTGTCATGGGGCCCAAACCGCACACTCGCTGAGTCCAGTTCTCGTCTATGGACCCATACACATCTCTGGAGCCAAGTGGGCCTTGGAGCCTAATCTACACACTTAGTCCAGTTAGCACTGAATTCAACCCAGGTCTCAGAACCAAACAGCACTCTGAGCTCTCCAAGTTCAGTTAGAGTCTCAGGGCCCAGGCTGCACACCAAACTTAGCTAGAGTCTCTGGGCCCAAACTGACCACCAAGCTCTGCTAGGGACTCTAGGCCCAAGCTGTGTGCCAAGCTTAGCCAGAGTCTCAGGGCCTGTACTGCCCAATGAGCTCAGCCAGAGTCTCAAGGCCTGCACTTCCTGCAGTGCTCAGTCAGGGACTCTGGACCCAAACTGCCCACTGAGCTCATTCAGGGACTCTGAGCCTAATTAGTGTGCTGAATCCAGCCAAAGTCTCAGAGCCAGGACCACACACCAACCTCAGCTAGGGTCTCTGGGCACAAACCACCTGCCAAGTTCAGCTAGGTTCACTGGACCCAAATTGCCCCCCAAGTTCAGCCAGGGATTCTGGACTCAAACCGCATGCCGAACTCAGCTGGAGTCTCTGGGCCCAAACTCCCCACCAAGCTCAGCCAGGGACTCTAGGCCCAAACCATGCACTGGGCTCAGCTAGAGTCTCAGGACCTGAACCATGTGCAGAGTTCAGCTAGGGACTCTTGTCCCACACTGGGCATTGAATTCAGCCAGGGGCTCTGGGGCCAATACATGCCTAGTCCAGTCAGATTCTGAGGGCTGAGTCCACGCACCAAGCTCAGCTAGAGTCGCTGGCCCCAAAATGCTTGCCAAGTCCAGCTAGGTTGTTGGGCCCAAACCACACGCTGAGCTCATCTAGGGACTCTGGACCCAAACTGTGTGCCAAATTCAGCCAGGGACTGTGGGCCCCAGACTGTACATTGAGACCAGCCTGAGTCTCGGGGCCAGGAACACACACCAAGATCAGCTAAAGTCTCTGGGCCCAAACTGCCAGCCAAGTCCAGCTAGGGACTCTGGGTCCGAACCACACACCGAGCTCAGCTAGAGTCTCAGGAGCTGAACCAGGTTCTGAGTTCAGTTTGGTTCTTAGGACACAAGCCACACTCTGAGTTCAGCCAGGGTCACAGGCCCAAACCACACTCTGAGTACAGCTAGGGTTGCGTGCCCAAATCTTGCACTGAGTCCCTTCTTCCACAGAAATTCCCACAAGTTGCCATGCCAGTCGCCTCTGCCGGAGGGTTCCCAGCTGCAAACCTCAGCCGCTGCCACTGCTGCTCTGGTCCAAGAAAATTCATGTTCCTCCCATGTGCAGCGGTATGCAGGCTTTCTATATTTTAGTGCTTTCAAACTGTGGAATACTCCTGCTGTAGTGGGGTGAGGAGCCTGGTATTCCTGGTTCAGAACTCTGTGCAATTCCCTGAATCATCTACTGGAGCTTCCAAACATGGTCCATGCTGCTTGCTGTCATCTTGGATCCAAAGTGCTCATTTGTTAAAGGCTTGTATACAGTGCCATTTTATATACAGAAATTTAACTATTCTCTTGAAAGAAGTAACAAAAGGATAATTTAAACATCATGACAGTGACAATTTAATATACAATAAAAATACATCTATAATAAGTGGAATTTGTGGAAGGAGGCACTTAACCAACACATTCCCTTTGGTCTCAGCTGTTTTTCCTTCGTAGTAAAGCAACTTCATTTAAGTGTGTCCACTTAAATGTAAAAGGAACTTACATACAAGTATGTTCTATGTTAGTAATTAACCAATTAACAAGTAACAGAATTGATAGTTTAAACAATATGTTATAATTGCTCTTGTCTCGTCTACCTGTGACACAAAAGCCTATGAGAGGAAAAAACGTCTATTTTATGTTGTTTGCTTTTTGATCCCTAAAAAGCATTACAAGAATCTAGGGAAAATATTATTTATCTGACTGTCAATAGATGTGTCTAGTGTGAACTCTAAAATAATCTACTTGCAAGTTCAATAACCCTATGTACATATAGGGTTTTATTATTTACTGAGAAAAAATAACACATATGTGGATTGTCTGGAATGTCTGCTTTGAAAATGCAATTACCAATTTCCTCTTCAACTGTTAGCCACTATATATTTTTACTGATACTGCTGAAATTAAAATAATAGTCTCTTGGCTCATCTTCCAAATTATGCTCTTGTTTCACATGCTTTAATAATAGAATATCCAGAAAAAAACTCATTAAAAGGCAGATTGAGTTTCTCTTACATGCAGACATGAATGTCTTTCCATCTCATTTTTAAAAATTTTAAGACTTCTGATTATTCTTGTGATCCAGATCATTGATTACCTCTTTTAACTCTTTTCTCCTAGTTGCTATATCCAACCATCTATGTCAGCTAAGAAAAGCTTACCATACTTCCACACATATCATCACTTTTTATCAAAAGCACTTTCAAAAGTAGAATTTTGGAATATTTCAATTCTTTGAAAAAACTAAATAATAAGATGATTTTGTTTAATTAGATTAGATCAAAATTTTCCTTGTGATTTACTTATTTTTAGAATTATATAAGAAAATTTATAAGATTTGAAGGTAATTTCTTTTTTACATATACATTTATATTATTAAACATATATAAAATAAATTACATACAGCAAGAAGAACCACAGAACAATCAGGAAGTGTATTCATGTTACATTCATAGTGTTTTGGCTGTTTGTATTTGGTAACCTTGAAGAAAATATTTTCCTATCTCTGTGAGACTAAAAGTCTGAATGTAACTCAATATCTATCATAACTCATCTCTTTCATCTTAAAACATCTTTCTAGACCTAAAAACATCTTAACCGCTAAACAATTAAGCTTAATTGTGAAACTAAGCTATTTGGTCTTCAACCTCATCAGAGACTTGAAGTGGAATAAAATTAATTACCTGAGTAAACAGAAAGTGCAGGTTAGCAGCTTCCAATTTTTAAAAAAAAAATAATGATAGAGACAATTTGCTGTCCAGAGAGGGACCTATAACTCTCTAAAATGTTGGAGCATCTTCTCCAACCTTCTGGCCCAGTATATCTGTCAGACATATTCGTGAGGCAGGAACTACTGAGGACATGCTTTTCCTGTTTTGGCAGAGTATGGTCATTGACTCTGCCTGCAAATAAGATTGCCCAGTATTAGGGAGAATTATATCAGTGGTCAAAATGAGGACATTTTTGCTCAGTGGCTGATTTGCCGTAATTGAAGGCACCTCCATAAGGAAGTTCTTTGATTCTTATCCTCGTCTTTAAGGTAGGCTGGGTGTTGCCAGATGTTAACCTGTTTTGTTGTCAGAGAATCATTAAAACAATATAAACATCTTTAAATGTCATATTATGTATAACTCTGAGGTTTTGAAGACCTCTCTAAATATTTTATCTTATCTGTCTATTAAATAATACTTATCTATTACATCTAGGTTGTATATTCTTGTGATATAAACAGACTAGTAATTGAAAGAACCATGATTTGATCAATTGAAAATTAACTGTCTAACTTACTTATCCTAAACAGCCTGCAGTATGATTTTCAAAGTATTGGGGGTAAGCCTTATATTCTACTTGAGTGGCATGGGTACAATACCACATATTAGAGTAGAAATATATATAATGTATGTGAAGAATAATCTTACTTCTGAATTATATATGAATGTATTAAAATCAAACTTATTTTGCATCAATGTGCAAATTTCTATACCAATGAATTAAAAATAACCTTGTGAGCACAGTTAAGACTTTAAGTTGGAGAGTCAACTCAATAATCAACTTTTTGTCCTATCTTCCCTATACATTTCTATATTCTCCCTTCTTTCTTTTCAGCCCCATCTCAAAACCTAAGAAAGAAAGATAAAGGAAAAGAGAGATATCTCTGTGCATAATCTTTTTTTCCTATCTTGGTAAAACCAACTTTCACTGAAAATAAGCACCTAAAGCCCAAGAAAACAACCAACAACCTAACCAACCCCCTTAAGGGAAATGGAGTGTAATTCTCTTAGGATTTCTTCTGCCTGATTTGAAATGAATAATACCTTTGTAGTGGGAACAATTGGGGAAATTGTTTAACAAGGTAGGAATATCATTTGTGGTACAGTTTATAGATGCTGAGAACTTCCAGACTTAATTAAAGTCCTGTGTGTGACAGTCTGAAATGCTGTACCAAATGGTACCAGAAGCTTTTTTCAAAACTGTCTTTGTAGCTGTCCTGTTCTGATGGAGAATACCAACAGAATCACTTAGTGCTGGAACATGAAAGATGTGGGATATCACTATCCAGCAGGCTGAAAGAAATGAATCCTATCAGGTCTGGTCCAGCTTAAAAGTCCAGTTCTTTTGTTCTGAAAACATATACCTGTACATGGTCCTTATACCATCTTAAAATTATAAGTATATGAGGTGTGCAAGGTGCACACAGCAATTAAGGCTAGTTCTCTGCTCTTTGTAAGTGCAGAAGAAAGACATCTGTAAATCTTTATTCATGCCATACAAAGAAGCGCATCTAGTCCTAAGTCACATGTATTCTGTAATCAATATGAAGCTTTGACTATGCATACATATTCATGTCTCAGCCTGCCTCAGAGTTATTCCCATGTAGTGAGATTAGGAATATAAATTTCCTGCTTGTTTTGCAGTTTTAATTTTTTTTATATCCTGACTATAGTCTCCTCTCTGATGACTTCCAAATACCACCATCCCTCCATCATAGCCTCTCCCTTCATCCCTCATTCCCCATAACCTCCCTCCCCCAGCCCTCAGAAAGTATGTCCCTCCTCCCCTAATATCTGATTTCAGCTCCTAAGTCTCTTCTGGACGACATGTTTCCTCTTCCTCTGTGGTCTGAAAAGTCTACCCAGACTAGGGGAAATGATCCACATTGGTGCAGCACAGTCAATGTCAGAAGTAGTCCCTCTTCCCCATATTGTTAGACCCACAAGGAGACTATGCTGTCTATGTGCTACAATTGAGCTGACTGTCTAGGTCCTCCTCATGCATGGTCCTTGGTTGATGCTTCAGTCTCTGAGGCAACTCTCTCCTCTGTCCAGATTTTTAAGTGTATATTTTATTTATTTTAATTTACTCATTTTACCTCCGAATTGTTATCCCCCACCTTCTTATATTCCCATTGCCACCCTACCCTGTATCCTCTGCATATTCTCCTCCCCTAGACATCTGGAGACAGCCTATCCTCTGATTAGCCTGCATTTTCTTCCACAGTGTGCCCACTAGGCTGTCTTGCCAGGAAGCAGTGGCTAAACAGTAGGTCCCCAAGTGCATGTCAGAGGTTCAGCAGAAAATGGAGGGGGGAGGAATGGGAGAATACAAAGGATGGGATAACAACTGAGATGTAATATGAATAAATTAATAAAATATATTAAAAATAAAAAGAGGGTCTTTGGTCTTTGCATGCATTGTCCTTGACTGGAGCATCAGTTTGTGGTAACCCCCAATTGTGTCATGATCCACAGGGCATGATGGTCTCACTGTGGAGCTTCTGCTCCCTCCTAGCCCTTCCATTCCCCCTTTCATACATGCAAATCTCAGTACTCTGCCCAGTGTCCAGATTAAAGTATTGGTAACTGTCCCGATCCACCTCTGGGTGGAATTTCTCAGAGGACATCGATGTTTGGCTAAAATCAACTTATAAATGAATATATTCCATGTATATTTCAGGTCTGGGTTATCTCACTTAGGATGACCATTTCTAGTTCCTTCCATTTGCCAGAAGTTTTCAAGATTTCCTTGTTTTTAGTAGTTGAGTAATATTCCATTGTGTACCACAGCTTTCTTAGCCATTCTTTGGTTGAGGGACATTTAGCTTGTTTCCAGATTCTGGCTATTATGAATAAAGATGCTATAAGCAAATGTCCATATTGTATGGTGGAGCATCTTTTGCAAATATGCCCAGGAGTGGTATAGCTGGATCTTGGGGTAGAACTATTCCCAGTTTTCTGAGAAAGTGCCAGATTGATTTTCAAAATGGTTGTACAAGTTTGCACTCCCACATCCTTGCTAGCATGTGTTGTTACTTGAGTTATTTGTCTGCCGTTCAGATAGGTGAGAGATGGAATCTCAAAGTCATTTTGACTGCATTTCCCTGATTATTAGTGATGTTGAGTACTTCTTTAGCTGTTTCTCAAGCATTTTATATACCTCTCCTGAGAATTCTCTTTTTAGCTCTTTACCCATTTTTTAATTGGACTATTTGATTTGGCTGTTTATCTTCTTGAGTTCATTATGCATTTAGACATTAAACCTTTGTTGGATGTCGTGTTGTTTAAGATCTTTTCCCAATCTGTAGGCTGTCACTTTCTTCTGGTGACAGTGTCTTCTGCCTTAGGGAAGCTTTTCAATTTCATGAGGTACCATTTATTAATGCTTGATCTTAGAACATGAGTTATTGGTGTTCAAGGAGTTGTCTCTTGTGCCAATGAGTTCCAGCCTCTCTCCCACATTTTTTGTAACATATTTAGTGTATCTGGTTTTACATTGAGGTCTTTAATCCATTTGGACTTTAATTTTGTTGAGAGTGATAAATATTGGTCTATTTCTGGTTTTATTTTTTTTATTTAATTTTTCTTTCCTTTTGTTTTTTTTTAACAAATAGACATCCAGTTAGACAACCATCATTTCTTGAAGATGCTGTCTTTTTTCCACTGTATGGTTTTGACTTCTTTGTCAAAATCAAATGACCATAGGTGTATGGATTAATTTATTTCTATGACAGTACCATGCAATTTTTATTACTGTTTCTCTTTAGTACAACTTGAGATCAGGAATGGAGATTCCTCTGGAAGGTCTTTATATATATATGGATTTCTTAGCTATCCTAGGCTTTTTGTTTTTCCATGTGAAGTTGAGAAATGAGCTTTCGAGTTCTTTAAAATATTGTGTTTGTATTTTGAAAGGGATTTCATTGACTCTGTTGATTGCTTTTGATAGGATGGACATTTTTACCATGTTGATTCTCCCAATCCATATGCATGGGAGATCTTTCCATTTTCTGATATGTTCTTCAATATCTTTCTACAGAGACTTGAAGTTTTTTTTTTATATATCTCTTTCACTTGCTTAGTTTGAGCTACAGCAAGATACTTTATATTATTAGTGGCTATTGAGAATAGTGTTGTTTCCCTAATTTCTTTCTCAGCCTATTTGTCATACAGAAGGTTGGCTGATTTATTTAAGTTAATTTGTATCCCTACACTATGCTAAAGTTGTTTATCAGCTGTAGGAGTTCCTTGGTATAATTTTAGGCCTCCCTTATGTATACTATCGTATCATCTCTGACTAGTGAAATTTTAGCCTTTTTTAAATTTTTCCTATTTGTATCCCCTTGAAATCTTTTAGCTGTCTTATTACTCTAGCTAGGACTTCAAGTGCCATATTGAAGAGAAATGGAGAAAGTGGACAGCTTTGTTCTTTCCTTTATTTCAGTGGAATTGATTTACGTTTCTCTTCATTTAGTTTGATGTTGACTATAGGCTTGCTCTATAATGCCTTTACTATGATTAGGAATGTACCTTGTATCCCTGATCTTTCTAAGAATTTTTAAATGAAAGGGTGTTGGATTTTGTCAAATGCCTTTTCAGCTTCTAAAAAGATGATCATGTGGGTTTTTTCTTCGGTTTGTTTATCCCTGCATGCCTGGTATGAGGCTGTTTATTCATGATGAATAAAATTTTTGATGTGATCTTCGATCTGGTTTGACAGAATTTTGAGTATTTTTGCATCTATATTGATAAGAGGAATTGGTCTGAAATTGTCTTTCTTTGTTGTGTCTTTGTGTGGCTGAGGTATTAAGATGATTGTGGCTTCATAGAGTGAGTTTGGTAATTATCCTTCTTGCCCCCCCCCTTTTTTTGAGACTTTTGATGACTCCTTCTATTTCTTTAAGGGATATAGGACTGTTTAATTTGTTTATCTGATCTTTATTCTACTTTGGTAAGTGGAATTTATGAAGGAAAATTTCCATATTATTTAGATATTCAAATTTCGTGGTATATAGCTTTTATTTTATTTTATTTTTAACATATTTTATTAATTTATTCACATTACATCTAAAATTTTATCCCATCCCTTCTATCCTCCCATTCTTCCCTCCCTCCCATTTTCACCTTACTCCTCTCCCCAGTAAGACCTAATGATTCTTTGGATTTCCTCAGTATCTGTATTTATGTCTCTTGTTTGATTTCTGACTGTGTTAATTTGGGTAATCTCCCTTTGCCTGTTAGTTAGTTTGGCTAAGTGTTTGTTTATCTCGTTGATTTTCTCAAAGAACCAGTTCTTGGTTTCATTGATTCTTTGAATTGCTTTGTTTGTTTGTTTGCTTGCTTGCTAGCTTTTTTCTAGTTTATTGAATTGCTGTTTGTCTTCTTACCTTTTCTTTTATTTATCTGCTGAGAGTGCTTGAGATTTCTAAGCTGCCAGACACAGTGGTGGTGAGTACCTCTGGAAGGAAGGTGCTTCATATACTGGATTGGCAGCCACTGTCCTCCTGGATCTAGAGTCATCCAAGCTCTGCCACTTAGGATCCATGATTTGTAGGATTCCTCTGGCTGCTTGTTTTCCTCAGAGAAATCAGCCACAGAGTAGAACAGTGGTTTGGATGCCAGAATACTCTGTTGCTTCCACTGTGTGGGTCCTTTGTTCTGCAGGGGAACAACCCTGCTCCAGTACTAAAATGAGTGCAGTGTGCTTGAAGATTGTGGTTCCCAAGCCTGGGGTAAGTCTAGCTGTGGTAGGTGTGAGGTTGGGGGAGGGATAGGGGACTTTTTTTTATCCTACTCACTTGTTTAGTTTGAGAAATTCCCAAGACTTGGTTTTGGATACTAGGCCATTAGCTCGTCTGTTTTGCTGTGATGCCCTGCTACCCTACTCTGCTGCAGCCTCCTCAGCAAACTCTCTTTTCCTCAGGGGATCCAGACTCTCTCTTGCATTCTGAGGAGTACAGGGTGTTCAAAGTTTGTGTCTTCTGAACCAGAAGTTGTTCAGTTGCAATGAGGGGGGAGCTTAGTGCTCCTTGTTGTTCCCTTTAGTTTCTCAGCCTCTGCTACTCTGCCCTCTAGACATGGTCCATACTGTGCACTGCCATTTTGTCCCTCTTCAAGGTGATTTATATATTGGCATTCTAAAAGGATTTTGACTTCCAGTTTCTCAGTAAAATTAATTTAAATACTTTGTCAGAAAAGTATTATTAGAGTAAAGTCTTGCTGGAGAAAAAATTAAAATGTAGCTTTCTAGAATCAAATTATATTTTTGCTTTGTCTGTTCTAGAAATAATATCTATCAATCATTTCATATAAGTGATGTGAGGATTGAGTTGCTGCATATTCCTTAAATATTCAACTTTATTGTTTGCATATGGATAAAATCACTATTATATAAGTTTTTATTGCCACATAGTAGCCATTTTATTACCATTCATGAATAAGACATGTGTTCATTTTTTATCATTCAGGTAAATAAATGAAAGTATCAGCGTACAAGCTTATGTGAAAATTCTCATTCTTTTGATAATATCAACATTTTCAGGATACTGAATGACAATTACTTTTGTAAAAAACTAACCACCTTAGCTTTTTCCTATAGGGGATTTCAGTGTCACTGTCTGTGTAAAAGTAGGAAATTAAAGTGTAACAAAAATAATCTTATCAGATGGTTATTATATGATTACAAACATGTTCGTGTTATGTGGATTGCTTCAAATCAAGTTTTTCAAAAATATGTTTAAAATTGTATATATTAGAATATTATTCCATAAACTGATCTTTCAGAGCATCTTCTTTATCCTATAAGATACTGCCCATCTTCAGACATTAGTGGAAATATATTGGATATTCAAGAGTATCCTAGGAGGGCTTGAAGGGAGGGAAAAAGGAGGAACAATGTAATTATATTAATGTGAAAATTAATGTTATTTTGGTAGTAATTATTTCAGACTAAGTATTAATAATTGATTATGATGTAGATTTGAAGTTGTGATGAAGGTCAAGTTGTAATCAAGATTTCTGAACATAATTTAAATGTTTTCATTGTCATGAAATGGTCCAATTTTTACACATTTTTCTGCTTTTAATTTTTAATATTTTTATTACCCAATACATTGTTACATTTTCATAAATTTCTTGATGATTTGTTAATTAGCTTTTAAGAATTAGTCATCCTAAAAGGGATGAGATAACAATTGAGATATAATATGAATAAATTAATAAAAAATATTTTTAAAAAATTAAAAAAAGAGTTATTCATCAGTCTTTAAGACTCAACTTTATATATGAGAGTTTGTGTGCATTTCAAGCACAGTCAGTCTCTATTTTAAAAAAATGTTTACTGTGTTTTTTATATTTTTCCCGCAAAGTCAGATAAGTCTGACATCCCAAGTTTGGTTGGGATCTATGTAAATGTGGCAAGAAAAGATTGACTAGATTTTACCTTCTGACCTCCACATATAATTTATGGCATTGACATACTCACTACCCACATATACAAAAAAAGTAAGAAAAATTAATGTATTTCATGCTTATTTACTTTCATAATGTATATTCCTTTTTAACTGTTGAATTAGTGTTAGGGGTTGGTCTGGTGAAGTGTTTTCAGATGCTGAATTTTGTGCCTTGAACTCTGGTTGCAGTCCATAAGTGAGTATTGTGACATTCAATGATTATTGTGTATTAACATTTCTCCCCAGTTATCGCTGACTTTCCTTGTTTTTCAAAGCTGAGTAGTATTCCATAGTGTAAATGTACCACAGACTCTTTATCCATTCTTCAACTGAGGGACATTTAGGCTGTTTCCAGTTTCTGCCTATTATGAATAAGGCTGCTATGAACATGTTGCACTTATGTCCTGGTTGTGTGGTGGAGCATTTTATGGGTATATTCCAAGGAGTGTAATAGCTGGGTCTTGAGGAAGCTCTATTCCCAGTTTTCTGAGAAAGCACCAGATAGATTTCCAAAATGGTTGTAAAAGTTTGCATTCCCACCAGCAATGAAGGAGTGCTCCTCTTTCTGCACATCCTCACCAGCATGTTGTGTCACTTGAAATTTTTATCTTAAGCCATTCTGATGGGTATCAGATGGAATCTCAGAGTCATTTTGATTTGCATTTCTCTCATGACTAAAGACATTCAATATTTCTTTAAGTGTTTCTCAGCCATTCGATATTCCTCTGTTGAGAATTCTCTGTTTAATTCTGAGCCCCATTTCCCAATTGGGTTATTTGGTTTGGCACTGTTTAATTTCTTGAGTTCTTTATATATTTTGTATATTAGACCTTTGTCAGATGTAAGGTTACTGAAGATCTTTTCCAAGTTTCTGGGCTGTCACTTTGTTTTGTTGACAACGTCTCCTGCCTTACAGAAGCTTCTCAGCCTCATGAGGCTCCCATTTATTAATTGTTGATCGTAAGGCCTGGGCTGTTGGTTTTCTGTTCAGGAAGTTGTCTCTTGTGCCAACGTATCCTAGGCTTTCACTATGGAATACTACTCAGCTATTAAAAACAAGGAAATGCCAAAATTTGTGAACTAATGGATGGTACTAGAAATCATCGTAATGAGTGAGATAACCCAGAAGCAGAAAGACTTGTATGATTTATACTCACTTATAATTGGGCACTAGCCCAAAAAGCATCTCCCACGAAAGTCTTCACTTACCAGGAGAAAGGGATTGATGTGAGGACATCCTACTGGGACTCTAGGGAAAAGAAATATAGGAGATGGGGAAATACAAGGATCCAAAGGGTCCTAGAAACCTACAAAAAAAACATCGTGATTTGGGAAGATTGGGTCCCAAGGAGCTCTGCTTAAACGATTGCACTAACCAAGGAAAATATAATACTCTGATGTACCCAATGGACAGGACACTCTCCACAGTTATATAAAGAGCTGCAACTGACTCTGTCATGAACTCTGGTGCTCCATATTTGACCACCTCCCCTTGGTAGGGAAGCTTAATGGCACTCAAAGAAAGAATAAGCAGGCTACCAAGATGAGACTTGATAGCCTATGACCATATATGGAGAAGGGGGTCAGCCTTGGTCTTAGACCTAGTGGAGGGGAATAGGGTTAAAGTGGGAGGGAGGGAGAAATGGGAGGATACAACTGATGGGTTAACAATTGAGTTCTAATCTGAATAAATTAATAAAATTAAAATAAAAAATAAAAATAAAACAAGCTGATTGCCTGATAGCTGAGGCAGGAAATAAGGTGGTGGGACTTCCAAGAAAAATATGTGAATTCTATGATACAGTGATTGGGGAATGAGGTAGACAGATATATGAAATTGAGGAGAGATAAACAGCTATGTAACACACATAGAATAGGATAAATGTGTAATTTAAGTTTTTATGTAGCTGAAGAATGAGTCAAAGCTTATACCATAGACAGTTATTCGTAAAATAATAAAGTGACAGAGTCATTATGTTGGGAACTGGGGCCCAGCCACAACAACAAAAAATGTTGTGACAAATGAATTTTTACAAATTAGCTTATTTACTTTAGGTAACTTATTACCTCAGACCTTGGTGACAAAAACATCCTGTGTCATTGGCAGCTTGATTTATCAATAGATGGAGGTTTGTGCTGTTTGGTTTTTAGTTTTTTGTCTTTTATACACAGGATTTCTCCATGTAGGCTTGGCTGTCTTGAACTCAAAGTTTGTTTGTGTGAAATGTATCATGTTTCTTCTCTATATGTCCTCTTAGTTGCAACTGAGCATTCAGGAAATGGCAAAACATACAAAAATACAACTGTGAACTTTAGATCAAAATTCTGTTTTATATCTCTAAGTGGCCAGTGCTTTGCCCTATAGATTGATCATGATGACTTAGAACTCACAGAGATCTGACTATTCCTGCCACCTGAGTATTGGGATTTAAGAATTCCACAATGTCCACAAATTTTTATGATTTTTATATACTCAACACAAGATCCTGGCACAGAGAATTAAAAACAGGTATACACATTTTAATGTAGAGGTCCTTAAGAGGAGTTAAATTTGAGTAATTAATGTTAAAATTGTACTTTGGAAGATTTGTGTTAGTACAATTTTATTATTCTGACTCTGTAGAGAATAGTTGTTTTTTTTTGTTTTGTTTTTTTTGTTTTTTTGTTTTTTTTTTTTTTACAATCTCATGACTTTTGCTAGGATTTACTCTGGGACATAATAAAATATCATTAAGAATTTATTAAGTATTTGTTGTACAAATCCCTCCCTAAGTTGATAAGGTCCTAAACCCTATGTTTTTCACCTTTTTGTCTTATATAACAGCATAAAACTTGATTCCATGCCTCTATGCCTTACCACTTGCAATGGAATTTTACAGATTTACTAATAGGAAATGTGCACCTGCATTGTATTACACCAATTTTCTGGGTTTGGTTGTTTATGCTTTGTTTCCATAAATAGAACTTAAAAATGATATGTTAACAGTTTTGAAAAGTCAACAGATATTTTTTGATGACTCTCTACTGTTTTAGTTCTGGTGCCACAATAGGGTCACAGTCAAGTCAATAGTAACAAATACTGCAAGGAAGATAAAATCTCAGGTACTTGACATTTGATATATATAAGACATATAGGACTTACATTCAAGGAAGATTTAGGATGATAAGCAATGAATTATAAACTTATATCTGCCAAGTCAGCACAGTCAGTACCCAGGTGAAATTTCCCTAAACAGTGGAAACAAAATATTGATACAAATATGTGCTCAATTTTAAAAATGTCATTTTAAACAGCAAAACTCAAATATTGTAGCCTTTATGAGTTCTTTGATTTGTTTAATTTTTAATTCCAAAATAATTATATATGTATTTTGAACATCGCTTCATTGGTTTCTTAAATTTACCCAAAATGTCAGTTTTAGGACTGTTGTGTATTATAGAGACCATAAGTTGTGTATGACTGCTTTAAGTAATGACTGTCTATACACTTATGGAATGCAATGATAAATGTATACCAATGACATTAATGTTACATAAGTATTCTATCTCCTTACTTTTATTTTCTTCAATCTGAGCTGTTTGAAACCAAATTATGTTAGAATCCTTATTATTCCTTTTTTCTACTACTCTTTGTGAACAAAATGTTTACTGGGTTATCTGTACCATGTATATATACAATATAGTATATATATATCATATATATGATATATATATATAACTTTTATTTACTTTTGAATAACATTTTATTCTTTGAAAGGTTTTCATTTTTATATGATGTATATTAGTCATACCTATTCATCAATAAAATCTCTCCAACCTGACTTCTCTAGCTACCTAACATATTACAATTCTGTTGATTGTTACTAACAATATTCTAGTATAATTAATGGTGTCCTCAGCAGCTTCTCATTAGCCTTGTTGTAACTTTGACTAGACTTATCAGTTACAAGTCTTGTGCATGTAACCCTAGGTACTTTTGTAGCCTAAGTTTTGACTGATGGACCATTAGCCTCTTCTCTCCCAAATTGTCAACCCCACCTGAATAAATGAACTTGAATATTTTTCTTTTCTTATTTTGTGGTATTTATTATTACAACCTCAAATAATCTCTATGTTTTAGGCTTAAAATGTATAATGTTTTAAATATTTATGGCTCTCTTTTAATTTGACTCTAATCATCTTAAGGAATTCCTGTATTTTCCTTTCTAGGTCCATTTACTTTATATTTATACATAAATTTTTCCAGATATCATGACTCACTTAGGAGTAAACTACACACTTTTCTGTTAAGTATGATCCTAATTTTATATATATTTATTGTAATATTCAACATGCTTAGTGTTTAGTTTGGACCCTTCTATTTTTATAATTATGTATATTTTGTGTCATTTCCTATAATTTCTTCTTTCATGTCTTCATGTGTATTCCTCTATATTTTATACAGTAAAAGCTTTAGGATTTGAAAAGTTTTATGCCCATGTTTTGTTTAATTATTTTGTGCAGGTATCAGAGTAAACGTACTATGATATACCTTCCTCAACAGGTTTATTTTCAACTGGAAGTAGTTGATCTTTTTTTTCATTTAGTATATTCATCTTGCCAACTAAACCATAGCTTTTCTTTTCTTATCTTTTTTCTAAATTTTATTGGCATGCATTCTTCCTACTTTATTTTATTTCTTTTAGCCCATTTTATTAAAAATATCAAGTCAAATATAAAAATGAAAATTATATAATATAAGACATGCATGTAAGATACCCCTTACACCTTGATTTAATGTTTGACTATTACCAATTAATCAAATCCTTTAGTTTTCTATTTGATAGCTCATTTATCTGAAATTTATTTTCAAATGTTTCATTTAAAATGTTGCTTTATATTTAAGGATATTTGAAGATACATTATAAAACTGGAAGGAAATATTGTAAACTAAAATTATGAACAAAAATACAGAGATTTTAGCATTGGAATATTTTATACAAGGAACATAGAGTGAATTGACTCAGTGGTCTCATTTCTATCTTAAAGATAAAGCATGTTTGATAAAGCAATGCATGAAATTTGGAAGCAAAAATTACAATTTACACAAAGATTAAGTCATTATCTGTATTTTAAACTTTAAATCTCCAAGTTATTTAGGATATAAAACTATAAACATAGCAGAACTCAGAAGCATGATGAATTTATAATGTTTCGGTATTTGAGGTGATGAGAATGACTATCACTCTCAGAAATACTAACAGTTAATGACTGAGAAGAATTTTATGAGCTGGTCTTGTTTAAAGTAGAACATAGAAAGTACTGTGGAGTTCTAAAAAGAGAAAAATACTGTTCTGATATGGAAATCTTGTCACTGTACTAGTCTCCTTTCTTTGCCACAACACAGACTTAAGAAGCTTCTAAAGGGAAAGATTGATTTTCACACACACATGCACACATACACTCTCTCTCTCTCTCTCTCTCTCTCTCTCTCTCTCTCTCTCTCTCTCTCTCACACACACACACACACACACACACAGTAACTTGCATTTGCAGCATAAAGCATGCCATGATAGCATGAGTAGCACTGAATAAAAATTTCTTACCTTGTTAGGTATGTAACCCAATGATAAAACACAGTATTAATATGTTTAAAATCTCTAGGACTGTGATAGAAGGAATCAAAATTGCTCACTTCATGGCCAGGTAATGGAAACAATTACACAGGAAAGGCCAGCCTGAATCTAATAACCCCTAGGAGTATCATTCCACCAAATGAATGACTTTCCCACTAACCTCCACTTCTGAAATGATCCACCATTTAGAACTGTACTAAACTTAGGACAGTGACTTGGTACAGCATCTATAAGCCACAATTTTTTTTTTAAGGGAGAGAATCTCATTTTATAATACTTTAAATTTTGTCCTAACTAATGCCTTTAGAGGAACTGCTACAAAGCACTAAGCATCATCTTCCAGAATTAAATTACTTCACTTAAGTTAAAAAAGAAAACAGTATAGCATAGATGATGTACATATATATACAAATGATGTCTACTATCATTTCTATAAGAAATACAGTAGAAAAATCAATCTGTTGGCTTTTTTCAAGTTTGTAATTTTATTTTTTATAGTTTGTATAGTTTTAGTTTTTTAATTTTAGTTTTATAGTTAAAAAACAACACAATATATTCTGATTATGCCTTTTACCTCCACAAACTTCTCCCATTTCCTCCACACTTCCCCATCCACACAACACTGTATTCTTTGTTTTATTTTCTTATAAGTTTATTTATTTATTCATCCAAAAGCTAGCCCCTTCTCTCTTCTTGTCCAGGTTCTACTCTACCACCTTCTTTCCCATTTTCTCCCTTGCTTTCTCAGAAAAGAGGAGCCCCCCCCCCATATTAATGCATCGCAGCACATAAAGTCACATCAGGACTAAGCACATCCCCTTCCACTGATGCCAGGCAAGGCACACCCCCCCCATCCAAGGAGAATTGATCAATAAGTAGGCAACAGTCTCTGTCAGAGCCAGGCCATATTCTACTTGTTAGGGGATCCAAATGAAGACTAAGCTGCCCATCAGCTACCTATGTGTAGGGGGCCAATGTCCAGACCATGCAGGACCTTTGGTTGGTGCTTCAGTCTCAGAAAGGCCACATGGCCATAGGTTACTTGACTCTACTGATTTTATTGTGGAGTTCTTATCCCCTGCTTGCCCTTCTATCCTTCTCTCTACACTGCTACATGACAAGGGAGTGGAAAAGTGGGCCCTGCCATGAGGACATGGGAGCAGGAGAGCTGGCCTTTCCCTGATGACATGGGAGCAAGAGAGAAGGCTCTGTCCTGAGGACATAGGAGCTGGAGAGCTGTCCCTGCCCTGATGACACATGAGCAAGAGAGCTGGCCCTGCCATGACAACAGCTGGCCTAGCTATGATGGCCAGGGAGTGGTAGAGTGAGCCCTTTCCTCATGACATGGGATCAGGAGAGTTGGCTCTGCCTAGAGGACATGGGAGCAGGAGAGGCAGCCCTGCCATGATGACATGGGAAGAGGACAGCCTGCCCTGCCATGATGACATTGGACCAGGAAAGCAGGCCCTGACTCGAGGACATGGGATCATGAGAGCCAGTCTTGCACTGATGACATGGGAGCAGGAGAGCTGTCCCTGTCCTGAGGACATGGGAGCAGGAGACCCAGCCCTGCCATGATAACAGCTGGCCCTGCTATGATGACATTGGAGTGTTAAAGTGAGCCTTGCCCTGAGGACACAGCAGCAGGAGAGGAAGCCCTGCCACAATGACATGGGAAGCTGAGAGGCAGCCCTACTATGATGACATGGGAGCAGGACAGCAGGCCCTGCCTTGATGACATGGGAACAGGAGAGCTGGTCCTGCCCAGATGACATGGGAGTGGGAGAGCTGGCCCTGCTCTGAGGACATGGAAGAGGGTGAACCAGCCCTGCCCTGAAGACAGAGAAGCAGGAGAGCAGGTTGTGCCCTGAGGACAGGGGTACAGGAGACCCAGCCCTGCCCTGATGACACAGAATCCTGAGAGCTGGCTCTGCCCTGAGGACAAGGGAGCAGGCCCTGGTCCCGGGCTCTTAGTTGACCTCACTGCAACATCTTCCTCATGTATGAGCTGCTGGAACACATGAATTGGCGGGAACAATAGATTGAAAGGTTAAGAATCTCCTCGATACATGGCAACAATGGGATATCTGACAGTAGTCCCAGTGAGGATCCAGTAATGATAATGTAGGCCTCAAATGAGACTCGTGAGTCATAGCAATGAACTTTTGAAAGTAAACATATGTGGACAAAAGGCTATACTGCATGATACACTACAGCTTCTGTCATAAGATTTTTGTTGTTTTGATTTATTTTACTGAGGGCAGTTTGCAAGAGCAAAGGGAAGATATGAGAGAATGGTGAAAGGACAGGAATTTTGGTGCATGACATGTAAATCGTAGACAGTCAATAAAAGTAAAAATTAAATAAAGGACTTACAAGTTTGAGGTACCTCTTCCTAAGCTTATTATTTTGAAAATATAATTCCTAATTGTATCATGGTTCTTCATGATATAGGCAGTTTATTGTGTGTGTGTGTATATATATATATATATATATATATATATATATATATATATATATATATATGAATTTGTAAAAAAGTTTAATTAATAAAAAGAAAAAAGATGTTCTGAAAATCAAAAAATTAGCTATAGTAATTGCTCTATCCTGATGAGAGTACAATTTTTCATTAGAAATTGTTATTGGCCTCCATAGACATGAAATATTTTTAAATGTTTTATTGATAAAAATTACAGTATTAGGGAAAGTTGTTTTTTGTTCAGTTTAGTCATTGATAATTTTATTCTTGCTTTGCACATGCCAGGCAGTCTATTCAGTAGTAGAATTCTCACAGGAAGTATTCTATAGAAACAATTTTGGATCATCATCTCCAGAAGGGCAGAAACTTGATGTGCTAAATTTAAATATAACTTCTAACTTGGAATCCTGAAGGAGGAGGCTCTCCCATGACTTGCTAGAAGGAATCTATGCTATTTGGAACATATTGTAAGATGCTATTGTTTCCTGTAGACCAACATGGAATGCCATTCTAATGCCTTTGTGCCAGAAAATAAGCATTATATGTCTATTTCCTTCACTTTTGAAAATACAGCTTAGCTGCCTTCAAACTCATTACTTTTCTGGCTCTACAGTTAGATACTGTATAACAGAATACTCAAACAAGACTGAAGTATTTTACCTCAGAAGATGAAGAAAAATAGTTATACCATATTGAACTTTTAACATAAATAAACTGATTCTTGAATGCTTAATGATTATAGAAAGACCTACAGGGAGCCAGCAAGCCAGCTATCTCTTAGAAGATAAAATAAAAAGGACGGGTAATTAGAAGTGCATTCAGTTCTCTATTCAACTGCTCAGCATGTGAGCTCAGTATGGGCTGGCAGATTAGAAAGGGCAAGTACAGAGGGTCAAGCTGGGCATAGCTTACATCTCAAGAAGCATATCACAAATGTAATTTTTACTGTAAAATGCTCAAAACCAAATGCAAATTCTGCTCTGCTCAACAAGTAAACTTAAAATGAGAGAGTTAAGGTAATAGGAAACACATTAGGGTTAATATATGTGTGTTAAGCCTCATGTAACATACTTTATTGTAAATATCATAGAATAAATATTTGAAAACAATCTTATCATTCTATCCCAAATACCCAATTATTCCCAATAGGCAACAACCCTCAGAAATATTGTATAAAACCAACTTAACTTGCCAAAATTTCACATCTTTTTTTAGAAAATGTATTCTTTATAGTATCTGTTCTGTTCAAACATCCATGTCCCAAGTTTGTCTTACCTATGTCAACTGTTACTAAAGAGAGAACAGCTAATTTTTTTTCACCTTAATTCTACTCAGATCGAATTAGGCAGGTTTGGATATAATAATCTTATATCATTGTCCAGCTATAAAAACACCTTTTAGAGGATAGTTTAATTTAATCCATTCTTTTCTCCTTTCTATTGGGTTCAGTTACATGTCACTTATGATCTCATTGTGCAAAGCCATCAGGTTCATGGATCTTACTGATTATTTCTTCATTGTTAGTTTAATTTTTAAAAATTATGTTTATTTATCATCTACCTATATCAATCTTTATCTATCTATTTATCTATCTATCTGTCATCGATCTAGCTAACTGTGAGGAGTAGGAATCCCATCACTTATTCATGATTTTTATTGATGTAACCATGCCTGAATTTCCAGCACTTAGCAGGCAGGGGCAGGTGGATCGCTGTGAGTTCAAGGCAGCCTGTTTGACAAAGTGAGTCCACAACAGCCAATATAACACATAAAAACCCTGTCTCAAAAAACTAAAAAAAAAGAAAAAAAGAATAGAGTATATGTTTTAAGTGACAGTGGGTATAATATGAAAGTATCAAACATCAACCTGAGAGATTAGTACTGCCAGTTTCTTCAGCATCCATTCTGTTTTTATGAAATACCTAGTGTACAGGTATACAAAGATGCTGACCCACCCAATTGAATAAATTCAGGTATTTTTCAGTACCTAAAGTCTCATATTTTTCCTTAACTGAACAGAAAAGAAGGTATAAAAGAAGGAGTAACATACCAGTATAGAATCAAGAGAAAAACCCTTTGGATATTTATATTTAGTTGCATTATTCATGGTTACCGACAAAAAACATAACTTGCCTTATTTTCCATTAGTGTAAATTTCAACAAAGAAATAGAAAAGATTACAAGTGCCATCTGTCAAGAAAGGTACCAAATCAAAACAATGTCTTCTAGAAAAGACAAGACCACTGTACTCAGGATCTCCCAGCAGCTATGGCTGCCTGAACAAGACCTGCACTAGATCAAGGCAGTCAACCTTCCATCATGGAGAGAAAAGTGATTCATAAGCATCAATCTCTTGACTAATGTCTATGGATAGAGAGTTGGGGAGGCTATGAATCCTACAATATATGGCTCCACACCCAGAAGATTATAAGCAGCATGAATGAAATAAGAGACATATGAAAGAAAGAAATAGGGAAATAGAAACATGCACATGAACACACACACACACACACACACACACA
>OU015750.1:62605594-62610594 GCA_907169655.1 Acomys percivali
CACAGGAGAAAAAGGATATATATGACCCCATAATCCATTTACTTTTTTTTTTTTTTTTTTTTTACATCTTTGACCCTCTTACACTTTCCCTTTGGAGGCTTCTTTCAATTTTCAAATTTCCATCTGTATTGCTGACATTTCTTTCCTGGGTTTTAACATTTTACTGCAAATGCTCCCTGTCTTGTTGATGTTGACAGGTTCTATTTTGTTTTGTTCCCCACCCCTCTGGTTATAAAAAACATCTGCAAATTTCACCTTCTCTTACACTTCAGATAGTCATAAATAACCAATCTGTTAGACACATAAACATGTCTGAAACTCAGCTTGCTCATGATGAAATCCACAGGTTCGCTCTCTCTGCTTGTTCCAGAAATATCTTTCCACTGATATGCTTCCTAACTCACAACAAGAAACACCCCAGTCCTGATTTTTCTGAACAGAAACATGCTTCATCCTGAATCTTAGAAAAAAATCTTCCAGACATGGGATAATCCATTATGCAGTCACTTATCTAGAGAATAGTGAATATATCTTGTCAATACACTGTCTCCAGTTTTGTCGAATTTTTTCATGAATAGAAGAACATTCTCCAATTCATGTCATATTTTCAACAAAGTTATTTAGTCCTAGGGAATAAAATTTTCCCATGTTCCAGTCAGCATATGTTGCACTTCCTGGAATCTAGTCATTGTTTACACTTCTTGAGTAAAGACAGGTCCCTTAACTGAGAGAAATAGAATCTTAGTTCCTGGTCTTTAGAACTCTCATTGTTTTGTTTTGTTTTAAAACATTAAGAAATATGTGAAAAGTTTTCTGATTTTCATTTTCCAGAGACAATATTTGAAAATATTTGATTCCATTTCTTGTTACTCATATTTTCCTTTCACATTTCTGAATATTAATAATCATTATTTACTTTTGTATGTTTTCTTTATATGTATGTAGGTATATATGTAAGCTATTACAAAATTACATGGCTCATAGGTATACATATCAGAAGGTACAATTGTCTGGTTAAAAGATAAGTGTACATGTTTCCACTAATAAACTAGGGAGTGCCAGCAGATCTTATTAGGACAAGGGGATAGAAAAGATAATAGAGGGAAACCTAAAACATTATGTTTATAATATATATATATATATATATATATATATATATATATATATGCAAAGTAAATGAAATTGTCAAATAATCAGAGTCCCAACTGGCTATATATTGTTATCAAAAACTGGTTTACATCTAATAGAGATTTTGTTCAAGAGGTAAGGTAGGAATTTCCAAACACTCCAGAGTAGTCCCAATTCTATAGGTTGTTGTTTACAAACAGACAGTAAAGCCCTATTGCTGTAGCTAACAACTACACAACTCATTGAATATGGAGATGTGGAATTAGTACCTAGAAAAGCCTTCAACCCATGTTCTTACACCTTTGTTACAGGAATGTACTCTGCATACAAGCAAAAGAGAAAAGCAAAATAGACTCCAGCCACAAACTCTTTGATTTCAAATGTTCTGCCTCCAAGATATGCTAGGGTAATGGTGGCATAAAGCTTACAGAAGAAACTAACAAATAACTGGTCTGAGTTAAGGCCCACACCACAAGGTGGACCCTACACACTCAACACTTCTTGAATGACCCAGAACCTGAGACTAGATATCTAGGAACATAGCATAAACTCCAAATACTACTGGTCTAAACAAAAACATTTATAAATGACTTTCTGCTATATTCATTGATCATTGCCTTGTTCAGCCATCATCAACATCAGATAAACTCCATCCTATAACAGATGGGAACAAATATAGAGTCTCATGCCAGATATTATTCATAGGACATAAGACTTTGCAACATTCATTCATAATTGGAAGGTTTTCATCAAATTTCTTATGATAAAGATAATGGAACATTGTGGAAGAAGAGAAAGAAAAAAAGCAAAATCCATGAATTATAGAGGACACCAAATGAACAAGGCATTCTAGCAAAATAAGCAAAGCTCATGTGAACTCATAAGACTGAAGCAGCATGTACAAGGCTTGTGCCAGTTGACACCAGGCCTGTACCAGGTCTTCTGCATATATACTATGGCCTCCTGTTTAGTGACTTGATTGGTTCTTGAGTGTGAACAAGTGGGTTTCTGACCATTATTCCTTCTCCTGGGCTCTTTTCTTTCTGTCGAATTTCTTGTCCAACTTCCATTTGATTTTTTATTTTGTTATATATACATTGTTATATTTTATTATAACTTCTTAGAAGAATGTTCTTTTTTATTTATTTACTTTATTTTTTTATTTTTTATTAATTTATTCTTGTTACATCTCTATGGTTATCCCATTCCTTGTATCCTCCCATTCTCCCCTCCCTCCAATTTTCCCCTTATTCCCCTCCCCTATGACTGTTCCTGAGAGGGATTACCTCCCCCTGTATATACTCATAGGGTATCAAGTCTCTTCTCAGTGACCTTCTGTCCTTCCTCTGAGTGCCACTAGGTCTCCCCCTCCAGGGAACATAGTCAAACGTGAGGCACCAGAGTACGTGAGAAAGTCATATCCCTCTCTCCATTCCATCTTACACCCATCAGAATGGCTAAGATCAAAAACTCAAGCGACACCACATGCTGGAGAGGATGTGGGGAGAGAGGAACACTCCTTCATTGCTGGTGAGAATGTAAACTAGTACAACCACTTTAGAAATCTATCTGGTGCTATCTCAGAAAACTGAGAATAGGGCTTCCTCAAGACCCAGCTATTCCACTCCTTGGAATATACCCAGAAGATGCACCAGCACACAACAAGAAAATTTGCTCAACCATGTTCACAGCAGCCTTATTCATAATAGCCAGATCATGGAAACAGCCTAAATGTCCCTCAGTAGAAGAATGGATAAAGAAACTGTGGTACAAATACACTATAGAATGTTCTTTTTTAATGAGAGACAGAAATGGAAGGGATCATATAGGAGTGGAGGAGAGATGGAACTGTGTTGAGTACAGGGAGACAACACTATAATCAGGATAGTTTATGTGAGGAAATATAGGCTTTGATCTTTTTAAAATCTATATTATTTGGGTTTCTTTAATGCATCTACCTCCCCTCTCTTCAAGCCAACCTACCTAAAATAGGAGAGAAAGGATATTAATAAGGAAGAGTAGGAGTAGACCCCCTTAGACTCAGTTCCTTGGTTCATTTCCACTCTTTAGGATTCCAGGAACAAACATAATGGCAGGAGCAAGCTAAAGTGGGAGCAAAAGGAGATGCAATACAGCATTCTCTTTGAAGTCTTCTCCTGAGCATCTTCCTGTAGGAGCACTTAAATTAAGGAGCAATGAGTAGCCAAGTAATGTGGCATATGTACAGTGAGGCATCAGTTTTGAGGTGCCTATTTATCTCCTCTCAGAATCCATACAGAATGTATTTCAACTGGCAATGATTATGTCCCTGCAATAGGCACCTCTTTTTCTAGCAGACAAACACCATGCTCTGTCTCATAAGTCTATGTCCAGTGGACAGACATCACATACCCTCACACAGGTCAGTTTTACCTCTCACACTTGGGGTCAAAACATAAGCATGTTTACATCCACGACAAGAAAGTAATCAATTTTCAATAAAAGGAAAAAGATGAACTTTAGAGAAATCTGAGAAGGTCATGTATCAGAGAGTTTGGAGAGAAGAAAAAAAGAGAGAATTAATGTATTTATTTTATAATCTCAAAACAGTACAAAAGGTTAATATAACTATATATGTATGTATGAATACTGAAATACTTTAATGCCATGTAAATTAAATAATTAGGAACATTGAAGCAGTAACTGTAACTTACATGGATGTTCTTATAGAGAGCTGCTTCTTCCTTTTTAAAATTTAATTTGCTCACTTTACATCATGATTGCAGCTCCCTATCTTATTTCCTCTTGGTCCCACCCTCTCAACCTCATCCCCTTCCACCCCTCCCCTAATCCCCAGAAAGAGGGAGCCCTCCTCATGTATCACATCTGACCTCAGCCTATCAAATCTCATCTAGACTGCCTGTATCCACTTTCTCTATGTCCATGTAAGGCTGCTCCACAAGTGGAAGTGTTCAATGAATGCACACTAGAGTAGTTCCTACTCCTGATATTAATCGCCACAATTTGAGTGTTCAGCATTTCAAGATATCATTATATTTGACTACTGTTACTCAACTAAAAGGTTGACATAGTATTCACTTTGGGTTGTAATTTATACCATTTTGGTAAAAATGAAGATAAAACTTGCCATGTAATTGACAGTCCTATATCCATTTCTGCCCATTATTTGACTGTTCGTATTGCTTTACCAGCTGTTTTTGTGAGACTTTTTATTTATTTACTTTTGTGCTAATTTAATTCACAGAGAAGAAAATTATTTTTATTTAAATTATAAAAGAAGCTAGAGAATCTCTGTCAATACTCTGTTTCATTGTATAATTGCCTTTTTTGAAAATCTAAGTGGACATAAGTGTAGTTTGAGTGTGTGTGTCTGTGTGTATACCTATAATATAGATCAGTGCTTATATGTATCCCTATAGATTATCTTTTTTCTGAATAATTCTCCAATAAGTTCATGTGTATCTACAAAGAATTTTTCTTTTTTTCTGTCGTTCCCTCCTCAACTCTTTCCAAACTTCCCACCAATCATCCTTCCCAACTTCATGTGTTCATTTCCAATTATTATTCCTCACTGAATCTATGTGGTGCTGTTGATAGGTGCAGATGATGACTCCACACTCAAGGGCATAGAGGCAGCACAAATTGGTCTTGGTGTGTTATAAATAAAGCCAGAGCTCAGAGCAAGCTGTGTTGTCCATAGGGAACTGAAGGGAGAGAATAATATTGCATATGACCAAACCACATTGTTCACATGTATGAATTTTTCAACCTTTGTTTTAATATGTAAGTCTACAATTACGTTAACTTACCAATAATAACTTACATTTTCTTCTTTGGCAGCACTGAAATTTCAATAATTATGAGAGATTTTC
>OU015750.1:62615594-62760612 GCA_907169655.1 Acomys percivali
AGTGGTTGTACTAGTTTGCATTCCCACCAGCAATGAAGGAGTGTTCCTCTCTCCCCACATCCTCTCCAGCATATGGTGTCGCTTGAGTTTTTGATCTTAGCCATTCTGATGGGTGTAAGATGGAATCTCAGAGTTGTTTTGATTTGCATTTCCCTGATGACTAAGGAAGTTGAACATTTCTTTAAGTGTTTCTCAGCCATTTGATATTCTTCTGTTGAGAATTCTCTGTTTAGTTCCAAGCCCCATTTCTCAGTTAGGTTATTTGGTTTGGTGGTGTTTAATTTCTTGAGTTCTTTATATATTTTGGATATTAGACCTTTGTCAGATGTAGGGTTGGTGAAGATCTTTTCCCAGTCTGTAGGCTGTCGTTTTGTTCTCTTGACAGTGTCTCCTGCCTTACAGAAGCTTCTCAGCCTCACGAGGTCCCATTTATTAATTGTTGACATTAAGGCCTGGGCTGTTGGTGTTCTGTTCAGGAAGTTGTCTCCTGTGCCAATATGTTCCAGGCTCTTCCCTACTTTTTCTTCTAACTGACTTAGTGTCTCCGGTTTTATGTTGAGGTCTTTAATCGGCTTGGATTTGAGTTTTGTGCAAGGTGACAAATATGGGTCCAGTTGCATTTTTTTACACATAGACATCCAGTTAGACCAGCACCATTTGTTGAAGATGCTATCCTTTTTCCATTGAATGGATTTGGCGTCTTTGTCAAAAATCAAGTGACCATATGTGTGTGGATTCATATCTGGGTCTTCAATTCGATTCCACTGATCAACCAGCCTGTTGCTGTGCCAGTACCCTGCTGTTTTAATTACTATTGCTTTATAGTACAGTTTGCGATCAGGTATCGAGATTCCTCCGCAGCACCTTAAAATTTCAAAACTCTGAAGAAGGAGATTGAAGATGACATGAGAAGATGGAAGGATCTTCCTTGCTCATGGATAGGGAGAATTAACATAGTAAAAATGGCCATCCTACCAAAAGCAATCTACAGATTCAATGCAATCCCTATCAAAATACCTACACAATTTTTTAAAGATATTGAAAGTTCAATTCTGAACTTCATATGGAAAAACAAAAAACCTTTGCTTGTTTTAATTGGCCATCTCAAGAAGGTTTAATTTCTTTAAAAACTATACACTATTTCCTAGGACATAATTCACCATAAGAATCTGTAATATAAATCCTGTTTCAGTATTCATGTTCCTAGATACAAATTGCAGATGCTTTGAATATAGATGAACAAAGGAGGAATGCTCAGTATTAGTGTTGATTTGCATCTACAATATAGATACTGCAGAAGATGAAGCAGAATTGCCTTTAGTTGGCAAGACCAACTTGGAGTAGAGTATAAGACAGTCTTAGGAAATTAAAACAAAAATTCTAAAAACAGCAATTTTTTAAACAGTCAGAGGTCTTAAAGGAGTCATGTTTTGTTTTGGTTTTGGTTTTGGTTTTGGTTTTAGTGAAATAAGGAGAAATGAAAAAGAAAAACAAACCAAGGTAAGAAAACATCTTTCACTTCTCTTATTCTTAGAACAGTCAGGATTCCATTTATAATGTGTTTTGTAAACTTTTATAATTTAAAAAGATATCCTTTAATGTATGTATTTCTTCTTTCTTTACATAGATGTCTAACAGAATTTAAAAATTAATTTTTTTGCAAGCCAAACACGAATGAATAAATCAGAAAATGGAAAAAAAGGAGATACTCCTTAGGGAATGGGGATATAATACAAAATAAGAGTAGTGGATAAAATGATAATAAATATGTCTGAAAATAACATAAGGAGTCATGCAGTTAACTGCTAAAATAATCCAAAAATCATATAATTCTATGTATAAATATATGAATGCATTTTAAAAGAAAATTTCTCATCTTGGCTGATGGTGTTCTCTCCAAGAATCCAATGCCACATAACAAAAACCTAATAGCAGAAGTGAAAAGTATTTTTTTGAGTTGATACTAAGGATTATGTAAGAGATTGTCAGGGTGTTATTATTGCCATTGCTTACCCTACAGAGATGAGTTCCTATTACTGATGACATCATAAACTTAAAACAGAGCCCAGCGGCCCCTTAGCTCAAACTCACCTGAATGCCCTTTACCAGAGGACTAGATTTTGTTGTTCCTGAAGGCACCATTCAAGCCCCCAGAAGGCATGCAACAATCTTATTCATTATATCTATAAAACACACTATCAGATGGCATAAAATAATCCTAATGGTGCATTAATGACATATATACCTTGGTGGTAACCATCAGTTCTCAAATTGGACTAATGTCCAGCAAGAAAGAAATCATGCCTGTAACTGAAAACCTAGCTAACTACTTAGTGATAGTGAGTAGTTATTGTAGGAGACTCTATGCTCTCTAATTAGCTAAGCCAACAAAATTCCTAGGAGTAATCCATCCACGACTCTGCATTTTCATTGGTAAACTTTCTCTGTATACGTCTGTTTCTTTGATGAGGGCTTAAGATTATACTCATCTCTGTGTATAAGAAAAATGTTTATGGATTACTGCAGTACAATGTTAGTTTTCTCATTAATTCTGTTTCCAAAGAAACATCAGGATAATTTTGAGAAAATATTTGTCATCTCGCTCAACATCTCACTTTAGTCTTACTTATTAATACAACTATGAAAATCCCACATTCCACATTTTATATTTTATCACCTTTTGTTCATGTATTCAGATATAATAGTTCATAGATAACATAAAGTTATTTTTATTATTACTTAAAGACTAGAGATATCAAAGCCCAATAGCAAAGTAAAAATGCAAGGAGACAAGATTTAGTAACATGTGTTAAGCAACATGGGGAAGGATGGAGCGTTCATATGCAGGCTCTTTTAATAGGTATGATGAGAATGGTCATAGCTATCAATCTTGGGTGAGTCTTGGTGAGCTTGAATTCACCAGGCAGAGAGGAATTCTGTACAGTAATATGAAGGCTTAGGAGTAATGGTTGCAATTGTGACTGATATTGCAAAGGAAACATTATAGGGTACCATGAAAGGAGACACAAAGGCGAATATGAAATCATACTTTAGAACCTTATGTGTTATGCAATTTTCTTATTCTACTAAACATTGTCTCTTCTTGTCCTAACTGTCTCACTTGTGTGATTTAAGAGCTTGGACAGACTGGGGTGAAGCTCTGCTAGATGTCCAGCACTTTTCTGAAAGTTCACCAAGTTGAATTTTTCTGAATTGCATCAGAACCACAAGAAAAGAGTCTGAACTTAAATTTAGTGGTCACCATATATTCCTAAAGATGGGCTAAGACTCAGTAACAGGAACTATATGAACCAGAATATTCAAGGTCAGTAAAGAAATCCATGAAAGACCCAGGATACACAAAAAGAGATTGTACGCTAGAAATGCGGCCAGCAGACTGGAAGTAAGGCTGCAAGCTGAAGAACAAACGGAGCTTCTCCCAGGCGCACAGGACCTTTGAAACATAGCAAGGAGGCAGGAGACAGAAGCAGTAAAGCAAATGCCACCCATCCAACCTGCAAGTCATTGGATGACTGAAGAGATAGATTTGGCTTTCTACTTTCCCTGTGTTGGCTCCCTGCAATTAAGAGTTGTTGTTGTTTATTCCCTCATCACTTGTGAAGAGATGTTTTAATATGAACAAAACCTGCTGTCATTTATTAATGGCAGTTAACATGAACTCCAAAGTTGTTTAAAAATACATTGAATGTCTAAAAATGTTTTAGTGGATGAGCAACAATGTGTTTATTTATATTTTACTGCACTTTCATTTAGGTACTAAAGGTAATTTTATTTTTCATAAACTATTTAATGAACTTTAGTGAAATAAAATAATAGTGGTTAAACTTAGCATGAGATAGTGGATATTACAATTTATGATTTGAAGGTAGACAGATGATAGGATAAATAATAAAATGTTAGAAATGTACATATTACAATAGTCAACAGGTAAATTCCAGAAAGAGATGAAATAGAAAGTTTGAAATACATGATACAAGATAAACAGAATATTCACTTGATCTCACTGAAATATGTTTTCTTAAGCATACTCAAAATACTTCTTAAGAGGTTATAAAGCATGAGAATAATAGGACATAACTATACACTTACTATATTGGAGGCAAAGAAGTAATTTCTGTAATTTGGAGGGCAGATTTGTCTGCAGGAGGCCAGCAAGGACAGCATAGTAAGATTCTGTTGCAAAAATAAAAAGAAAACATAATACAAATACCACAAACATATATGCATAAGTATATGACTATATATGTATGTGTGTAAATAATGCATATATACTACATAATGTACATGAATAATGCATAAAAGCATGAAAATAATTAACTAAAATTTTGCTACACATGTTGGCTAGGATGTGGAGAAAGGTGGATACTCCCCCATTGCTGGTGGGAGTGCAAACTTGTACAATGACTTTGGTAATCAATCTAGTGCTTTCTGAAGAAACTGGGAATAATTCTACCTTGAGACCCAGCCATACTACTCCTAGGAATATACCCAAAAGATTCCCTACAATACAACAAGGACATTTGTTCAACTATGTAATAGCAGCTTTATTCCTAAAAGTCAGAATTTGGAAACAACCTAGTTGTTCCTCTACTGAAGAATAGATAAAGAAATTTTGGTACATTTCCGCAATGGAACTCTAGTCAGCTATTTAAAACAAGGAAATGTTGAAGTTTGCAGGCAAATGGATGTAACTAGAAAAGATCATCCTGAGTGAGGTAACCCAGACTCAGAAAGACATGCATGGTAGATACTCATTCATGAGAGGATATTAGCCACACAATACAGGGTAACTACACTACAATACAGAGACTGAAACATCAACCAAGAATCATAAAAATGTGGACATAGACCCTATGTTCAGATGCAGTAGCACAGACTCCTTGTGGGTTCCACAATGTGGAGAGTAGGGATATCTTTGGACATGCACTCTAGCCACTAAACTTTGATAACTTCCCTCCTGTAAGGTGGCCTTGTCAGGATACAGAAGAAGAGGTTATAGGTAGTCCAGATGAGACATGATGGGCTGAGGTCAGATATTAGGCAAGGAAGTCTCTACTTTCTGAGCACTATGGGACGGAGGGAGAGGGGATGAAAGGGAGGAAGAATCAGGAAGGAATGAGGGAGAGGGGCATAATCAGTGCACGAGGAATTTAAACTGTAGAACAAGCAGGGAACTTATATTTCTAATCCGACTCTGGGAATAGCTCGGAGACAAGCTGAGACATGAATGTCAAGGCATAGACAATGCTTCTTGTTGGCTCCAGAACACCTATGATTTATTATATACCTATGATTATTATAGGTGTCATTCTTCATATGACATGAATGAAGATTTACAAAATTTTTTATCTGTTCATACAAAGAGCAGAAAACCAGCCTTAATTGTTCTGTGTATCATGCACACCTTATATATTCATAATTTTTGACTGTATAATGCTTGTGAGAAATTATATGTTTTCAGAACAAAAGAACCAGACACTGACACTGGATCAGATCTGATAGGATTCATTCCTCTCAACATGCTAAACAATGACATGCTGCATCCTTCATGTTACAGCACCAAATGCTTCAGTTGCTGTTCCTCATCAGATCAAGACAGCTCCCAATACCTTAGAAGAAAGCTTTCAATGCCTATTGGCCCAACATTTCAGACTGTCCCACACAGGACTCTAATTAAGACTGGAATTTCTCAATATTTAGAAATGACCACAAATGCCATTCCTAGCTTGTTTAACCATTTCCTCAATTTCATTTGGTCCCCTAAAAAGGTATTATTATTCATCCCTCAAAAGCCAGAAGAAATTTTAAGAGAATGATGCCTCATTTTCATTAAGAGGTGTTAGGCAAGTTTTTGGTTGCTTTGTTGGGTTATAGAGAGTTATTTTTAATGGGAGTTGGTAACAATCTACTATTGGTCTTATTTAGAGAGAAAACAACCTTGGTCTCAGGGATGTCTCTTTTTACCTTTATCTTCCATTCTAAGGTTTGGATATAGTTGTTGTAAAGAAAGAATGGGAAATAAAGAAATTTATTGGGAAGATAGAAAAAAAAGTAGATTAGTGAATCTACTCCTCAACTTAATGCCACAATTGTCATTCACAAAGTTAGTTTTAATTCAATGATATAGAATTTTGCATATAGACACAACATAAGTTTAATTTTAGACACAGTGGCATAGAATTTAACTGTAAGATCATTCTTCCCTCACATTGTACATATTTCTACTCTAATATGAGTTATTGTATGTATATAACTCAATTATAATACAAGGTTTACTTACAATCCTTTCAAAGTGCTATTGCAGGCTGTTTCAGATAAGTTAGTTATATAAGTTAATTGTTAGCCAGTTAAATTATGGTGACATGAATTTCTAGTCTACTTACCACAAGAATATACTTATTAGGTGCAATAGATAGATATGATTTTATAGAAAGATAAGGTACAATAAGTTAGATGAGGTTTCCAAAACCTCAGACCTACAAAATATGATATTTTAAAAAGGTTTTTATTGTTTTAAAGGTTCACTGAAAGTGAGACAGGCTAAATCCTGGCAATATCCAGCCTACCTCAAAAAGGATGACAAGCGTCAAAGCACCTCCTTATGGAAAGGGCTTAAATGTGGCAATCAAGCCACTGGGAAAAATGTCCTCATTTCTACCACAGAGAGAATTCTACCTAAAAATGGGCAAACTTGGATGCAGGCAAAGTCGATGGCCACACTCTGCCAAGACAGTGTAAGCAAGTCCTCAATAGTTCCTGCCTCAAAAATATGTCTGTTAGATATATTGGCTTCGAAGGCTCAAGATGATGCTCCATCATTATAGTGAGTTTTGTATAACTATTCAGGTAGCAAAATATCTCTGTTATCTAATTTGTGATACTACTACCCTGCACTCCCGGTATACTCAGGTAATCAATTTTATCCCTTCTCAAGTCTCTGATGGGGTTGAAGACCAGATAGTTTGGCTTTACAATTAGGATTATTTGTTTAGGGGTTAAAGGTCTAGATAGATGTTTCAAGTTGATAATGATGAGAGAAGATAGATATTAATTTTCATTCAGAACTTTGGACACACGAAGATAGGAAAGGTATTTTCTTCAAGAATGTCAAATACAAATATCCAAAACACTAAGAATGTAACATTTATATAATTCCTGATTGTGTCATGGTCCATTTTGCCATTGGTAATTTATTGTATATGTGTGTAATAATATGAATATATATGTAAAAATAAAGACTATTTAACAAAAATAAAAGATTTGTGCTACACAGTAGAAAATATTTGCCATATATGATAGTGGTAGTTAGTCACTACATTTAAAAGTAACACATAAAAGGAAAATGATAGACATAAAAATAGGACATTAGAGATATTCTTAGTTTGTTACACCTGGAAGGTATTAAGGGAGGACAGACAGGGGAGAGGGAAGCTAGTGTAAAGATCTGGCCTGCAGGAAAGTATACCAAAAACTCAAGAACGTCATTGCCTATGAGAAGTGAAATATATATGATCTTTTTCTTTTAAAAAGACAGTAAAGTAGAAGATTACAGAACTCTAGTCTCTCATGATGTCCTGAGGGTTGGTATACACCTCAGAGGAAGGCTTGAGGAAAAGCTGAGCTAGATGTACCCTCTGAGAGCCAGATTCTATTAATTGATCCTGGGCATTTACAAGGAACTGTCCACTGAGTTCTCTTATAAAATAAGGCATGAGTTAATGGATGTAGCCAAAACCAGCATTTGAGGATACAAAAAAAAAAAAAAAAAAGTTTTCAGAGGTAGAATTGGAATAAGTAATATGTACATTAAAATAACATTTAACCTTTCTATAATAAAAGAAACGTAAACTTAAATCACAAAAGAGTACATTACACTCATTTCAATATTAGACAAAAATTACATCTGAAACAGTTGGTTGCTTGGAAATTGTGAGGAAATAGTAACTTTGATGCACAGATGGTTGAAATGTAAATTAATGTAAGTACTCCTATAAAGAATTAAAATGGGAAACAAAAAATTAGCATACCTTATGATCAAGCAATTATCCTTTATGTATACCTAAGAAGTAATTGAAAGTATGGTCTCCAGAAAAGATGGAGTGTACTCATTTGAAAGAGGCAGCAATTAGAACCTGAAATGACTTCCTCTCTGCACACTAAAGGTCATAGTTTGAATTTTAAATAAGTATACATCAAAGAAAGTTATTACTATATAAATTATGTCAATTCTGAAGATGAAAATGTATGCAAAACAAGGTAATGTCATGTGCATTCTTGGATGTGTGTGTTCTTGTGTGTGTATGTGTGTGTGTGTGTGTGTGTGTGTGTGTGTGTGTGTGTGTGTGCAGATTATCATTATTGATGTGTGACATAGGGAGGTCAAATGGAGAAAGAACTATCATCTTGAAATTAATGTCAATGTTACATTTGTAATACAAAACTGAATTTTGAAAATAATGTACGTTCTGCTAAATTTTGATGATCAGGTTATAAATACTGTTATTTAAAACAAAGGATTTGTTATTTAAAACAAAATTGTTAGTTACTATGAAAAGAAAAGTGTTTGCAGAAACAAATGTCAACTATATTTAATTTATACAATGTAATATATGTGATTTATGTAAATGTTTTCACTAATTGTAGGGTACTCCACTAGTGTACATTTACTATGTTTAATGTATAATTCATAAGTGTGAAAAACAATGTTTTAAGTAATATGTACTTAATTATTCTTAAAGAAGGAAATGTAATGCCTTCTATGGTAAGATCAGAAAATCAGTTTGTGTACTTAGTAATGAACAAGGCCCAAAACACTCTGCAGATTACTTTCATAGTCTGACTATGACTGAAATGCCAACACAAGCATGGAAACATATTGTGATCCTGGATTTGCATCTTTTCTAAGCTTTCCAGACACAGCCTTCATCAACATGGAATTCTAAAAGGGTCTTTCCATATTTCTGCCTTCTCGATAAAATCTACCAGATTGGTTTAATTGAAAGTATCAATATCAACTTTCATATGGAATCTGGGAATTAAACATTTTTTGTTTTGCTTACCAATTAAAAATAGAAATAGCTTTACTGAGACATAATTTACTTTTGTAGTAATAAGTTCATTCTTTTATCTAATCATTTTATTGCTTGATTCCAGTTCCTTATCTTCTCTCTTCCCAGTCCCACTCTCATATTTCCCTGGTCCCATTCCCCTTCTCTTACTCTGATAAAAAGAGGTCCCCAAGAGGTATCAACCTGCCCTGGCAACTCAAGTTGCTACAGAACTAAGTCCATCCTCTCCCACTGGGGACTCAGAAGTCAGCATAGCTAGGGGAAATGAATCCAAAGGCAGACAACAGAGTTGAATACAACCCCTACTCCTATTGTTAGGGGACCCACATGTTGACCATGCTGCACATCTACTACATTTGTGTAGAAGGTCCAGGACTAGTCTATGCATGGTCTTTGGTTGGTGGTTTACTCTTTTTGAATGCCCATAGGCCCAGGTTAGTTAAGGTTAGTTAACTCTGTAGTTCTTCTTGTGTAGACTTGACTTCCCCATCTCCCTCAATCTTTTCCCCCACTCTTCCACAGAACCTCCCAAACTTGGCATATTACTTGGCTGTGGGTGCCAGCATCTGTTTCCATTACCATCTTGATGAACCCTCTCAGAATACAGCAATACTAGACTCCTGTCTACAAGCATAATGAAATATCATTAATAGTGACACTCTTTCTCTCCTATTGGGTGGGTCTCAGGTTGGATTAGACATTGGTTTGTCATTCCCTCAATCTCTGCTCCATCTTTACCACTCCACTTCTTGTAGGCATGATAGATTTTGCATCAAAAGTTTTGCAAGTGAGTTGGTGTCCCCCTCCTCACCATTGAAAGTCCAACCTCAGGCTCTGTTACCCTCACAGATTTCCAGGAACCTTCCCTGTCCCAGAGATGGTCACCAACTATTTCTGTTCTCTCTTCCAGTACTTCCCTCACCCCCTTCCCTGCTCTCCTCATACCTGATCCCCATCCCACTTACCTTCCCAATTCCCTCTCCCACCCAATTCCCTCTTTCCATCTTTAATTACTTTATTTCTTTCCTGACTCAGTGATCATTGAGTAGAAAGTAGTCCAGTTTCAATAAGTTTGTAAGCTTTCTGTTATTTCTGTTGTAGAGTCCAACATTCATATTAGTCTGATAAGACACTAGGAGCAACTGCAATTTTCTTGTATTTGTTGATGTTTGCTTTGTGGCCAACTATATAGTCAATTTTGGAGAAGGTTCTGTGAGGTGATGAAAAGAAGATATGTCCTTCTGTGTTCAGGCAAAATGCCCAGTGGCTATATATTAAGTCTATTTGATTCATAACATAGCTAAGTTTCAATATTTCACCTTTTCCTTTCTCTTTCAATGACCTACTCAGTAGTGAGTGGGATGTTAATGTATCACCCTACTAATGTATATGATTTTCTATGAAACTTAAGCTTTAGTGATGTTTATTTATGAATGTGAGTGCCCTTGCACTTAAGGCATGGATGTTCAGTATTGAAAAGTCATCTAGGTGGAGTTTTCTTTTAAAGAATATGAAGTGTCCTTCCATATGCCTTTTGATTATTGTTGCTTAAAAGTTCATTTTATTAGATAGTGAAAATGCTACTCTAGCTAGCTTCTTGGGTCCATTTGCTGTTTTATAGCACTTTACTATGTGGTAATATTTATCTTTGTTGCTGAGGCATGTTTCTTGTAAGCAACAGAATGATAGCTTCATTTTTCTCATCTATTATTTTCTAGCTTATGTCTTTATATGGGGAATTGAGTCCATTAATATTCAGAGATATTAGTGACCAATGACTGTGAATTCCTTTTAGTTTGATGGTTGTGGTGGTGGTGGTATGTGTGTGTTTCAGTGTGTGTGTGTGTTTCCTTTCTTTTGTTTTTGCTGGTGTGGAATTATTTATTTCCTGTGTTTTCGTGCATGTAATTAACCTCCTAGGGTAGTTTTGTTTTGTTTTGTTTTCTAGTATTTTCTATAGGCTTGGCTTTGTGAATAGATATTGTTTAAAGTTTGTTTTATCTTAGAATATCTTTTTTTTTCCTCCATCTACAGTGATTGAGAGTTTTGCTGAATATAGTAGTGTAGGTTGGTATCCGTTAGCTCCTAGAGTCTGGAAGACATCTGTCCTGGCCCTTGTAGCTATTAAGTCTCTGTTGATATTCTGGTATAATTCCTATAGGTCTGCTTTAGTATGTTATTTGGCCCTTTTCCTTTGCCACTTTTAACATTCTTTCTTTGTTCTGTAGATTTAATGATTTGATCATTATGTGGAAGTTTCTGGTCCAACCTATGTGGTGCTCTATAAGCTTCTTTTATATTTATAGGCATTTCTTTCTTCAGGTCTTGGGACAATTTCTTCTATGATTTTATTGAAGATAATTTCTTGTCCTTGGAGCTAGGAGTCTTCTCCTTCTATTCCTATTATTCTTATTTGTGTATGTACACACAAACACACACATATATATGATAGATAGGTAGATAGATAGATAGATAGATAGATAGATAGATAGATAGATAGATAGACAGATAGATTTTCTAGATGTTTTGTGTCAAACACTTCTTTCTTATAAATGTCTGGGATTGCTTTATTTTAAAAAATATTTTATTAATTTATTCATATTATATCTAAATTGTTATCCCATCCCTTGTATCCTCCCATTTCTCCCTCCTTCCTGCTTTCCCCCTACTCCCCTTCCTTATGACTTTGACTGAGGGGGACCCTCTCCCCCGGTATATACTCATAGGGTATCAAGTCTCTTCTTGGTAGCCTGCCATCCTTCTTTTGAGTGACACCAGGCCTCCCCATCTAGGGGATGTGAACAAATATGAGGCACCAGAGTTCGTGTGAAAATAATTCCCCACTCTCCACTCAACTGTGGAGAATGTCCTGTCCATTGGCTAGAGCTGGATAGTGGTTCGAAGTTTACTGCATGTATTGTCCTTGGCTGGTACAATAGTTTGAGCAGGACCCCTGGGCCCAGATCGGCACATCATAATGTTCTTCTTATAGGGTTCTAGGACACTCTAAATCCTTCTATTTTCCTATTCTCCCATGCTTCTCTCATCTAAAGACCCAATAGGATGTCCTCCCCTCTGTCCCTCTTTCCTGGTAAGTGAAGACTTTCATGGGACATGCCTCTTGTGCTAGTGTTCAGATAGAAGTAAGTATATACCATTTCACTCTTTGTGCTTCTGAGTGAACTCACTCATTATGATCATTTCTAGTTCAATCCATTTGTCCACAAATTTCAGAAATTCCTTGTTTTTAATAGGTGAGTAGTATTCCGTAGTGTATATGTACCACAGTTTCTTTATCCTTTCTTCTATTGAGGAGCACTTAGGCTGTTTCCATGTTCTGGCTATTCTGAATAAAGCCACTATTAACATGGTGGAGCATATGTCTCTTTTGTGTGGTGGAGCATTTTCTGGTATATTCCAAGGAGTGGAATAGCTGGGTGTTGAGGAAACCTTATTCCCCATTTTTCTGAAAAATGGTCAGTAGATTTCCAAAGTGGTTGTACCAGTTTGCATTCTCACCAGCAATGAAGGAGTGTTCCTCTTTCTCCACATCCTCTCCAGCATGAGGTGTCACTGTGTCTAGAATTTCTTAGATTTAACATTTTCTTTGACTGATGTATCAATTTCTTCTATCATATCTTCACCTTGAGACTCTCTCTTCTATCTTTTATAATCCATATTTAATGCTTTTATTTGTTGTCTCTGTTCTCTTTCCTATGTGTTCCATCACTAGAATTCCCTCCACTTGTGTTTTCTTTATTGCTTCTACTTGCACTTTCATTTCTTGAATAGTTTTATTCATCTTTTTGATCCATTTAATTGTATTTTATTTTATTTTTTTCTGCTTCACATGGCCTTTTATTGCAATATCCAATATGCATGCAGAAACATAAACATATGTAATTGTTTGGGGAGATGAGGTAGGATTTCATTTCATAGCCCAGATTTGCCTGGAACTTATGTAGCCAAAACTGACCTTCAAATTGGGGGTGATTCTCTTGCCTTAGCATCCAAACTTCTGGGGTGATAGTCACCAAACATCACGCCAGACCTGTGCATATTGATTATCTTCTTTTTTTATTTAAGATCTGGTGGCACTCAGAGGAAGGACAGCAGATTACCAAGAAGAGACTTGATACCCTATGAGCATATACAGGGGGAGGTAATCCCCCTCAGGAACAGTCATAGGGGAGGGGAATAAGGGGAAAATGGGAGGGAGGGAAGAATGGGAGGATAGAAGGGATGGGATAACCATTGAGATGTAACAAGAATAAATTAATAAAAAATAAAAATAAAAGTAAAATAAAAATAAAAATAAAAAATTAATTGTATTTTATTATATCTCTTTAAAGGGTGTATTCATTTCCCCTTTAAAGTCCTCTATCATCTTTCTAAGATTGATTTAAGTTCATTTTCTTGTGTTTTAGTTATGTTATGATATCCAGAGCTTGCTGTAGTAGGATAGTTGTGCTTTGCAGGTGCTTTATTGTTCTGTAGGACATTTATTAATTTGTGAATTAAGGGTGAGTGCCAAGCCTATTGTGGGTGGTTCTATCCTTGAGCTAGTAGTCCTGGTTTCCATAAGAATACAGGTTGATCATACCATAGGGAGCAAGCCAGTAAGCAACACCTCTCTATGGCCTCTAAGTCATCTTCTGCATCTAGGGGTTTCAACTTGTTTGAGTTCTTGCCCTTGCTGGTTTTAATGATGAACTGCTATATGGAACTGTGAGTGAAAGTAATCTTTTCCTTCACAAGCTGCTTTTGGTCCAGATGTTTCATCACAGAAGTAATATTCTTAACTAAGACAGATGCCAAAAGAACCACTGTTTCTAGTCAAGACAAAGAAATCCTAGAGTTCAAATCACATAGGTAGGTGGAATTGGTATAAGGTATGGAAATGTTGGTATTTATACTCTATTCAGATTCAGAGTGGCCAAATAACCTCACAATAGATATAGAAATCCACTGCAGTCAATGTACGGATTCAGGTGGGTAAGATCATCTATAAGCAACCTAACAGACAAACCCTACTTGGAACAATGTCTGGATACCCAAATCAAAATCAATAAAAGATAACTATCATGATTTTCTTAACTTTTTTTCTCAGCTTAAAGTAAAAAAGAATATCTCTAAGTGTGTTATTCATTGGTAAGACAATTTGTAAATACCCAGGCAACAATCCAAGTGTTTAGTTTTCTTTAATTATTAGTTTTGGTAAGGGCCTCTTTTGTGTAGTATGGGCACATACACTTAACAGTTTCTAAACAATCCTATCCATTTTATTCTTTTCTATAATGATAACTTATTCCTTTAGTATAGAATATTTTCATTATTTTGAATTACACATCTTAAAATCCTCATATTTCAGTTTGTAAACCGACTAGTCTAAAAGATCTTGAAAGGGTGTTCAACTAAGTGTTATTTTAGTGTCATTCAGAATAACAGTTTACAAATGTCACAAAATATGATTTTTAGTATCAATGACACATAAGAATGATTAAAAATAAGTAGTTTAGGGAGAGTAGAATGGTAGGAAGAATGAAGGGATGGAAAGAGAGGAGAGAGATAGAGAGTCATTGAGAGAGGGATGGAGAAAAGGGGAGCAGACACAAAGGTGGAGGAAGGGAGCCCAGAGTTTCTTCTGGAGCCAAGTCAAGGTGCTTTGAGAGTCTGCACAGTATGTCAAATGGAAAGAAATAACTAGTAGGACATTATTTGTTTGATCATGGCCACAAATAGGAGATCTTCTGACCAGTGTCAAACACGGGTATCTCATTCTTCTTCTCTGCTAACTGAAATCAAGATGCCTTTGTCAAGACTGTTGCATAAAAGTTTGCTACTTGAAGACAGTTTTCCTCCATTTGTTTTATAAACTCAACATCTACCATAGGAATGCCTAACATTGTTTAGTAAGAGTGACTGAGTTCTAACTTTATGTTTTTGAATGTTATGTGTATTAATGTCTTGCATGTAAATATATCTATTTTACACTTGCACCTTTGGTGTTGGTTTGAAGTAAAAAGAAGAAACTGAATGACCTGGATCTGGAATTAAAGGAGGTAGTGAGCTACCATGTGGGTGTTGTCAATTGAACCCAGATATTCTATAAGAGGAACATACACTCTTAACTGTTGAGCTGTCCCTCCAGCCCTGATACTTAAGTTTAATGGACCCTGAGAGGGAAAGCTCATACTTCCTCCCTTGGAAACTTGTGACTCAGGTTAAGGAATTTCTTTCAAACAGGAATGAGTTTAAGGAGATGATGTTGCACTACTATCTTCCATTCAACCTGTTCACTCACCCACATAATATGTAATTCTTAGCCTACAAGAGAAACCAACAAAAAAATGTAGCAGTATGTGTATGTCAGCCTTCTAGAACCTTTCACCTATGCAACCTAAACACAACATGCTTATTCTGTATAATCTTATTGGTATGTATATTTTCAGGGCTGAGTATCTGTGCCTGGACAACAACTTGCTGTGCTCTTCCCTGTGGAAGATCAATGTTATTGCTCTGGGCTTTCCCCAGATGTCCATAGTTATTGTTGTAGGGTTGGGGCATGATCAGATTTTCCCCATCCACTTAGAATGTCTGATAAATAACACTTGTACAAAATCACTGTAAATTTACAAACACCAATGGATATTCTAAAAGTAAAAGGAATATGGAAAACAAAGAAAAAAGAAACAAGGAAAAGGGGGAGAAATGAATTTTTCATGTGTCAAGAAGCACAGGCATATATCACATACATGGTTTTTGGAACCACTAACTAAACTACAGTGAGAGTTACTGACCTCTCCAATGCTATGTATTTTTATTGTATCTCTGCCAACTGTGACATGCTAAATACACCAACATTTTGCTTCATTTGGTTTTCTGTCTTAAGATACATGAAATCTTTATATTTTCACAATAAAGAGTTTTGTTTGCCAATTTATCTACCTTATGAGAATTTTAACAAATCTGAGTTAAAAATACAAACTGGATTGGTGATAACAGAAAATAATATGACACAGGACTCAAGATAATAATAATCCTGTAGAAAGAAAAGAACCTGAAGTATGTACTGAAACTGAATATGGAGAAAAGTTCCCACTGTTAAAAATTCTTTAGTGGATGCAGTATATGACAGAAACTGCAAGTGAGCTAGGAAGAGAAAGAAAACAAAGACAGAAAAAAATAACTGCTAGTTCTTTAGCATGTGTTATATATGAATGAATGTTCATGTCATCTAATGACATTAATTGAACTAGTCAAGACACATTTCTTTCGACATGTTAAACATTTTAATTTATTTACCTATTATTTAATTAATTTATAAATATGGTTATTTATCTACTTAAAAGTTTACCCTAAGTAATCCAAGATCACTTAGAAACAATGATCTTCCTGCCACAAGATTCCAAGTACTGTGATTATAGCAAAGAAATATGTGACAGATGAGAACAAAAGTTTTCCATAATAACGTGTTCACACATATTATGGATAACATGTGAAGAACACAAATTTATCACTCTAAATGTATCACTCAAAACTATCTAAAACCCAGATTTTTAAAGACAGGATTCTTTATGACATATAATTTATCCAGGACCTGGTTGCTGACCTGCTCTACTGAGGGGCAAAGTAAACCAGGGGTTAAATCCCTGGGAGCTCTATGCTTGCAGTTTTGGTCGAGTAGAAACTGTCCAATGTGTCAGACATAGATGAATCACTGAAGCAGGAAAAATGATTATCTAGAAACTGTGATGCCAGCAAAGTCAACACAAGAAAGCACTTAAATCAAGGACATATATGAATCACATTAAACATTTCTGAGACTCAGGCTAAAAAGCATAATAACAGTATATATCAGTTTCCCATGAGGATGCTGTGAACGCTTTAGCAAATCTAGGGATAGATATGGTTCGTGACAAAGCTATTGGTACAAAAACCTTGTCTGGTTTATTCTAGTATACTGTGATCCTGCCATGGTGTTAGTATATTCAGACTTTATCTATAAAACTAAGTAAATAAGTATTTATATCAAAAAATAAAAAAATAAAAAAAAATAAAAAAATTTTAAAAAGGAGATGAAGGCCTGATGGCAGCTGAAGGTATATTTTCACAGAACTTACTGAAGCTAAATATTGGTTACCTTGTTTAAATTGCCCATTCCTAACAGCAGCTATTTACAAGCACCACCTACCCCCCAAAACCAGACAAAGTCTATTTGTTTACTTTGTTATATGCTGCCTAACAGATAGAATTACAGTCCCAACAGCAACAAGGCAGTTCCTGAAAGTTAGGCTGGTTTCCTAACCACTTCCCCAGGAGAGCTTTGAGCATAAGGTTGCATGGAGTTTACCCTTTGTGTAAGTGCATCTTCTCAAGTCACAACACTGTGCTTTCTTTGAGAACTGGGAAATGCACCCACTGTGCACTTTATGGCTTTCTTCAGTGATAATAGCAGTTAGCCCTGGAAGCTTGCTTAATGACTGAGAACTCCTTCAGAGAAAATCTGCAAATGTGAGCTCAACACTGTCAAGCTGTTTCCAAACCACATTTGACATTTTCAAATGCTATTGTATTTCACAAATAAACCTATTTAAACAAGTTAGCCCCAAGTGCTGGGCAAGGTATACAGAGACATTTAATTATAGTGCAGAAAACAAACTTAACTCTAATCATTTAGCACATGCCTCTAAAATAAAGTGCAATGATGCCATGCTGGAAAAATGTTATGTCTAAACTAGTTAAAAGTAGCTCCAGATACTTTAAATGGGATATGATAAGTGATGCATTGCCACATAAAATTTAATGAGATCTACACAAGCTTTAGAAAAACTTTTTTAGGTCTCAAAGAAATGAATATATTGAATAAAATATAATAAAGGAAAGGATACCAGCATGAAAAATCTCATACAATATAATTTAGTCATTATCCAGTCAGTGAGGTTGTGTCTGTGACAATGTGAGATGTTTGATGACATCATCGTTGTTAATGTCCAGATCCCCCAAAGCCAGTCCTTCTATGGGGACTTTTCCGTTTCATTTCCAATATGCAAAACTAAATGAAGAAAAGAATGTGTGTGTGTGTGTGTGTGTGTGTGTCCATCTATGAATTTGTTTCCCTTTCCAGAGTAATTATACTAGTAAATACAAATCTAGAACTATAGAGTCACTCAGAGAAATTATGCTTGCAGAATATATAATAAATACATAAAGGATGGCAAAGAAACTGTAATAGCCAGAAACTAGAAACAAACTAGACATTACTCACCAAAAGAAGAGATAAAGAAAATTATAAAAGAAACCTTTATTTGTCTGTTTTGCTTATTTCTTATTCTCAGAGGATTACTGCCTCTCTCTGCTAACCTGGGACTAGTCCTGGAAGCTTCTAGACTCCATACAATTTAACCTTGACCTAGAATGTTTTCAGGCCCTGAAATTTACTACTTAATAATTTCATCTATTCTTCTTCTTACTTAGCTCCTGTCTGGCTGGTTCAATTCAGCTGTCCTGGCTCAAACTCCTCTCCCAGCTGATTTGTCTTGGTCACTGAATTGCTCTACATGGCCTCAAACTAACTCTCAGTCTTCTCAAATCTTCTGGCTCCTAATTCTCTGGCTAGTTCTACCTTCAAGCCTACTCTTTAAAACACTCACAGTAAAATGACCTCCTCTCCCTTTCATTGTATGGTGCTCACTTAAGTAGCTTCCCTTTCTTCTCTGTTCTTTTAAATCTTTTTCAGATTAGTCACTTTTTCTACCACTCAGATCTCACTTTCCAATATCTGTGAACAAAATATATTTCATTGTTTGAGATTAAAGACATCTACCACCACACTTGGACTTAAGCTATTCTTTACCTGAAACTTGCTCTATATCAGGCTGGTATTGAACTCATATCTGCTTGCCTCTGTCTCCTGGATTAAAAGCATGTTTGTATTCCAGCCAGATCACACTAACCTAGATCTTTCGATCTGGTCTCTTGCCTAAGCATACATGTTCTGAATTAAAATATAATGCTGAACATTTTCAGCTCTTAAAAACAGTGACACCATGAAAAAATGATATTCAGAAAAAAAGATGGAACAAGGAAAAATATCCTGTGTGAGGTAACCAAGATCCAGAAATACAAATATTTACTTAACAGTGGATCTTAGCTATAAAGTAAAGGATAACAAAACTACAATATATAAGGAAAGCTTAAAAGGGAAAATATAAATCTCCCTTGGAAGGGGACATAGAATAGGGATCATAGGTATGGGCACTACTGGCATAGAAACATGGACATCAAATGAGGGGAAGAAGATAATATTGGAAAAACAATTGGAAATTGGGAGCAAATTGGGGACAAGATAGAAACCTAGTGTAACAGAAACTACAAAAAATCAATGAGGGTGACCCTAGGTAAGACCTGTAGAAATGGAGGATATATAACCTCAACTTGTTATCTCCTGTATCCAGGCAAGACTTCCAGTAAAGCCATTGGGACAGCAAATTTTCCACATTTGTCCTATAATTTTTTCCTGCCTTAAAAAAATGTGCTGGGATAAGGGTGGTGCTTAAATAATGGGAGTGGAAAACCAATGGTTGGTCTATCCTGAGACACATACCACAAGAGAAAGGCCACTCTTGCCACTGTCTGCAGGGTCAGGACTCAGAGTCTAGATAGCCCAGAGTCCTAGGATAGAACCAAATATTACTGGCAAAAAAAAAATGTACATTAAAGTGTTCCTAATAATATTCTACTATACTGGTAGACAAGAGCTTAGCATAAATTGCATCAGAGAGACTTCACCTAGAAACTGATGGAAACAGATGCAGAGAATCACCTTCAAACATAAAGCAGATCTCCGGGAATCCTGTGGGAAGAGGGGGAGAAAAGATTGCTGGAGTCAGAAGGATAAAGATAACCACAAGAAAGCCCACAGAACCAACTAACCAGGGCTCATGGGCACTGACAGTAACTGAGCTGATAACCAGGGAGCATGAGTGGGACTGACCTATGGTCTCTGTATATATGGTACAGTTGTGCAACTTGATTTTATTTCAGGACTACTAACAGTAGAAGCAGGTACTCTTTCTGAAACTTTTGCAGGCTTCTGAGATCATTTTCTTCATAATACATTCCCTAGTTTAGCCTTAACATGAGGAGAAGTATCTAATCTTACTGCTACTTGAAATGTCATGGTGAATTGATCATTCAAGAAAGGCCTACCCTTTTCTGAGTAGAAACAGGAGTAGATTGTCTGGTCCCAACTGATGGGAAAAATTGAATCAGTGTTCACCTGAAAGAGGGAGTGGGGATTGCAAGTAGGATACACAGACATGAAAAATAACGAATCAAGTCAGGAAATTTTTGATCACGATTCCTCTTTAATGTGGACAAGTAAGACTTTATATAATAAGGTCAATATGATCTATTCTGATCCCTCTCTCCCTAGCTTCCAAAGCAAGAAGAACACAATAACCTGAATAGCTCTCTGTTAGATCTTCCTTAACCCTCCAGGTGTTTCTCAATAGGGATTTCCCTACTTCTTTCAAAGGTAAATAGTCCAAGGATGGCCTGGAACACGAAGACCACCTCTGGCAGAGATCAGCAGCTGGAAGGTCACAGCATGCAGCCTAAGCACTGGATTTCTGACATGGCAGAATTTGGCATGGCTTCCCACAGTAGATGAAGAGAGAGTAGATGTGAGAAGAGAGGGTGGGAGGGGAGGAAAGAGAGGAAACTGCAGTTGAGATATAAAAAATAGTAAAAGTAATAATAATAAGAACAAAAACAACAATAAAAACATACAGAGGCAGACATATCAGAATTACACTAAACTTCTGAAGAGTGACTCTAAAAAGCAAGAAAGGCTAGAGTGGCCTGGGCAGATATCTTACAGACACTATGACCACAGGCAGAAACTAACAGAGAAATAATGAAACATGTTATATATAAATCAAAGGGCCTAACCGTTATCGATAGCATATTTTGCCAAAACACGAAAGAGTATACCTTCTCAGCACCTCATGCAATGCTCTTCAAAACTGACTATATATTTGGTCACAAAGCAAGCCTCAACAGATTACAAGAAAATTATTATATAATTCCTTGTATTTTACCAGACTACCATGGATTAAAGATTTTTTTTTAACAACAATAGAAACAAGATTAAATGTACAAACTCAGAGAAATTGAACTACTCTATTCAGTTATAACTAGACCATAGAAGAAATAAGAAAGAAACTAAAGACTCTCTGAAATTCAATGAGAAGGAGTGGACAATATACTCAACCTTATGAAAGCAGCATTAAGAGGAAAGCTCAAAACACAAAGTGCCTTCATAGAGAAATTGGAAAGTTCTCATGCTATCAATTTAAAGCACAATTGAAATATCTAGAACAAAAAGAAGCAAACATACCCAAGAGAAGTACATGGCAGGAGGTAATCAAACTCAGGGCTGAAATCAATAACTTAGAAGCAGAGAGAATGATAGAAAATATTAATGAAACTAAGATCAGGTTCTTTGAGAAAATCAATAAGATAGATAAACCCCTAGTCACACTGATTAAAAGGCAGAGAGACAATATCTCAATTAACAAAATTAAGAATGAAAAGAGGGACATAACAAGGGACACTGAGGAAATTTTAAAAAATCATTAGATCTTACTTCAAAAGCCTGTACTCTACAAAATTGGAGAAGATAAATGAAATGGATGAGTTTCCTGACAGGTTTTACTTACCAAAGTTAAAACAAGATCAATAGGACATTTTAAATAATCCTACAACCAGCCTGGTGGTGGTGGCACACACCTTTAATCACAGCACTTGGAAGGTAGAGACAGGTAGATCACATTGAGCTCAAGGCCAGCTTGTTCTACAAAGTGAGTCCAGAAAGCCAAAGCTGCACAGGGCTACCCTGTCTCAAAAAACTAAAACAAAACAAAACAAAACAAAACAAAACAACAACAACAAAAAGATAACCCCTTCCCATAAAGAAATAGAAACAGTCATCAAAATCTCCCAACAAAACAAAACAAAAAACAAAAAGAAAAAACTAATAAGCAAACAAAAACCTAGGAACCAGATCATTGAGGCACAGGATTCTACCAGATGTTCAAAGAGGAGGTAATGCAATACTCTTCAAACTATTCCAAACAATAGAAACAGAAGGAACATTGCCAAACTCATTTTTGATGCTCCAGCCACCCTGACACCTAAACCACACAAAGACTTTACAAGTAAAGATAATTTTAGACCAATTTCCCTCATGAACATTGCTGAAATACTCATAAGCTGAGTCCAAGAACTCATAAATTAAATCATCTGCCATTATCAAGTAAGCTTCATCTCAAGGATGCAGGGATGTTTCAACATATGAAAATCCATCAATGTAATCCACCATATAAACAAACTGAAAGAAAAAATCACATGATCCTCTCATTAGATGCAGAAAAAGCATTAGAAGAAAATCCAACACTCATTCATGAAAAATGTCTTGGGGAGATCATTGATACAATGCTCACACATTAAAAAAAAAAAGCATATACAACTACCTGATAATCAACTCAAAGCACTTCCACTAAAATCAGAGTCAAAACAAGGCTTCCTGCTTTCTCCATATCTCTTAAATATAGTAACTGAAGTTCTAACTAGAGCAATAAGACAGCTAAAGAAGATCAAGCAGATACAATTAGGAAAGGAAGTGGTCAAAGTATTGCTATTCGCAGATGATGTGATAGTATGCATAAGTGCTATCAAAATTCTACCAGAGAACCTTTACACCTGAGGAATACCTTCAACAAACTGGATGGGTACAAAATTAACTGAAGAAAGAATCAGTAGCCCTCCTGTATACAAATAATAAATAAGCTGGAAATTAATCATAGAAATAATACCCTTCAGAATAGCCAAATAAAACATCTTGAGGTAATTCTAACCAAGGAAGTGAAACACTAGTATGACAATAATTTTACATCTTCAAAAAATTCAAGAAAAAAAATCAGAAGATAAAATGGTATGCCTTACTCATGGATCAGTAGGATAAAAGTAGGAAAAAAAGTCATCTTACCTAAAGCAATGTACAGATTCAAGTAATTTCCATCAAATTCCAACACAATTCTTTACTGACCTTGAAAAGGTAATTCCCAACTTTGTATGGAAAAACAAAAACAAAAACAAGAAAAAAAAAAAAAAACTCAAGATAGTAAAAACACCCCTGAACAATAAGAGAACTTCTGCAAGTATCACCATGCCTGATTTCAAGATGTACTATAAATCAGTGGCAATTTAAAAGTACATGGAATTGGAATAAAAAGAAATAGGTCAACCAATGGAATTAAATAGAGGACACATCAATAAACCCATACACTTATAGACATTTGGCTTCTGAAAAAGAAGCCAAACTCAAAAGGTGGAAGAAAGAAAACATCTTCAACAAATGGTGTGGATCTAACTGGCATATAGAATGTGGCAAATAAATTCTTATTTTTCACCATGCACAAAACTTAAGTCCAAGCAGATCAAAGATGTCAACATAAAACCATATACACTAAATCTAAATAGAAGAGAAAGTAAGGAATAGCCTTGAACCCATTGGCAAAGGACACAATTTCAGGAACAGAACACCAGCATCTCTAACACTAAGAGCAACAAAAATGTGACCACCTGAAAGTGAATAGCTTCTGTAAAGCAAGGGACACTGCCAATAGGAGAAAATGGCCTTCTGGAAATTCGGAACAAATCTTCACCCCCCATTCACTCCTTGGAATATTCCCAGAAGATGCACTACCACACAACAGGGACATATGCTCAACCATGTTTATTGCAGCCTTATTCATAATAGCCAGAACATGAAATCAGCCTACGTGTACCTCAGTAGAAGAAGGGAAAGAAATTGTGGTATATTTACACTATGAAATACTACTGAGCTCTTAAATACAAGGAATTTCCGAAATTTTTGGACAAATGGATTGAACTAGAAATTATCATAATGAGTGAGTTCACCCAGAAGCAGAAAGACTCAAATGGTATATACTCACTAATATCGAGACACTAGTCCAAGGAGTACGCCCCCATGAAAAACTTTACCTAACAGGAAAGTGGGTCAGAGGGGAGGACATCCTATTGAGACTTTAGGGGTGAAAAGCCTGGGAGAATGAGGAAATAGAATGATCCAGAGGGTCCTGGAAAACTACAGGCAGATCTGGGCCCTGGAGTCCTCCTCAAACTATGGCACCAGCCAAGGAAAATATAGACAGTAAACTTCAAACCCCTACCCAGTCTAGCCGATGGACAGGACATTCTCCACCGATAAATGCAGAAGGAGATCTGACTTTCACACAAACTCTGTTGCCCCATAGTGGACCATGTCCCTTGGATGGGGAGGCCTGGTGGCACTCAGAGGAAAGATAATAGGTCACCAAGAAGAGACTCGATACCCTAGGAGCATATACAGGGGGAGGAGGTCCCCCTCAGTCACAGACATAGGGGAAGGGAGTAGGGGAGGAAGCGGGAGGGAGGAAATAAAGGGAGGATACCAGGGCTGGTCTAACAATTGAGATATAATATGAATAAATTAATAAAAAAATTAAAAAACAATAAAATAAGTATAGTCATGGGAGCAGCTCCATGGTGTTTTGTATCAATTTCTTCTGAGAGGACACATTCCTTCTCAGAAGAATGCTGGTTATAGCATGTATGTTCTAAAAGGAAGTGAAATATTCCATCCTTCAGAGAAACTCTTTAAGCATGGAAATGACTCAAAAACTTCATAAACACTCAGAAATTGATTATATGAATCAGCCCCACACTTTGCAAGTATATGCAAACAGTAAGTACTGGTGAGACACACCCAGAACTACCAAACTGCCAAGAATACTCTCAAACCAATGAAGTTGTCTCAAAGAGGCATCAACCATGTTGATTGGAAAAACCAGAGATATGCCAATGTGTTTGAAAAAGCTAGAGACTAGCATATTTGACTGGCAGAGGCTTAGAACAATTGAACTTCCTGTAGGAGACACTCTTGAACCTGTGGAGCTGCCTGCAACCTACGTATGCTCTAAAATATTAGCTTTTGTGAGCTGTTGCCCAGTTAAGGATGCACTTTTGGGCTGTGCAGTGGTGGAGATTGTCTTTAATTTCAGTACTTCAGAGGCAGAGGAAGGCGAATCTCTGAGTTTGAGGATATCATAGTCTACAGAATGTGTACCAGTACAGACAGAGATACACAGAAAAACCCTGTCTCAAAGAAAAAAAAATGACTTTTGATGATATAGCTCCTTTTGTGTTATTTTAGTTATAATATGTAATCCTTGCCCATAATTCCATAAGTAACACTAACAACACTCCCTATGGCACCCAACTAGGAATTGGTGTTATTCTCTCTTAGTCTCTTTTAATTTATCATTGGTTCTCTATCTGTGGTGAGTAGACTTTTTTTTCTTATTTACACATATTCTCACAAGTACTGTTATCAAATACATGACAGCACAGTGAAATAGAGTTTCAGTTATTTCATACAAACATTAGTTTATTTACCAATTGAGTCTTAGAAATAAATGCAATTTTTAATCTAAATTTTTAGATATCATAAGAAAAAAGTACAAATTTAATTTTCTTGTTATTTTAAAAAATCACTTAGTACATTTTGATGTGCCTCTGCATTCTAGCTATCATCTATCTATCTATCTATCTATCTATCTATCTATCTATATATCTATGTATCTATCTATCTATCTGTCTATTATCTATCTTTTTATCTATTATCTACCTATCATTTATCTATATATCATCTATGTATCCATCTATCATCTATCCACTTTTCTATTTATCTATATATCTCCCTATCTTGTATATATCTATCTTCTATCTATCTATCTATCTATCTATCTATCTATCTATCTATCTGTCTGTCTATCTATCTATCTATTATTCTATCTATCTATCTATCTATCTATCTATCTATCTATCTATCTATTATTCTATCTATCTATCTATCTATGTTTCCCCAATTTAAAGCATTTTCCTTTTCCTAGGTCTTATTTCTTAGATTCTAGGTGTGAATTATAACTTAACAGTTTCCTCTGCTTTCTCAAGTTTACTGCAATATTGTTTAGCTTTATTTCCTGAGTGTCTTTGGAAACTGAAACACACTCATAACTAAAGGCCAGCAGCAGCTTACCTTGTGATTACCCATAAACATTCTTATGTGGAAAGGTAGTTTGAGTTGACAAATGTTCTGTTTCTGCTTTTTGATTTGGGCACATTATGCTTTTCTTTGAGGCTGTTTCATATATCAAGACAAAACTCCACCAAAAGATAACTCTAATTACTTCTGTTAAAACACATATGCAGCCACTGGCCTCTCTATGCCATAGTTTGGACAGAGTGGTGACTTTGTTATTTAACACTCTTTTAGTTACTGGTTTCTTATATCTATGTCCAAAATAATATGATTGTGTTTATTCATGGTTCTAGTTTAGAATATTACATGTAGTTTTAAGTGTCCCATGCCTTGCCCATATTTGGAATAACACTTCAAAGGAATTCCACTGTGTGTAGGTCAAATGAAAGTTGTAAGTCCCTAGTAGTAGGGAACCCTAGAGTTGCATCAAGTCAACCCAAGACTAGGTTCATGGCATAAAAAATATATTTGCCTCAGAAGAACAGAGCACAATGATAAGGGACGAAGATAGCATATGGAGGATAAGAGGAAGGTAACTAGGCAGAAGAAGTGGTATTTGTCCATAAGGACAAAGGAATGCTTTCACATAAAGAGAGAGGAGATGTGAATAGGTAAATGATAATTTTTAAAGGTAAAGGAAGGAACCCCATGTTAAACTGAGGTGTTTCATTTTAATTGAGCATGTTAACTAGGTGAGCCAAAAATGGTTTTTGTGCCCCAGACTTCAATACTTTGATAGCTGATTATAGTACTCATTCTTAAAAGGATGATGTGGCCATATAAGGAAATTTATTTTAAGGACTAGCTTTAGAAATATAATCTAATGGTTTTTTGTTGCTGTTGTGGTTTTGGTGTTTTGTTTGTTTTGGTTAGGTTTTTTTTTTTTTTTTTTTTTTTTTTTTTTTTTTTTTTTTTTTTTTTTGTTTTTTTTTTTTTTTTTTTTTTTTTTTTTTTTTTTTTTTTTTTTTTTTGGTTTTTTAAGACAAGATTTCTCTGTGTAACCTTGGCTATCCTAGAAAGGCAGAAAGAATCAGCAAGAAGGGCAAGGCCTGCCACAGCAATGCCAGCCATGTTCAAGCTGGCTAGCATCCCTACACTAGTAAACTCAAAGATAAGAGCCCAGAGAAGAACATGATGTGCTCACTGTTAAAATTCTATAGTCTTGTTCTGGGATGTGTGTTTACCTCATGTCAGATCACTCTGGCATGATCCCAGATGTTGACAAAATTTGGGGCTTAATATTTGCTTCTTTTATTGGTTCTCATTCATCATCATCAGTTAAGCAGAATAGTTACTCATTCTTTCCTTTATTTTCCATTCAAAAAATCTAACAAATAAAACAATGAACTGTTCTAATTCTTTGCTCAAAAAATACCATCAACAAATTAGAAGACTAACTAAGATCAGATTAGCAGATCATAATGCTATCCATAGCTCTGTCCTGGCTCACATGTGAATTACAAAAGAAACTCCAAGAAGCATTTTATGAATACTTTACTCGTTTTTCTTAATTACTTTCTTATTGCTATGAAGAAACATCATAACCATGGCCACATAGAAATGATGATTTATAAAGGTAAAGGAGAAAACCCAATATTAGGGATTTAATTGAGAGGTGGGTTGCTTGAGGACTTATATAGGTATTCAATTATCATCATGGCAGAACACATGACTGCTGCCAGTCTAGCTTACATCTAATCCATAAGCAAGAGACTGGACCAAGTGTAGGTTTTCTAAAAACTTAAAGCTCAGTTACAGTGACCACATTTTCCAACAAACTCCTACCTCCTAATCTGCACACCAACTGGGAACCAAACATTCTAATATATAAGTCTGTGGAGGCATTTTCATTAAAACCACTACAAGTTTCTAATTCACAAATGCATCTGTAACAAATGACATTAGAATAAGTGATGTGTATGTATATAAGGGAATGTAAATGAAGGCATAATTTCATAGTTATACATATTCTTGGTAGTGCAACTGAACTTCTTCATATTCTTGTCTCTCTGTTATGACTCACTTTATTAATTCCATTAAATTCCAAATGTTTTGGATAAATTTTCAAATTAAATTAATAAAACAACCTTTTTCAGATTTAAGAGCCTTCTCATGTAATGTATTTTCTAATGCCCTGCTGTGCCTTTGTAGAAAATTTGAGCAATCTAAGGATGACACTGGCTAATAAACTTTAAAGAATATGTTCACTTTCTCTGTGCACGGTGTGTATTCATGACCTTCCTGTTCCCACTATAAATCCTTAACCACTTGAGGCTTCAAACTAGGCTTGAATTTACTTCCTCCAGGCTCTGCTTTAAATCAAACCAAATGTTACATTTTCCTATCTCTTATTGAAATTGATTCTCCTTGAAGCTGTGGGAGGAGAAAGTCCTTTTTTTCTTTGCTTTCTCGGTGAGATTTTAGTGCCTCTAAAATGGAAACAGAGGAGTATGAGAAAGGTCACACTACTTTGAACTGACCCACAAATGTTTAAAGAGGGTAGTCACTCTATAACACTATGGCTTCTGGACTCTTACTGTCTGAAACAATTTCATGTAGTTTTAAAAAATCTTAAGTGACTCATATTACAATTTTTTTCTAAATGATTATTTATTTTATCTATCAATTAAAACCTAACCACACTTCACTTCTCCACAGGACATGTCTAAGTAGTCATTAGTTTTTTTTTTTTTTAAATCTTTCTTTCTACTTCCTCTCCAAGGTTCTAGGAACCTTCCTCTTCAAGTATTCTTTTAGAAAATCTGAAGATCAGCTACAATAGTTAGACATTTATCTGCCCTCCATATCCTAGCTGATATTCAGAAGCTTTCCATGCTACTTTATATTCTTATATACATGTGCTATCTTACCCTGGCCCATGGGTTCTTCAAGCAGAATCTGGGAGGGGGTGCCAGAGTGAAAAAAGGACAGGAGACAAGAAGAAATGAAGGCAAGTCTGGATTCTGATCAAGCCCCATTTATTGAAAAAGTTCACAGGGTTTTTATAGAGAGTCTCAGAGGGGCAAGGGCAGGGTTGCTATGGAAACCTAATGGCAGCTATTCTGCCCTCTAGCCTGGCAGTAAAATCTTCAAGATAAGGAAGTAAGTTTTGAGAGAGTGCAGCTGTAAAGGTGATAAGCAAGTGGGTTCCTAGGACCTAATGGAGATGTTCTGCTATATATCTAAGTAGTAAAACTTCAAGGATAGGGAGGTAAGTTCTGAGGAATGCATCTGCAGAGATAAGGTAAACAAGCAGCTTCCCGGGACCGGGACCAGGTGGTGTGGCCTCGGTCTGACCCTCAGCTTGCTATGTGCCAAGCAGAGGTTTAGAAAATGGAGCCTACAGGCAAGGTGGAATTGCCTGTGTTTTCCCCACACTGTCTTAATCCTTATCAAGTCTTCAGGGATTTTAAAAATAATATTCTTAAGAGACATGCCTTAATAGGTTTTTTAGAACAAATCAACACTGATGAACATATCAAGTTGTAACCATTTTTACAGAAAAATAGATATTCTAAGGAGATGTTCATGTTCCTTAATTTGACTACTGTACTACTAAAACATCACACACCAAGGTATGATATTGTCTGCGAATTTTATTTTGAAAAAGGTGAAATGTGCCAGCAAGGAAGCAGACTTTTCTCCTGGAAACAATTCTTCCAAATATAAGAACATGTCAAAATACCTTAAGTATAAGACTGGCATCCAAACATTGGTAGGCCAATGGTGGGGAGGACTAACTTTAAGGAATAGGGTCCTTGGATCTCTACTTTAATTTTCAACTCCCTTTGGAGTTCCAAGCATGAATTTTGTTGTTGTTTTATTTTCTTTTTCTTTTTTCTTTTGTTTGTTTTTGTTTGTTTGTTTGTTTTTTGTTTTTTGTTATTGTTGTTGTTGTTGGTGGTGGTGGTAGTGTTTTTATATTTTTTCGGGGGGAGGAGTGGTTGTTCACTTGAATTCTTTGTCCATGATTTCAAGGTGGAAACATTGAATAAATCTCCTTTAAAAATTAATTTCGAAGTTTGATTGATTTCTCCAACTAAAGTGACTGAGTTTGGTATCTTGGGATACGGACTGTAACACAAAGTATGCAAATAAATTAACTTTTGGAAAAAAAAAGTAACCACATTTAAGTATATGTAAATCTCTAGTCTCACAAAATACTTTATTTCTAAAAAGTAATGTCAAAATACTATCTTTAAAACAGTTTAAAGCACTTATTTGTACATAGTTTGTTCAATCCCTATTTGTACTGTACCACATTTTTCTTGAAGGAGCAAGAACAAATATATATATACATATATATATATACATTTTTTTTCATTATGTTTATCCCTTTAATGTCAGTTATAGACAAAAATAGTATTACCTTATAAGAAAAGATACTTTTCTGAGGAGGAAAATATGAATAACAATTACTCAAAAAGCAAACTTGAGTTGTCTCAAATACCATACTCCTACATAATAACAATTTCATAATTTTTATAGTAACAAAATAACAAAAGTCATAAATTAACATTCATTTAAATATATTGGTGGTTATTTTAGGTAATTTTCTTACCACACATTGGAAAATCAGCCTTGTTATATATGAAAACATTCTTAGGTTTGAGGTTTTTAGTTTGTACAAGTGGAAACTTTCTTCACACATTATCAATGGTTTTCTTAACTGTCCCAAGATGTCTAGGCATATAAACACACACTTATTAGAGCTACTCAGGATGAAAAGAGTTCACAATTGTTGCACTCTGAATAAAAAAAATATTCTAATATTTCTACAGTCATTGAGTGTGAACCAATCAGCCACTGTAGAATGCCTAACATAGTTGTAATTCATTAGTTCATGATGTCAAGTATTAATACATTCTCTTCATTCTACTAGATTTGTGGATAGAAGAAAAAGATTACCATGTAATAGTTTCACATGATAGAATATAACAGAACTATGTAGCCTCTACTTGAAAAATTAAATAGGGATTCTTCATTAAATATAAGGTTCTGAGATAGCCACAAGGAATAAACGTTTATTTGAATCTCTAAGATGTAGATATGAGTAGAGTTAGTCTGGATCTTAACTACTATATATGTTAAATGACATCAGTCATATGTAAAAATATGTTCTAGAAATATCTCATTAATTTAACTGACCTCAACATTAATTAAAATACATAAAAAAAAAGTTAAAATTGTTGGGCCTTTGTCTGCAGGCCTGAGGATGCTCTCTCCCTGTAAGCTTCCTGTTTGGACATAGGTGAGTGGACCCTCTGCTGACGACAGCCAGACAGACCTACATGTGTTAAAAGTTAGTTTTTTGTAGACCTTAACCCACACAAAAGGTCTCAAAAGCTGGCTCTTTGAATAAAAACTTAGCAAAGATAACCTGGATATAAGCCCTGGGAAGTGTCCTGGGAGTATCTCCTGCTATTCAAGTAAGCTTAGTTTAAAAACCCAAAGACTGGAAGATTCAGCAGCGCAACCTCCCCCCTGCCCCACCCATCCCTTCCCCATAGCCCTCTGCCCTTGTCCTTTTTAAGCTTAGTGAATTAAAATCTAGTTGACTCTTTTGTCTTTATTTTAGTAAAGTATAATCTAGCCTTTTATAAGTCAGAGGCCTCTTCCCCTTCTGGAAGGGCCGCAGATTTCTCTTGTTTCAGTTTGCTGAGTGCAGCTGCTTGGTGCTCCCTCCCTTCACAGAAGGTCTCCTTTGCAACCAGTTCTCAGGATGGAGGATTCTTCAGCTAGCCTCCTGAAAGCTGAAGAAAACTCTGTGGCCAGATTCTCAGCCCAGCCTCTCAGAGAAAAGGACCCACAAAATCCAAATATAGGCCTTTTCTCTTATTTCTCCATTTAGTTATTGATTTATTAACTCTAATATAAATGGCAGCTCCCATGCTCCATCCTCACACATCCCTTTCTCCAATTCTCCCTCTCCTTCTCCTCAGAGAAGGGAGGTACCCCATGGGAACCAACCGGCCCTACCACATGAAGTTGATGCAGGTCTAATATCCCTCCTACTGAGACAAAACAATGAAGCCCAGTTGGAATTGGATCCAAAGGCAGGCATCAAAGTCGAAGATAGACTTTGCTCTAGGTGTTGGGAGACTAGAAAGAAGACAAAACTATGCATCTGTTACCTATATGCATGGGGCCTAGGACCAGTCCATTCATGAGCAAACATAAGCCCAGGAAAATGACTCCTAGGTCTTCTTCATGGTGTCTTTAACTGCTTCACCTCCCTCAGTTACTCCCCCTACTCTTTCAAAAGACTACCTAAGTTTTGTCCAATGTTTGACTATAAGTCTCTGCATCTTTTTCCATTAGATGCTGAGTGAAGCCTCTCAGAGGAGTTATGCTACACTCCTGTCTATAAGCACAGTATTGTAACATTCTCTCCCATGGTATGGGTCTTATGTATGGCCAATCTTTGTTTGGCTATTCCCTTAAGCTTTGCTGCATCTTTGTCCCTGAACATCATAGGCAAGAAAATTTGGGTTGATGGTTTTGTGGGTGACTTGGTGTACTTATCTTTTCACTGGAAATCCTGTCTGGCAACCTTGGGAAACAGGATGTTAAGATAAGATCACCAGATGGGTCACAGGAAACTATTTGGGACATCTGGTGCCTTGGGACAGCTTGCAGTTAAACTCCCATGACAACCCGCTCATTCAGATCTCATTTCTTCATTGCTTATCCTTTATAATTTATTTTGTAGAAAATAAAGTTTGAGAGCTTGATCAGAACCCAGACTTGCTCTCCTTCTTCAAGTTTCCTATTCCCCACTCATCTGCCCCATCCACAGGTATCTGTTGAAGACCCCATGGACCAGGGCACATAATGGAGAGAGTATCAAGCCTTGTTTTGTTTCTGAATTTAATTGAATTGCTTTGAGTTTCTCTGTACTTAAATTGATGTTGGCTATTGGCTTACTGTATATTTTCTTTATTGTGTTTATTTACACACCTTGTATTTCTACGTTTAATATGATCGGGACTTAGATTTTGTCAAAAAGTTTTGTCAGCGTCTAATGATAGAAGATCATGTGGTTTTATTCTTTCAGTTTCTTTATAAAGTAGATTATGTTGACATATTTTTGTATATAAAACCACCCTTGCCTCCCTGGCGTGAAGATTTCTTGATCATAGTAGATCATGTTTTTGATGTTTTCTTAGATTAAATTTGTGAGTATTTTATTGAGTATGTTCACATTAATTTTCATAAGGAAAATTGGTCTGAAATTATATTTTGGGGGGTCTTTGTGTGGTTTAGTTTCAGGGTGAATAAGGGCTCATAGAATGAGTTTGCTATGTAGTCTTCGTTTCTATTTTGTGGAATAGTTTGAGGCATATTGGTTCTAGCTTGTCTTTGAAGGTCTGGTAGAATTCTGTCCTGAAACATTCTGGCCCGGGGCTTTTCTATTTTGTTGTTGTTGTTGTTGTTGTTGTTGTTGTTGTTGTTGTTAGAATTTTAATGCCGTTTTCAAGTTTTTGGGGTTTTATATGACTATTAAAATTGTGTACCTGATGTTAATTTAACTTTTGTAAGTGAAATGTAGCAATAAATTTATTCATTTCATTTAGATGTACCAATTTTTTGAAGTACAGACTTGAAGTAAGACCTAAAGATATTTTAGATTTCTTCAGTGCCTTTTTTCATATTCTTCTTTTCATTTCTGATATTGTTAATTTGGATACAGTCTCTCAGTCTTTTTGTCAGTTTGACTAACAGACACTATTGATCTTCTCAAAAACCAGCTCTTGGCTTCATTGATTTTTTGTAATGTTCTCCTTGTGCCTAATTTATTGATTTCAGTGATGAGTTTCATTATTTGCTGCGATCCACTCCTCTCAGGTGGATTTGCTTCTTTTTTGTTCTAGAGTGTTTAGGTGTGTGGTTAAGTTGCTAATATGAGATCTCTCCAATTTCTTTATGAAGAAGTTTAGTACAATGAGCTTTCCTTTTAGCAATACATTCATTGTGTTCTGTAAGTTGAGGTATGTTGTTGTGCTTTCACTTTTATTGAATTCTATTAAGTCTTTAATTTCTTTCTTTATTTTTTTCCTTACCTAGTGGTCACTGAGTAAAGATTTATTCAGTTTTTATGCGTTTTTAGGCTTTCTGTTGTTTCAGATGTTGTTGAAATCCAATTTTAATCTATAGTGTTTTGATAAGATATAAGGAGTTATTTAAAATTTCTTGTGTGTTAATGCTTGCTTTGTGACAAACCATGTGGTCAGTTTTTGAGAAGGTACCATCAGTCATTGATAGGAAGGCATATTCTTTTATATTTGGTTGAAATGTTCTCTAGATATCTATTATGCACATTTGATTCATAATGTCTATTTGTTTCCTTATTTCTCTGCTTATTTAATGTCTCCATGGCTTGTCCATTCATGAGATAGGGGTGTGGAAGTCACCTATTAATGTGTGTGGTTTGATGTCTGATTTAAGCTTTAGCAATATTCTTTTTAGTATATGGATACTTTAGTATTTGGGACCTATATATTCAGAATTGAGAATTCATGTTGGTGGATTTTTTTTTTTTTTGATGAGTATGAAGTATACTTCCCCATCTCTTTTAATTATTTGGTTCAAATCTTACTATATTAGATATTAGAATAGCTACTCCTGTCTGTTTTTTGGGTCATTTGTTCAGAAAAAACTTTTTCCAGCCATTTACTTTGAGGTATTTTCTATCCTTGTAGCAGAGGTGCCTTTCTTCTATGCCACAGAATGATGGGTCCTGCTTTTGTATCCATTCTGTTAGCCAGTATCCTTTTTATTGAGGAATTGAGTTCACTGATTATGAGAAACTTTAATGACCAACTATTGCCAGTTTTGTTGACGTTGATGATGGCTGTATGTATGTGTTAGTGGTGTGTGTTTGTGTGTGTGTGTGTGTGAGTGTGTGCGCATGCGCACACGTGCTTTTCTTTTTTTGTTTTTGCTCCCGTTAAATTATTTATGTCCTGTATTTTCTTGGGTGTAGTTAACCTCCTTGTGTTGCAGTTTCCTTCTAATAGCTTCTGTAAATCTGCAGTTGTGCACAGATATTGTATAAAATTTTTCATTGAATAACCTGTTTTCTCCATCTATGATGATTAAAATTTTTGTAAAGGATAGTAGTCTGGCCTGATATCTGTGGTCTCTTAGGGCTTGCAGGACATCTGCTCAGGAACTTCTGCTTTTTAGCATCTCTGTTGAGAAAACTATTGTAATTCTGATAGGTCTGCTTTTATATGTTCTTGGCATTTTTCGCCTGTTATTTTTAATATTCTTTCTTTGTTCTGTATATGTAGTGTTTTGATTAGTGTATGACAGGAGTATATTCTTTTCTTGTCAGTCTATTTGGTGTTCTGTAAGCTTCTTGCATGTTTATAAGTATCACTCTCTTTAGGTTGAGGAAATTTTATTCTATGATTTAGTTGGAAATACTTTCTGGTTTTGGAGTCAAAAATCGTCTCTTTCTTATATTCCCATTATTGTTAGGTTTGGTGTTTTCATCGTTACCTGATTCTTGGATGTACTGCATCAGGAATTTTCTAGATTTAGCATTTTCTTTCTTTCTTCCATTTTTTTCAACGCCTGAAATTCTCTCTTCTATCTTTTGTATTCTGTTGATGATGCTTATGTTTATAGTTCTTTTTCTCTTCCCTATGTTTTTAATCTGCAGGATTCCTCCAATTTTGGTTTTCATTCAATTTTTATATTTCCATTTTTATGTCTTCCTCCATTGTATTCATTTTCTTCACATGTTTGATTGTATATTTCTGTATTTATTTAAGGAACTCACTTTTTTCCTCTTTAAAGGCATCTATCTTCTTCATAAGACTAGATTCAAGGTTGTTTTCTTTTGTTTCAGCTAATATCCTGGATATCAAGAGCTTTCTTTAGTAGGGTACTGTGATCTGGTATTTCCTTGGCTTTTGTTGGTTGTGATCTTATGCAGGCCTTTAGACACCTGCTTGTCCCTGTGTTAGGCTGGTTGTTCCTGTTGTCCCAAGAATTTCTCAGAAAGATGAGTAGAGCTGTTGCTCTGAGGCTGTATGTTCCTATGGCCTTGGAACTCTGCTTGGTAAGGCAGGTAAAGCCATGAGCCAGAGGCTAACTGCTCCTAGTACCTGATAATCTTCCTCAGAAAGATAGGCAGAGCCTTGTGATGGAGGTTAGACGAACCTGGGGACCCAGCATGGCATGCCTCTTTAGGAAGTTAGGTAAAGTCATAGGTGGGAAGATGGATGATCCTGGTCCATGCGAGCCCTCCTAAAGAAGGCTCCAAATATAGGTTTATAATATTTGGTCTTTATTCAGAAATCACTTAAATAAAATAATTAAGAGAAATTTAATATTGGTTTCTTATTTTGAGATTTCATCGCTTTTGCAACCCAGGCTACAATATGTAAAATAAATATATTTGCACTAAATTCTATAAGCCTTGTTTAAATACACTATAAATTTTTTTAATCACTCTGATCTAATGGTATTTTAGAGTATCTAAAAATTATGATTACTTCCTTAATTTCATCATCCATGTAGTATCTAATTTGGAACATACAAATTCTGAAGCAAATAAAATATGTTCTTTTAAGAAAACCAAAAAGTCATTTAAATATATTGTATTTAGAAGTTTAGACTCAGCTGCCATATCTTAATTTTCAAATACCTCAGATATGTTTCTATTTTTACCTCTCAAAATGTTTTCTGTCTATACAAATTTATGTTGATGAATCATTGCATAGTGTGCCTAGTGTGTTTGTATTTCTCTATACATTGTCTCTGTTTACCTGAATTATTTCATTAGGACTGTAAAATACATGAAATAGCCACTTTACCAGAAAAAAATAAAAGTTTGTAGGTCTGTAGTAGTTCATAATCAATGCCACTAGGAAAAGAGTAAACAAATCATTAAAGAATACCCCTTGTCAAATATTTCTTGAGACTACCTCTATAGGATATATGGAAATATGCTTAAACAAAGAGATGCTCAGGGAAATATTTTGCAGTCTTTGACGGAATGATAAGCAGGGAAAATGCTTGCTTTGCCAATTGAGAAAGAACACTTAACTTGAACTCCTGCTGAAAATAAAACGATTTGATTACATTTGAGAAAATGGAATAGGTTTCTATGGAAATTTCAAATTTATAGTTTTGTTTAAGTAAGTAAATTTGAAGAAAGCAGCAGGATAGAGTGATAAAATGTATCTAAAACGTAATGAAACATCAAAGAAATTATATTCAATTAAATTGCATTAAAAACAATAAAAAGTAGAAATGTAGGAAACACAAAGCACAGAGTAGAAAAATAATAATATGAAACCAATGAACACCAATATTCACTAGCTACTAAAATCGGAGGGTAAATTCAACCTAAACTTAAAATCAAGTATGCTGTATTTCATTGATATGATATTGTCAGGTTATTATAAATTAAACTTCACATTTTATATACTGCCCATTTGAGATTCTCTCAAGGTGGAATATAATATTCTCTTATGATAGTCACTGATGCAGAGTAGTAGTATCTCTATGGTGGTAGATAAAGGCTTCTCTGAACTGAAGGACAACTTACATTGTTTCATTTTCCTTAGCAGTCCAGACTCGACTTTCCATGGACATCATGGAATACTTTCAAGTATATTTACATAAAGTAAGCAGGCAATATTATGCTATTCTTCAAGTATTTTAATGCATTTGCAAAATTTGATACTCAATAAAGATCTGTTTAATGAAAGTTTATATTTTCATCAGAAAAGTATTCTTTTATCATGGACAACTAAATAGACAATATTTCCTTCTAGAAACAGAGATAGAGCTTTTGTTTGGCCTTAGTTTTTGGCTGTTCATCAACAAATTTCAAGACACTCCTAAAAAGAACTGCTCCAGGGAACTCTTCAAGTCTTTGGGTTCCAGATGAGGCTCCTGTTTCTGCTTGCTCAAGGTTCCAGAAGCAACCTTGGTGGGATTGCTAGTCTGCTGAAATCCTGCTGACTGCAGAGAATTGTTCCTAGGAACAGATATCCAGAATCAAAACCTGAGGAAACTCCAAGATGGTGTCACTGAACATGTACTGTATCTTTTCTACAGGAAGGAGATTAGGGCCCCACTGGGAGCCATAGATGACAAGACCTGGAGAAAACTAGTGAAGGAAACCAGAAGTCACCTCCCAACATCAGAGACAGAAAAATGACTAAAAGCCGGTATAAAACACAAACAACAAAATGCAAAACAATATGGTTACTCCAGATGCCAGCTATCACAAAGAAAGCAACTCTGAGAATTCAAATACAATTAAAATACAAGAAAATGACCTCAAATCCTTAGTAAGGAGGATGATAATGGAGGAAATGAATAAAATTAGTAAACAAATGCAGGAAGATGCAGACAAACAGATTGAAGACATAAAAGAGGCCTAAAGAGAGCTGGAGACACTGTCAAAAGAACAAAGCGACAACCTACAGACTGGGAAAAGATCTTCACCAATCCTACATCTGACAAAGGTCTAATATCCAAAATATATAAAGAACTCAAGAAATTAAACACCACCAAACCAAATAACCCAATTGAGAAATGGAGCTTGGAACTAAACAGAGAATTCTCAACAGTGGAATATCGAATGGCTGAGAAACACTTAAAGAAATGCTCAACCTCCTTAGTCATCAAGGAAATGCAAATCAAAACAACTCTGAGATTCCATCTTACACCCATCAGAATGGCTAAGATAAAAAACTCAAGTGACCAGGTCTCCCCCTCCAGGGGACATAGTCAAATGTGAGGGACCAGAGTACGTGACGAATGACAGCAGGTCACCTAGAAGAGACTTGATACACTATGAGCATATACAGGGGGAGGTAATCCCTCTCAGGAACAGACATAGAGGAGGGGATTAAGGGGGAAAAGGGAGGGAGGGAAGAATGGGAGGATACAAGGGATGGGAAAACCATTGAGATGTAACAAGAATAAATTAATAAAACAATAAAAAAAAAACCTCAAGCGACACCACATGCTGGAGAGGATGTGGGGAGAGAGGAACACTCCTTCATTGCTGGTGAGAATGCAAACTAGTACAACCACTTTGGAAATCTATCTGGTGCTATCTCAGAAAACTGGGAACAGGGCTTCCTCAGGACCCAGCTATTCCACTCCTTGGAATATACCCAGAAGATGCACCAGCACACAACAAGAAAATTTGCTTAACCATGTTCATAGCAGCCTTATTCATAATAGCCAGATCATGGAAACAGCCTAAATGTCCCTCAGTAGAAGAATGGATAAAGAAACTGTGGTACATATACACTATGGAATACTACTCAGCTATTAAAAACAAGGAATTCCCGAAATTTGTGGACAAATGGATTGAGCTAGAAATGATCATAATGAGTGAATTAACCCAGAAGCACAAAGACTCAAATGTTATATACTCACTTATATCTGCATACTAGCCCAATGGGCATGTCCCATGAAAGCCTTCCCTTACCAGGAAACTGGGACAGAGGGGAGGACATCCTATTGGGACTCTAGATGAGAGAACCATGTGAGAATAGCAATGTAGAAGGATCCAGTGGGTCCTAGAAACCTACAAGTAGAACATTATGATAGGCAGATTTGGACCAAGGGGTCCCACTCAAACTAAGGCACCAGCCAAGGACAATACAGGCGATAAACTTTAAACCCCTCCCCAGATCTAGCCAATGGTCAGAACAGTCTCCACACTTGAGTGGAGAGTGGGTATGACTTTCTCATGTACCCTGGTGCCTCACATTTGACTATGTCCCCTGGAGGAGGAGACCTGGTGGCACTCAGAGGAAGGAAAGCAGGTCACCGAAAAGAGACTTGATACCCTATGAGCATATACAGGGGGAGGTAATCCCTGTCAGGAACCATCATAGGGGACTGGAATAAGGGGAAAATGGGAGGGAGGGAAGAATGGGAGGATACAAGGGATGGTTTAACCATTGAGATGTAACAAGAATAAATTAATAAAAGAAAAAAAAAGAAAAAATTACTTTTTATAATAAAAAAAAACATCAAAAACTAATACAAGAATACATCAAAGATATCATTCACCATGAACAGGTAGACTTCACTCCAGATATGCAGGTTTGGTTTAATATATACAAATCCATCAATGTAATCTACCATATACACAAACTGAAAATAAAAATCCCCATAATCATCTCCTTAGATGCAGAGAAAGCATTTAATAAAATCCAACACCCATTCATATTTAAAGTTTTGGAGCCGGGCGTAGTGGCGCATGCCTTTAATACCATCACTCGGGAGGCAAAGGCAGGCGGATTGATGTGAGTTCAAGGCCAGCCTGGTCTACAAAGCGAGTCCAGGACAGCCAAGGCTACACAGAGAAACCCTGTCTTGAAAAAAGAAAAAAAAAATAAAGTTTTGGAAAGATTAGGGATACAAGACACATAACTCAACATAATAAAGGCTATATACAGAAAGCCAATAGTCAAAATCAAATTAAATGGTGAGATACTCTAGGAAATTCCTCTTAAATCAGGAACAAGCCAAAGCTGCCCATTCTCTCCATATCGCCTCAACATAGTACTGGAAGTTCTATCCAGAGCAATAAGACAATAGAAGGAGATTAAGGGGATGCAAATGGGAAAGGAGGAAGTCAAATTATTCTATTTTGCAGATGATATCATAGTGTACATAATAGACCACCAAAATTCCACCAGAGAACAACCACAGGTTATAAACACGTTCAGCAAATTGGCTGAATACAAAATTAAGTCAAAAAAGTTGGTAGCCTTCCTATACGCAAATGACAATCATGCAGAGGAAGAAATTAGAAAACTATACCTTTCATGTTAGCCACAAGCAATATAAAATATTTAGGAGTTACTCTAACCAAGCAAGTGGAGGACCTGTTTGAAAAAATTATAAAACTCAGAAGAAAGAGATTGAAAATGACATGAGAAGATGTAATGATATTCCTTGCACATGGATCAGGAAAATTATCATAGTAAAAATGGCCATCTTACCAAAAGCAATTTACAGATTCAATGCAATCCCTATCAAAATACCTACACAATTTTTTAAGGCATTGAACGTTCAATTCTCAACATCTTATCGAAAAACAAAAACACTTAGAATAGCTAAAACAATCTTGTGCAATAAAAGATCCTCCAGAGGAATCTCCATACCTGATCTCAAGCTGTACTATAAAGTCACAGTAATAAAAGCAGCATGGTACTGGCACAACAATAGGCTGGATGATCAGTGGAATCGGGTCAAAGGCCCAGAAATGAATCTGCAAACATATAGTCATCTGATTTTTGACAAAGAAGACAAATCTATTCAATGGAAAAAGGATAGACTCTTCATCAAATGGTACTGGTCTAATTGGATGTCTATGTATGAAAAAATGCAATTAGACCATATTTGTCACCATGCACAAACCTCAAGTCTAAGTGGATCAAACACCTCAACATAAAACCAGAGACCCTTAGCTGTTTGGAATAAAAAGTGGGAAAGAGCCTGGAACACATTGGCACAGGAGACAATTTCCTGAACAGAATACCAACAGCCCAGGCAGTAAGGTCAACAATTAATTAATGGGACCTCATGAGGCTGAGAACCTTCTGTAAGGCAGGTAACACTGTCAATAGAAAAAAGTGACTGCCTAAAGACTAGGAAAAAATCTTCACCAACCCTACATCTGACAAAGGTCTAATATCTAAAATATATAAAGAACTAAAGAAATTAAACATCTCCAAACTAAAGAACCCAATTAAGAAATGGGTCTCAGAACTAAATAGAGAGTTCTCAACAGAGGAATACCGAATTGCTGAGAAACATTTAAAGAAATGCTTAACGTCCTTAATAATCAGGGAAATGCAAATAAGAACAACTCTGAGATTCGATCTTACACCCATCATAATGCCTAAGATCAAAAACTCAAGTGACAACACATGCTGGGGAGGATGTGGAGAGATAGGAACACTCCTTTATTGCTGGTGGGAATGCAAACTAGTACAGCCATTTTGGAAATCTATCTGGCGCTGACTTGGAAAACAGGGAATAAGGCTTCTTCAAGACCCAGCTACCATTCCTTGCAATATACCCATAAACTGCTCCACCACACAACACAGACATATGTGCAACATGTTCATAGTCTCCTTGTTCATAATAGGCAGAACCTAGAAACAGTCTAAGTGTCCTTCAGTAGAAGAATGGATAAAGAAACTGTGGTACATATACACTATGGAATACTACTCAGCTATTAAAAACAAGAAATTTTTGAAATTTGTGGACAATTGGATTGAACTAGAAATGAGCATAATGACTGAAGTAACCCAGAAGCAGAAAGAGTCAAATGGTCTATACTCACATTTATTTCGACACTTGCCCAAGAGGCATGTCCCATGAAAGTCTTCACTTACCAGGAAATTGGAACAGAGGGGGAAGACTTCCTACTGGGACTCAAGGGAGTATTGGGAAACAGAAGGATCCAGAGGGTCCAAGAAACCTACAAGTAGAACATTATGATGGGCAGATTGGGGCCCACGGGTCCTGTTCAAACTATTTCTGCAGCCAAGACAATACATACAGTAAACTTCCAACCCCTACCTAGATCTAACCAATAGACAGAACATTCTCCACAGTTGAGTGGAGAGTCGGGACTGACCTTCACACGAACTCTGTTGTCTCATATTTGACCACATTCCCTGGATGGGTAGGCCTGGCAGCACTCAGAGGAAGGATAGCAGGCTACCAAGAAGAGTCTTGATACCCTATTAGCATATACAGGGCAGGAGACCCCACTCAGTCACAGTTACAGGAAAGAGGAGTAAGGGGAAAAATGGGAAGGAGGGAGGAATGGGAGGATACAAAGAATTGAGATATAATATGAATAAATTAATAAAGCATATTTAAAAAAAGAAGAAAACTTCCCCAATTTAAAGAAGATGAATATATACATACAAGAGGCCTAAAGAACGCCAAATAGAAAACCTTCCAGGCACACAATAGTCTAAATACAAAATATATTCAACAAAAAACAAATTAAAAGCAGCAAGGGAAAAGGGCAAAAGAACAGATAATGGCAATCCTATAAGAATTAAGCTGGACTTCTTAGCAGAGACCATAAAATTCAGAAGGGCCTGGACAGAGATCGTGCCAACCCTAAGAGACCACAGATGTCAAGACAGACTACTATACCAAATGCAAATATTCTATGACAAAACCAAATTCAAACAGTACCTACTCTCACTTCCGGCTTTACAGAAGTTACCAGAAGGAAACCTACAACCCAATGAGGCAAGCTACAACCAAAATTTCATGGGTAATAGATAAGTCCACCATAACAAAAACATTACCACACAAATACTCTACTGCAACCAACAACCAACATCAAAATCAAGGGACTTAACAGTTACTGGTCATTAATATCTCTCAACATCAATGGTTTCAATTCTCCAAGAAAAAGAAACAGACTAACTGAAGGGATGCATAAACAAGAGCCAGCATTCTTCTGCATTCAAGAAACATATCTCAGCCACAAGAATAGACATTACCTTATGGTAATAGGTTGGAAAAATGTATTCCAAGCAAATGGATACAAGAACCATGCTGGTTTAACTAATTTAATATATAATGAAATTGCCTTTCAGCCAAAATTAATCAAAAGAGATGACAAAGGACACTTCATACTCATCAAACCTAAAGTTAACCACGATGACATCACAAAACCAAGAGCTGGTTCTTTGAGAAATTCAACAAGATAGACAAACTGATAACTAAACTAACTAAAAGACAGAGAGACACATTCCTAATTAACAAATTCAGAAAAGAAAAGGGAGACATAACAACAGACACTGAAGACAGAAAGAATCATGAGATCCTACTTTTGAACATCTACACTCCCAGTACAAGGGCACCCACATTTGTAAAGTAACTATCAACTAAGTTAAAACACACATATATCCCCACACACTAATACTGGAGGACTTTAACACCCCAGTTTCACCAAAGGATAGGTCACTGAAACAGAAACTAAACAAAGATATAGTAACACTAACAAATATCATGAATCATATGGATCTAAGAGATGTATACAGAAAGTTGCACCCAAACAAAAGGATTATAACTTCTTCTGAGCACATCATGTAACTTTGTCCAAAATTGATGACATAGTACGTCACAAAACAAGCCTCAACAGATACAATAAGATTAAAATAATACCTTGTATCCTATCAGATCACCATGGTCCAAAGCTGGACTTCAACAATAACATAAATAACAAACAGCTTACAAATACATGGAAACTAAACAACTCTCTACTTAATGACACTTCTATCAGGGAAGAAATAAAGAAATAAAATAAGGACTTCCTGAAATTCAGGGAAAATGAAGGAACAACATACTGAAATATGCAGGACACAATGAAAGCAGTGCAAAGAAGAAAATCTATAGCACTAAGTACCTTTATAAAGAAATTGGAAACATCTCAGATAAGCAACTTAATGACACATTGGAAGCCCTAGAAAAAAATGAAGCAAAAACTACCAAGAGGAGTAGACATCAATACAATTCAGAGCTGAAATCAATAAATTAGAAACAAAGAACAATTCAAAGAATCAACGAAACTAGGAGCTGGTTCTTTGAGAAATTAAAAAAAAATTAGACAAACAGCCAAACTAACTAAAAGACAGAGAAACACTATCCAAATTAACAAAATCAGAAATGAAAAAGGAGACATAACAACAGACATGGAAGAAATAGAAAAAAATCATAAGATCCTACTTCAAAAGCATAAATGCCACAAAATTTGAAAATCTAAGGGAAATGGACAACTTTCTTGATTCATTCCACTTGCCAAAATTTAATCAAGATCAGATAAACAAATTAAATAATTCTATTTCTCCTACAGAAATAGAAGCAGTCATTAAAAGACTCCCAAGCCAAAAAAAAAAAAAAAAAAAAAAGTCCAAGGCCAGACAATTTCAGCTCAGAATTTTACCGGACTTTCAAAGAAGAGCTAATATCGATACTCTTCAAGCTACTCCAAAAGATAGAAATGTATGGAACATTACAAAATTGATTCCATGTGGTCATAGTCATGTTGATACCTAAATCTCACAATGACACACCAAAAAAAAAAAAAAAAAAAAGAAAATTTCAGACCAGTTTCTCTTATGAATATTGATACAAAAATACTCAATAAAATACTCAAAATCCAAATAGCAGAACACATCAAAGATATCATTCATCATGACCAGGTAGGCTTAATTCTAGGCATACAGGGATGAATTTCATATATGGGATGGTTTAATATATGCAAATCAATCAATATAATTCACCATATAAACAAACTGAAAGGAAAAACCACATGTTCATCTCCTTATACTTGAGATACAAGAAAATATAAAAAGCAAAATTTTATAAATAAAATTTAGCTAATGTGACATTAATGGAAAAGTGAGTGAGAAACATAGTATAGAAAAAATAGTGGTCAAGATATCTGTGGGTTCTATATGACTTACAGTATTAAGAATAGTGATTAATACAGTATTAAAAATAAGTATTAAGAATAGTGATCTGATAATTAAAATCAAAAACATATTTTAGGAGAAGTATTACCAAACAAGTATCAGAAGTATGTGACTTCACAGAGAAAAATACATTCTGAAAGTATGACAATATTTAAGATACGGGGGAGAATCAACATGTTGATTCTCAGATAGATTTCAAAATCAATAGCTACGCTAGTTAAGTTACTATTGCTATAATAAAACACGCTGACTAAAAGCAACTTGAGAGTTAAAGGGTTTATTTGGTTTACACATCCTGAGTGTTTTACAAATCTGTTGAGTGAGGGAAAGGTAAGCACTGAATTCGAGTTAGCAGGCATGTGTGGATGCAGAAGTCATGGAGATTATTGATTTTGTCTTGCTCCTCATGGCTTGATCAGCGTGTTTTCTTATAGAGCCCAAGACCATCAGACCAGGTATATACTCACTCACCATGGTCTGATTCCTCTTCTATGGTTCACTAATTTAGAAAATGCTCTGTAGCATTTACTGCTTACAGCCTGATCTGGAGTATTTTCTCAATTTCTCAAACTAATTTTCACAGATGACTCTACCTTGTATCAAGTTGACATAAACCTGTCAGAACACTATCCTAAAGAGAGGAGTCAAATTAGATATACAGCTAGAAAGAAGGGAAACTACACACACACACACACAGACACATATACATATATGTAAAGAGCTGCTTTTGAAGTAGACATAAGTGGTAATTTTTATATTAAAATTCAACTCATTCTACTCATTCTTTATTAAAAATATAAAATTTGTATGTGGATTATCTGAAATAATTTACAAAACTTAGGACAGTAGTTTAGACAAATGAAATAAATACATTAGAAATGTTTCTAGGACCAACATTGGTAAATTAACGTATATCAAAATTCTTAGATCTACAAAATTTCCAAATTCTGTTTAAATTATTAGATGCAAAATGAAATTAAAAGGTATAAAGGTACTTAAAAATTAGCAAATATATCAGGACTTACAAAAGGAGAAGAAAGCACATAAAAATGAGCATGGTTCAGGATGCCTTTTCTATACAGGGATATTCACTACTTGGTGGTAGATAGACAGCAGTGGTGAGCACAAAAGCTTCTGATGACCTCAGCTAGGGGCTCTTATAGGGAGGCATGGGGCTAGAAGGACAATTCCAGAATCTCAGTGTATGGAAAGTTTCACTTTAAAAAATACTTCAAGTAAGTGTGGCTCATAGGGGCTTTAACTCTGACACTGTGGGAAATCAAAGGAAGAGTATCCTCACAGGGTAAAGCACAGCAACATAGCACTGAACATGTGATTAAATAACAGATTTGCTTCTTATAGAACTTCTGTTAGGAATATTGTTCCTCCATAGGAGTGTGTAAAAATAATGTAACATAATGTTGAAATTACGATAGAACTCTTTGTAGCATTGGTTTAGTTCTGAATTTATCAGATATAATGCACTTATTCAGTTGAATATCATGAACTACAACATAAGAAGACTGCAAGCCAAAAAAATGATAAAATCATCACAATCAATTTTAAGAAATGTGTTTTTAAATATCCATTGTTAGTAGAAAAAAGGAACCAGAAGTAAAAGTTTAAGAGAGAAAGTAAAGCAATAAAGTTATATAAAATAATAATTCCAGAATAGGTAAGCTGAGTTTTAAAACACAGCAAGAAAGGGTTAAACTCAATATAAAAATATTAGATAAAACAAGATAAGTTAAAATATAATATTAAAGATTAACAGGTTATTACTTAATATAAAAGGATGAACCACATGAAATAAATTGCTTAAGTTTACTGGTTGAATTAAATGACAAGTTTGAATGAAATATATGAATACAGAAAGAAACATAAATATAGTAGAGGAAATAATAAATGAAGACCTTAACTGAAAGTAAAATTACAGTACCTACACCTAAGGTTCTAGGAAATAAATAAGTATCCAAATCAAATGCAAGAGGAAAGCTAATAGAGTTTAAGCTTCCAGGAATTGTGGTGATTCATAGAATGGCTAGGTATTTCATAAAACAGAGTTGAGTCAATGTCATTTAGATAAGAATACAAAGTTTCTTAGCAAATCTCTATATTTAGAAATATTTATCTGACATTGTTAATAACACTAGACATGGAAATGATATTACCCAGGTAGTGATAGTGCATGTCATTTTTCCTAACACTTGAGAGGAAGAGGCAGGTGGATCTCTGAGTTCAGTGACAACCTAGTCTACAGAGTGAGTAAAGAAACCATGTCTCCAAAAGAAAAATGATTGACATTCTTCCTTTGGTGATATAGTGATATATATATATATATATATATATATATATATATTATGTTAAATAGAAGTACTAGCAAGAGATATTATACATAAATATGTGTGAGAGATAACACAACAAAAAACCTGGCTGTAAACAAGGCAGTCAACTTCATGTATACAGAGAGCACCAATAATGAATTAATGAATACATGTTTCATGTAAAAATTATCATAGTATCAAATGGTCCATGTTTTATCATTATAATATATTAGTGTTTGCATTTAGTATAACTTTCTGTGTTATAAAATTTAAGTCTTCCATAAATTTTGTTCAATACCCAGGGATAGTTATTTTTTGCATTCTTGTTACAAAATTCTAGGCCTTTAACATTGAAATGATGTTAGTGTGTTTACTTGACATGTATAAAACTGCTAAGGGCCAGAGTCCCCTCTCCATCAAGCTGTCTGTCTTGAAACAAGAAGCACATTTGTGTTTTTATTAAAGTTTATATCCAAAATTATCAGCCATAAACTTAAAAAATGTATCAGTTATTGAGGGGAAGTCATCAGGGACAATTTCCTCCTGCGATCAAGTCAACTCTTCTAAATTAATTTACATAATGATAAATTCTACAATAGCAATTATTTCATACAGTTTCTTTTCTTTCTATTTCTGTGTTCCACAGATTGTCTCTCTGTTCTCCTGGCCTTGGGAAAAATATGATGAGTAAGATTAGAGAATTTATGACTCAGTAAGAAAATGTAATTAAGCATATCATAAAAACAGTCAAGTTTTGGGGACATCTTGTGTTTTTTTATGGGATAATTATACTTATTGCTTTATTTATAGGTTTTACACAATTGTTGGTAGACTGATGTTTCATATCATGCTTGCCAGTAAAGAATATTTTTAATATACAAAACAGTCAAGAACTTCAGATTTGATTACTCTGTGCCATTTCTTTTATTCAAATGTTTGCTAAAGTTAGAGATAGTGACTAGGCACAGAATAGCACTGTAGTCCCAATTTATTTAGACAACATTCCATGGGAATTTTCCAAGGAAAAGACACCACCATTCTTCTTTTAGATATCATACACAATAAAGCATAGTCACAACTGGTAATTTCTAGAAAGAGTTATTACTTTTAAGAATGACCCAGAAATGTCAAAACTGATGAGAAACAGTATGTTTAAATACTAAACATTCAATATTGTCACCGACCGCCGACGGGGCTTCTAGCCGTGGAGAGCAAGGGTCCTAGGATATCAGGTGGGGACGGACACGAACACAAGGGAGGTCCAATGCTGCTGCAAAGATCTTTACTTGAGCACAGTGGTTTATACAGTCATGACAGGAACTTCTGCTAGCTACAAACCACAGTTTGAGAGATACAGATCAGGTTACAAAGTGTAAAGTACAGCAATAATCAGAAACTAAAAGTACCACAAGGTCCTCTGGCTATGCACAAGGGCCAGAGACAGACTGCGGTTAATCACCTCAGAAGGTGGCATGAGCTTTTCTTAGAATTCACAGTCAGCTAGGCGAAGCTGGCTCCTTTTTTAGGCATGTTATTATTAACACCTTTTACCCATGAGAGAAGTACAAGTTGCATGTCTGCAGCCCATACTTAGATAAAGTTGTTATATTCCTTTACACATCTTAATATTTCTGATATTCCCATACATTGTAAACCAAAACAATCCCATGGGGTGCCATACTTTACTACCACCTTGGTGAGTTGTGTAATTATGTCATTTTTCTCTGCTGCAGTTAAAGTGCACCATGGAGGTCTGGCCCTCAAGATTCTTTCCCAGGGACTCAGGTCCTAATATCTTATCTTTTTACTATCCTTAGTAACCCATCATGTTAAATCCTCATCATACACTCCTATATATGCTAATGGAGGGTAGGGAGTGGTTCTTAGAGCTATGGTCCTCTGTATTTGGGTCTCTGCCACCATTTCCCTCCAATCCAGTCCTAAGTTGTCCCATTTTCTGTTTCACTGGGAACTCCCGGGACTGCATCATTCTCCTCGCTATCCTCACATTCCTGGATATGCCTTCTCTTCCTAGAATTCTTTAGCCTATACTCCAGCTGTTGCCATTTGTCAAGTGCCTCCTGCACAGTCGTGTTTTCTTTCTGTATCAACTGCACAAACACCTTCACCCCCAAGGTGTAGTTTCATTTAAAGTCATGTTTCTGGTAATGTTTAATATGAGACGTTCAGCTTTCTGCGGAACTACTTCATCCACGGCCACCATTGGTCCATTTCCCGATGGATTCACATCAGGTTTCTTAGTTAATGAGATGTTCAGAGGATAAGAACGGCCTTGCCCTGGAGGTGGACTTGATAAGAATGAGTGAGTGATTATAGAGCAAGGAAGGAGGAAAAGCAGAAGGAGGCCAATAGCCAGGCTCTGTACACCCAGGACTCGGGATGCTCATCTCAACAAATACCTGGGCTTCTGCCAGGGACCCTTGCGAATCTGGTTCCCCGTCACCTGATCGATGTCGGAGCATCCTCCAAGCCGATAAGGTTGCATGTCACACAGACTCTAGCGGAGTGGGTGTGGCACAATATATTGTAAATTATCTTAGCATAATCTGTACCTAAAGTGCCCTCTGTAAATAATGTGATCTATGTAGAAACATACAAGTTAATATTCTTTATTTTACCATGCTAACTTATACAAGTTAGAAGCTATATTTATCTAATGGGAAAAATAAAATATTCAAATATGCAAGTAGTTTTATAAGATGTTTTTATAAAAGTATATTATCATTAAAATTAATTTTATATTGTTATGATTATAGAAATATTGCTGTAGTATGATAGATAATTTTAGGTTATTAAAGCATCAGAATATATCCTTTTGATATAAAATATATTTAAAAAGCAAAATGCAGTACAAATAAACCCAAATTTATAAGTGTACAAACACATGTGTGTATACAGGAATGTATATACATTATGAGATAGGACATGAAAAATAGGAACAATAATATCCAGTTGTCACTTTGTCAATAGTAAGAAATTTCCATTCTTTTGAATTTTAGTTGAAATCAATGAAAATTATATTTTTATGCTTTTTCCACATATTTTAGAATACTTATGTATTATTTTTCCTTAAATACATTTGATAACAATTACTCTCCGATTAAGAAAATAATTCCTAAAAAATTGGTCACTTAATACCATTGAAGGGGATCTGGATGGGATTTGTGTCAGCCTGTTCATCAGCATGGTTACTTTTGTTAGGCTCAGTGATGTCTCCTCCCTAGCCCTCTCAACACCTGTGGAAGCTGAGCAGTGAGTAGAAGAAGGCAATAATCTCAGCTTTTTCAGTGCCTATCTCATTTTAAGGCTATCTCTCCTCTAGTGTGTATTTCCGAACTCTGTCAAAAATGGATGATTGCAATGCCAGGGTTTATATATGGGTTCTCTATTCTAATACAACAGGCAGCTTTAATTACTATGATTCTATAGTACAGTTTGAAGTATATATTGGGATATTTCCACAAGTATTTTATCTGCTCAAGATTTCTTTTACTATCTGGCTTTTCTACCCCAAGATTCTTTATAAATATTTATGAACTTCTCATTTCCATTTCTGTACAGGACACAGTCACCATGTTGGTGATGATTTAATTTTATCTGTGGGCTATGTTTGGTAACAAAGACAATTTTATGAAAATAATATTTCCCAACCATGTGTACATGAAGGGTTTTTGTCTTCTGAGGTCTTCCCCAATTTCTGTCACCAATGTTGTAAAGTTTTTATGGTAACAGTTGTTTCACATACAGAATTTTGCTTATTACAAGACTGTATTATATGTTTTCCTTTTTGAGGTTCTTGTGATCCAAAAATTCTGAAACTACAGGAATAAGAACTACACGTCAAAATGCAGGAATATGTAAGTACTTTCTAAGTAGCATGAATAGCTCTTGAAATATTGTCAAAATAGATAAACTGGGCATTATGATATAAAATTCATCTACACAACAAATGAAGCAGTCAACTAAAGAAAAAGGCAGTATACAAAATTTATATAATATATGATTCTATACATATATGACTTAGATTTCATACCAATAAAACACAAACAATTAAAAACGTTGACACTCAGGAAACAACCTCATAAATATATTGTCTGAGAAACAAGAGAAGTATAAAACAATAGCAATGGCTGATAAATATTTTTTAAATATTAAACTTTAATATCTAATGTTAAAATAAATATTCATATAAACAAAGAAGAATATAGATAGCAGAAACTAAAGATTTAGTATTTAAAATTTGTATTTAGGATATAATATATACTGCTAAATTTTTCTTTAAAATAATTATAATGCCATTTTGTGTTTTTCATATAAGAATTGTTAACATGTTCTGGGTCAGCTGTCATCTGGAGCCATCATAGAAGAATGGTTAGAAGTGATGGTACAGTGGCTCCTTAGATACAAGGAGATGTAGACTAAAACTATCTTAACTTAGGCCTCAGCCTAGACTAAGTGGCTACAAACAAGGCATCAAATAACAGTGGTTTGAGGAAGTTTTGTAAAAAGGGTACTTATTCAACTTGTGAAGTGTAGATTTGTGCAACCACTATAGAAATCAGTGCTAAGGCTCCTCAAAAATAGAACAAAAACCTAGTTCATTATGCTACTATACTACTGCCAAGAATATGCACTAAAGAATCTAAAATTAATCACAGTGACACTTGCTCTTTGTTTTTATTGCTGCTCAAATAACAATAGCTAGAGAATAGAATCAGCCTTAGATTCCCTGAAAAGAAGAATTAATAAGGAAAATGTAGCTCGTATACACAACAGAATTGTTTTCAGCATTTAAAAAAAATGAAAATCTCAGGCAAACGTACAAAATTGAAAAAAATAAAAGACTACTAATGAGTTACGAAGGCCAGAGAGACAAATGCGATGCATTTTCTTCTATTTCTAGCTTTGAATCCTTAGTTTTCTGGTGCACAGTAAATATGTAAGTGTTCGTTTGAAAGGAGACTGTCTTAAAGAAGGGATGCTAGTTTAAAATAGGTTATACAAAAGTAGAGAGAATGAGCATTTTGGGTAGAAAAGTACAAGCGAAGATGGGAGTGGTGAATTTGGAAGAGGAAGGAATGCTGTATATTAGTTTGCATTCTCTAGCATAACAAAATATGCAGAATAAATCTTTCTGTATAAAAAGAGAAATTTATTGGAATGACTTTCAGAATGCAGTCTAGATATTCCATCAGTGGCTAACTCTTAACAGATTGTCCAGGAATCCAGTGGTTGCACTGTCCACAAGGCTAGAAGTTTCAACTGGTTGTCTGTATATGATGGAATTCCAAAAAAGTAGGCTCTAATGCCAGTGAAGGAATGAATGTTAGCAAGATGAGGGCAAGGCAGGAAAAAAAAAAGCTATTTTTCCTCTATGTCATTATATACAGTTTTAGCAGAAAATGTTGCCCAGTTAAAAAATTTGTCTCCCTGCCTAATATCCATATCAATAACATGGTTATTCCATTTCTGGAATGTAGTTCATTCCAGATATAGTAAAGTTGATAATCAGTAATAGTCATTATATTGGGGAGCATGACTTAACAAAAGTAAAGGATGTCAGTAAATTCTATCCTTTTGGAAAGTATTACAGACTTCACCAAATAGCTGGGGAAAGTGTGGAAAGAAGGTGAAGGACTGGGAAAGCAAAAAGCAGCTTTGGTGAAGGGGGGTGAAGAAAAAGAGAAACTAGAGGATCAGGAAAGCAGACAAACAAAAAGGTCTTTGGAGAAAAATGTTCTGATAGAGGACCCCTCCAGGGCCACACAGACACCATCAGCTTTTCCAGTTACTATAACACACGTGCCTGCTCATAATGGTGCTGAAGAATATGATGAAATGGAATGGCATCTAATAGATATGTTTCATTTAAAACATTTAAGGAATCAATCATCATGTACAGGATGCATTTGATTTTTGTTAGAGAATTGTTAAATAACTGGGCTATCCAGTGGAGACTTGTTCCCCCAGGTTGGAAATGTTTGGTTTCAGTGGGATTAGAAGTGACTCAACAGGTACAATGGTTATCCTGGAGGCGAAATGAGGCCTTTAGAATACAACAACAACACATGACAAAGGGGTGTGTGTGAAGACAAAGTAATCTTGTTTTAGTCTGGGCCGAAGGTGAAAACAGTCTTGGGAGCCACCTCACTGAGACTTTGTCTCTATAAATTGATAAACATCTTAGATAGATTCAGAACAGGAAGTATCAGTCCAAAACAAAACACAGGGGCTAGGTATTGTATTGCAAAAATGACCATTGGATTGGAGAAGTAGAGGAGAGAGAGGAGAGGGAGATTGGGGAAGCAAAGGTAGAGATCAGATATTCCTGCCTGAAGGTGCCAGGGGTTTTCAGGATTTGTGGCAGCAGTCTTGGTGGACACCTTCAAATTCGCCCCACTGATGGTGTGGGGTTTTATGTTGGGTAGATGATCTGATGTACTCCTGAGAATTTCACCACAGTAATTGCCCACAAGGAACTGAGACCCAGAAGATTTCATTCTTGTTCTCCTTAATTTCCTTTCCCTCCTATTTAGGGTAGTCAGGTTGTAATGGAAGTGCATGCCTTTAATAAATCCCTAATAAAGTAGAATCATTAAGGAATCAGAGCCAGCAAAAGGATATATGAAAAATATGGAAATATACAGCTTTCTAAGCCAATTACACACAGAGACACACAGACACATTAAAAAAATAGAAGGAAGATACTTTACATGGCTTGATAGTTTGGGATATCTCCTTATGAGATGCTGTTCAAGGAGGCATGGATGCTATAGCAGAATACAAGCTATTGCATTAATCTGATTTTCTACCAGAACCAGATGGTAAATCTCAATTACTGAACACACTCTCTATCCTGAATATAAGGTAAATGAAAGCAAAATGACATCAAGCTAGGAGATTCATTTTTTACTGTCTTGCTTTCATAGTCCGGTAAGGAAATACTCATACTTCAGAAATAGATAAAACATCAATGCCGTTATCTATTAATGAACCTTAGGAACCACAGTGCTAAATTGAGCACTATAGATGTTTACTAATGGAAAAGTGGGGTAACCATCCACTCTCAGATTGGATTTGACATCCACTGTGCCGTGATACTACCTACTTAAACAAACAAAAAATCAAAGCAACAGCAACATACAACATACAGCCATGAATGTCATATATAGTATGGAGACCTCAATACTAAGGATTTTCTAAAGTGACATGACACCAAGCTGTATTCTTAATTATTTATGCTTAAATAAATAAGAAAATGCTTATATTTGTCTTTAATCAGAAGAGCTTTTCTCTTGAGAGAGTAATGAAAAATATGAAGTCTCATCTTTTCAATATAATTTAGAATAAATGATGGATTAGCGCTTAACACTGGTTAGAACATTTATGCTATCTTCTCTCTTGCTCAGGACACCCTGCAAAAGTAATGAGTAGAAATAATGCAAATAAAAGAAAATAGAAAAATGGAAATAAAATTAATGCATAGACCATGAATGTAGGATCTCAAAACAGCCCCGCCATTCTTGTTAGAATTGGGTCTGCAAAAGACTATGTCTGTCAGCAGCCCAATTATGGGTCCAGGCTGGACTCATGGGGCCTCACCACTCCCCGATAAACTTGGAGCAGCTAATGGATTGTGGGAGAGGGAAAGTCATTACCTTCACTTGTTTATCCAACTGTGATCCTATAGGCCTCAGTAGGCTGTTCTAAACACTTGGCCACACACATATATCTTATTAAAATCAAGGTCACAAAACTAACAAGTGTCATGAAGTTAGGATAGGAGGGCTAAAAAGATGAGAGACAATAGACATGAAAGTTAACAGAATATGATACAGGCATATGAAAGATTGTCAAAGAACAAATGCAATCAACAAAATGATATACACATGTGCAGCCATGTTTCTGTTAGACTGCGAAACAAATGCTTGAGAATATTTTAAAGTAGGAACCACCAAAATCAAAAGAATGAAAAATAGGTAATTGAACTAACCAAGGGCTCCAAATTTCATATTTTTCTTTCATAGAAATCGTATGTACTAAAACATAGTGCAGAGAGACCTGTGTTGTCAACAATGACAAAGCAAAGTATAGTAAATCACACTGAGAATAACAAAAGGCTCATTGTACCAAGGGAGCATTAATTCCAACCATATTGCCAAGGTTTTTTCTCAAATGGAAGCTGACCAAAAGCAACATGTAAACAATTTGGTATAGAAAAACAGCTTAAACAGGATTATAACTATTCAAAAATGACATAGTGCTACATATTATTTTACTTTGTAATATGTTTTAAATAGTAAACCTTTTGGTTTCTGATATACTTATCCCATCTATACACCATTTTATTTCTTTACATTATATACATAGGTAGTTGGAAAATAAATGTCTTAAATAAGATTTTTTAAATCATTCAGATTAAATAGAATTCTTAAATTATCACTTTGCTTTTCTCTGTAATAAGTTCAGGGTTCATTGTTTCAAGCAGGAAAAACAAAGACAATGTATTTATTTTAAACTTCAATATAATTTCTGTCATGACTAGTGCTAACAGACAATGTTGCACTTCTAAATAAAATTGAATAAGGATTATAAATTTTAAGATATGTTCCCATGGCCTAGAAGCAATAAACTACAAACTAAAAAGATGCAGACATTTTGTTTAATTTTTAACATACATACACAAACATACATAACACCCACATGCACACACATGCACGCACACACACACACACACACACACACACACATGCACTAGTTCTGCTTTTCTACTGCTATGTGTTGACTACCATCCTGACTATAAACCAATTACTTTCTTTCCCCTCTCTGTTTTTTCATGTGTATAATGAAAAATTTAATTAGATCATTGCTTTCCTTTCAATCACTTAGACTTTAAGTCCAATTAAATGAAATGAAGAGCCACAAATGTATAAATTTTTTTCTATTTAAACATAAAATTCATCTGTAGATTAGATCCCTTCTTTTAAAGAGGAAATAATTATTCAACAAGAAAATAATATGGCACATGTGATTATATTCATCTGGTACACAGTCATAATACAAAACTGCCATTTATAAGAATGTGATTTTTATCAAAATTTTCTGTATCTGTTGAGAATATATGGATATCCATCAGTAAGCAGTTTAATAAAGCTTTCCGGAAAGGAAAACACAATATGTTTAAAACTATAATACTAGTGCTATACTTAATTTCCAAGTAAACTTTCATGTATATTATAGTTATAAAAACTTGTGAGAGGTAACTGCCACAAATCTAGTTAACACACATCCCTTGAGATCAAAATAGTCATTCATTTTAATATCAGCTAACCCTTAATATTTCCCTTTGTGTTGATCCCTCTACAAATTTGTTGAACAGAAGAATGTGAACATGTAAGTCATAGTATTTGTTACTTTAAATCATTGTAGCCCAAACAGCCAAGAGAAGAATCTAAGGGTACATTATTCATTCAGAAATTCAGTCCACGCTCCCATTTTCATGAGCACAGCATCGTAGTGATGGAGTCACATCTCAGGGAAGCCTCTTGTTCACAAGAAGTGGAAGAGAAACACAGGAAGGCAGGAGAAGCAGATAACTTCAAGCTAGAGACCACTTGCTACAGTTTCCAAAACTACACCAAGTATCAATATCATCAGCTGGGAACCAAACATCTAACACATTTTCTAGTGTGGAGCACTTCATGATTCAAGCATAGCAGTGACTACCTGTTGCATAATGTCCCAGTCTTGTCTATTTTTCCATTTTTGCTGAGTATTATCTGTACACTATACTGTACTGATGGCATATTTTTCTTCAGTGCCTTATCTTTAGAAGATTTTTATTTTCATTATTTTAAAACTCTGTGTGTGTATTTGTGTGTGTGTGTGTGTGTGTGTGTACATGTATGCAAATGCTTGAAGAATTAGGGCTTTCAGATTCCTTGGAGTTAGTGTTAGAGGTGGTTGTGAGACATGGTATTAGATGCAGAATGGGAGTTCTCTTCATGAGCATCTACCTCCTTATGCTTAGTCCTGACTTCAGTTCCCCTGCATCTCCATTAAAACATACATGAAGACTATCAACACTAGTGAATTTGTACCAGGAGTGGGCTACACAAACTGATGCACCAACCAAGGACATTGCAAGCAGAGAACTTGACCTTCTGTTCAAATGTAGCTGATGAAAAGCTTGTTCTCCATGTGTCTAAAATTTTATCATACCCAAAAATTAATTTTAAAAGACAAAGGTAAACACACATAAAATAGAGTAAATAGTGAACCTTTATTTTTTTCTCTTATTTTTTTAGCAATTTGTTACATATTTAATGTAGTTAGATAGTTAATAAGCTAACTGAATAGTTTTTATTATTATTTGTATGAAGAGAGATCTGTGTCCAACATAGTGGTGCATGGCTTTAATTGCATCATTTAGGAGGCAAAGGCAGGTGAATCTCTGAGTTTGAGGCCAGCCTGGTCTACAAAGTGAGTCCAGGACAACCAGGGCAGTTATGGTCATTGAACCCATTGTTATTAGCATGGAAACATTCAGTCATTTTATTAGATACTTTGTCAGGCTTATATTCTTTCTCAGATTTCACCTACAGATATGCTGGAAGTCTTGCTGTTATTCCACAAGCTTAGAGTGTTCTTCTCCTTCATTCACATTTTATTTTGTTTTTCAGTCTAATCAAGTTAGACCTATCTTCATCTTCACTGGTTCTTTCTAAGCTATGTCACCAGCTAATGACTTTATTGGAGGTTATTTTATTTCTTGCTCATTATTGTTGGCTTTGTTGTTTTGCATCTTTACTATTTTTGTTTGATTAGTATTTATGATAGCTTGCACATCTTTTCTGGAGTGACCAAATTGTTTTCTGATTCCTTCTTTGCTATCTGAAACATTAATATATAAATAACAGTTATTTAAATTGCCTGTCTAACTATTCCAATACCTACTTCAAATGAGTCTGTTTTTGATTATTTCTTAGTCTTACTGAAATGTTCCCTTTACTTGTCTCTTAATATATGTGGTATTTTATTGAGAGCAACACTTCTTTTGCTGGGCAACAAAAGCTGCAGTAAATATAGATTATCCCTTGCAATAGACATATCTTTCTTTAAGCTTGATCTAAGTACAAGACTGAGTTCATGTGACTAGGACTTGGATTGTGTCTCTGGTTTGATTCTCTTTTGGTATTCCTAGGCATCAAACATAAATTCCTATAGTGACTGTCTGTGTGTGAGATAGAGCCTAGTCCACTACAACTCTTCTTCACTAATGAGACTGTAATCTGCCTTAGCTTCATAACTCCTTTTTCTGTTGAGACTCTGAGTGATATGATTATTGGATTATATGTTAATGCAAGGAATGTTAATTGTAGGTCTCAGTAGTAATTCTCTGTTTTTTCACAACCACTCTGTTCCTGGCTCTAGATTTTATGGCTTTCTTGGTGTTTCCTGTGACGAGCTTTCTGAATTCAGCTCAGGTTTCATTCCTGTTGCAGATGAAGAGTGTTTTCTTTTTATCTCTGTTGCAACATCTGTGTTCAGTGGAGTGGAAGCATATTTTTAAAACGAACACTATTTTTTGTTTGTTTGTTTATACTTCTGTTTATTTTCACATTCTATAGATAAGGCTTTTATTTTGCCAAGCTAATAGGAGAGCCCTTCTTGTAGAGTTCTGCCATTATCCTGAATGACTTCCCTTTTCTGTGCCTGAAATATGTGGGAGACTGAGGAAATACTTCTTTGTATAACTTTCCAGTAGCATTATTGGGAAGGAACGCCTGTCAAGAGATATAATCCACACCTCACAGTCAGCAAAGGGAAGGCTGTGCTTTCGTGTCTGTGAATGGTCCCTGACAATTCATAGCTATTCTGACTGAATCTAATTCTATCTTTCTCAGGAAAGTATAAAGACGCAGTATAATCATAAGAAAGGGTCTTGATTGCACACACCTATAACAAGGTAAAATACTCTTTCCCTTTCTCATATAGCATTTATTTTTTGGTGGTCCTGCTAAACTGGGGAATGGAATTCAGGGTATGACCATGCACTTTACCATGCAGCTATTACTACATGACCAAATCTTCCTGACCCCAGCATTTAAGCCAAAATCTGTATTTTCTTTTTGGAAAAACATTAGTATGACCTTTAGAAATTTTAAGATTCAGAAACATTATGATTCTTGCTTTTCGTAAAGTATCCTAAAGTTACCTTAGAAGAAGGAACTACAATTAAGGAATTTCCTCCATCAGGTTTGTATATGGACTTTTCTGTGGTGGCATTTTCTTAATTGCTACTTGATGTAGGTGGTTCTAGCCAACTGTGGAGGCTGCCTTGTATAGGCAGGTAATCATGGACTATATAAGAAAAGTAGCTGAGCAAGCTGGAAAACAAGTGAATAATCACCATTTCTAATTGTCTCTGCTCCAGGTCCTGCCATGAGTTCCTGACATGATTTCACTTGATAGTGGACTATCAAGTTGCTTTTGGTCTTATGCTTATTGCAGCAGTGAAGAACAAAGTAGGATAATTTTTTTCTCTTTCTGAAATATAATGATTGCAGAATATGGAGCTCCTATCCTCTGTTTATGTGGGAGGTGGGAGTCTAACTCATGACTAGTTCTTTTGAAAATGAGATTCTACCTCCTATAATAAAATATGATATTCATGTTACCTTTATATAAAGTTAATTATCACAGATGTTCATCCCAATTATCAAGTGAATTTAATATGAATTCCATCTAGCAAATGGCATCGCCAGCTTCTCCAGCTCAAGATCCTGTTAGTGTTTATCTTCAGAGCCTGGATACAATGGTTTTGTTTTAGAAAAGCTGAGATTTCTATCTTCAAAATCTGGTTGCATGAAATGCACATTAAATTCTGGTTTAATGATTATTTACTCAGGATGTTTTTCTCTTTTGTATTTATGAAAAGTTTTTCTGTGATGAAAGTGTATTTTATCTTCAGTTACATTTATTTTGCAGCAAACCGAGCTCTTTTTTTATAGGTTAACTTTATCAGCTTAATATAAACTAAAGACACCAATGAAAAGAGAACATTTATTCAGGAAGTGCTTATTGGCATGTCTCCATGGGTAGTTTTCTTGACTGGTAAATCATGGGTGAAAAAGGGCCGAGACCATGATGTGTGGTGCCATTTCTTGGCAGACAGTCCTGGATTCTGTAAGAAAGGTATTTAAAGACGTACCTGGGTGCAATCCAGCAATCATTATTCCTTTAGCCATCTTGTTTAGTTCCTGCCTCCAGCTCCCTGTCTTGAGATCCTGTTTTGGCTTCTTTCCATAGTGGACTGTATCCTGTAAGTTAAATAAAACATTTCTTCTACAACTTTTCTTTGGTTTATATGGTCAATAAATTTGATCAGATGATGGATGGATATATAAAGAGATAGAGAGATGATAGATAGTTTGACAGTCAGAATGCTGCTTTGTCCATATTACAATGTCCTCTATTGTTCAGAAGATTTTCAGTCTTATGGATGCCCATTTATTGTTGAAATTAGTGCCTATGCAAATAGTGTTCTCTTGCTATCCCCATGAGTCCAAGGCTATTTCCTAATTTCTCTTGTATAAAGTACAGTGAATTAGGTTTTATGTTGAAGTTTGTTGATTCATTTGGAATTGAATTTCGTGAAGGATCTGTTTGGATTGTTTTAATTTTAGCCATCTAATTTGACTATCATGATTTGTTGAATATCCTGTATTTGTCCTAGTGTATTTATGGCTTTTTAATAAAAAAAAAAAACAGGTCTCCATAGCTGTATAGATTTCTGTCTAAGTCTGAGTTGAATCCATTAATCAACATGTTTGTTTAGTGCGAATACCACACACTTATTTTTATTATTATAGCACCCTGGTACTGCCTAATATGAGAAATATACTACTTCCAAGAGTTATTTTATTTATTCAAGACATTTTTAAGTATTCTGGATTTTTTGCATTTCCAAATGAGGTTAAAAAATGTCATTTATCTGTGAAGACTTATGTTGGAGTTTTGATTGAGATTACATTAAATCAGTATATTGCTATTTGTACCATTATTGTTTTTTTAACTATATTAATCCTACTGAACCATGAGGATGGAAGGTCTTTCCATGTTCTGATATCTTATTCAATTTCTTCCTTGAGTGTGGTTTTTAATTTTTTTTTTTTATTATAGTTTATTCCCATTAAACATGGGTGACATCCTCTTGCTCCTATTCTTCCATTCCACTAGGGTAAGGTGAGCAGCTGGGAATGGGGAAAGGGTGCTCCTCCCCCACCATCTGACCACTGCCTATCAGGACTCGTTATGGTAGCCTGCATCCCCTTTCTTTGTGTGCCAGCAAGGCCTCCCCAGAGTTCATGTCAGAGTCGGTTCCTGCTACCCCCATGCCTCATGTGGAGCATGAGTTGTCCAGTGGCTACATGTGAACATGGAGTATAGGCTATCTGCATGTGTTGTCCTTGGATTGTGCATAAATTTGTTCAGCTCCCTCAGCCCGTCCATATGCACCAAGTACGTCCTTATAATTACTGTGATTTCTTTAGTGTCTATTACGGTGTTCTGCTGTTTCATTTCTGATTTTGTTAATTTGATTCTTTCTGTCTTTGAGTTAATATAGATAAGGGTTTGTAATCTTACTAATTTTCTCAATGAGCAAGCTATTTGCTTCATTGATTTTTTTTTTTTTTTGCAGTTGTTGTTCTTCTTGTTTTTGTCTGTGTTTCTTTTTTTTTTCCAGTGAATTCAGCCCAGGGTTTGAATATTTCTTGCCATCTACCTATTTTATGTATGATTTCTTGTTTTTATTCTAGAGATTTCAGGTGTTCTATTAAGTTTCTCAAAATCACTCCATTTGTTTTCATGAAGGCATGTAGTGATATGACCTTGCTTTTTGGAACTGTTTTCATTGTGACCCATTAGTTTGGATGTGTTATGTATTCATTTTCACTCAATTCTAAGAAGTCTCATTTCTTTATTAATTAGTGTCTTAAGTCTGGGATGATACCTTTAGTTTCTTTTTGAGTTTGTTAGCTTTCTGTTTTTCCTGTTGTTGATGATATCCAGCTTTAGTCCCTGGTGATCAGATACAATGCAGGATTATATTTCCATTTTCTTGTATTTGTTGTGACTTATTTTGTGTCCAAGTATGTCATGATTTCTTGAAAAAAAATGAGATACTAAGAAAACAGTATATTTTGGGGGGGTTAGGGAAATGTTGTGTAGATTACAATTAGTCCCAATTGCTTTGTAATGTCAGTTAATTCCAGCATTTTCTCTGTTTTCTTGTTGTACTTATAGCCTGTATTTTGGTAAGAGTGTAGTATTGAAAGTTTTCACTATCAATATATGAGGATCAGTTTATTGTTTAAACTGCAGTAGTGTTTTTGTTGTTTGTTTTTGCTTTTTCTGAATTTGGATACTCTCATTTGGGGTGCATAGATGTTAAAATTTGCAATATTAACTTGCTGAATATTTCCTTGGATGAGTACATTATGTCTTTCACTATCTCTTCTGATTTGTTTTGCTTTGAAGTCTATTTTGGAAGATATTAAAATGGCTACTGCAGTTTGCTCCTTGGTTTCATTTGCTTTTTTCTTAGGATTTCCACTGCAGTTCCAAAAAGGCAAACCTTTAGTTGGGGCTGGCTTAGAGTTTCAGAGGTTTAGGTGATTATTATCATGGTGAGAAGCATGGATTGAAGAGCTAGGAGTTCCACATCTTGATCCAAAGGCCAACCAGAGGATACTGAGTTACACTTGGTGGAGTTAGAGCATACCTATTAGACCTCAAAGCTCACATACATAATGACTCATTTCTTCCAACAAGGCCACACCTACTCCAACAAGGTCATATCTATTAATATTGTCAATACCTATGGGCCAAGAAATGAAACATGAATTTATGGGGGCCGAACTTATTTAAATCACAACAGTTTTCAATAACTTTTTCTACATGTTAACCCTGAAGTGATATCTATTCTTCATATTAAAGTTCATTTCTTGGATGCAGAAGGATAGATCCTATGTTCAAATCTCATCTGTCAGTTTTTGTCATAAGAACATGTACATAGAAACATAAGAAATGCACAAGTTAACTCTTTTTTGTTTATATTGATACTTTTCCCATATCTGTGATATTTTTAAAAAATGGAATAGATAATATCCTTATTGTTATGATTATGTATATACACATCATGTTCACTTTCATTTTTTGACACCATCATTACTTGGTTATTCTTTAAGTTTTTAATTTATTCGATCTCAGCTTTCTGTCAGTATATAAACAAATATCTTTCTTTAGAAAAAAGGTATAAAACTCTATTTTTATTATCTTAAGCTTAGACTGAAGTCTCTGAAAAATGGAGCATTTATTTTAGACAGTAATAAGAGAAAGGTGATGTATACATTTTTATTGTGTCAAATCACTCTCCTCCTGTTTTTATAACTTCTTTGTCCTTGTGAAAATACAATCTCATTAAATACACACATTAAGCTTTAGGGATATAAGAATGAATAATTCTTGTTAACTTCTCCAATAAACCCATATTTATAAAATCAATGTCATTTCCAAAGAATCAAAAGTATAAATATTATATGCTATAGAATAAGATTTACCTGTTACAATGGGTAGAGCACTTTTGAGAATATGTACACACCATTTTATATATTTAATTATCTCATCAATATTATTTGTAAATTAAATATTACACTCTAAATGTTTTCACAGAGAGTAAATACACTAGGAATATTTTTGAAATTTTGAAATTTGGATAATTTGAAATTCTGAAATGTTGAAAATATCTTCATATTTGACAAATCACTGTGTAATAAATTTCAATGTTTTAATACTTAAAGTATCTGCATATCTACTAAAATCTACTTAAACATTATAGATTATATGAAAAATAAATTTTGATGCTACAAATTGAAGTATTCAAACTATTTAAATTAATGAGATAAATACACAATGACCAGAGTTTAATGATATATCTTTCTACTTAAATGCTCAAAATAATTTTAAAATTTTCAACTAATAAAAAGAATATTAGGATATGTGAATCTAGAAACTATAAGCATTGTAACATTTTATTCTATTCAGGATATCCATTTCATTATATATTTTTTCTTTCAAACAATTTATAGAGGGTACACTATTACAGAAAGTTTTAAGAGGAATGCCGAGGCAAAAAATGATGTTATTTCATACTTAGAATTACCTTTGCAGTTAAGTATCTTATTTCATTTTCTTAGAATTTTTTTATTTATAGTAATCACATGTGTGTATTTTATCTATTTCAGCCTTGATGTGGACCCATTCTGCATTTTAAATACCTGTCAATAGAAGAAAGCAAAACACTCAGTGCAATTTTATCTGTCACTGTAAACATTTTTCTCATAATTTGTTTGAATGAAAGATTTTGCTCACCTGAATGTGTTATTCTTGTTCTCCTATTCACAGTCCAAAAAGCAGTCCTCATAACTAATTACAACCTGTGTTTTACTACCAAAAAAACTTCTATAAAATTCACCATTGTGATATGTTACAGGTGTCATTACACTTCTGTAGTGTCTGTTCATCTTATGACAAGTCCCATTTACATATGTCTAATCAATTAGAAGTACATCAACAAAATTAGCTTTGATTCCTCATTGCTATGTGGTTTGTAAGCGTTCAGAGAGTAGCATCTTTTGAGGTCAAATATTATATTTAATAGTACTTAATTTGACTTTCTCTAAAATAAGAACAATGAAAAATATATTTAAATATATGTCATGAATGTAGGCATAGGGATATTTTTGTTTACAACACAATCATCTTCTAATTTCAGTGTTCATATGATTTTAAGGTACCTGTGTTTATAATTGCTCTTTAAGCTAAAAGACATAATGGTTCCTAGTAATTTGTAAAATATTTCTTTTTTACATTTGATAAACATGTGTGGGAATGACTGTTTATCCATGACAGTAGTAATCAAAGATGCAAGAAATAATTGATTAAATTTTGCTAAATATTTAATTAAAATTTTGAAATGTTGAACTAAATTTTGTTATATAATTAGAACTAAAATATTTAATGACAAATAAATAATATACCACAACTTCATTCATCTAGAAAATGCTCTAACAACAAAAAAGAGAGAGTAATTTTTCAATGTAAAAGAGATCTACAATTTCCACTTGAACTTTACTGTAACAGTTTGCACTCCATCGTCAAAGGATTTTTTCCTATTATAGCTACCAATCAGGATTCCTGTGGATCCTTCCATGTTTTGCACCTTTCTTTATATTCCAAGTTTTTTCCCATTCTTACAGAAATTTTGTAAATCTGAAATTTAGCTTGATCTATGCAATATGTTCAATTTTGTAAATTAATTTTAGTTAAAGTTATTTTATTTTTGAGAATTTCATACATTTGAAATGTATTTACATCTTTTTCACCCCTCCCACACCTTGCTCTAACTCCTCTTATTGTCTACCACATTCTCTCACATTGATGATAACACATTTTAAGATGTTTTTAAGTCTAGATAAATATTTTAAGTTGATAATGATGAGATATGAGAGATATTGATTTACACTTAGAATTTTAGATAGACTATAATAGGAAAGATATTTTTTAAGGCTGCCAAATTCAAATAGCCAAAATATTATGAATGTAACATTTACATAATTTCTGATTGTTTTGTGATTCTTCTTGCTGTTGGAAGTTCATTGTCTTTATGTGTAATAATATAATATATATGTAAAAAAGGAAAAAATAAAAATTTAAAAAATAAAATTATTATGGTAACATATGTTTGTGTGTGTATGTGTACATGATGGCTCATATATACAGGTTATTATGACTGACTATATGGAATTGTACAAGCTATCAGGGAACTCATTCTTAGAGAATGTTTATAGCTCTCTCAGAAGTCAATGACTATAGCTCTTTATCTTGGAATGAGACATTTTGAAGTTTTGTTCAACCCTTCTTTCTTCTCAACTGATGTTATTATGTTAATCCTTTTAAGCAAGCATGTTGTTGTGACATTTTGTGTCCTCCTTCCCTGTCATGTTTAGAAAATTATTTATCAAAATAGAAGTCCTTGTCCTTCAGTTTTTACAGTTTTTCTGGCACTTTTTTTTTTAATTTTTTTGAGATTTCATTGAGGCTTTAGTGTACAGATTGCTCTGTGTTTTTTGTGTTTGATTTTGTTTTTTTTTTAATTATTTTAATTGACTTTGTTTTGGATTTTGATTCTGAGAATGAGTCTGAGCAATTCATAATCTTCTTTTTAGACTTGATAAACAAATACATTTATTTATAAAATTATTTATGAATGAACACATACATGTACTCCACACACATTTTCTTTTTAGCTTCTATTTTATACAAGAAATAATTGAAAAAAACAATCACAAAAACCAGTCATGTAAGCCCTTTCTTATTTCCTTAACACAAATAATAAAACTTTATCCTTTTATTCACTATAGACAAGTTTAAAATTTGTAGGTTACAAAATAAATGTGTTGAGGATTCCAAGATGGTAGCAAGCAGTGTGGACCTTGTTTAAATGCCAGGGAAATCAAGGCAGTAAATTGGACTTATTTCTTTAGCAAGAACACCAAGCTCCCCACCCCACTATAGCAGGAGAAATCATAGTGCACCAGGAACAAACTAAAGACAATCTTGTGTACCTCCAAACACGGGAAAAAAAGCACAGACCCCTGGGGAGCAGAGTATCCACAGCAGTGGCAGTGGCAGCTGCAGCGACAGACACAGCACAGGGACAGCGATAGCAGTGGCAGCTGTGGCAACAACAACACCAGCAACCTTTTCTGAGGAAGGACACAGATGGTAATTGCGGGGGCTGGCAGGGGCTGGGGATTCGCGAGTTCAGAAGGAGGAAGTGGCAAGAAAAAGGGGCTGCAAGGGACTCTGAGCAGCGATGATGAATGACAGAGAGTGGTCCAGTGTCTTGTTTCAGTGGAGGGATGCAACCAGCAGGGAGATGGGAAGGTCAGACTGCTGGATGGATCAGTACACCAAAGTGGAGTGGCCTGACTACAGAGCAAAAGAGTAACAAAATAGAAGTCACACAGCATCTGACATCCGAATCACAGATTCATTGTGTGGTGAATCCCTGAGAGAAGACAAGCAGCAAGAGGAGCCCTATAAAACCATGGAATCTAGGTGGCAGAACTTAAAAAATATAGATACAGGAAGGCCAAATCTGAGAACCCTGTATAGAAAACAGCTCCCTCTCAAAGGTACTCACCCCTGAGACCACCAGCTTGGAAAGCCCAAGCCTTCTAAGCAGATGCCTAAAGGAAAGAAAAAGAGGTCTAATAACAAAAATCAAGACATTATGGCTCCACCAGAAAACACAGAAACCAACAGATACCCTATTATAGCAGTCACAGGAAAATGACCTCAAAACCAGGTTTATACAGCTATTTGAGAACTATAAAGAGGAAATGAATAGATGCTTCCAAGAATTCCAGGATAATACAAACAAACGAATAGAAGCCATCGAGGAGAAACAAGAAATCACAAGCAAACATCTGAAGGAAATAAATAAAACAGTTCAAGACATGAAAATAGAATGAGACAATATTTTTAAAAAATCACAAATTGAGAAAAACAGTGAAATGGAATAATTAAAAAAGGAAGCAAGAATCTAACAGACAAATATAACTAACAGAATCCAAGACATGGAAGAAAGAATCTCAGGTGCTGAAGATACAATAGAATAAATTGATACATCTCTCAATGAAAATTTTAAAACAGAAAAATTGGTGAAAGAAAGCATTCAAGAAATCAAGGACACCATGAGAAGGCATAACCTCAGGATTATAGTAGATGAAAAGGAAGATGAAAAGTCCCAAGGACCAGAAATTTTCTTCAAGAAAATCATAGAAGAAAGAGATAACTTTGAATATACAAAAGGCCCACAGAACACTAAATACTCCAAACCAGAAAAGAAATTCATCCTGGCACATAATAATCAAAACACTAAATCTGCTGAATAAATAAAAGATACTAAAGGATGCAAGAGAGAAAGGCAAAATAATATATAGTGGTAGACCCATCAGAATTACACCTGACATTTCAACAGAGACAATGAAAGCCAGAAAAGCCTGGACTGAGGTTATACAGACTCTCAGAGACCACAGATGCAAACCCAGGCTACTATATCCAGCAAAATTTTAAATCAACATAGATGGAGAAAACAAGATATTCCATGACAAAACCAAATTCAAAAAGTATCTAAACACCAACCCAGCTCTACAGAAAACAGTAGAATGAAAACATCATCACAACAAGGTCATCCCACCCAATTAATTGCAGCATACAAATAATCGCACATCAGCAAAACCAAACCAAAAAAGACACTGCCACTAATTCCATAATAGAAGGGTCCGATAACCATTGGTCAATAATATCTTTCAACATCAATGGCCTCAACTCCGCAGTAAAAATCCACAGGCTAACAAAATGGATGCAAAAAAAAGATCCATCAATATTTTGCATTCAAGAAAAACAACAAAATAGACATCACCTGAGAGTAAAGGGCTGGAAAAAAATTTCAAGCAAATGGTCTCAGGAAGCAAGTGGAAATAGCCATTTTAATATCTGATAAAATAGACTTTCAATTAAAATTGATCAAGAAAGATTGAGAAAGATACTTTGTCCTAATCAAAGAAAAAATCCACCAAGAGGACATCACCATGCTAAATATCTATGCCTCAAATATTAGGGCACTTGCATTTGTAAAAGAAATACTTTTAAAGTTTAAATCATTCATTGATCTGAACACAATAATAGTGGGAGACCTCAACAGCCCACTATCACCAATGGACAGATCCTCAAGGAAGAAATTAGAGAAATAATCAAGTTAACAGAGGTCATGAATCAAATGGACCTAACAGACATTCACAGAGATTATAACACAAGTAGAAAAGGATATACTTTCTTCTCTGTGCCACATGGAACCTTCTCCAAATTAGACCATATAATTGGTCACAAAACAATCCTCAATATATACAAAAATTTTTAATTAATCCTGAGCATCCTGTCAGACCAGCATGGCTTAAAGCTGAGCATCAACAATAGAATTAATAAGAAGCCTGAAAATATATGGAAACTGAACAGTCTTCTACTAAATGACAACTGGGTCAGGGATGAAATAAAGAAAGAGATCAAAGACTTCCTAGAGTTCAATGAAAATGAAGGTACAACCTATCCAAACCTTTGGGACACAATGAAAGCAGTGCTAAGAGGAAAGTCATAGCACTAGGTGCCTTCATAAAGAAACTGGAGATATCACATGTAAGCAACTTAATGGAACAACTGAAAACTCTAGAAAAAAAGAAAAGAAAAAGACACACCCAAGAGGAGTAGACAACTGGAAGTAATTAAACTCAGGGCTGAAATCAAGACATTAGAAACAAAGAAAACAATTCAAAGAATCAACGAAACCAAGAGCTGGTTCTTTGAGAAAATCAACAAGATAGACAAACCCTTATCCAAAATCACTAAAAAGCAAAGGGAGAATATACAAATCAGAAATGAAAAGGGAGAAATAACAATGGATAATGAGGAAATCCAAAGAATCATTATGTCTTACTTCAAAAACCTATATGCCACAAAATTTGAAAATCTAAAGGGTATGGACAACTTCCTTGATAAATTCCACTTTCCAAAGTTGAATCAAGATCAGGCAAACAAATTAAACAGTCCTATATCCCCTGAGGAAATAGAAGCAGCCATCAAAAGTCTCCCAACCAAAAAGAGCCCTGGGCCAAATGGATTCAACCAAACCTTCAAAGAAGAACTAATACCAATACTCCTCAAACTATTCCACAAAATAGAAACAGAGGGAACACTACCTAACTCATTCTATGAAGCCACAACCACCTTAACACCTAAGCCACACAGAGACCCAACAAAAAAAGAGGATTTTAGACCAATCTCCCTTATGAACATAGATGCAAAAATACTCAATAAAATTCTGGCAAACCGAATCCAAGATCACATCAAAAATCTCTTCCATCATGACAAATTAGGTTTCATACCACGCATGCAAAGGTGGTTCAATATTAAGGAAATCCATCAATGTAATTAATCGTATAAACAAACTGAAGGAAAAGAATCACATGATCATATCTTTAGATGCAGAAAAAGCATTCGACAAAATCCAACACCCTTTCATGTTAAAAGCCTTAGAAAGATCAGGGATACAAGGCACTGTGGGAACCAGACCCAACTGGGCTGCCTCCCTCTTTTGCTGTTGCAGGTCCTATTTTTAGCAGTTTCTGTGTCTGTGCTTATCATGGTTACTGCTCTGAGAGCACACCCCTCCCTTCCTCGCAACTTTCCCTTGTGTGTGAAATCACCTCTTGAGAGATTTCACCTGCAAATGGCGTTCCTGCTTTGGTGCCTATAACAAGGCTTTTTGGACACTGAATAAAGGCGGTTGCTCTTTTAGCATGAAGTACCCGCTGTTTTATTGTGTTTTAAATCCACAGCCCCTCACCCTTGACTCGGTACCGTGGTGGCACAGGCACCACAAGTGGAGATTCCATCGATATCAGGGAAAGAAGGGAGGAAGCTGACAGACCGCCTGGGGAATCTGGTCAGTGCCTCATGGAGGTAGGAAACGGGTGTATTGGAAAGGGGTGCAACAAGTTCTTCCATGGTTTTGGGAGATCAACTAGTGAGACTGTTAGAGGATTAAGCATAAGACTGTTAAAGATTTTATAAATACAATGGAGTTGAGTAGCCCTTGGTTTATGGTATCAGGAGAGCTAAGTATCCAAGATTTGGATCAGGTGAAGTCTGACCTCCAGCAAATTTCACAAAAGGAAAGATCTAACAGTGTTCCTATCACTACTCTTTCATTATGGCGTCTCGTTAGAGATGCACTTAGAAATGAATATGAGAAAATAAGAGAGCAGCTAGGAAGTATGGAACGTGCCCTGAATGAAGTGCAGGAGGAGCAATCTGTAAAATCTTTGATCCTGTCCTAGATTTCCTCTGATATATCTTCTTCTAATTCTGAGGAGGAAGAGGCAAATTTAACCTCTGAAATATGGACCCTCAAGAAGAAGTTGAGGGAGTGTAAGATCAAAGAAAAAGACTCTAGAGGAGAGCGGCCCCCATCGTATAACCCAGATTATCAAAGTCATTATCTTTGGCAGAGCCTTTTACTCCCTTTCGGGGAGTAGTCTTTCCAGCAGTTGAAGTGCCTCACTGAACTAACCCAGGGCAAACATAGATACAGCATGAAGCCCTCCAGTTTAAAGACAAAACAGCTTAAGGAGGCAGTTGTGACTTTTGTTCCATATGCCCCTTTTACTATTGCCATTTTTGAATCCTTCATAGGATAATTTTTAACACCTAATGATTGGCAACAAATGTGTAGAGCAGTCCTCAGTGGGGGTGATTATTTGCTCTGGCAAAGTGACTATCAAGAACAGTGTATTCAGATGCTGCACGTAATGCACTGGCTGGGCTTCCTCAGAGGAACTTATATATGCTTGCAGGCATGGGTTTGTATACTGAACTTAATGCACAGATACAATATTACCCAGCTGTGTATTCCCAGATTGCCACAAGAGCTTGGAAGTACTTGTGGCAGGAGAGCAGATGCCTAAAGTGATCCAGGAATCCTTGGAGCCCTTCCAGGAATTTGTTGATCACCATATGCAATTGGCAGGAAAGATTTTTGGAGATGTGGAAGGAGCCATGTCTATTATTAAACAATTGGCCTTTGAAAATGCTAATAAATATTGCCAGGAATTATTTAGGTGTTATAAATATAGAAGAATGAATGACTATCTGGAAATTTGCCAAAGTATAGACACTACTCACATAATGGGGCAAGTAATAGCTTCTGCTCTTCAGGGATGGTCACCTTCTGGGGGAGTACAGCCAAAAACATGTGCCACTCTAAGACAGATAGGCAAGGCAGGCCATTGCAGGGGAATAGGCCTCGGAGTCCTCTCTGGGCCCCATTGAGACAGGTATGCAGAGCCTTGCAGACACCTGCCCTTCAACTTGTGCATTTTATCCCACAAACTTTCTTTTTTGCAGTTACTAATGACTCCCTTGAGGGGGAGACTTTAATTAGTTTCCTTCCTGTTTGCCATTTAAGAAGTTGCTGGAGTGATGAGATGACTGCCATGGTGGCACGGATACCTGGAGTGGTTCCCTTTCTTGTGGTGCATGATGGCAGGCAAGGCCTTGTGATCTATCGTGAAAGGAGAGATTTCAGAATTAATGCTGCTGTTATTGTAACCATTGCTGTGTCAGCTACTGCCGGCACCACTGCAGACATTGTCATTTCCTAGTCTGTTATCACTGCACACATGATGAATAACTTCTTAGGTGAGGTGGTTAGTGCATTGATTACTCAGAATTCCTTAAATTTTATGATACAAGTCGCTATCCAAAATCTTAATCAGTGAACAACCTATTTATTACAAGAGACTAGAGTTCTACCCATTATGGGGGATGCAAGTGAAAGACCTTTAGGGAAAAAAAGACAGGGCAGAAGATACTGTCAGAAGAAAAAAGCAACAGCCTACAGATTTGGAAAAAATCTTTAACAAGCCTATATCTTACAAAGGGGTGATTCTAAAGTATATAAAGAACTAAAGAAATTAAACAGCACCAAACCAAACAACCCAATTAAATAATGGGGTACAGAACTAAACAGAAAATTCTCAAAAGAGGAATATCAAATGACTGAGAAGCACTTAAAGAAATGCTCAATATCCCTACTCATCAAGGAAATGCAAATCAAAACGACCTTGAGATTCCATCTTACACCTATTCAATTAGCAAAAATTAATAACTTGAACGACAACACATGTTGGAGAGGATGTGTCAAAAGGGGAACACTTCTCCATTGCTGGTGGGAGTGCAAACTTGTTCAACCACTCTGGAAAGGAATATGGCACTTTCTCAGAAAGTTGGGAGTAGCTGTACCCCAAGACCCAGCTGGGATGCCCCACCATGCAATAAAGACATCTGTGCAACTATGTTCACAGTAGCCTTATTCGTAATAGCCAGGAACTGGAAACAACCGAGATGTCCCTCAGTTGAAGAATGGATTAAAAAGCTGTGGTACATCTACACAATGGAATACTATTCAACTATTAAGAACAAGGAAGTCTTGAGTTTTGCTGGCAAATGGATGGAATTAGAAATGATCATCCTAAGTGAGATAACCCATACCCAAAAAGACATGCATGGTATATACTCAGTCATATGTGCATTTTAACCCAACATAGACATCTTAGGAGAGACTCCACCCAGAAGGATATAGGGACAGTTACAGAGACTTAAAGCTGAACACTGGATAGAGTCCCGAGAGTTTAGGGTGGCCCAGTCAGGCCACAGAGGAAGAGGTCATATATGGTACAGAGGATACTAGATAAACTAAGATCAGATGTTAAGGTAGGAGAACACACCTATCTAAGGACTAGGGGAGGGAGGGAAAGGGTATGAGAGAGGGGATGGGATTGGAGTCAGATGAGGGAGGGGATGGTATCAGGAGGGGCTGAGGGAGGGGGCTACAATTGAGATGTAAAGAACTCAAACTATAGAAGAAGCAGGTAATTGATATTCCTAATCCCACTACATGGAAATAGTTCTGAGACTGGCAGAGATTTAAATGTAAAGGTCTAGTGAGGCCTCATGTTGACCACAGATTCTCTGTGACTTACTATTAGAGGCCACTATTAGTAATGCAAGAAGGAAGATTTGCAAATGCCTTATGTCGACCCATACAATGACCAGAAAAGTAGCTTTACTTGTTCTTTGCATCCAGCACACCTCATACAGTTATACTGATAGAACTGTATAATGCTTGTGAGATATAATGTTTTCAGAACAAAATTACCACCTGGATCAGACCTGATAGGAATTATTCCTCCCAGCAGGATAGACACTTACATCCTGTATCCTCCTAGTTCCAGCCCCAGATGATTATGTTGTTTTTAACTGTCAGATTTGGACAGCTTCCTGGATAACATTGTAGAAAACTTCTGATCCAATTTGGACCACCATTTCAATCCCCTACTAAGCCTGGAAACTCTCAACATTTAGACACTGAACTACAAATGTAATCACTAGATTTCTTAACCATTCTCTCCAATTTTTTGGTCCTATTCCAAGGTATTATTCTCCCCAATTCAACCTGAAGAAACCTTAAGAGAATGATGCCCCATTCCCTCAAAGAGGGGGCTTGTGTAGGTTGCTGTTTGCTTGCTTGATCTACAAATGCTTATTCTCATCTGGAGGTGAACATAATTCATTATTGGTCTTATACAGAGAAAAAATTAGGGGAAACACAGGAATGTCTCTCTTTGCCTTTATCTTGCATATGTTAGACAAGGAGATGGGAGCTGAAAAGAAAGAAAGGGAGATTTAGGAACAAAGTGGGAGGATAGAACAAAAGCTAGATGTTTAAACCTACTCCCCAACTCAAGGCCTTAATTGTTACTTATAATGAAGTTTATGTTGAAGTCATTGCCATGGAATTTATTATATTGATACAAAACATGGGCATGTCAAAGACTTGGTAGATTTTAACACAAGAATATATATCCTAAGTCTAACAGAAAAATATGACTCTAGCGATATATGAGGTAAAATAGTGGAATAAGATCTTCAAAAGCCTAAGAGACACACAGATAATGGCATTTAATGTTGATATTACAATCCTAAATTTCTTTGACAACAAGACAAGTTAACTCCTGAAAACACCCAACAAGTCCTCAATAGATCCTGGCATGTGAACAAGTCTGGCAGAGATATTAGGCCAGAAAGCTGAAGATGAGGCTCCAACGTTATAAAGTGTATTGGGTCAGGCAGTAAACTGTCTTAAGTCAATTTGTACATTTTGGAAGCTGCTAACCCACACTGCTGGTACACTCAGGAATTTAAGTTTTATTCCTTCTCAAGTCTCTCTGTGGCATTGAAGACAAGATAGTATAGTTTAACAACAAAGTTTAGCTGATTAGGGGACAAGATCTTTTTAGATCAAGATAAAGAAGTTAAGCTATTAGAGTTGATATAGGAGAGATATTGAATCTCATTTGGAAATTTAGGCCAAATAAGACAGGAAAAACTTCAAATTAAACAAATGCAGATGGCCAAGTTATTATGAATGTAATATGTATAGAACTCATTATTCTCATAATTGTTACATGGTTCTCCCTGCTGTATGTAGTTTGTTTTATACATGTGTAATAAAATAAAAGTATTAAAAATGTTTCTCCTTAAGGAAAATTCAGAAAAGACAGAACCATACTTTGTCAAGTCTTATAGATGTTGTGAGGATCTTTGTTCAATCCCAGCTCTGTCTTGATCTCCCATCTTTCTCTCTTAGCACACAATGAACACATAGCTTATGTACAGCCTCAGGGATTACAAAAATCTAAAATACTATTTCCTTAATCACATACTTTCATGTTCTACTGCAACCTACTCTGATTTAGCCCCTTAATAAAGGAAGAATATTAAGAACTAAAGCTTGAAGGCTAGCTTTCCATCTCTATCATAATTGAAGATGGCCTATATTTCCCTTCAGGTATTTCTCTTCTAAAAATTGAATAATGAGCAATTTTCATCCTAGTTGATTTTCATATTTCAAAAATGTTAATGATATTTGAAATTTCCATTTAAATTTTTAAAAATTTTCAGAGTTCCATGGTTGGTGATTACAGCCATGAAACCTCAGGTTAACAATTATTAGTATTAACTCTAAATCACTCTAAACTTCATGGATGACACAAATGTTGCATTGTTTTTTAGAAAAATTTTCATTAGAAACAAAAATCAGAAAGTAGTTGAGCATTCACACACAAAACTAAATTAAGATATAATGCTTATTGGTACTAAAGAGATTAGGATATTAAAATGTAAAATAATGTTTATACATGTCAACATATTGCTTTGGTAACTATATATAAATAAACAACCTCAAACTATTTAGCAAAATATCTTTTGGTTAGGCAACACCTAAATTATTATTGATGGAATTATTTGTGTCTATATTACTCTATTTGTAACTTACCATACCACAGAAGAACGTGACCTTTATGAATTTTTGTCCATTTATTACAAAAAGAACCTTCTTTTATTAAGGTGAAAAGTAATACTTATGAGTAGGTTTCATAATTTGTATTAAAGAATGCCATTAGGAATTATGTAAATTTAGGAAAACATAAAAATCTGATTCTCTGGGCTTGGTTTTGAATACCATGCCTGAATTCTCTTGTATTCAGTGGCCCTTATGTCAATTTAGACAGCTGCTAATTATACCCAAGATAAAAATGCTATTCTTGCATCAGTAAGAATGACTTGCCTGACTTATCATTATTAATGTTCATAGCTGTATAGATATGTATGACTATTGGTTTTTTATTTTCATGACAAGCATCATACAGCAATTTCAGATACTATGAGTTCTAATTGCTAGTCCTTTTAGAGGAGGCGTACAGATCAGTTGTTTCAGCTTCCTCTCTCTCTTGTGTCTGATGTGGTTGGTGTCATCAGCAATAGTGTCTAACATTAAAATTCTGGGAGGCAACCAAGGACAGAGTCAATAGCCTATATATTCTTTGGAGTCTCTTAGAACCCATTGACCAACAACTTATAAAGATGTTTCCCATAGTGGATACTGTAATTTATTAGATGATCTATAGCTCCTTATCAGTGAAAGCAGTATACATTAAACACACACACACACACACACACACACACACACACACACACACATACACATACATATACACAAACACACACCACACAAACTTATAAAATGCTTTAATTTTTTCCTGGCTTTTGTGATCACTTAAGATTATACACTCAAATCTGAGCATCCATGTGCAATATTTGTCTATTTAGGTCTGGATTATCTTATTTAGTGTAGTATTTTCCAATTCCATTGACTTATTTTCAGATTTCATTATTGCATTTAACTTTATATGTACATAGGATTTTATTGGGTATATTTAAATTCTGATTTCATGTTGAGGCTATGAGTTTGAAAGAGTGCAGGGATGGGTTCATGGGAGGATTTAAAGGAAGTGATCACTTATGGGCTTACATTTGGAGATGTAGACAAGTTTGAAAATTTGTGTATTTATATTGATTTTTCTAATTTATTAAAGAATAGTCGATTTTTGTTTTGTTTTTTGAGACAGCGATTCTCTATGAAGCCTTGGCTGACCTGGACTCACTTTGTCGACCATGCTAGCCTCAAACTCACAGAGACCTGCCTCTGCCTTGTCAGAGTGTTGGGATAACAGGTGTGTGCCATCATGGCTGTCTTATGAATAGTTTTTTTTAAACCACAAAACAATTAAAGAAATAATGAGCTCTGGTGCCCCATATTTGACCACTTCCTCTTGGTGAGGTCTGGTGGCACTCAGCAGAAGACTAAGCAGGCTACCAAGATGAAACTTGAGAGACTATGACCGTATAATGGGGCAGGAGGACCTTCTTGGTCGTAGACCTAGAGGAGGAGAGTAGTTTGAAAGCAGGAAGGAGGAAGGAACCGGAGGATACAAGTGATGGTATAACAATTGAGATATAATCTGAATGAATTAATAAAATTAAATTAAAAATAAACTGTGTCTCATTTACACAATTGAATACTGCTCAGCTATTAGAAACAAGGTAATCTTGAAAGTTGCAGGCAAATGGAAGTCAAAAAGATATCCTGAGTGAAGTAACCCAGACACAGAAAGATACACATGGTATATGCTCACGTATCAGTATTATTAGTCCAACATAGACATCCTCTGAGAGAATCCACCCAGTGTGGGTTCTGGAGAGATGCTAGGACTCACAGCCAGACTCTGGGATGAGTGCTGATAGTTGTATGGAAGAGTAGGAGGAGAGATGGGAGGACACAGAAGGGTCAGGGGCCCTACAGGGAAACCAACAAGGCCAATGGATCTAGACCCAGGGAGGCCTGCACAAAGTTTTGTGCCAACCAAGGACAATTCATGCAGTGAACCTAGACTCCCCTGTTCAGATATAGCAAATGTACAGCTCATTCTCCATGCTTGGGTGGTTGGTAGAGGGCAAGTGAGAATGCCTCAGACATGAACTCTGGTGCCTACAATTTAATCACTTCCCCTTGGAGGGGAGACTCTGTAGACACACCGAGGAAGGGGATACTGGCTATCCTGATTAAACCTGACTGGCTGTAGTCAGAAGCTTTGGGAGGAGGGCACCATTTCCACCCCCAGTCAGGAGTCTCAGAGAAGGGAATAGGGCAGAAGAGGGAGGAAAAGTAGGAACTGGAATATATGAACAAAGGTATGACAATTGGGATATAAAGTGAATAAATTATAGTAAATCAAAGAATGGAAAAAAGAACATTTTTTTATGAAGCAGGAAATGCTGGCTGAAATGAGGGTGGGGATCACACATGGGAGAGGACAGAGGGTTTGCAGAGGGAAGACAAACTGTGACACATCTCTGACATAAGCTGGAGACCTAAAAAGGGTAGGCTCCTGAGAAGATATGGTGGTGACTCTAGATGAGATCCCTAGTAGCAGGGGTCATGGATCCTGAAGAGGCCACCTTCTATCCAAACAGGACTCTAAGTGGAGGGAGGGGAACACCAACATATCAACAAAAACTTTGACCCAAACCTTACCCTGCCTACAAGATATCCAGACATAAAGATAGAATAGAAACTTAAGGAATACTCAAGCTGAGACCTACCTCTGTGGGAAGGAGTCAAGCCCTGACACAACTATTAAGGATACTCTGCTATGATCGCAGATGGGAGCCTCAGATATCTGTCCTCTGAGAGGTTGTACCCTGCAGTGGATTTAAATAGAAGCTGAGGCTCACAGCTAAACATTGAATGAAACTTAGGGAACCAGTGTAAGACTAGAGTGAAGGTAAAAGTAGCTAGGGGGACAAGAGATCTACAAGAAGACCAATAGTGCCAACTAACCTGGCCCCAGCAAGCTTGCAGAGACTGAAGAATCAACCAAGGGCCATGCATGGACCGGACCTAGGCTCCTTCCATTTATCTACCCAATGGTGGATCCCCTAGAAAGAAGAGCTGGAGTTGTCTCTGATATGGTCTCTATTGCAGGTTTTTCTCCTGGTGAGACTGCCTTGCTAAGACACTGAAAAAGGAAGTGCTTGATCCTGATGTGACTGGATGTCCCAGGGTTGAATTAATGAGGGGGACTCCAATTTTCTGAGGGGCATGGGAGAGAGGATACAGGGAAGAAAGAGGGAGTGAGGGAGTAGAGGGATCATGATGGGGAATAAATGAGGAAGGGGGCTATGATTGGGATGTAAAGTGAATAACTAAAGAAAACCTCTTCAAACCTTTAATCCCAGCACTTGGGGAAGCAGATGCAGGCCAGTTGCTGTGATTTCGAAGTCAGTATGGTTTATAAACTGAGTCCAGGACAGAGAAGGCTACACAGACAAAGCTTGTCTCAAAAAACAAATCACACACACACACACACACACACACACACACAGAGAGAGAGAGAGAGAGAGAGAGAGAGAGAGAGAGAGAGAGAGAGAGAGAGAGACATACCTCACAGAATACTTTTTAAAAACATCCCTGTATAGTGTTCAGATATTATTTGGTGCCAGTTTCATTGCTTTCCTGTTCATCAAGTCTGCTAATTTGGACATATATCTTCTTTCTTTTACACAGTTGCCTTACAGGTCTTGAGGTCTTGTTTATCATTTCAGTGTACCAGCTTTTAGAATCATGATTCTATGTATTGTTATCTTTACTTCTAGTTCATTTAGTTACATTAGGTCTTTCTTAATTTTTCCTCTGTACTGGGTTAGATTTTTTTCTTCATTTTTTCCAAATTCTTTAGTTTTATCATTAAGTTATTTTTGTTCTTTGTGAATTATTCTGAGACTCATTAGTTCCTGTCTTCCTTTCTCTGGCGAATGCTTCAATTTAGAACTTTCTGACCAGTAATCAGCCTTTACATTTTGATGGCAGAAATAAAAAGACAAACAATATGAAGTGTTAGGAAGGATTAGAGAAAAATGTAAGATATGGAGCCATAACTGGTAACAGTGTCAAGTTTCCTCAAAAAAGAGTGATGGAGGGCTCTGGGGAAATGACTTATGCACACACTCACACAAAGGCTAGATAAAGCTTGTTGTTTAATCTATAAATCCTATCTCTACATTTGTATCGGAGGTAGCTGGAAAGATAGGATTTGAACATTGATACTCATATCTACCAATGTTCATTGCAACATTGTTACGGCCAAGGGCAGAAACAACTCAGATGTTATTTAAGAGATGGATAATAAACAAAATGTGGTATGCAATGCAGAATAAATTATAATTCAGGCAAAAAAAGGAATAGAATTCTGAGACATAGTATAATATAGATGACACTTTATGAAGTAAGCCAGACAGCAAAAGACATATAATTATAGCTATATGAAGGAAATAAAATGAAAGAACATGTACTCAAAAAATTTTATAAATGCAAAATTTTCTGTTAGGACTGCTTTGAGTTTTTCCTAGATATTTTGTTGTGTTCTGTTTTTATTATCATTTAATTCTTAGAATTTGCAATTTTTCTCAATTCTTCTTTCATTCACCCATTCATCAATATGAAATGTATGGTTTGTTTCTATGACTTCTTTTAATTTCTAGAAATTATTTCTGGTGTTAGCTATAACCTTCATTGCATTGTGATCTGATAGAATGCAATTTTTTTAATTGTTCGGAATTTGTCCTTTTTTGTTATGTCCCAGTATATGATCTATTTTACAAAAACATCTACAGGCTGCCACAATGGAAGTATGTTGTTTTGTGTTTACATGCATTATGCAGTAGATATTTTGTAAGGTCATCAGATGTATGATGTCATGTAATTCTAATGTTTTTCTATTTATTTATTAACCAGATGGTCTATCTATTGGAGAAAGTGGAATGTTGAAATTACATCTTGTTCCAGACATTTGAGATTTAAATAAATTTGTGCAAAATATCAATAAATAGACAACTACTTAGGGCATGGATAATTCATTAATTATTTGATGCAAAGACTATAAATATAAAATATAGTGAACTAAATATAGGTACCTAGATTGTCACATATACTATTTTGCTAATAATTTACATAAAATAAATATTCCATTAAAGACTGAATAATTAGATTTAGACATGTTTTCTATTATTTTATACACTCAATATAAAACCCAAATTCATAGACTAATTTGAACTCAAGCATTTAGATTATTCCATATGTTTCATTCCATGGTAGGTTGCTGAGTGACTGGTGATTTACACAGCAGATATCTTTACTAGAGCAAGAAGAATGGACTGTAATATCCCTAGAAGATAAATTAAAAATCTTAATACAGTTGCTAAATTATATAAAAAGTTTATAAATGTGTTTTATTATTTGGGATAAAAAGAAAATCTTCAGTGCATACAAATACAGAAAAATAAATATAACTTTAAAAGTATTAATGTTAAATATCCAAAACTCAAAATACAAGCAGGCCTTCAAATATTTGTTGGAGTAAACAGCTTAAGATGATGAAGATGAAGGAGATTAAAACACTGATACTATACTCATTTTATGAAAAAAAAAAGGTTTGTCTATTTAAAAACATATGAAATAACTTTAGTTTGCAATAATTTAGAAGTATATAATTATGCATATTTATCTCAAATTTAACTTTCTTATTATTGGTTAGATTAAAGTGGGACATTTTAAACTAGGTATTTGTACATTAAATATAAAGACACAGTTAATATTTGAAGTAACAATACATAGGTTAAAATTAAGAAAATCTTTTATTTGGAATACTTCAAAAACTTAAGACTATATTATTTTTAAATTAAATATGAATGTATACTTATTTCAGAATACACCAACATTTTGGAGTTCATTCCCTCAAAATATATTTATGAACAGTTTCTCTAAATATATCATCATTTTGCAATTAAGTGTATAAAAAATTAACGAAGAACCCTTAAGTTTCCTATTGTTCTAGCTTTTAAAAGCACTATAAACTCTAGAGATGAAGTATTTTTTTCAGACTCAGAAATCTATCAAAGTAAGTTCAACAGTATATGTCTTGAAAGGAAAATATTTGAAATATGAGATTAGAAAAGTAGCCTTCTATTTTTGCTAATTACTGTGGGCCTTTGAGTGAATTTCATTTAACCAGATATATACATTTCCATCTGGGTATCATTAACCTGATAATTATTAGATCTTAAAATAAACAGATACCCACCACAGAATCAAGGATTTGACTCAGGATAGTCTCAGGAGTGGAGGAGATCTGTAAACCAAAATGCCTCGAACATGTACCCACTTTCTCAGGTACATATAACTTTCTGGAATGCTGGGGACTGTTGTTTATGTAAGATAACAACCCATGTGTTTTTATTTCTGTAAACAAGATTGAATGCCCCAGATGCTGTTGGATAACAGGTCGTAGGGAGGACCATGTAAGCATAAAGTTATTATGTAATTCAAATACTGATTTCTGTGCTCCCATATCTGGTTCCAATCCTTATTCTGAGAATTTCCTGTCTCAGTTTTATGTAAACACTGCTCCTCAATTGTCCCTCAGTATGCCAAGAAAACAATTTACAGATAATCCCTTAGCAGGGAAGAGAAAAGGACTGGACTTCTAGACAGCCAGAGAAGGAGTACTTGGAAGAAAAGGAGGGGATTTGGGCATGGGAGACGTTGAGGAAACATCAGGAGAGAAGAGCTGGAGCAGGAAAGTTACAAAGTGTATTGTATGTATCACCGGGATGCTCACTGGGAGGAAGCCAAGTTAGTTTATAAGGTTAATATTAGAGTAATAACTGCTCAGTTCTTGTGCTCTGAAGCTTGTTAAAATAACATAATTGAGTCTCAGTTATTTGTGTGATAACTATGCTTAGAAAGAAACATAGGTTTATAAAAATAAACTCAATTGCTACATAGGCAAGAACTACATCAGGTTGATGGCTTACCCTTGATTGGATGATGGGAAGTGCATAGCCTTGTTAGTTCTGCATATATAAGCCTCTGACTAATGTAATTAGCAACCATTCTCTGGGAATCCCAGGTATAGATCTGTCTAGTGTCCATCATCCTGACAAGTTTATAATAAAGCTTGCTTTAAATTTGGGGGAAATGCATCATGACACATGGGTTTTGGTGTGAATATTTAGGTGAATAGTTTATTAAGTAAAAGGGAAATAATATTAAGCATCAAAATTACAGTGAGGAAGTTGAGGAATCAACAACTCAGTTTTGAATGTTAATTCAAAAAACTTTTTAAATACTCCAAGAAAAATGTTCTTTGTGTAACCTGCTTCACAATGGATAGGTGGAAAAGTCAGAGCAGATACCTTTCCTTTCTCTGAAATGCTTTCTTGTTCTTTTATGAGGAATAAAATGTTTTTTTATGTGGAAAAAGAATTAATACAGTTCAACATAACTTAATTTATTTACTATATTAATATTAATAGTTTTAAAAAGACATTATTAGTACATGAAAAGAATATACAACTGAATAAGAAGTAGTGTCAGCAATACAAAGAAATAGGAAAACATTTTCCAGACTATATAAATTACCTTTACATGCTGCTAAAATTTTCAAAATGATAAAAATGATAGGATGACATGAATAAGTATCTTACACCAGAATACACTGGAATACACTGGAATAATATGTCAAAGTGTGCTATAACAATCAGCACATCAGGAATTATAAGCCTCATTTTGCAGTTAATTGCTTTGAATGTTAACTGTGTACAAGTAAAAACCATACTGTTACACAGTAGTACATTCTCAGAATGACACAAAATAGAAACAGGTATGAAAGTGAGTATTGAAGAAGGATAAGGTGTATCTGGAAAGCTGACATTTTTCTGCTGAGACTATATATCAGAATAAGTACTAAAAGAAAATGACAATCTATTGAGGATGTATGTGTGATATGTACGTATGTGAATAACATTAATATACTCAAATGTTTCTAGAAACTGTATCCAGAATAATATGGTCTTCAATAAGAGAAAAGTTAGTATGTAACAATACTAATATAAGAACACCTTTATAATAATATCTAAAAGTCATCATTATGCTCTTCTTGATTTTAATGAATATTATGGAAATATAACTGTAAGCAAAACAAGTTGTACACCAAAGACGAAATGTTTAAAGTATATTCAAATGTCAAAACCTCAAAAGAAACCTAAGATAAAATAAGTTGGGAAATTATACTATAGGATATGTATTTTTGCTGATGATTTAAAAAACATGAGCATATTTTCTGGATTTGTAGAAGGATTTCATCCTGTGATGTGACAAAGATGTGTTATTGCCATTTGCTAATTCAATAATTAATTTCATTATTTGTGCAGATATGCAAACATTACTGTATAAACTACCAATATTTATGAATAAAATGAATTATATCACAAAATGCCAACTCTTATTCCTAAATATATGTATTTTTACTTTATTTTAATAATTTTATTAAAAATTGGATAATTGTTAAACAATATCATAAGGGTATTGATGACAATAAATCTTACCTCTTTAAATATGGCTCTGATGTATTTATACTAGGTTAAGTAGGTCATAAAATAAATTTTTTAAAAAAATGTAAGAAAAAGTCCTTTATGGCTAAATTCTTGACATAATGGCATACAGTAGACTTTTTTCATTTCTGTAGAGTGTAATTATGATATTCATATCAAATGTAGTTTCAATACAAAACAGAATCCACACCTAGTTAGCTAAAAACATCTCTCTGCTTTCTAAGCAGTCCTTAGCATCCAACATACATTCCACTTCCAAATTAATGCAATATTATGACAAGATTACATCAAAATTACATGTGGGATCATCAGAGTTAAATTTCAGCCTGTCACACAAAGCAATATATTTCTTCTCTGGCAAACTCAATTTGTTCTAAAATTAAACAGCTTATATAAATTCATCAAGTGAAAAATATTTTCATCTTGACACCTGTCTTTGATAGGAATAAAAATCCTTAGGCTTGAAATGGAGCCTTAACATTTAAAATATGAAATAGTATGCCAGAATTAGAAAGAAATGGTAGCATTGTGTTAGACATTTTGAATTTGATATCTATTTATAGGAAGACGTTTCACTATTTATCATGTCCCTTTCATGTTAAGGTTAAAAGTTATGATGTTTATTTTTCAAAAATGGTCTTATTTTAAAATAAGACTGTATCTCATAAAATAAACAACATTATGAGTTAATTATAATAGGATCTTCAGTTGAGGATATGATCATTGTTTTGATGTTAGCAATGATTCTGATTCCTTTGAAGTAGCAATCAAATCCAAGGTCTGAAAAAGAAACCAGTTCACACTTACATTGACACATGAAGAATATCTTGTGCTTCTGAATGAATTATTTGTTTTCCTTTAAATGTTAAGCAACAAACAGCATTGTCCCATGGAACTTGTGGCTCTGTTGATTGGTGCCTTCTGAGTCTCTGGTTCCATTGCATGCTCCATCCACCATGGGCCCCCACCTCACTGATTCCCTTACTACCCACCTCTGTACAATCCAGCTCTCAGCACTGAGCATGGCCCATGATAGGTGGTGTGTGAAACCAGTGGTGTGGGCAATGCAGTCCTTGATGGGGCTCAATTGGAACAGCACCCACTTCTCGAATACCATCTCCTTGCCTGGCATGGTGGTGGGCCACAACCCAAATAGCAGAGGCAGCGGCTCTGCCTGCAGAGGAGTCCGGGGTCCCTAAGGGCTCACTTGAGTGTGGTCCCATGGTCCTGCAGCTAGATGGCATGGACGATCTACACGAGAGGATTTCCTTCTTTCTGGGAAACACCAGCAGTGTGATTTGGATCTCTCAGTATGGACCGTTGGTGGCTGTACAGTCACTGCTGTTCCACGGATCAGACACAGCATGCGATAGATGCCATCTTGAATGATCTTGGCTTGGATATTTCTAATACATTGAGCTAAGCATTTCCTCCCAATCAAGCAGCTCTCAGGGGTGGATATTTCTGTGAAGCTCTGGAACACAATCATACTCATTAAGGACCTCATTTTTCAAACCCCATGGACCATGCCCACCCACTGTGTGGACCCACACCCACTGCTGAACACCCATGTTATTATTATTATTATCATTATTTTAATGAAATGACATGATCATGTCACTTAAGTAAGAACTATGGAATTCTCCCAATATATTAAGGTATACAGAAATGTGAGATATTATAAACAGAAGTTTCTTTGTGTACTGTGATTTGGGTATGACATTTAATCTCGCAAAGAAATGTTTAGAGCAGTGGTTCTCCACCTTTCTAATCTTGTAAAACTTTAAGACAATTCCTCATGTTGTGGTGACCCCCAACCATAACATTTTTGTTTTATTCTCAATAATGTTATGAAAGATAGTATCTACTATATATAACCCAAACCAGCACCTGAGAGACCTTTAAAATGTATTCCTGTGAATAAATCTTTATTGAAATAATAACAATCACTTTTACAAGTTTGTGCCTTATCTGTGGAAAAAATATGTAGCCAAGACAAACACTACAGGGCTTATCAAATTTAAAATTCATAGTTTTGGTCCTACTGAAAGGATTACTGAGAACAGAATATCATAAGGTCTCGTCACTGTATATTAGCTAAATTTATTTTTTGACTTATAGATTATAACTTCCAAATTTCTGCTAAACAAGGAATCTTGTGCTTCCTAAGTCAATAGTGTAATGTTTCTGGTGTGAGTTACATGGTAACTGTGTCCTCATGGCCACCATAAAAACTGACTTTAAAAGCATTAAAATGGTGAATAATTTTTCAAACTTTGATTAATTACTACAGTACCTCCAATTAAAATTAAACTATTTCATTTCCATATAATTACCTTAACATTTAAATGGATTTACCTTTGAAGGAACTTAAAGGAACATATCAAATAAGAGTTTAATGGTTAACAATGATTTTGTAATGATGTCTGTAATTTGAGCCATACAAAATGATGAGAGCATTTATAGAACTACAGAAAAGCCCTAGACAGTGTAAATACAACACACTTTACATATAACTTGTGGGCATTTGTCTGCAGACAGAGGAGATGCTCCCTCCTGTAATACTTATGACCCACCAGGCCCAAATGTGTTAAAAGGCTAGTTCCTTGGAGGGACCAAAGCACAGACCCTCAGGCACACAAAAGGTCAAAAGCTGGCTCTTTGAAGAAAAACACATCAAAGGTGCCTTAGAGACAAGCCCCAGGAGGTGTCCTGGGAGTGGCTCCTGCAATTCAGTTTCCCTTGGTTTAAAAACCGCAGGTCTGGAGGAGGGGTTTGGATTTTTCCCATTTTCCCTTTTTTAGCTCTCTGTCTTTGTCTTTCTTTCACCATTAAGGTTAGTGCATGAAAATCTAGCTCTTTGACTCTTGATTGTCTCTCTTTATTTCTACCAAATGTGGTCATGTGGTCGGTTATCTGGCTTTTCACAAGTCAGAGGTTCTCTTCTCTCACAGAAAGGGACTCAGATTCCCATTGTCTATACCCCTGTGCTCCGTCCCTGCCCAGAAGGCCTTCTTTGTGACCAGTTCCCAGAACAGAACCTTCTTCAGCTAGCCTCCAGAAGGCTGAAGAAAACTCTGTGACCAGATTCTCAGCCCAGCCTCCTGGAGAAAGGAAAGTACCAGAACTATTGTTGAGCTTGCTCATACACTGTCTGCCAGACTCTAACCACACAATCTATGAAAGTGAAACTAAATAATTCCAAACAAATAGAAGGGAAATATTTTGACATATATTTGTATAATTAAAAGGATAACCCTTAGCCCCCTTTTTTATGCACAGTAGATCTATCTGCTTGTCCCATAAGTTACAGATTTTCTTATTTTTCACAATGGCTAATGCAGTAACTTGTTAAATTATATTTAAAGATGTATATAGGAATATTTAAATTAAATTGAAATTTATAAAAATATATATGTATATATTCAGGCATGTTTTGTTATACATAGTTTAGATGAGAGTAGTTCATAATGACTTTTTGTTGTGAGCATACCAGATGCCAAAAATATTGCAAATAATTTCTATGAGATTTTTTTCAATGTGATAATTAAAATATTTCATTAAAATTAAAGCATTAATTTTAAACAAAATAAATCCTGTTTTCAGATAAATTAATATAATAGAAATACTATTTTGAATAATATATATTTTGCAGTTACTATATAGTACCACTAAGAGTTTTCATTTTTATTACACTTAGATGCCTATTTGATCCACACAGAAGTGTGTGGTTATATTTGTGCATATGCAGGCAAGAATGGTTTTAGCTGATACATTAAATGGGATCTCTTTTTCTATGATGCAATTTATGGAAATCAAACATGTGGTCAGATTTGATGACATTCCTTTACCTGTTGAGCCATTTTCTTAGTTGTTTGTTTGCTATTTGATTTTATTTGTATGTGTGTGAGTGCATATATGTATATCACCACCTCAGTGCAAGAATTTGGGAAAGACAGAAGAGCACATTAGATTTTCTAGAGCTGAAGTTACATGCATCTGTGACCTGGATTTTTTGTGCTAGGAGCTGTACCCAAGTTCTTGCAAAAGCACGAAGTGTTCTTAAAGATTGAGCCATTTCCAGAGTCTAATTTTTGTTTTTATTTTATTATATAGAGTATTTATAAGTGGTCTTACTCTCCATTTTTAATAGTTTTCTATTAAATTGTCTATCCATATTTAAAACCATACATTTTCATTTTTGTAAAATTGTGATAATAAATGAATTACAGCGAGTTGCTGCCATTTCCATCTCTTGGGATCAGACATTGATTTCTGTTCTTGATCAGCACCTGGCAAGCACATTGCACACATACTCAGATAAAAAGAAAACAAATAAAATACAAAGAAATAATGATAACTTCTTTTGTTTTCTGAAACTAAAATAAAATAGTATATTAACATATATGTATAAGTGTAGGTATTTATAAGTGAATTGTAGACATATATAATTGCTAATATATATATATATATTCCTAATTATGTGTATATATTTAGAATAATAGAATAATTTTGGAAAATCTTGATTTAAATTGAGCTAAAAATAAATCAACAACTACAGAAAATTTTACAAAGTGAAACCTCATATATATTTAAATTATATAATCATTCATTTAAATAATTTAATGATTTTAAAATAATTTTACTTACTGTTTTTCGAGAATATGAAAAATTATTTAATTAAAAAATCAGTTTTCATGTAAAATATTTTACATTATGTTTCTACAGTAATATACTAATTTCTACTTTTAAAATTCAGTAACTGTAGCTTTTAGCATTTTATAAAATCATGTAACTTATTAATATTAAACTTTAAATTTTCTAATATATTATATTGTTTTCTTTTATGCTGGCTTTTACTACAAATACAATTATTATTTGTGATTTTTCATGTATTAGAAAACATACTCTATTAATATAAACCACTACATTCAAAATTTGGAACATTTTATATAGATTAATATTTCAATCATCAGACTTCCTTTTGAGTATTCCCTTGCCAAGTAATTGTTTTCTTACTGAATGTTTTGCTCATTTATTTTGTTTCCTTTTAATTAGGAGTGGGTGTTTAAGTATATTTAAACATCATGAAATATAGGAATTACTATATAAAGGATTGATTCTGCATTTAGAACAACACAGGATTTGTGGCCAATGAGGTTGTGCTATATTTTCTAAAGGTTTATTTTTAACCATTGTGTGTGTGTGTGTGCATGTGTAAGTAAGTAAGTAAGTAAGTAAGTAAGTAAGTAAGTAATGCACATTAATGGTGTATCCTTAAAATTCAGAAGAAGTCCATTGGAGATGGAGTTAGAGGTGCTTGTAAATTGCCCAACCTGCTTATTGGGAACCAAACTCAAACTCTTACCTACACTGGTTTTTGTTCTTAGCCATGAGACCATCTCTTAAGCTCTGGGATACATTTTGTGCTGTATTAAATTTTATGACTTGTTTTCACTTGAAAGACAAATTTTTCTGAAGATTCAAGTCAGCTGTATGCTCCACTGTGACCAAACATTTTAGTTCTTTGAGTCTTCTTTAGGCTCATTCTAAGAATGAATGCATTCATTTGAACTTATTCTTAAATTCATTCTAATGAATTGTTTGTGAGTCTGTTATCAGTGCTAACCCGGATATACATAGTCCTTCACCATTTCAATGGACAACATTGTCTGTTTAACTTTTCCTCCCATTCTTTCTTCTCTTATTCAGCCCATTTCTGAATTAGTATCAATATTTTCTTCATTGCCTTAAAAATAAATTTGGATTCCCAGTCCTTAGGTTCTTACCACACCAACCAGAACATTTATGTCACTCATCTGCCTAGCAGAACTCTTTCACTCTATTGGTTCAATTGTCAAAGACACAATTCACTGCAACACCTTTCTGACTCAATATTCACACCCTTCTCACATGTCCCTACCACCAATTTAGGTGGACATCTCATGCTCAGGTCCAGACAGAAGAACAGGCAAGAAAACTTAGTCAGAGACTCACTACTGGACCAGAGGATATGCCCAGTATCAAAACTATAGCCTCCAACTCATGATGGAGACTCACTGCTGCACCAGCAGTCACAATGGCCATCAGATAAATGATGTACCATCAGACCTTCTCCACTCTCTTAGAGCCCCCTAACACTATTTCCAATCACCTTCTATGCTCATCCCTGTGTCCCATGCCTCAACTCAAGTGGGAACTCTCTTCTCAACGCCAGAAATCCTGCCTTCAACTCAGAAAGAAACTCGTTGATGTACAAAAGGACATATAAGCTCATAGAATCTTCAGGCCTTCCAACAAAAACACAAAACGCAGCACCAACACCTATAATCAACACAAATGCATATCCATAAACACGAGAGTAAGAACACACTGAAAATCAGCCAGGGAAATGTGTCCTTATTGGACCTAATCACTCTTCTACAGCAAGCCCCCAAATTTCAAACATAACTGAAGCACCAAAATAATAAAAAATAAAGTCCTAAAAACCAACCTTAAGAAGATGATAGAGGAACTTAAATAATAAATGAATAAATCCTTTTCAAAATATAGGAAAATAAATGAGTAGTACCTTTTAAATAGGCCATTTATAACCCTGCAAAAAACTAAAGTCCAAGTCAATTAAAGATCTCAATGTAAAACCAACACATTAAATCACTTAGAAGAAAAAGTTTGATAGAGCCTTCAGCTCACTGGCACAGGAGAAAACTACCTGAACCGAATACCAATAGCAAAAATTCAAAGATCAACTATTAGTAAATGGGACCTCATGAAACCAAAAAGCTTCTGCAAGGCAAAAGACACTATCAACAAAACAAAATGACAGCACACTGACAGCGATAATATCTCAACCAACCTTACATCTGACCAAGGGCTAATATCCAAAATATATAAATAACTCAAGAAATTAAACACCACCAAGCCAAATAATGCAATTAAAAAATGGGGTACAGAACTAAAAAGAGACCTCTCAACAGAGGAAAATGGAATGGCTGAGAAAGGCTTTAATAATGTTCAATGCCCTAAATCATGAAGGAAATACAAATCAAAATAACTCTGAGATTCAATGTTACACTTGTCAGAATGGCTAATATCAAAAATTCAAGTGTCAGCAAATGCTGGTGAGAATATAAGGAAAGGATATAGGGACACCATATTTCTGGTGGAAGTGCAATCTTATACAACCACTTTGGGAATCAATCTGGCACTTTCTCAGGAAATTAGGAATAAATCTACCTCAAGACCCAGCCATACCACTTCTGGACATAAACTGGAAAGATACTCTTCCATACCACAAGGACATTTTGCTCAACTATGTTCATAGCAGCTTTATTCATAATAGCCTAAATCTGGAAACAACCTAGATGTCCTTCAACTGAAGGATAGAAAAAGAAACTGGTACATTTACACAATGGAATACTAGTCAGGTATGAAAATTTAGGAAATCTTGAAATTTGCAAAAAAACAGATGGAACTGGAAATGATCTTCCTGAGTGACGTAATCCAAACCCAGAAAACACTCATGGTCACTTATAAGAAGATACTAGCCAAATAATACAAGATAACCACACTACCATACACAGATCTAAAGAAACTAAATAACAAGAAGGACCCTAGGGAGACTGCATTATTCTTATTTGAAATGATGAATAGAATAGACACTGGACACAGTTGAAGAGGAGGAACACAGGAAAGGAGCCTACCATAGTTGTCCTCTGAGAGACCACACACAGCAGGGGATCCAAGGATAATGAGCCACACTGCCACACTTTGAGGTGGATTGAAAGGAGTATTCTGTAAGAGTTGTGGAATAGAATGACCTGGATGGATCAGGAGGTGCAAAAGAAGACAAATGGAGCCCAAAAATCCAGGCAGAGGAGAGGGTACTGCAGAGACTGATGCACCAAGCAATGACTATGCATGGTGAAGACCTAGAACCTGTGCTCAGATGTAGTATATAGGTACCACAGTCTCCTTGTGGGTCCCATACAATGAGTGTAGTGACTGCATATGATGTAGATTCTGGCCCCACAGGTTGATCAGTTCCCTATGGTGAGGGTAGCCTTACCAGATCACAGAGAAAGAGGACACCAGCAGCCTGGATAAGACTTGATAGGCTGAAGTCAGATATTAGAAGATGAGGGTTCTCATTTTTTAGGGCTAGGAGAAATAAGGGAGTGAGGGTAGGAAAATGAAACCTGGAGGTGATGAGGAAGGGGGCTAGAGTTGGAAAGTAAAGTGAACAAATATTTGAAAATCCAGGAAGATGAAGAAAAAAGGCAAAGAGACAATTGAAGAAAACAAAACTGTTAAAGATCAGAAAGTGAAAGCAGAATTAATAAATAAAACTAAAACTGAGGATATTCTGAAAATAAAAAATGTAGGTATGTAAACAGCAACTACAGACATAAGCTTCATCAGCGAGTACAATGGAATCTCAGGTGTTGAAGGCACAATAAAAGATATATACCCATTTATCAAAGAAAGGACTAAATCTAAAACTTTCTTGACATGAAATATACATGGGAGACCATAGAAAGTAAAACCTATGACTTATAAGAATAGAAAAATGAGAAGAATCACACCTCAAAGGCACAGAAAATATTTTGAACAGATTGTAGAAGAAAATGTTCCTAATCTAAAGGAGATGTCCATAACATGCATGAATCTTACAGAAAACCAAATAGATTAAATCATGAAAAAATTTCTTTCATTATATATTATTCAAAGCACTAAGCATAGAGAACAAAGAAACAATATGAAAAGCAGATAGAGAAAAAGCATGCAACATATTATAGTAGACCTATTAAAATTACACATGACTTCTGAGTGAAGACACTAAAATCCAGAAGGCCCTGGACAGATGTGCTGGAGAATTTAAGGAACCACAGCTTTCTGCCTAAATTGTTATACCCAGCAAAACTTTCAATCAACATAGATGGAGAAAACAAGATGTAACATGATAAAGTCAAAATCGAACAATATCTATCTACAAACCAGCTCCACGGAAGATAATAGAAAGAAAATTTCAAAACAAGTTTAACTACAGATAGGAAACCCAGGAAATAAATGATCTTATACCAGGAATATTAGTGAAAGAAAATATAGACAGACAGACAGAGAGACAGTCAGACAGACAGACAGACAGACACACACACACACACACACACACACACACTCCACCATTACCACCATCACCACCAACAACAACAATAAATACACCAAAATCTTAATTCGCATATTGAATCTACCTCACTCTCATCTATGGACATAACAGATATATACAGAACCTTTCATACAAACACAAATGAATATCCAAATTAATACTGGAAGACTAACCCAACCACAAAACCTTTGACCCAGAACCTGTCATGTCCCTCAACTGTGCTGAATCAATGATGGCTCAGAGCTTGTGAGCGTGGCAAATCACTGACTGGTCTAAGTTGACCATAGCATTAGAAGGAGTCCATGCCAGACTTTGCCAGGATGACCAAGTGCTAGAAGATGGATGGGACAAGAGACCTAAGGTAGAAAAAAACTGAAAAAAATCAATGAAATGATTACTAATGATATACATATACTCAGATTAGTACACACCCCAGTCATTATCAGAGAGCCCTCCTCCAGCAGCTGATGGAAGCTTATTCATATTACAACAGCCAAATATTATACTAAACTCAGGGAACCCCAAAAATTAAGGGAAGAAACAATTATAGAACACAGTGGATATTTCAGTCCAGAGAATCAAGTAATCAGGCATCATAGAGGCTCACAGAGACTGAAATGCCCATCATGAAGCCTGTATGGGTCAGCTTTATTTCTGTTGCAAACACATTATTATTATTTAACTTGGGGTTTTGTGGGCCTTCTAATAGTGGGGGGTATTTCTGACTTTTTTGTATATTCCTGTTAGTTTTTCTCATCCAACCTTGATATGAAGGTTTTTTACCTTGTCTTAATGCAAATTTATATGCCATGTTTGGTTGATATCCATGGGAAGCCTTCCCTTTTCTGAAGCGAAAGAGGAAGTGAAGGGGGGGGGGGAGAAGTAGGTAAGAGGGCGAATGGGAGGAGTGGTCTAGATGTGTAATAGAGAATAATAAATAAAAAGGAAATGAATTCAAGACAGAAATTAAGGAACAGATTAAAGATTTTCTAGTATTGAATAATAATGAATACACTACATACCACAAGTTATGGACAGAAGGAAAGAGATTCTAAGAAGTAAATGCTTCAACGAAGTGTCTGCATAATAAAAAAAAAAATAGTAAGATGTCATAATATAATCTTAACAGTACACCTGAAAGCTCTAGAACAAAAAAGAAATCAGAACCAAAAGAAGTAGGTGGCAAAATATTCAAACTCAGGACAGAAATAAGTAACATAGAAACAACAATAAAAATTAAAAACTGGTTGACAAATACTTATTCACATTAATTAATAGGCAAAGTATATTACTCAAGGTGAAAGAAAATCAGAAATAACAATTTGGTCATAACAACAAATAATGAGGGAATCTAGAGAATCATAAAGGCATAGTTTAAAATCCTGTACTCCACCCAACTAGAAAATTTTTTAATAAGTGCAACTTACCAAACTTAAATGAAGATCAGTTAAGCAATTTAAACAGATTAAAAACCCTTAGTGTAATAGAAGAAGTAATTAAAGTCCCCGGACCAGATGGGTTTTAGCGCGCAGAATCCTACAAGATATTCAAGTAATAGTTTATGAGAATACTTCTCTAATTATTTCTTAAGTAGAAACAGAGGGAATACTACCCAACTTATTTTAAATGGCCATAGATATTCTGATAGCCAAACCACATACAGACACAACAACAGCAACAGATAGAAAATTATAGACTGATATCCATTATGACCATCAATACAAAAGTTCTCAATAAAACACCTCCAAACTGAATTGAGAACACATCAAAAAGATAATTCACTCACCATGACCAAATAGTTTTCATCCCAAAGATGTTGGGATCATTCAGTATAAAAAAAATGAATAAATGTAATTTGCCATATAAATAAACTGTAAAACAAAAACCATATGATCATCTCATTAGATGAATAAAAGATATTTGACAAAATCCAACATCCATTCATGATAAAATTTCTGAATATTTTTGATATAAGACACATATATCCACATAAGAGAAGAAGTTTACACTATTCACACAGTCAACACCAAATTAAATGGGAGGAGATGCAAAGCAATTCAATTGCAATCAAGAACAAAACAGGCTTGTTCTCTCTGTCCATACCTATTCAATATAGTACTTGGAATCTTAGGTAGAACAATATGGCAACTGAAGGATATTAAGCAGATACAAATTGGAAAGAAAGAAGTTAAAGCATCTTATTCACTGGTGATGTGATAGTATACAGAGGTGACATTTAAAATTTTACCACTAGTCACCTACAGGTGATAAATGCTTTCAGCAAAGTAGTTGTGTAGAAAATTAATTCAGGCCCTAAGCATGCCTGGATGAAAAACCAATAGAAACCTCAGCAAGTCCCCTAGTTGGTTTCTTCTTTAGATCTATTCAGAGCTTAAGTCTTTTTCATAACAAGAATTCCAGACCCAGGATTCCAAGATGGTGGCATCTATCATGCACTGTATTTGATCTACTGCACAGAGACCAGGGACCTGACTCGAAGCCACAGACTACAAGAACTGGAGAACTCTAGGTGAGTGTGGTCCTGCGCTGTGCAGAACTCAGGTGGGTCTAGCCCTGGGTCAACCAATAGCCCATGGATGACAGGAGACTAGTCCCCAGACTCTGGACCGGAACCTGCCTGCAAAGTGCAGCCAGGCTCTATAATCTGAGCTCGGTATATGGGACAGTGAAACACTGGAGCCCTGGGGAAATCTCAGGGAAATGGACCAATCTGTCCTCAGACTCCCACCCATCCTGTGCCCGTCCACAGAAAGCCTCAGAGACCACAGGGAAGTCCAGGCAGCAGTGAACACATTACCCAGCCATAGCAGCACAGTCTGAATGTGACCAGACAGGAACTTAGCCTCCAGATGTAGCAGTCTGTGCCTGCACAATTGGGCAGATAGAACCCAGCCTATCCAGTCTACAAGGCATTGCAGGGTCTTCCATGCTGTTGGGAGAGGTTGGGAAACCCTGAGAGGTCAGGACAGAAAACTAAACAGCCGCCCAAACACATCTGGACTGAATTGCTACAATTGAACTATCTAAAGGGGTCCAGGCAGGAATCTACCAGCCACAGCAGTCCATGCCTGCACAACTAGACAAATAAAACCCATCCTAGCCAGTCTCCACAGCCCGGCAGGGTCTCCTACACTCTCAGGAAAGGCTGGACAGCCCTGAGGGGTCAAGACAGAAAACTAAACATTAGCTCCAAGGCAGTTGGACTGAATTGTTACAATTGCAATATCTAAACAGGGTTCAGGCAAGAACCTAAATACTGGAATAGTGGTCTGTGCCTTCACAATTTGGCAGACAAAACAGGGCTTTGCTAGGCTCCAGAGCCTGGCAGGGTCCCCTATGCTCTTGGGGAGGGGGAAGAGCCCTGAGGTGTCAGGATAGAAACAAATCAGTGGCCATAACTCAACAAGATGGAACCGCCTCAGTAGTGTGATCTGAATGAGACTAGGCAGAAGCCTACCTCTGGCGACCCAGTAGGGAGCCTAAGATGTAGAGCAAAATCTCCTAGAGTGGAAACCAGGTAACCTGCCTGTTCCAGGGAAGAATTCCCTGTTCTACACAGGCAAGAGCACTTGACTTATAATCACTCACAAACTATCCACTCTCAATGACCAATGAAGGACACCAGAAGCTTCCTCCCAACATCAGAGACAACAAGATGCCTAAAGGCCAGCATAAGAACACAAAAAACAAACAAACAAAAAATTAGTCATCTCCAGATCCCAGATATCCCAAAGAAAGCAACCCTGAAAACTTAAACACAATTGAAATGCAAGATAGTGACCTCAAGTCCGTAGTAATGAAAATGAGAATGGAAGAAACTAATAAAATCCATAAACAAATGCAGGAGGATGCAGTCATACAGGTTGAAGACATAAGAGAGGCCTGTAGACAGGTACTGGAGAAATTAAGGAAAATACAAACATTCTGGTGAAGGAAATCAATAAAACAGATCAAGATCTGAAGATGAAAATGGAAACAATGATAAAGAGTCAGAAGAATAAAGACAGGAATGAGAGACCTTAGATACGAAAGAAAGGAACACACAGGTAAGAGTCTCAAACAGAATCCTAAAAAGGGAGGAATAAATCTCAAAACTAGAAGATACTATCGTAGAACTTGAAGAAATGATAAAAGAAAATGGTAAATCTGAAAAATTCCTGACACAAAACATCCAAGAAATCAAGGACATCAAGAAAAGATGAAACCTGAAGATAATAGTCATTGAGGAAAGAGAAGTTTCCCAAGTAAAACGCCCAGAAAATATCTTCAACAAAATCATAGAAGAAAATTCCCCCAATTTAAAAGAGATGCATATAAACGTACAAGAAACCTACAGAATACCAAATAGAATAGAGGAGAAATGAAACTCTTCCCATCACATAATAATGAAAACACAAACTATAAAGAAGAATGAAAAAGTATTAAAAGCAGCAAAAGAAAAAGATCAAATATCATGTAATGGCAAACCTATCAGAATTACACCCAGCTTCTCAGCAAAGACCATTAAAGGCAGAAGGGGCAGGACAGAGGTCATGGAACCACTAAGAGACCACAAATGTCAGACCAGGCTACTATATCCAGTGAAACTATCAATAATCATTGATGGAAAAAACAAGATATTCCATGACAAAAACAAATTCAATAAGTACCTATCCACAAATCTGGCTTCACGGTTGTTACTAGAAGGAAAACTTCAACCCAACGTGACCCAGTACAAACAAAATTACATGGGAAATAGATAACTACACCCTCACAAAAATATAACCACACACTCTACTGCAACCAACATCAAAATCAAAGGACTTAACAGTCATTTGTCATTAATATCTCTTAACATCAATAGTCTCAATTCTCCAATAAACAGACAGCAACTAACTGAATGAATACATGAATAAGACCCAACATTCCTTTGCATTCAAGAAACACATCTCAGCCAAAGGGATACATATAACCTTAGGGTAAAAGGCTGGAAAAAGGTATTCCAAGCAAACGGACACAAGAAGCAGGTTGCTGAAGTCATTTTAATATCTAATAAAATAGATTTCCAACCAAAATTAATCAAAAGTGATAAAGATGGTCACTTCCTACTCAGTATAAGTAAAGTCAACCAAGACTACATCACAATTCTAAACAGCCATGCTCTTAATACAAGGGCACCCACATTTGTAAAAGAACTATTAACAAAGTTTAATGACATAGCAATCCCTGCACATTGATAGTAGGAGACTTCAACACCCCAATTTCACTGAAGGATAGGTCATTGAAACAGAAAATAAACTGAGAAATAATGAGAATGACCAATGTCATGAATAAAATGGATAAAACATATATCTGTAGAACTTTTCACAAAATAGAAAGGATTATAGCTTTTTCTCAGCACCCCATGGAACCTTCTCCAAAACTGATCATATAATAGGTCACCAAGCAAGCCTCAACAGATTCAAGGAGATTGAAATAATATCTTCTATGCTATCAGAACAACATGGTCTAAAGCTGGACTTCAACAACAAGAGGAAAAAAAAAGCCTAAACATGCATGGAAACTCAACAACTCTCTGCTTAATGACAGCTGGGTCAGGGAAGACACGAAGAAAGAAATTAAGGACCCCTGATATTCAATGAAAATGAAGAACAACATATCCAAATTTATGGAACACACTGAAAGCGCTGCTAAAAGGAAAGGTCACATCACTTAATGCCTTTATAAAGAAATTGGAAATATCCCATATAAGCTATTCAATGACATAATAGGAAGCCTAGAGAAAAAGAAGCAGAAACACGCAAGGAAATAGATGTCTGGAAATAATCAAACTCAGGGCTGAAATCAATAAATTAGAAACAAAGAGAACAATTCAGGTAATCAACAAAACCAGGAGCTGGTTCTTTGAGAAAATCAAAAATATAGACAAACTGTTAGCCAAACTAACTAAAAAGCACAGAGACACTATCTAAATTAACAAAATCATACATTAAAAAGGAAACATAACAACAGACACTGAAGAAATACAAAGAATCATGAGATCCTACTTCAATGGAATATATGCCACAAAATTTGAAAATCTAAGGGAAATGGACAATTTTCTTGATCAATTCCACTTGCCAAAATTGAATCAAGAACAGATAAACCAACCTAATAGTCCCATTTCCCCTACAGAAATAGAAGCAATTATTGATAGTCTCCCAACCAAAAAAAGCCCAGGGCCAGATGGTACAAAGCACATACCTCAACATAATAAATGCTTTATACAGCAAACCAATAACCAACATCAAATTAAATGCAGAGGCACTCAAGGAAATTCCTTTACAATCGGGGACCAAGTAAGGCTGACCACTTTCTCCATATCTCTTAAATATAGTTCTTGAAATTCTAGCCAGAGCAATAAGGGAAAAAAAAAAAAAAAAAGGAGATCGAGGGGATCCAAATGGGAAAGGAGAAAGTCAAATTATCCATATTTTCAGATGATATAATTATGTACATAAGTGACCCCCAGATTTTCACTAGAGGACACCAACAGCTAGCTGATAAACAACTTCAGCAAAATTGCTGGATACAAAATTAATTCAAAAAAATCAGTTACCTTCCTATACACAAATGACAATCATGTAGAGGAAGAATTTAGGGAAACTACACCCTCACAATAGCCACAAGCCCTGTGAAATATCTATGAGTAACTCTAATTAAGCAAGTAAAGGACTTGTTTGAAAAAACTTTAAATCTCTGAAGAAAGAGATTGAAGATGATATCAGAAGATGGAAGGAATTCCCTAGTTCATGGATTGGGAGAATTAGCATAGTATAAATGGCCATCTTACCAAAAGCAATTACAGATTAAATGCAATCCCTATCAAAATACCTACAAAATATTTTAAAGACATGGAAAGTTCAATTCTTAACTTCATATGGAAAACCAAAAAGCCCAGAATCGACAAAACAATCCAATACAATAAAAGATCCTCTGGAGGAATCTCCATATTCGATTTCAGGCTGTACTCTTGAGTAATTAGAAAAGTATGGTACTGACACAGAAATAGGCTGGTGTATCAATAGAATTGAACTGAACACCCAAAGATGAATCCACACACATTTTGTCACTTGATTTTTGACAAAGAAGCCAGATCTATTCAATGGAAAAATGATAATCTCTTCAACAAATGGTGCTGGCTTAACTGGATGTCTACATATAGAAAAATGCAGTTAGATTCATATTCGTCATCATGCACAGAACTAAATCAAGTCCAAGTGGATTAAAGACCTCAACATAAAACCAGAGACATTAAATCAGTTAGAGGGAAAAGTGGGGAAGAGCCTGGAACACATTAGCACAGATGTAAACACCTGACTTTGAAAACTAAGCCAGAAATACACACTGCAAAACAGAAAGCATGTTCAAAAAATGGTAGTAGACAAACTTTGATCCGTGCATATATATGTTCTACCCTTTCCTATTGGACATTGATTTTCAGCTGCCATGTAATACATCCATACAATACATAAGATATTCTCTCTACAGCTGCTTTTATCACAATAACCAGAAGATGGAAACAACCTACATTACCCGAAGCTGAAGAATGGATAATAAACATGTGGTACATACACCCTATGTACATATATATATACATATATATATATATATGTATATATATATGTATATGTATAACTTTTCACAAAACACAACCTTAAATGTAGCAATACCTACCACATAAATCCAGATGCATTAAACTTAATAGAAGAGAAAGTGTGAAATGCTCTTGAAGTAACAGGCACAGTTTTGCAGAACAGTATTAACACAGGCACTAAGAACAACAATTAATAAATGAGACCTCATGAAACTGAAAAACATCAGGAGAGAAAAAACAAATGGCTAACAAACAATTACAGAACAATTCAACATCTTTATCTATAAGATAAATACATAGCAAATCAATTTTAGTATTTCTTTTGGTATCTGTCTGAATGACTATGGTCAATAACCTAAATGTCAGCTCATGATGGCAAGCATATGAAATAAATATAAAATTCGCCTGTTTCTAGTTGGAGGGCAAAGTTCTATATCCACTACAAAAATCAGAGTGACAGTTTTTCCGAAAAATAACTATCAATCTATCCCATGCTCTACTTATCCCAATATTAGGCATATACCTAATATGACACTTTGTCCCCTCACAAAAGCATTTGCTCAATTATGTGAATTGCTACATGTTGTGGTGGTTTTTCCTCCTGGCTCTGAATTGGCAGAATAAAGACTTGTGAGACTCAGTTTATATTTACAAATACCTTGGCCATATACTTAGGCTCTTCTCTGACTATCTCAGTACTTAAAATAACCCATTTTTACTAATCTACATTCTGCCATGAGGCTGGTTACCTGTGCTCTAGCAACATGCATCTGTCCTCTTCATATTGTTCTGGCATGAATTTCCCCATGCCATGCTCTATTCAAGGATCGTTTCACCCTACCATGGATTCTACCCTTCCCTATAGGCCATAGGTCTGTCTACAAGATAGCTGCTCTAATCACAATAACCAGAAGACAGAAACAACTTAGATGTCCCAGAACAGAAGAATGGACAAAGAATATGATGTTCCTGTACACAATGGATTATTATACAGCTGTTAAAAATGAAATCATGAGGTTTATAAGAAAATTGATGAAACAAACAAAAAAAAAATACAGCATGCTTGAGGTAACCCTACCAGAAAGACAAACATTGTATATATTTGACTAAATGTGTATATTATCCATTAAATAAGTGATAATAGTGATAATGAAGCTAAAATCTATTAAGACAAAGAAGTGAAGTATAGAGAAATGGAATCAGGAAGACACACCTATCTCTCTGGGAGAAAAAATTAAAATTGATTTTATGGTTGAGTTGGACACCATAGTTACTGGAACGAGAGTATCATATGGGAAGGATTTGGGTAATGTGGACAGAGATATCTGATTTTAGAGATACTTAAACGGTGACAGTTGAAACTTCCTAAAACACATGAAGCTGTTCCTAATTAAATCTCCAAATAATGAGGAAGTCACAGTCTTATTTGCACATCTGTTGTCCCCAAAGGAAATTTCCAGTACTCAGACTAGGTTATAACCATTTAAGTTGCTTGCTAAAGAGTTCTGATGTGAATTCTGAAATATCCCAGAATTTGTCAAGACAATCAATTGTTCTATACAAACTGACAGAAAGACCATATTGCTGAAGACAATACCCAAAAACTCTTTGAACCTGGAGAGGCTGAGCTGGTTTCTACAAATAACTTTAACCCTCATGTTCTAATATCTTTGGTAGAGAAACATGGTTTCCATGCTATCAAAAATTTGAAATGTAACACAAACCCAGCCACGAAACCTTCAATCTACACTGCTGTCCTGCCTGAAAAATATGTGAGAGCAATGGTGGCCCTAAGAATATGGGAGTAACCTATGAATATCTGATTTGAATTAAGACACACTCCATGAAATGGAACACTACTTGGTTGACCAAGATCCAGAGACTAGGTAGGCTAAAATCCTAGAGTAAAAACAAATACTACTTGTCCAAAATATACTATAGTCATACAATTACTCCGAATACACCCTACTATTCTCATACATTAGTGCCTTATTCAGCCATCATCAAAGAAGCTTCCTCTTGCAGCAAATGATGACAACTACAGAGGCCCAGAGTCACAGAGTATTCAGAGAGATACCTTAAAACACTCAGCTAAAAATGTGATGTCACCATCAAATCCCTTGCGTCAGAGTTCAGGGAACCTCAGAGAAGAGGAAACAGAAAAAGTATAAGTGCCAAAGGTGATGGAAGACACAAGAGATAGACTGATTTCATTTGAACTCACAGAGAATGAAGCCACAAGCACAGAGCCTGCAGGGATCTGCACTAGGTTATCTGTGTATATATTATAATTTTCAGTTTAGTGTTTTTATATCTTTCTTCTTAATTTTCTTTTTTACATATACATTTATATTATTACACATATGTACAATAAACTACCTACAGCAAGAACCATGAAACAATAAGGAATTATACACATGTTACATTCTTAGTGTTTTGGCTATTTGTATTTGTCAACCTTGAAGAAAATACCTTTCCTAACTTGGTGCATCTAAAATTCTGAATGTATAATATCTCATCCTTCTAAACTTAAAGCGTATATCTAGACCTAAAACATCTTAAGGTCTAAACAACTAAAGTTGATTGTAAGACTAAACTAGCTGGTTTTCAATCCCATCAGAGACTTGAGAAGCAATAAAAATAATTAATTACCTGAATAGTACAAGTTAGCAGATTCCAAAAGGCGAAAATCACAGACAGTCCTCCTCAGTCACCCAAAACTTTCTGTAACATTAGATCATTTTTATGAAGCTCAGAGTGTATATGGTAGTGAGTCTCAGATTCTTGTGCCTACTCTTGGGCTCTTTTATTTATAGTGGTTTGTATTGCCCAATTTTGATGTAATTTTTAAAAATATATCTTATTATATGTATTTTGTTATGTTTTATTGTTATCCATTGTAAGGCTGTTCATTTCTAATGAAAGACAGAAAGCCGGTGGATCTGAATATGAAGGAATCTATAAAAAAATTAGAGGAGTAACAAGGGGACTTTAATCAGGTTATATTGTATGAGGCATTGATCTAGTTTTAATAAAAGTAGAAAATCCAGAAACAAAAAACAAATAAAACAGAACAAAGTCTTTATATACTAATGTATCTATAAAGCACTATCACCTTCTTCACTCTTCTGGTAGTTGTTTTTACCAGTTTAAGGTATACATATAGAAAAAAATTAGAAAAATATCATTTTTCTTACAGACTTAACAATTTACCCAAACACCATCATTTTATATTTTTTGTGTACTCATGTTTATAATTCTTTTGTGATCATTTTGTTAAGAGTTGCCTGTTAGCAGGTCACTGAGAAGAGACTTGATACCCTATGAGCATATACAGAGGGAGGTAATCCCTCTGAGGAACAGTCATAGGGGAGGGGAATAAGGGGAAAATGAGAGGGAGGGGAGAATGGGAGGATACAAGGGATGGGATAACCATAGAGATGTAACAAGAATAAATTAATTAAAAATAAAAAAATTATTAAAAAAAAAAGAGTTGCCTGTTAACTACATGTTAGCCATGCTGCTAACTACTAGACAACATTTCACTGCATGCTTACAATGTGCTTCACCATCCATCAGTCAGAGGTCATCTATGATCATTTGCCTCTGAGCAATTGTCGTTTTTCAAAATGTATTGACTATCAATCATTTGTCTATGTATTTATCTGTCTGTCTATCTATCTATCTATCTATCTATCTATCTATCTATCTATCTATCTACCTATCTATTATCTTTCTGTCTATCATCTATAACTCATTTATAATCTATCTATCATCTACTTATCTACCTACCTGTCTATCATCTATTATCTATTTACCTCTATCTATCTATCTATCTATCTATCTATCTATCTATCTATCATCTATCTATATACCAATCTATGATCTTTGATCTGTCTAGTGACACACACACACACACACACACACACACACACACACACACACACATACAAACACACAACCCCGCAACTACTTTTGGCTTCTCAATACAAACTTTAAATAAAAGTTTAATATTCACAGTTTGTGGAGATTTTTTCAGGTTTATTCCTCAAATAACAGCTCTTTATTTTAATAAAAATACTATGAGAGTACATAATGCTACATATAGTGACTAAAAATATTGGTAGTTTCCAATAACTACTACATTTCTATAATTTAATCCTTGTTTTCCAAATTGTCTAATTTTTTTTCTCCATCACAAAATTTTGTTTTTTGCATGAAGTATGGCTTTTTAGCTGTCATGATAAATTCATGGTATACTTGCATTTGAATCTTTGGCCACAAATCCTATATATTATTTTCTAAAATATCTTATCACATTTATTGCTTTACATATTTTATCAACAGCACTGGACTTTCTCCTGAAGTTTAGACAACATAAAAAATGTGATTACTTTCAGAACTTGTTCACATTTACATCTATGCAGATACACAGTCTATCATAGCATTTTAAGGAAATGAAAATATGTAAAAAGTTTATCCTGTGCAATGTGGTGTTCACTAAGGGTCATTTGCATGCAAACACTGAGTAAGACTGAGAAACTATCATTTATAATTTACACACTTTTAGTTTTGTAGCATTGTGCAGCTAATAGATACCAATTGAAGTGCAGACATATAAGGCAAGATTTATAAGCATGTGTTCTCCTCTTCAATTAGTATTGCCATTCATACTGCTTGTGTCAATAGCAGGAGTGAAAAGTTTCACATATTTTTTTGGCACACAATTTAGTACCAGCACCAATAATTTATATCTTTGAGGTCCATACTCTCTTTTACCCTATTCTTTATATTCAGAACACAGTCAATGTCATTACATTTTGTTTATGACATCTCCGTGTTATTCATTTCTCCATCTTTCTAACTTCTCTATCCTGTTTTGAACTGCTTAAGGTAACTTCCTCATATCATTTTCAGGTATTCTAGATGGCTAAGCACTGATCTGAGAAGTTCATTTGGAAGATCTTCCTTCCAATGCATAATTATCTTTAGAATTGCTACCAAAATGTGAGGAGTCCCTGGCACCTCAAACTGAAGTTGTCTCTAATTCTCATAGGCTTTAACTTAATGCCTTTGACTTATACCCTGAATGATTTCATGACATTTTTATTAATTTATTTAATGCTTAGATAACAAGATTTGTTATACCTAAATATTAAACTAATTCCAAAATAATAATTATTTAACACATACATAACATCAGACAGAAGTTTCCTTAATCTGTCTTGGTCCAGTATTATATCTTCAAAATCTATCAAGAATGGTATTAGAAACAGTCTATACTCAATGGAGAGGTATTCAATAACTTTGTAATTTCTAATAATAAATATCATCTTTTCCTTCGTTTTACATTTGAAAAACTAACTTTCACTTTTTCCACTCTTCTGTATTTATCCTCTTTTTGTCTCATATTTTTCAAGCTTATTCATTCATTTATTCAGTCATACATTCATTCATTCACCTTACATATAGGTTGTAGGTTTATCCCTCCTCATCTCCCAGTTCCACCTATTCTCCCTCTCCCCCTATTCTTTAGAAAATAGGAATGCCCCCTTCTTATACAACTCAACTATGAAGTCTTATCAGGAGGAGTGTGTCTTCTTCCTCTGTAGCCTGACATGGCAGTCCTACTAGAGGGAAATATTTAAAAACCTAACAAGAGAATCCATATCAGAGTGAGCCTTTGCTCCCCTTACTAGATGACCCATATAAAGGCTGAGCTCCCCATCAGTTACATCTTTGTAGGGGGCCTAGGTCCAGTTGATGCAAGGTCCACGGTTGGTGCTTCAGTCTAAGCTGGCCCCTTTGGAGCCAGGTTAGTTGGCTGTGTGGATCTTCTTGAGAAGTTACTGTCACATCCTGATCATGCTCTCCTCCATGCCCCCTTTTCCCTAATGCTCTCCACACATTGCCTTATATTTGATGGAAGTCTCAGCAACTGTACCAAATCAAAGCTGTGTGGAGCCTCTCAAAGGAGAATTCTGTTGATTCCTGTCTGTAAGCACAGCAGTGTATCATTAATAATGTCAGAGGTTGGTTCTCTCCCATGGCAAGGGTTTGGGTTGGGCCAGGAATTGGTTAGACCTTCCCTTAATCTCTGTTATATCTGCTCTATCTTTATCCCTGCACATGATATAAGCAGGGTGAATTTTTGTGTCGAAGTTTCTCTAGATGATTGGTGTTCTCCTCCCTCTTTTAAAAGACATGTCTAGTTAGATGTTGTCCTCTTCAGTCTTTATGGCTCCTGATACTAGTAGTCTCTGCTAGAGTTCCGTTCATATACACCTAGAGCCTACCCTTACTTAGGTCTCCAGTTGGTCCCAGAGATGCCCCCACTCATAGCTCTACATCTGACAAGGGATAATTTCCAAAATATATAAATAACTCAAAACATTAAGCTCTAATAAACAAAATAACATAATTTTACAAATTGGTCATGGAGCAAAAAAGGAAACTATCAGTAAAGGAATCCCTAATGGCTGAGAAATCCCTGAGAAATCAGGGAAATGCAAATGAAAATGACACTGAGATTCTATTTTATACCTATCAGAATGCCTAAGATCAAAACCATAAGGGCAGCACATGTTGGTGATGATGTGAAGAAAGAGGAACACTCCTCCACCTCCATTGCTGGTAGGAATGCAAACTTGTACAACCACTTTGGAAATCAATCTGGTGGGTTCTCAGAAAATTGAGACTAGCTCTAACTCAAGACCAAGATATTCCACTCTTGGATATATCCACAAAAGAAACTCTATCTTACAACAAGGATACTTGTTCAACTATGTTCATAGTAGCCTTATTCATAATAGCCAAAATCTGGAAACAACCTAGATGCCCCTACTCAGCTACTAAAAACAAAGTGACCCAGATCCAGAGAGAATCACATGATATGTTTTCACTTATAAGTAGATTTTAGACATGTAATACAGTTTAAGCATACTACAAAGCACTCACACAAACAAGATAAATGAGGTTTCAAGGGAGGATGCTTAAATATCACTCAAGAGGGAAATAGAATACACAGAAGTAGTAGTTGAAGAGAGAGAGCAAGATAGGAGAGGAAACAAAGAGGCTGGAGATCAGACCTGAGGAGAGTGACGGCAGGAAGACAAAAGTCTTGTAAAGAAAATCTTCTTACTTTAATCCTGGAAAAGTGTTGAGATATTTAATCATCTTCTTTCCAGTGAAAAATCTTTGGGGCTTAATTTTGTATATATCACCATTTTGAAAGTTGTAAATAGATTTATGTAAACGATATTGTAACAGATATAACCCAACTCCTAGAAGTTCTTCTAATTACTCTAGCCATTCCAAAAGTCACTATTTTTAAAGGTAAAAATAGTATTAACATGTAAGATGCACAAGGTCACTGGAGGAACCAAGACCTTTTCTCCTGAGAGGGCATCGAGTCAGCGTAGGCTTCTGCTGCTACTGCTTGGAGAGAGTAGTAAGATCTGAAGCCCCTCAAGATTCATTGGCATCACAATCCCTTTCCTTTGTTAGTATTCAGTTCCAGTTCAATCTATTATTTTATTGTTATGAAAATATATTTAGCATATTATCATACATGGTTATTTCTCTGTAAGAGCTAAACAAAATTACAGATACCCAATGAAGAAATAAAATATTGAATGTTGATATGCTTTTTTATTCTCTGTATGTGTTTGTATGTCAATGCCTTCAGGAAAAGCCAAAATTAGCAATGAGCACATTTGAAATATGGTTATGATACTAGTGAAGGAATAAAAGGTTATTGAGTACACAACTTAGGCAAACATTTGACATTTATAATTTAAAATAAAGTTTCATAAATATATAAAATGTAAATAGTTATCAGTGTGGCTCTATACAAATTAATTTTCCTAATATATAAAATTTATATTTAAAGATTATGTGAACATTCTAGGGTTTAAAAACCTGTACACATAAAAGCACATCAAAGTAAATGGTAGGAAGATTTGTGTATGAATAATTGTGTACTTGCATGTGCTGTGTGTGTGTGTGTGTGTATGTGTGTGCATGTGTGTGTGTATAAGCAAGCAAGCCATGTTCTTCTTAGAGTGTGTTTTATGTAGACATTTACAGATGTAATCTTGAGCAAATGCAGTCTTTTTTTTATAACCAAGGCAAATGAAGCATGCCTTCAATTAGAAACTTCTGAAAATACACTGTGATAACCTACTGAGAATGGAATTGCTTTTCTTCACAGCATCACACCCACCTCTCTTTAGATTCTTATAGCATCGGGTAAAAGTGTTTCAAGTGCAATATGCTCCTCTTGAGTCATTTTACTTCATTAAATGCATTTTATACTTCAAATACCATCCTGAGATTATATGTTTGATATCTCAAAACATATGCATGCTACTTTTAGCTTTAAGCATGTTGAATCAATGGAAATCAAAAGTCTTAGAACTTATGTGCTATGCAAATGAGTATGCAAAACTTCCCATTATCATGCCTTTCTGAAACACCTGAAATATCACAAACCAAAATTCCCAAATATAGGATTATTCTATCTTCAATAATTACAGTTTAGTATTGAAAAGCCTGGAAAAGTCATCCCATGCCTTATGTTAATTGTAAAAATAAAAATATTCCCTGAATAAAATGAACAAGGGTGGGCCTGCACTTTAGGGAGTATTGTGTAATAAAATCTCCATGAAAACCTTACACTCACAACTTCTTTTTTTGATTTTATAGTAAAATACACTTTTGATATTTTTTTTATCCATTTTACTATTACTGAAATGTTAATTGTAGGTGATTTTTTAATATATTAATTTTGCCTCTAAAATTTTACAATGCTAAATTGTTGCTTCCTAAATCTTTTGTTGTCTAGCAGAAGATAGTAGACCATTCTTGGTCCATTGTCATACACTTGTATATCATAAACTGTGCCTCCTTGTTGACCAGTATATAAAACCCTGCCTCTTATTCAACTGCATATAATAAACATGCTGAGCTTCCCTACATTTTTTGCATCAGAGAGCTCATTTCATCCAAACCAACACTTCCTATCTATCTCTATGGTTTTCCTTTCTGCATTCCCTCCTACATGAATCAGTCTCTAGTGTCAAACTAGACAAAACACTCAGTTGACTTTTTAACATTTTTATGGCAAATTTAATCTCTTATTGTGATATATTTCACTGGGTAGAATTAAAACCTCACTTTTCTTTTCTTCAGAAACCAAGCATTTCCTTCTAACTCAGCATCCAACATACCTGCATGAAAAGAAACATTGCAAAGTAAAGTACAGAGTTTCTACCATGCATTAAATAACTTGGTGTGTATCTAGTATGCCAGGAGAATTGGGGGGATCTGTTCTGTGTCAAAGCTAGCAATTAGATAAGGTGTCACTTTAAAAACAGTATCACTAGCTTATTTCTTTTCCCTCAATAAACTGTGTGGCTAGAACATATGGAAAACATAATATAGATCCTGATTCCTGCTGATATCATGCTAGGAGAAGAGATAGGGAACCATGTGCTACTTCCTTTTTCCAACAGATAGAATGTTAACTGCTATGTAGGTCTCATTGAAAACAGGAACATGTGTAATAGGTCCTTCATGGCTGAGGGACCGTGTTTGAAGAAGACCAACTTGAAAAAGTATCCTGAAAATATCAAAGAGTATAAGATGCAGAGAAAAAGCCTCTTCCTCTTCCCCTGCCCCTGTGAGTGTGTGTGTGTGTGTGTGTGTGTGTGTGTGTGTGTGTGTGTGTGTGTTTGTCTTGTCTGTAGTAGAACTGTGAATCCAAATATTTCTATTTTCTAGCCTCTTTTTTTCTAAATATTTTTGTTAACAAAACTTTGAATTAGGACTTTTAGACTGAGACTTTGTGGATTTACCAAAGAATACATTCCTTAGAGTCCATAGGAAAGCCTAAGAGTTAAGGAGGACATACAGTAAGCCCAGTGACATTTGTTGGCAAGATGAAAACTTTTAAATGGGTTTGGAAAGAGGGAAGATTTGTTTCCTGCCAGAGTAAGATCAAGTTTTCTGAAGGAAAGTGATAATGTCACAACATGTAGCTGATGGGGAACAAAACAAAACAAAACAATTTGGTAAAAAAGAAAAGAAAAAGTAGTAAAACAAATTAAATGAGCAGAAACCTAGAAAGAAAAATATCTACTTTCCCTCTGAGAGGTCTATGTAGTAAACACTGTATTTTGTGCTTTTTGAAAGATTGTCTACTTATGAGTCCACCAGAACATATTTCATATCTTCAATGAAATGGAAGATAGATAAATATAAAATGAGTTACAAGGCAGCACACTTAAGAGAATGGTTTTTCACAGAGTCCCTAAAAGGAGACAAGGTGTCTGGTATAAAATCTTTTGAGTGTTTCTCACTCCAAAAACATATCTGAACAGCCAAATGTGGAAGAGAGGAAATTGGGTAGCACAAAATGACTCTTTTAAGGGCTTTTCTCTAACTCCCAAAGAGATTTGTTTGTTTTCAAGAGATTTATTTTGTTATTATCACATCTGGAATGTGTCAGGAAGAAAGAAAAAGACTCTTGTTAGCTCAGAACTATAGTAAATCAGCTCTCCTAAGAGCAGTTCTGTCTTAAAGATTTATTTTGTTTTGTTATAATTGAGATGAGTCAAGGAGACAACAGTAAGGGAACACTTTTGATTCTGCATCAGGACAAAGGTCAGTATCAGAAGACTCTAAGATCCTCAGAGTGAAAATATTTTCTAAATCTTTTCTGATAGGAAATGTTCCCTTAGGAGAATCACACTACACTTAGTGTGCCTGTTGTCACCAATGTGCCAGAAGAAGTGAGCTTTTGTGGAAAAACATTTTGTGTTATTTTCTTTTTGTACCTTCATCATCTAAATATAGAGCAAAAATAAACCTTACTGGGATTAACTGCTTAACGTACTTAGAAAAACATAGATATTATAGCAGAATTACTTTCATTTGGTATTTGGAATCATTTTCCCCAAGAACCCATTTTCCTCAGAGTTATTCAGTAACTGGATTTTAACCAATTTTGCCATTGGCCACTTCCACTTGTCTATGGAGAATTATTATTGAGAATGAGTGGAGACATGTTTTGGTTTGTAATCATGTTCTTTTAATGATTTTTAGCCACTTAATGGTTTTGACTGTTTAAACACATTGGAAGAATGATAATGACCACCCAAATGTAAACTTAGAAAGAGATGCATACCCATTAGCTCCTGCACTTAACAAAAAGTGAATATTGTAAATACTTAATGCCAATACTGTATAGCCTAAATGAGCATTTTGAGATCAGCTGTTTGTTATAGAAATTAGATAATAAAAATTTATGAGATGCTCACGAATTTAAAGTCTGAGAAAGGTATCTGTTAAAGTTCATATTCTTTCCATCTGCAGCTATGCTCTGTGAGAAGAAGTTACAGCTTTTACAAAAGTTTAAGAACTTACTGTAGCTCTAGTTAAGTGATCACTGAACTAGAATTTCAAAGAAGTATATGAAAAAGATGACGAAGTAGCCTTTGCAATTGTTGCCTCTGTAAGCCTCATCAGAATGTTTGGAGGTAATCCATACACTAATGCTGGCACGTGGAGCCAGCAATTGATGAGATGTGTTGAATGAAGCACAGACATTAATGAATACAGATTAAGACACCCCGCTGCACACCACAGGGACTGACAATAATACCTGGTAGGAACATTGGCATCCACCTTTTATTTTTATTCTATTCAAGTTCTTTTCTTGGCCAAATCTAATCAGAGTTTATCTAGAGAGGAAGATAAGATGAATGTAGGCAACAACTGAAGGGAAGGGATGCATCAAGGTGAATGTGTGATATGTTGGGAATAAGAAAACTACAAGAAGTGGATGGGGTGAAGATGATCAAGATAAAAACCCTCTGTAAACACATCTGCAACATAATTCCTAATCTTTAGACTAATGAAACATGTTCTTAAATATGTTCCACTGGTGTAAAGTACATTCAAAAATATCTAGTGTTAATTCTTAAGGTTGATTATGTTCCTTTAAACCTGTGTCATACCTTAAAATGATCAGTTTTATACCCATGTTTATATTCCAAGTAGATCTAAATGCTGAATGTTATTCCATTATAAGATAATATCTTTAGATATAGAAAGTACAGTCACATGAAGGAATGAATCTCCTTAGAGGTATAGGGGTCTATTATTTGAAATCATCTTTTCATGTTTGTGAAAGTCACAAACATGTTCTTACAAATGATTATTTACTTTTCTGCTTTGGATAATAAGTATGCCCAGTAGAAGTGAAAGCTGCATCACTTTACCTTCTGCCTTATATTTGAAATTACCACATCCTTTTGTGGACAATGGTAGGGGGGAATTAAATTACTTGCGTATTTTTAAACCACAAAATTCTCTATTCTCTATTGAGTCTATAATATTCCTCAAGAAGATTCTTGTATAGCACCTTCCTTTGTCTGTCTATCTGATTATGTGTGTGTGTGTGTGTGTGTGTGTGTGTGTGTGTGTGTGTATTCACTTATGCTTTTAAATTTCTGTGAGAAGAAATATTTCATTTTGTATAATTATTTATTTTAAATGTACTTGGATATAATGCAGATTTTATTTATGTATATTGTTATCTTAATCATTCACAATTTTATATGTATATACACACTTCTCATTTTATTCACTTTTACCCTTTTTAATCCTACAAAATTCCTTTTTCTTCCCAAGTCCTCTCTTACTCTTATATTTGTATTTATCTTCTTTTGTTTTTATTATCAAGTTACTTTTTTATTTTATTATTATTTTATTATGTTTCTTTTTAAACATATACATTTATATTATTGAACATGAATAAAATAAACTACATACAGCAGGAAAAACCAAGAGATAATAATAGTTATATAAATTTTATACTCAAAGTGATTTGGCTATTTGTATTTGTCAAACTTGAAGTAAACATTTTTCCTATCTTGTTGGATCTAAATTTCTGAATGAAAATCACTATCTATCAAATTTCATCTCTATTAAATTAAATCATCTATCTTGATGTAAAAAGAACCTTTCTCCTAAGCAACTAAACTTGATTATAAGACTAAACTATCTGCTCTTCAACCCACATCAGAGACTTGAGAAAGAATAAAACTTAGATGCCTGCATGTTCTGGTAGTTCAGATTAGCAGCTTCCAAAATGAAAAAAGTGACTGATACAGTTTACTACCTGAGTAGTCACCCAACACTCTCCATAACATTGGCACATCATCTTTGGCCTTCTAGCTCAATATTTCTGCCAGACATATTCATGAGGCAGGAACTACTGAGGACTTGCTTACCCTGTCTTGGCAGAGTTTGGCAGATGACACTGCCTACATCTAAGCTTGCCTATTTAGGCAGAATTCTGTGTGTGGCAGAAATAAGTACATTTTGCCCAGTGGCTGTTTTGCCACATTTGAAACCAACTCCATAAGAAAGTTCTTTGATGCTCAACATCTTCTTTGAGGTTGGCTAGGTATTGCCTGGAGCTAACTTCTCTTGTCAAAAATATTTAGCATACTATAAACATCTTTAAATGGCATATCCTGTAGCTCTCTTAGACCTTTGTAAAGACCTTATTTAACTATTTTACCTTATATAAGTATAGAATTATATCTATCTGTGAGACCTAGGATATATATTCTTGTGATAAAAATTAGACTAGTATTTGACATGTCCCAGATTTGCATCACTATACAAAATTCTAAATCAATGAATTAAAAATAACGTTATTTTGTGAGTAACCATTAAGGCCTTGAGTTAAGGAATAGCTTCAATTGTCTAACTTTTGTTCTATCCTCCCTCTATATTTATATATCTCCCTTTCTTTCTTTTCAGCTCCTATCCTTACCTACACAAGAAAGCTATATAAGTTCATAGCTCTTTATGAATATTTTCCTAAACATTTATAAAAATATAAGTTGAAAACTCAAATGCAATGTTCCGTGAAAATGTATACATACTTTAAAATGTAATGCAGTCACCTCCATGACACCATGGTTCTAAACTTTGCCATTAACAATTTAAGAAACAGCTGAAGTAAGAAATAGAAACCTAACCTTCTGAAATGCCTTTGCATTTTCTCAGGAAGTCATATTCTCATATATTTGTGATTACTTGTTTCTAGCTTGTTCAAAAAAGAAAATAATGTGTTTTAAATCTAATGTTTCTTATACTTTTTAAAAATTCTTGTTTCAAATTGTGTTTTTTAAAGTGAGAAAAGATTGGGCAACCACATATATTCTTTATATGAATGAGTTCTTTATGCAGCCGTCATGCTTTCACAGGCACTGTGGAAACATTCATAAGGTCTTCATAGTTCCAAGTCAGATCATGTCTCAGTGAACTAAAGATAAAAATTAACATTTTAAAGGTGTTAATTTTAAATAAACGAAGGGATGAATGTTAATTTAGTTAATATATTTTTCCAAAGATTAATTAAGGAATGAAAACATGCAATGACTCAAAGATAAGGACTATACGATAAATGACTTATTTTTTATAGTATATGTATTAATATGCAAATATAATTCAACTGCCATGTTAAGTATATAATGTAGCTGTTTTAGAAATCTAAAATAATTTTGATGCTTTTCTATTTTTATTTTATTATTATATTTTTATTCTCCCATTTTACACTATAAATCCTCTGAGTATATAGTGTAGCTTCAAGTTTAGTGTTTGTATGGGATTCTTGGAGGTACAAATGAGTGGGTTTCTGATTTTTGTGTTTTCTCTTGGGCTTTTTTCCTTCTCTTGGTTTGTCTTGTCCAACTCAAGTGTGTTAGTTTTGGTTTTATTTATTTTATTTTACTTTATTTTATTATTTTGTGTCCTATAGAAGCCTATTGGTTTTCTAATGAGAGAAAGAATGGAAGTAGATCTGGATGGAAGAAGAGGTGTAGAAGTAGAAGAAAAAAACTATAGTCAGGATATATTATATGAGGAAAAGTCTAATTTCAAACCAATATATCTTATGAACATTGATTTGAAATTACTCAATAAAATACTCTTAAAATGAATTCAAGAACACATCAAAACTATCATTCACCATGACCAAGTAGGCTTTATCCCAGGAATACAGAGGTGGTTCAATATATGAAAATCCATTAATGTAAGGATCTTCTCCTTAGATGCCAAAAACACATTTGAAAAAATCCAACACTCATTCATGTTAAAAGTCCTGGAGAAATCAGGGATACAAGTCATATACCTAAAAACAATAAAGGCAATATACAGCAATACTATAGCCAACATCCAATTGAGTGAAGAGAAATTTAATCAATTCCCCTGAAATCAGGGACAAGGCAAGGCTCTCCACTTCCACTCTCTCTGTATCTATTCAATATAGAACTTGATGTCTTAGCTAGAGCAATAAGACAACTAAAAGAGATAAAGGGAATATAAATTTAAAAAAAAGGAAGAAGTCAAACTATCACTATTTGCAGATGATATGATAGTAATGATAGTATACATAAATGACCCCCAAAATTCCATGAAGGAACTCTTACAGCTATCAAGTAACACCTTCAGCAAAGAGGAAGAATACAAAATCAACTTAAAAAATCACTATCCCTTCTGTATACAAATGACATACTGTCTGAGAAAGAAGTTAGAGAAACTAGACCCTTTACAATAATGAAAAATAACATAAAGTATCTTGGTATAACTCTAAGCAAGAAAGTGAAAGAGTTATATGTAAAAAAAAATTCAAATCTCTAAAGGAAGAATTTGAAGAAGACTTCAGAAGATGAAAATATCTCTCATCTATAAATCATAAGAATCATCATAGTAAAAATGGCCATCTTACTAAAAGCAATCTATAGATTCAATGCAATTCCAATCAAATTGCCCACACAATTCTTTGCTGACCTTGAAAGATCAATTCTCAACTTCATATGGAGAGAAAAAAAAAAAAAACAAGAATAGCTAAAAATTTCCTGTACAATAAAAGATATGGAGAAAGCTCCATTCCAGATCTCAAGCTGTAGTATATAGCAACAGTAATAAAAACAGCATGGTACTGGGATTGAAATATGCTGGTTGATCACAGGAATCAATTCAAAGTCCCACATACCCATTGACTCTTGATTTTTGACAAAGAAGCCAAACCCATACAATGGAAAAAAGATGCCATCTTCAACAAATGGTGCTGGGCTAATTGGATAGCTACATGTAGAAAAAAACAAATAGATCATATGTATCACCTGAACAAAACTGAAGTCCAACATTTTAAAAGACATCAAAATAAAATGAAACACATTAAATTTGTTAGAAGAAAATAGGTGAAAAATCTTGAGCTTATTGGTACAGGAGATGACTTCCTGAACAGAACACCAACAGTTCAGGCCCTAAGATCAACCATTGATAAATATGACCTTATGAAACTAAAAAGTTTCTGTATGGTGAAGGACACCATGAACAGAACAAAACAACAAACTACAGACTGGGAAAATATCTTTATCAATGCTACATCTAATGAAGGTCTAATATCCAAAACATATAAATAACTCAAGAAAGTAAACAACACCAACTCAAATAACCCAATTAAAACTGGGGTACAGAACTAAATAGAGAATTCTCAAGAGAGGAATATCAAATGGCTGAGAAACACTTAAGGAAATGCTCAACATCCCTACATATCAGAGAAATGCAATTCAAAACAACTCTGATTCTATTTTAAACCTATCCAAATGGCTAAAATCAAAACTCAGATGACAGCATATTCTGACAAAGATGTGGAATAAGGGAAACAACACTGCATTACTGGTTGGAGTGTGAACTTGTACAACAACTTTGGAAATCTATCTAGTATTTCTCAGGAAATTTGGACCCAAGACCCAGCCAGTCCACTACTGGGAAAATTCTTGAAATATGCTCCTCCATACAACAGGGAGATTTTCTCAACCATGTTCATAGCAATTTTATTAATAATAGCCAGAATCATCAAACAAACTAAATGTCCCACAACTAAAGATTGGATAGAGAAACTATGGTACATTTACACAATGGAATACTATTCAGCTATTAAAAACAAGGAAACTGTGAAATTAGCAGGTGAAAGAATGGAACTGAGTGATTTAAGCCAGACCCAGAAAGACACACATGGTATACCCTCGCTGAAAAGCAGATATTATAGAGATAATATAAGATATCTACACTAAAATACAGAGATTGAAACACCAAATAATGACCATGTATGATGGGGACCTAGACCCTCTGCACAGTCTCCTCATGTGTACCACAATGTGGGGAGTAGTGATTACTTTGCACATTCACTATGGTCACTGAAATTTCATGACTTCTGCCTTGCAGGACAGGCTTGCCAGGCTGAAGACAAAGAGGTTACAGGTAGTACAGATGAGACTTGAGAGGCTAAGGTCAGATGTTGAGGAGGAAAGCTCCCCTCTCTGAGGCCTGCGGGAGGGAGTGAGAGGGATTAAGGGAGGGAGGGAGATAGGGAGGTGATGACAGGGGATACAATCCAAATGTGAAGAATTTATACTGCAGAACAAGTAGGTAACTGACAGTGCTAATCACACTATATGGTAATAACTCTGAGCCTGCCTGAGACATGAATGTATAGGCACAGAAGATGCTTCTTGTTTGTTATATGATCCTTATGAATTATTATTAGATCCCTTTCTTCATATAGCATGATTGAAGATTTATAGATGGGCAATTTTCTGCTCATACAAATACCAGAGAACAAGCCGTAATTATTCTATGCATTCTGCACACCTCATATATTTATAATTTTAGGACTGTATAATGCTTGTGATAAATTATATGTTTTCTAGTAAAAAAAAAAAAAAACTAGAAACTGACATTGGATGATACCTGGCAGGATGCATTCCTCTCAGCATGCTGGACACTGACATTCTGTACCCTTCATGTTCTAGCACCAAGTGCTTCAGTTGCTGTTTCTCATCAGAACAAGACAGCTGCCAGGATACCTTCAAAGAAAGATTCCAATGCCAATTGTTGCAGGGTTTCAGACCTGGAATGTATCAACATTTAGAAACTGGACCACAAATGCTATTCCTTGCTTGTTTAGCCATTTTTCCAATTTTATTTGGGCCCCTACAAAAACATTATTTCTCACAAATCATCTGGAAGAAACACCATTTCTTTTCACAGGGAAAGGTATGTTTTTGCTTGTGTTATTGGGATATAGAGGGGGTATTTTCAATAGGAGTTTGTTATAAGTTATTATTGGTCTTATTTAGAGAAAAACCAAAGTTGGACTCAGGAATGTCTCTCTTTTCCTTTGTCTTCCTTTCTTAGGTCTTGAGATAAGCATTGAAAACAAAAAGAGGTGGGTAACAGAAATATTTAGGGAAGATAGAATAAAAATAGATTAGTGAATATGCTCCTCAATTTAGTGCCTTCATTGTCACAGGTAATCTTTAATTGACTGGTATAGAATTTTGTATATAGATGCAAAATAAATTTAATTTTAAATACAATGGAACAGAATTCAAATGTAAGGTTATTCTTCATACATATTATAGATATTTCTACTCTAATATGGGGCATTGTATCCAAATAACTCAATTATAATACAAGGCTTATTTCCAATACTTTGAAAGTGCCATTGCAGGCTGCTTAGGATAAATAAGTTATACAAATTCATTGTTAGTTGATCAAATCTTGGTAATATCATTACTAGTCTATTTTTATCACAAGAATATACATCTTAGATACAATAGATAGATAAAATTCTATAAAAAATATGGTAAAATAGTTAGATAAGGTCTTCAAACACCCCATAGTCATATATAATACGGCATTTTAAATGTTTTTATTATTTTAAAGATTCACTTACAATGAGAAGGTTAACTCCTGACAACACCTAGACTACCTCAAAGAGGATGATGAGCATTAAAGAAACTCTTTATGGAGATGGCTTCAAATGTGGGAAAACAACCACTATGCAAAATGGCCTTGTTAGGCCACTGACAGAAATCTATCTAAAAGTGGGCAAGCTAACCTGCAAGCAGAGTCAGCAGCTGAACTCTGCAAAGACAGGGTAAAAAAATCCTCAATAGTTCCTGTATCACAAATATGTGTGCCAAATATATTGGGTCAGAAGGCTGAAGATGATGCTTCAACACCGTAGAGAGTTTTTGGTGACTTTTCACATATCAAACTATCTCTGTCATCTTCTCCCTTAGGAAGATACTTACATGCACCCTCTGTATACTCATGTAATCAATTTTATTCCTTCTCAAGTCTCTGATGGGGTTGAAGACCAGATAGTTTAGTTTTATAATTAAGCTGAGGTGTTTAGGATTTAAAATGTTTTTAGGTCTAAAAGATGTTTTATGGTAACAATGATGAGATATGGTAGATATTGATTTACATTCAGAGTGTTAGAAGCACCAAGACAGGATAGATGTTTTTTTTCAAGGGTGCTAAATACAAATAGCCAAAACACTATGAATGTAACATTTATATAATTCCTGATTGCTTCACAGTTCTTCTTGATGTAGGTAGCTTATTCCATATATGTGTAATAATATAAGTGAATATGTAAAAATAAACAAATAAAAATGTTAATTATCTGAGTAGACAGGAAGTGCAGGTTAGTAGCTTCCAAAATGAGAACATGACACAGATGGTTTGCTGTCCAAACAGTCACATAAAACTATCCTTAACATTGGAACATCATCTTCAGCCTCTTGGCCCAATATATTTGACAGACATATTTTTTTGCAGGAACTATTGAAGACTTGCTTACCCTGCCTTTGCGGAGTTTGGCTATCAACTCTGCCTGCATAAAAAGTTGGCCATTTTTAGGCAGAATTCTGGCTTTGGCAGAAATGAGGACATTTTGCCCAATGGCTGGTTTTTCATATTTGAAGCCATTTAGTTTTACAATTAAGCTTAGTTGTTCATGAGTTAAGATGCTTTTAGCTATAGATAGATATTTTAAGTTAATAAAAAAAGAGATATGATAGATATTTATTTACACTTAGAGTTTGGATGCATCAAGATAGAAAAGATGTTTTCTTCAAGGTTGCCAAATACTAATTGCCAAAACACTATGAATGCAACATTTATATAACTCCTGAATGTTTCATAGTTCTTCTTGCTGTAGATACTTTATTGTACACATGTGTAATAGTATAAATATCTATGTAAAAAAAGAGAAATTAAAAAAAGAAAATCAAAGAAATTAAAAACTGATAAAAATTAAATTACAACTATGTATGTATATATACATATATAGACACACAAAAGTTTGTATACATATGGTTTAAACTTTATAAATACCCATAAAATATGTAATTTTTCCTAATATTAGAGACAAAGAGGAAGGTTTATGAATACATTCATGTACCTGGAAGAAATATTTTAATTATGTAACTCTATTCCAAAATCTAAAATGATAAATTATAAATGCCTGAAATTGTTATGGAAATTTTAAAATTAAATTTAAAAAAATTGTGAACTTTAGCCATGATCCTTACCATACAATAAAAACTTACTTGCTACATGACCAATCTCAAATGCAGGGCATTCTGGACTTTACCAGAAAGTAGAGCATGAACATGTGAACTCACAGACAGTGTGGAAGTATGCATATACCTGCATAGTTTCAAGTCAGATGGTGTCCCAGCATGTAAAGATAAAGTGGTCATGAGCCTGGATCTGTAGATCAAAAGCTATCTTCAATTGATAACTATTGGCAAAGGAAAATTTAGTTCACTCAGTGAAGTCTCACTTGGTATAAAAATGAGACTAAAGGGCAGGTCTCAAGCCTAACAATAGATGGCTGGCCCAAATAAACTTGAAGGTGTTATTAAACATGATTTATTTCTTAATAAATTTGATTTGGCATTCTTCTTTTTACCTAACTTCTCCTTTGCTTGTCTATTATAGTTTTCAGTTTTGTGTTACATGGTGTGTGTGCGTGTGTGTGTGTGTGTGTGTGTGTCTGTGTGTGTGTGTGTGTATCTGTGTGTGTGTGTGTCTGTGTGTGAGTGTGTGTGTGTCTGTGTGTGTGTGTCTGTGTGTGTGTGTGTGTGTGTGTGAGAGAGAGAGAGAGAGAGAGAGAGAGAGAGAGAGAGAGAGAGAGAGAGAGAGAGAGAGAGAGAGAGAGAGAGAAGAGAGAGAATATGTTTTTCCCTTTCTAAAGAAAGGCTAAAGAAAGGAACAAAGAAGCTACTGGGTGAGGACGTGGGAAGGGTCTTGGAGAAGACTAGGGAGGAGAAATCAATCAAAATATACATTATGAAAAAATTATTTTCCATTAAAAATTTAAGCATGTATATTGTCAATAAAAACTTCTGAAATTCTTGTACAAATGACCCAGAATTTTTCTCGAACTCATGGAATTAACAACATAAATAATAACTGATCATTAGTCTGCTTTAAATTCCAGGAGTGTGTTTATACATATCTTTCTGCTTTAGTTTTGCGTCGACCTTTGATAAATATACATTGAAGGTTTTACTGGGTTCTCATGGAATAATGATAAGAATGATCCATATCAAATGGAGTTGCATTTCATGAATTATGCTCATGATTGCATATTTTTGTCTATACATTTGTTTATATTTGGGAACACCAAATATAAATAAATTTCCAAATATATTATTTGTTTTTGTTTATACAACTACAGCTATCATTAGGTTTTTACCAATAGATACTGAAAATGGAAAAATAAATAGATTAATTAAAAATAACTGAAACTTTGGGGAAAACCTGTTTAAAATTATTATTTCACTGAATATTATCACATTTCATTACTGTGATTGGCTCAGTCACTCTCTGACTTGACTCTGCTTCCTAAATTTTAACTGATCTGTCTTTGAAATTTCAGTATTCATTCAGCCACATTATTTTTTTAATAAAAAATCCTTCATTTGTTTTAACTTCATCCTTCTTTCTATGACTTATTTTCCATTTATTTCACCTTCCACAAATACATTTGTTTTTCAGCATGTTATTGTCTTCAAGATTGCCAAATGTTTATTCTGCCTTTTAGATCTCAGTACAAATGCCTTTTTTTCTCAGACTATATACCCATAATGAGCACCAAGTCTCTACAGGATTTGGCTTTCTGTCCAGTCATGTATCAGTCTTCATTGATCATGATTTTGGTACTCGTTTTTCTCTTATTGATCTGTAGGTTATTAAAGCTGATTTTTTAACTATAGTATTTTTGTTCACAGTTTCCTGTTAGCCTAGACTTTTAACTATAATGAAGTTATATCTGCCAAACTACATTAATTTAGTTGAATTATTTATTCCCCACATTCTATTATTGTACTTGTAGAAACATAAAATGATAAGTGATAAGTAAGTTATATGTATCTTCATTTAAAGATAATATTTATATCTTTTAACACATGGTCTTACCTTTCACAAAAGAAATTGCAATGATATTTTGAAGATGGCTGATCTGCTTAAAACCATGATTAAATTGTTAGTACTCAATATTGTGTGAATATGGCTAAATAATTACATTAGTAGTACTCATAAATATGGGGATATTTCTAGGTTTATCTAATACATTAAAAAATAATATAGCTTAATAATATCATTACTGGAACAATATCAAGAAAGTTTCCAAATCAAAAGTTAAGGAATTGGAAAACATTAATTATTGCTGTACATATTATATTTAATTTCAGTTATATTAATTCATAAGGCATATGAAGATTAGCCAGTAATTTCAGTTTCACTATATAGCAAAATGAAATAAGTGAATTGCTTTGCCATGAAGACAATGAGCATTAAACACAATGTTTCCATGCTCTGTGGATTGTGTCCATCAGCTAAAGTAATGTGGTTGTGTTTCTGCTCTTAGTGTTTGATATGAGTATATCAGGAGCTTTCTCTTGTTAGCAAGGTAATTTACTTTGTTAACTGAACTCTATAGATAAATCGACAAACACTACTCTAGAATTTCATCTAACATCACTCATTATTAAATTTTACACTTAATAAATCACAATAAAGAGAAAATTTAATTTAAAAATGTCTCATTGTTGCCAGGACTTTTGTGTTCACATCATATGATGTGAAATAATTCAGCATAGAAACAAGAAAAAGCTTTAAATTTTCATCATTTTCTTGCACTTGAAATCTGCCACCAGGTGTCTTGTTAGCTTGTGTTAAGTACAGCAATTAGACTCCATCTAGGTTCCCTTAATATTAAAAAGGTCAAAGCAGACAGATCACTTGGAATTATAAATATGGCTTATTAGAACAACCAATCTGTCATCCTTTATTTTCTATGAAGAAACTTTTATTAGCCAAAGTTTTAATAACACAGACAGAGAAACATTAAGTGCACTGGAAATGTGGTCTCCTGTATAAGCTGTTTGATCTTAGTCTACAAATGACTTGCTTGTTATCCTCACGTGGACTTCAGGTAAGGACATCATGCTTCACTAAAAGGCTCATCTGCTTCAGATATCTGCATTTACTCAGCCATTATAAGTTTAGTAAAGAAAAATAACTGCAAAAGATTATTTCATTTCACTAAATGTTATCTTATGTTTCATAAACTTTTTGTGTTGGCTATTGAACTCAGGGGTTTGCACAGGCTAGATAAGCAATTTAAACCTAAATCAAATTCCTAGGTCTCATTAATTTTTTTTCAAATTCTGAGGTCTTTTCAATTTCTCTGAATTTACTCTTTAGGAGATTTAATTCGCTATTGAACCAGTCATCACTATGTCATTCACTTGAACTGATATTCTGCTGGTGAAGGCAAAATGCATTTCAGATGTGGTTCAGAGGCCCTGTTCTACTACAGACTTTAATGCCTTCTACAAGAAGACTAGAATTCTTGGTATCAGAAAGCATCATTGAAGTTTTTAGGTTAGAGATGCATCCAACAGTCTCAGACAGCAATTACAAGTATGAACCACATTACTGGAAGGCATGATAAACCTAAGATTACAGTAGTGTACTTTGTTGGTAATCAATAACTCTCTAACTGAAATCAAGACCTACCCAATGAAAGGAAATTCATGCTTGGTTCTAGAAACGTAGGCAATTCACCAGAGCTGATGATTCTTATACATTGGAAGGAAACCTACAACCACCACTTTACTAAACCAGTATAATACCTATCTATATTCTAAAAGTTTTTTTCTACTCACAGTTAAGTATAGTTCCCACTACTCATCTCATCATAAACCTTCTCCTTGAAATGGGTCAATACCAATAAGAAAGCTATAAACAGTGAAAATACAGAATTGGGGAATTTAGGTCTAGTTAATATACCTATAATACAAGTTTTACACTCAAACTTAACCAAACATTGTGAAATAATAGAGAGAAAGATTTAAGAGGCAGGAGATCAGGGAGCTGTGAAACTGTGTTTTCTAATAATGTCAGATTCTATACCCATAAAATGTTTTATATAAATCTGCCTAACCATAAGCCTAACAACGACAACAATGTGCTAAAGAGGGAAATAATGAGTGTTCAACCCTAAACAGGAAAACTAAGCAATGTTGAGAGTAAAATAAATAGTATTTCCCAGGGAAGAGTAGACAAACTGATTGTGTAATACCAAGTGGTCAATTATGAAGACAAACATAAAATAAATATTACACAGACTAAACAGATTAATATATGTGTGTGTGTGTGTGTGTGTGTGTGTGTGTGTGTGTGTGTGCGCACATGTAACAGCAATGAAAAAAGGTTATGAATCTGAGAAAGAACAAATAAGCATATATGGAGGGGTTCAGAGAGAAGAAAGGTAATAGATTATATTGAAATTATAAAAGACATAAAACTTATCAACACAAATTATATAAAAAATGGAAAAATGGAAAAAAATTCCATAAATATGACTAATATTGTATATTGATGATTCTAGTAAAAGTAAAACTAAAGAGATAAAAGGTATGTCAATGGTAGATACATAATTATTCAAAACAATGCACTATATGCAAGAGTATCAGTGAAACACGGATGAAAATTTAACACATTATTTTGAATAAGCAAGAAAGATTAGAGAAATAGAGACACATAATTTTCCAGGAGATAGAAAGAACATATTAGTTTGTTAGCATGGAAAATTCTCTAAGGGCTGTGGGATATACTTACCAAAAATCTTTAAAAATAATGTATATGTAAATATATATATTTATCTCACATTTGTACAATCACTAAGGTCTCAACCCTACACAAAGAACTATAGGCATCAAGACACCTGTGAGCGGAAAAGGCTACATCTATAGAGAAGAGCACATCAATAGGGTGTCAAGTGCCAGACAGTCATTCCTGAGAATATACACACAAGTAACAACATATGGGTTGAAGTCATTATATATAGGAAGATATATGTATGTGTATATGTATATATATATGTGCATGTAATAACAATAGTAAAAAGAGGCCATTAATTTGGAAGGCAGAAATGTAATTGAATTATAATCTCACCAATAAATAAAAGATTAGATTCAATAATACTAGGGGAAAAACATCATGGCCTCTGCCTTCCATAGTACAGTATTCAATGAAATGAGAAAAAGGGCAGTATCAAGTTGGTTATCTAACATTAAGCATGGCAGCTACCTTTAATTGTGTTTTGTATAAGAAGTGACACTCCATATATGAAAAGTAATATTTTCTTTGTCAATCAAGGATAACTTATTATGGATTAGAGCCTTATATCTACTTTCTCTTCTCAGCATTGGGACCCTGCCAGATTTGAACCTGTGACAATGTGTCCTTTCTCATTGAAATGAACAAATATAAAATATTAAAACATTATAACTGAATAAAAGAAAAATAATTCAAGAAATACTGTGCTATTAGATGGTTTTAAGAAAGTGATGGAGAGACAATTTGACATTTTAGAGTACTTATTAATTTAAAAGAATACATGGGTTTGTTCCCAGCACCCACATCAGGCAGCTCACAACTATATGTATGTCCATGTCCAGGGTATACAAAGTACTCATTTTGCATTTGTAGAGTCGAATGGTCACATAAACTCAAACACACACACACACACACACACACACACACACACACACACACACGAAAATAATCACTAATGCTAATAAAGGAAATTAAACCAAAGTAGATTCTAATATTTAAGATTTTTTGAGATCATAAATTATATGAAAATTATCTTTAAAATGAATGTTCCTTGATAGCACTTGCTTTGTGTGAGTTTATATATAGGCTATTGAATATTTTAATGAAATGCACTATATGCTAATTGGAAGTATATTATTCCATTCTGGTTCCTAGTGTTGTATTATGTATGGAAAATACAATCTTATTTTTTCCACAGACATCAGATTTAGTGCAAGATTTCATACTATCTTTTAGGATAGCTAAGGATAAACTTTCCTCTATTTCTCTTTCTAAGGACAGGAAAGACTATTTAAAATTTATAATTTCAAATAGAATTGCTGCACTAGTTGCTCTTCTTATTAAGATATTTTAATAACAATCTAACACGAACATCAACTACTGGAAAATAGATATAAGATGATGTTCTTAAGTGTGAAGTTAATGAGGCCCTAATAATTTCTATTATAGTTATGGATTTCCAAATAAATTGGAAAATATCATAATTTATATATCATATTAAAAGATTACATTATCTCTCCTGAGCAAATTGGAAAACAAGCTGAATTTCAGATAATCATTAATATTTTCTAACACACAAAGGTAATTTTTGCTTTCACGGAGGAGAAATGAATTTCTCAAGTGCCTCTGTAATGTGTGCATGCCATCAGCCACATTAAATTCCCTAACGCAGGGCTTTTACTGTGTGCCTCACCACCTTCATTAAGCAGATGCCCTCTTTAGAGCTTATGCCAGGCCATGTGTGATTATGTTATAATAGTAGTCTCTCCACATTTATCATTTTAAGTAGACTGTTCCTCTTTCCCTTCTCTCATGGCTTTCATGCCCTTGCCCAGAGCAAAAATAAGCCTGTCAAATCTGTTTATAAATTCAATTGTGGAAAGACTCTTAGGACATGTAAAACTTATCTGTAGTGAGTTAATTACGCAAACACAGACTCACTTTATCTACATCTAGAACAGAATGTCTTTGGGTTGAAATGGTGACCTTCTGACCTACTTCATTGATTCACATTAGTTTTACAGAAAACAATTGAATCATTTTGGACTTGTTTTTCTTGCTATATTTCCTACTTTAAAGTAAACATTACATGTCTTTGGGTGTCATCAGTAAGATTCAGAAAATCATCCAGATTTACAAATGAAATTATATCTAAAATGCAAAAATATCATATCATATTGAGTAATGATACTAAACTGAATCATGAAAAATAACACTAAAATAGGATGAAATCAATCAGCTGACAATATTACTTTGACTTAGGATGAATTCAGATGTCCCTCTCCCTTCATTTTTTGAATTTTAAATAGTTTGATTTGGGGCTATTCTTGAGGAGTTCACAATAGCTTCTATTGGTGCGGGAGAGATGGCTCAGCCATTGGGAGCACTGACTGCTCTTCTGGAGGACTCAGGTTCAATTCCCAGCACCCACATGGCAGCTCACCACTGTCTGTAACTCCAAAGTCTGACATCCATAGACATACAATGCACATAAAATAAAATACATAAATTATTAACAATTATTTCATGTAAGTACCAGTCATATCATATTTAAAGAACAGAATTTTACAGTGTTCTTCTATTCCTCCAACTTAAAAAAAGAAAAATAATAAAGATGTGGATTTTGAGGGCTATGTGTTTATGGATGGGTAAATAAAGAGTTGGGAAGGTAGTTTATGTAGACATTAACACGCAGGTGATATGTGTATATAATTGTCACAGAATGGATTTTAAAAATGAGATACAACTCATGGGTCTGATTTTTTAAAATGTATTTTGTATGAAATAACTACACCATAGGCTGTGTTGGGAATGAAATATTTATAGTTAGTTTAGGAAAACAACTTATCAAAGGAAATTTTACTGGGCATATCACTAAGTCAGTCTTCCAATTCCTGTAATGAGATAAACAGAGCAGTCTCATGTCCAGAAAATATAATCACAAATGAAAGTGTGCATTTAGGAGTTAATAGTTATTTTTGGCTATAACTTTTAGTTAAAATTAAAGAATAAAATTTAAAATGAAATCTTGAATATATTTCAATGGACAAAATAATTTTGCAGAGAATCATGTTACTTTGAGGATAACAATGACTTGTTAATTGTTTTGTTTTTTATTGTCATATGCATTCTTTAAATTTTCCATAAATAAATATTTATGAAAACAGTTCATAAGCTAAAATAAAGGTCCATTTTTGTCTGAACAACAAAGAGTACTGACAATATTCTGTGTTGTTTTTGGTGTCTCTAGGGCCTCCTTGACCAATAACTCACAATGTAGGAACTAGTGCTTTCCAGTGCTATTTTCACTTAATAATTTATTCATTATGGCTGAGTAACTCTATTTAAACTTTATGAAATCATATACTTAATTAACTTACAAAATACTGGGGTTTAAAAAAAGTGTCTTCATGCATCCTTAGTTTTGATTAACCTTCTACCTAAGTCTTCTTTACTCTAGGCACATGCTTTATGAGTACTTAAACCTGTAGCTTCCAGTATCTGCCCATTCCATCTTTTTCTATAACATATGTCCTATCCATAATATTATACTTTGCTTGTCTTGGAAGGGCATAAGTTCTTAACAATCTTCTGTGTGTATACGTTACTTTGGATATTCCCACTACCCTTTGGTTTCTTACCATATGTACATGGTAATACTCTGCTTCTGAACACACCACATACTTTGGTTGCAGGACACAGATAAATCAATTTTAAAATGGATAGGGCACTCTTTACCTGCTGGCTAATTTATACCTCTGGAAGGTCCTATTTAGACTGCTGGTAGGAAAAAAAATCAGTAATATTATGCTATGCTTGATTCTGTTTGCCATAATACCGAGGGGCCTGACAATGACAATACATGGTCACTCCCAGTGGCACAACTGTTTATGGAAATAATCAAATCTGTTCTTGATTTAACTAAAGTCTGCTCTACAGAAGGAATTTCACATGTGTTATTGTAATCCTTATGAATACACATGGCTAGGGAAGAAATATCCATAAGAAGACTGTACAGTATTTTTGTTTTTCTAAATGCTTATCCAGCACATTGCTTCCTAAATATATCTTTGATTTGTGTTGCTCTCAACCTTAGTCAGAAGAACTACTCATAGAAGTGGATAATAATGAATAGCAGGTCATTAATATTCTGATATCTTTTTGTGTTGAATTTTTTATATTGAAAAGTCATTTCAAGAAACTGACTACCCCACTACTACACTGACTGTTAGAAGCCATTTTATGAACATAGATATGTCCATATATTTCTAAAATATATAAAAAGTATTGTTTATAAAAGTTGCAATGCTGATCATCCAGTTTGAAAGCCAGCATATGCTGGACAAGCACTTTAATGAGATATATTGTCAAAATGATTTTTTTGCCACTTGAAATGCATCTCTGAATGTTAATGTGATGTATACCTTTATACATATTAGGTCTTATCATGCTTTGTAAATCTTTTTCTCATTTTAAAATCATGTGTGTGTTCAGCTTAAAACATGAAGTATATTGATTAGGGGAAATTGTAAGTCTTTATATATCTTCAGACAATGAATAACACTGAATGGATAATTTAGATTCCATTGATCAGTTCTGTAACCACATTTATAAAAATGAATGTTTTAAATCAATAAACAATATAATAAAATGATCTAAATAGGTCAGTATAAGTAATTTTATTTCTATGTATATTTGTGAACTCTAAAGATTAATTGCCCTGGCATATTTGATGGTTCTCATAAACAATAAGCATAATACTTGTATATGCAACATTATCGAGGGTAACAGAATTATTTTTACTCTATTACATAAGAGTGGAATTATAAACTAAGGCCTTACAAGTTAATTTGTACCCATTCGCTCATGTGATTTTACTGAACTAATGCTTTTGGTCTCTTATTATATTTTCATTACACTGCAATTTTACAATTGCCAGGGGAATGAATTAATTCTCTCTAGTTTTTCCTTTTTTGTTCAGAAGAATATATCATTAAAGAATCTTAAACTGCTACAGCTCATTGTACTGTGTGTTTCAATTAGTTCGACAAAGATATTAATACAATTGGAAGGGACTCAATACATCCTGAAGACATTAAGTAGGATGGAAAACGCTATAGATTGTGCTGTTTTTCTATGCATTACTATATAACTCATTATTAGGAAGGAACTCTGATATCTGCACACTCATTCACAAACATGGTATATATATATATATATATATATTTTTTTTTTTTTTTAATCACTTATTTTTACATTTGGCTTCATTTTAAGTCATATCCCTACCATAACTTAACCAAAATGAGTAATAACAAAGATATTATATGTTATGATTGTTTTAACTTAATTATGTTTTTAATTAAATATTTAAATAAGTATTTAGACCAGAATAAAACAGATTTTAAATTTAACATAAACTGTTGCTTTCATTATAAGTATTATATTAGGTATCATCAATTTTATCAGTAAGAATTGTTACTTTGCTCTTCTCTTTTGACAAATACCTGGACTGAATGATACATAGGAATGGGGACTATTTTGCTTTACAATTTAAGGGTATAGCTTATCATGACGATGAAAGTATTGCATCAAGTTTGGGAAAATGTCTGAAGAGAGTCACTTTATGTCCCCAGTCATGAAGCAGAGAGCCATGCTTAAATGAAAAGGTGAGTTTCTGCTGTTATTCCTTCTAGGACTCAAACTCATGAAATGGTGCTTTCAACATTCAGTGTTTCATTTTTTTCCATCCCTCACTGAAAGCTCTCTAGAAATGACTCACAAATATAAACAGAGGTAGGTTTTACAATGAAGTTAGCAAAAATGTATATTGTCTTTAAAGTAATTTTATCTATTTGTTTTATCTTATTTTGTTCTATTTTTCAGAGAACATTTAATAATTTAGTTGTTTTATATGTCATAAAATTTGTTGAGTTTTGTTACAAATTATTTTTAACATTAGTTTAAATAAAGGCATAATTACACTATAATGTAACATGTTCAGATAAACTACTTTCAAAGCTAAAGTCATGGTATATTTTTAATATAACTTAGTATAATGTGAAGAATATTTTAACATATATACTTGTTGAATTTTCAGTATGGATAGTTTTTAAATATGAGTTAACAAAGTCTTACTGATAGGCATTGATGTCACAGTTTTATTGATTCACAAGTCATAGCTACACTCTTTAGACTGACTTCATTGGCAATCTGAATCACAAGTTTAAAAGTAAACTTTATCCATAGTCCCTCTACTTATTTTTCTTTCTACCAATATTCATGAACTAAACTATATTATTCTTACCTGATCACCATTTGTATATAAACCTGTGCTCACTAATGGATATATTATTACCAGAAAACTAAAAAAACAAAAACAAAAACAAACAAAAACAGAAATATTTGCTGTGTAACAAATGTGGTCTTGTCTAAGAATTACAGCTTTCTTCAGACCATATCAGATAACAACTACGAATATGTAGAGCCTTCTCATGAATAATATTTATCTGTATAAACTACACAATTAGCTAGTTAGTGAGAACCCATACAATGTAGGAATCTCTTCAAACTAATTTGTTATAATCTGCCTTGAATTACACATGCACTTGAAAATACAGAAGATAAGTGGCAGTAGTATGGCAGGCAAGTGTTCTAGATGTCACAGAATACACAAATAAAATAACAATGCTTATTTCTTTTCAGAGATGCATATTGGTTTGAATGAAAATTGTTATATCATATGTGCCTTTTGAGATTAAATGTTCATGACCATAAGCATGTTTTTGCATAAAGCTTTGACAAATAAACGTAATGCTTAGATTAATCTTTGTTCATGCCTTCAGCTTTACTAATAAATAATTTGATATTTATTTTAAAATTATTTAAATTTTCATTTAATAACTTAAAGTTCTACAAATTCTGTTCATTTTGAAAATTGCAGTGTTTACAGTAAATAAATGGATAAAATATGGTGGTGTTTTCTGGGACACTCCTAATTTAGATTTACTGTAGCTCAGTTCATATAAAATTATACACAGCAACAAAATTTATGTATACAAGCTATGAATAGGGCTACAATTAACTTAAGATTGGATGTTCATTATCCTGCTGTTTTGTTCCATTTTTGTTCACATGTCAAAAATATCAAATATGAATGTAATTACTTTCTACGAGCAAATAAGTATCAGCAATTCAATACTCACAAAGTCAACAATCACAGTGCTTGATCACCAAAACAATAATTTTCTGAAGATAAAAGGCAGTGCAATTAACCCTACAGCCAGACCATCAAGTCATTCAAATGAATATTAGAGCAAAAGAGGAGAGGTATGATGTGACTTTATAAACATAAACATAAAACAACACTGCCTGCCAGCCACATACTGTAACATTTACTCAGTCACGTCAGTGTTGCTTGTGAATATAAAACCCACAGTTTGTTCCAAACATTTAAATCCACTTCTAAAATTCTTTGTTCTGTGTAATATTAGGTCAAAATTTATAAAATGACTTTCAATGCTCTTTATCTTAAGGTCCTTATTGCTCATGTTCCTGAGTTTTCTTTTAGGTCGGGGAAACAAATTGAAGATGAAACAGTAAATTACATTTCAGAGTTTTCTAAAATGTCTGAGTCTTCTTTGTGAATCCTGATATTTTGTAATAATTATAGAAATAATAATATGAAAACACTTGAAAGTCCACCATAGAGATTCATTCATTAGGCAACTAAACAGAACAATCCACCCCACACAAAAACATTTTCAATGTGCTCACTGGTAATTATACAAAGAGATTCATCACACACATGAAATTTAGAACATGAGATTGTAGAATTTCTGTTATTTAAAACAATTATTTCATAGCTTACCAGGAAAATAAAGCAAACACACACATATACTCACAATTCATGCTGCTACCTATTTTGAAGGTGCATTCTAATATTCGTCAGACAAATATCACTTGTTATGTCATTCTGTTGCATTCACACCTACATACATGTTAATATTCTTGCTGAGATTAAAACCAGTGTTTTCTCAAAATATACAAATGTCACAAAACAGTGAAAACATAAGCAGAATTTAAATTCTCATTTTTGGAATCATAAGTTATATGTCTGAATATTCCCCTAAACAACACCAATTAAATATTTTCCTAAACAAATATGACTTGCTCTAAGAAAACACAAGAGGAGGACATATCACCCTGAATAACATGGAGGACACAGGTCCTGTAAATCAGCCTAGCATGGAGAGACAAACATCAGGATCATGCTGCCATGTGGGATCTCAAATGATCATACTCATAGAAACAGAAATTAGAAAGCTCTTGAGCAAAAAGAGGAAAAATATGGAAAACATCAATCAAAAGACAAACAATATCAGGTAGACAGAGAGAACAAGCTCAAACATATGTACAGAATGGTGTCACAATTAACAATGCACTTTATTCTTGAAAAGATACCTCTTAAAATCATCATTACTGACATGATAAATATGGGAGCAAATACAGATGTTCAGTTGGAGGACTAAAGTATATATGGATAAAAATAGCAAGGTATTTATTCCCTAGCAATTGCTGGAAACTTTATCATCCATTTCTAAAATTAGGCAAAACTAATATGTAATATATTTTTTAAAGGCAGCAAAATTACTGTGATTTACATTTTCTTTCCTAGTTCCTCTTTGAATTAGTAACTACAGAGAGCCTATAGTATGTAGTGGACTACCATGGCATCATTTCTGGTTTCCATTACTAGCTACAACTGTATGGAAATTCCCTCAATAAATCACATGGTCACCACATAGCCTTAACAAGGAAGAAAGGAGCCTCAGCACCTACTATAAATTATATGGACTCTACCTAGCAGGTGGTCAGCTGAAACCAGCTAATGAAAAGACTGGGTTCAACTCTTTCCACATCCATTTGGCTTTTTTCACATTTATAGACAAGAAACTTATGCTTTGAAGCTGGGTGTAGTGTCTCACACCTTTAATTCCAGCACTTGGGAAGCAGAGGCAGGTGAATTGCTGTGAGGTCGAGGCCAACATGTTCTACCATTTGAGTCAGGAGAGCCAACGCTACACAGGGAAACTCTGTCTCAAAAAACCAAAACACAAACAACCAAAAAAAAAAAAAAACATAGTTTGAAAGCTTCACAATGGTGTTCTAATAGTTATATTTTAAAACCTTTCAATTTCCTCATAATTAAATATATCATGACTTGTAGTTTTTATACAGAATAAAAATTATTATATGAACATTAAAGAGCCATGATAACCTCAAAAGGCAAAGTTCTCTTTATTTTTAAGTAAATTAGTCAAAAATATAAGATTCTAATTTTAAAGAAAAACTGAGTTTTCCTGAAGAAAAACTTGATAACTTAATATTTTATTTATTTTTAAATATAGTAAAGAAATAGAATCAATTTATTTTCTATCAATATATGAATTGATAATTTTAAAAATATGTGCATATGCAAAGAAATATTCCATTTTAAAAATTTAAATCACAAAATTTGAAAAAATGCTAAAATTTATAACTTGTAAATTAAGCAAAATCACACCATATAAAATAATTATATGTTCTCTCTCACAGGTAGATGTGAGCTTATTACATATATGTATATTTATATATGTACATATATGTGTATGAGTGTAAGCAAGTATACATGTAAGTACAGTAATGTAGAAAGGATACATTTTAGGTGATGAGGAAAAACTGAAGAATTAAAGGGCTTTTTATTAAAAATATGTTTGAGAGTAAAAATGTAAAGTGCATGGAGAAACTCATCAGGTTCACATTGGCTGTATTAACTGAACTGAAATTTCTAAGATTTATAGACTTTTGAGTCTAATTGAGATTTTTAAGTTCTTTGTAATGAAGTTGTAACTGTATTTGTTAGAGAACATTGGAGTAATTGAGACAGTAGCTGATAATTTGGAAAATTTTTCATTTAGATATTGTCATGTATAAATATGTATTCATCCACTATAAAACTGATACCTGTATAATAATCTTCAAATAGAGTGGGTTTTCAATGAGGATGGAATGTTCTTCAAATGTATTGGTATGTAAGTTAGAAGACATTATTTTATTGTACTGTAAAAAAATTTAATGACATGATTTTAATGAATTCAATGTTTTTGATTCTGCAAATATACATTGATTGTTATTGATTGTTGCTGTGGAATGTAAATGGTCTCCAAAAGTAAGATTTGCTATGTCAGGACCAATCACTTCTGCTGTCAAAATCATTATCATCTCTAAATCCACGTTTTTTACACCATGACTTATAAAGCGAGAAACACTTCTAAAGTGGTGGCTTACATAATATGCACACAAAAATCATGAAAAATATACTTTCTCTTACAATTTAAATTTTCTTTAAGTTTTACAACATAGTGTTCATTAAAACTAAATGTTATATTGTGCTTTCTATTCTCCAGTAGCTATAAAACTAGATAAAATCAGTATACACATCTCCATATATAATTTTGTTTGGTACTGAAACAAATTTGGGTTAACAATACCACTGTCACTGTGTCAAAGTCTGAGTATATTGGGTCATGGTTGTTCCTTTTGTGCACAGCACAGACACTGGAGATAATGTACTCACAATGGTAAATCACAAAGGCAGTATTGCCATAGGAAACATGACAGTATTCCGATAGAATAAACAAGGTATATTTCAAATATATATTTAATCTAAAGACCTGAAAAATGAAATTCTCTAAGAAACAGGTAGAGGCTATTTCTTAATTACGCTACTGTGAAGATTTGAATGCTATCAGCAACATTCAGTACTATTTCTTCTCTTTACCCCATAGTGAAACGTTGCATTTGCCACAATACAGATTTATATTCTTATCTTAGAACTTGCAGACACTATGCCCTGGTTTTTCTATGAATAAATATTGTCAACCTGAACTCATAGGAGTCATTATTGAAAGGAAGTGGTGTTTTGCAATGCATAGAAGATTGGTTAAGGATACAATGACAAAGTAATAGAAAACAGATATAGAATCCTACTTTCTAAAGTGCTCTTCATTAATTGAAATAGTGAACTAAATTACATTCTTTTCCAACTGATAGAAAAATAATTTAACTAAAGAATATGCACATAAATGTAACATTCAAATTGTTTATGTTATGTTGTTTTCTGATAGACATCTTCAGCAAAATACAATGAAAATGATTTTATATAATTACTATTGGTGATGATGAGTTTTGATAATTTGAAGGTTTTATATAATACCTGGATAAAAATGCATGATATATTACTTTAATTATTGCACCAATATAGGATACTGTTCACTCTTAAAAGTAGTATGTACGATCACTGTTTCGTAGGCAGAACTCCATCCTTATAACCAAATACATGTAACATCAAAGCAGTTATTGGCAATAAAGAACTAAGAGAATATTTAGAAACAAACCCTACCATCTATAACCCTGCCATGATACCAACCATTCGCTACCTTGACTGTGGATATGCTACTTGCCAATTTTGCTGAAGATGCAAGGCACTCACACAATCAACTACAAGTAGCATGTAGGAGAAACATCAATTTCATTGACAAAGGGAAACATGCAAAGTCTTAAAAGACTATTTTTTTGCGTGGCTTGTTATCAGAGTGTTCTCTGTTATTGACTCACAAATGCAACTGGCTTTTATTTATTTGTTTCAATACAGAGAAATCATGTCTAAAGCTAAAGAAAATACTCTCACAACTGAAAGGAATATTCATATATTCAAATAAAAAAGTGCACATAGGTAGACATGCTTAAATGATAGGTAAACAGCCGAAAGTTTCAAACACATGGTATCTCAGTCTGACATATCTTACCGGCACTCAAAATACTCACATATTCTACAATAAATTTGGAATTGTTAAGAAATACCTTGTTTGTAGGTTAGTTTTGTATTGATTTATAAACTTGCCCACTTAAGTCATGCTTCATTTCGACTCACCCTTAAAACACTATATTTATTCTGCCTGTAACTCCTGTGTCATTATGTGTCAGTTCAGCACCTAGCAGCTGTTGGGCATCTGGCTATCATTACTAGCAAAGCAGAGTTGTGTTGTGACAGAAATCACTTATCACAAGCTGCTTTCCTGTTCTTCTCTTTAGATGATCATGTTGTGTTATTTGAAACTAAAATGAGTATATTCTTGAGTGAAGCTAGCAAAACTGTTTTGAGAGCTAAATGTATCTGCAGATATCATAAGCCATTGCTTTACTTTTCTCTCACTGAAATAAAATATATATTACAAAAATCTGCCTGTTGTGCTGTATTTATGTAGAGAGATTAAGTGCTGAGACATTATCAGTCATTGTTTCAAGAACAACCTTCATGTAATTAGACTGATATATCCTATCCAGTTGTCAAATTAGATAATTAGAATTCTTGTTTGCTGTGTGGCTTTCTGAGAAACAGTAGCCATGAGCTTCTAAATAGTCTAGCACATGTGTGTGATACAATTTAGCTATTGTTTAGCATTTTAGTTATCATGGAGAATTAAATATCCATATATATCTAAAAACATATATGAGGACACATGATATATAAATCACACAAGTGTGTGTGTGTGTTTGTGTATGTATGTATGTGTGTGTGGTGTATGTATATATGTATGTGTGTGTGTGTGTATTCAAGATTTTAAAACAATTAGGGATGGACAATGTTTGTTTAAAGCTTTTCATAGTTCTTTGCTTTATTTTTAAGTATGTTGCCAAGGTTGATAGGCAGTGATCTATTAAGTACAAATTTGATAGTAAATTCAATGCATAATGAAAAGAACCAGAATGTACAAATCCAGGGGGTACTTTAAGATCAAATATTCATTATATGTCAATCTTTCTTGAAATACATAAAAAGAATACAAACTACTTATTTCTCATTGCTATTCTCACTGTTCAGATTTTCTAGGAGAAAAAACATTCACAAAATAAGACATACTCATAAAAATATTCACCACTTGTGCTTGTCACTATTTGGGATTTGCTACAGATTGAAACCATACTTGATTACCAATTTTATATGAAATATACACACTCATTACTATATTGAGTAGCTTATACAGACATAGGGAAGCAATGCTACATGAGTAGGGAAGTATTTTAAGTTCAGTACATGAAATTTTTGTTTCCTCAATCTACATCTGTTTCTCATCAATTAAGATTGGTCTTAGGGAATGCTCGATAAATGATTTGATGTCTCTGTGAACACTTAGAAAGGGACATTGAAATAGCTGAGTTGCAACAAAGAAAAAAGTTCTTACATCTCAATGTTTGTGATAATCAAAGAAATCATAAGTTTTATTCTTGACTTCAACTGCAAAAAGTCATTTGCAGATGATTGCCATCATCTGAAGTTTATGGTATAAAGTAGAAGAGAATCTATGATAAAAATGAAGTATCAGAAGCTATTAGAAAGTGAAATATAGGCAGCCCTATGTTCATGAAAATCATTTCATCTAAAAAGCAAGAAATGGGAATGTATTTTCACCACAGTGTGGTCTAAGAACAATTATTTGTCAAGAAAACATTTTTGTTGGGTTTTTTTCCAACATAGAAGGAACTGGAGTGTTAGCAAGACTTATTTCTGTGGAGTCAGTTGTATTAGATTCATAAAAAAGTACAATAAGAAATGATTGAGAATGGAGGATATTAGAAATGTAACTGAATGATTAAAGAGAATCAGATAAATCTCGAGGAGCAGTGCTTTATGTGCTCTGAATATTGTATATAGCAAGGGTAAAGTACATATTAGAAAAAATACTGTATCAATGATTTTCCTGTTGCTATGTGTAAATGCTTAGCAGAAGCAAAAGTAAATAATTTATTTTATCCATAATTTTAGGGGACTTCAGTCTATCATGATCAAGAATATATCATGGAAGTCACTATGGTTATTGAGATTTATGAAACAGCATCACAGTCTCTCCTATTCACCAGATCAGAAAACAAAGAGTGTCAGCTTAAACAACATGAGCTAGTAAAGATATATTACAAGCAAACAGTATCTCTAACAGTCATATCAATGCCAGGTATAGAAGGAGAAAAGGGAGAGAGTTCAATAAGATTCCTACACACCATTGATAGATGAAAACTTCATAACCATATGCAGAACAATAGCATCGAGAACAAATAAGTTTATGCCTGCCCCATAGCCAAGAGTAGAACACATGAAATCATACAGCAATATATTCTCAAACCATGCTTACACAGGGTACCATAATAAATTAGGTAGAACCTCCAAAAATATACAGAAAGCATTCAAAATATTGGTGTAGAAAATAGAAATATACTTTTATTTGTACCATTTGAAAAAAATTGTGTGTGTGTGTGTGTGTGTGTGTGTGTGAATTTTAGTAGGTGTACTTTGAAAGTTCTATTACTAGTTTACTAACTTTCTATAAAATCAAAGTGTATTGCTTTTGCTAGAAATTTTATAATGATAAAATCCACCAGTATTATGTTATAGTATATACTATAGAGGAATATTAAATTAAAGTATGTGGGAAGGAGTGTAAGTTTTGTCACAGATGAAAGCAGTCTTGGCGGGCTTTGCCCTTGGAAACACCACAGATAATCCCTGAGATTAACCTTGAGATAGACTGGGTGGAGCCATCCTGAGCCTGGAATTCAGGAAGGGGACCAAGGGACTCCACCTGGACTATTGTGTTTCTAATCGACCCTCAATGGGAGAGGGAGACTGCTCCTTGCACGTGAGAGACAGGTAGGCGGAGAGGACCGAGAGGAGCAGCAGGTTCTACCTGGCTTGAGCGCACATGGATCAGGAAGAATATCAGTGAACAGGCCAGACCAGTGCACAGTCCAGAGACACTAGGGACCCATCCCCGGAACGGATACTGGAAGGTTAACTTTTGTTTCCTTTAACCTTTTCCCCTTTTGTGTAAGGTAGTTGGGTTGTATAATAAAGTTTAATTGTTAAGAAACAGAGCCAATAAAAGTAAATCACTTTAAAAGATATATAGCAAACATATGTGAATAATAGGCAATTTTATATAGTAATTTTGTTCATGTTTTACATTTTTGTCATTGGTCATAATCATAATATCAAAATTTAGAATAGATAATATAAAAAATATTTAGTTACAATTTCATGACTGCTACTATGCTCCAAAATTATTTCCCATTATCCACACAGCCACCCCCTACATATATATATATATGTGTGTATGTTTATATTTACAATATACTTAGACACTATAAAATATGTTGTTACTTTTTCTGTCCAAATTTATACTGCAGTTTTTCACAAGAATTAAAATCATGTAGAGGCAGGCATAATGGCACATGCCTTTAATTCCAGCACTCAAGAGGCAGAGGCAAGCAGATAATTCTGAGTTTGAGGCCAGCCTAGTCTACAAAGTGAGTCGAGGACAGCCAGGACTACAAGAGAAATCCATAATCCATATATATATATATATATATATATATATATATATATATATATATATATATGCTTAGCTCTTAAAAAGATCACTCTAAGATCACACATATCACTTGTGTAATGCAATTTTGTCACTATAAAAGATGACATCTTTATTGTAACTTAATGATATTTTTTAAGATAATCTTTTGTGGTTAATTTATCAGCAGGGCTTAATGTTTATTATTATCCCTATAATTATGATTACAGCAGCGTTTTGGCAGAGTCAATGGCCAATCTCTGCTTAGACAGGGTAAGCAAGTTCACGATAGTTCCTGCCTCACAAACATGCCAGCTATTTCTAATCATTTCTATTAAGCTATAACCCATCCATAATCCCAAGTACTTGTTAATTATCACAATCTGAACCAGATCTCCATCCATGCTGGCCATGTGCTTTATTCTGCACCTACCCAGTGGTGCCAACCTCTATCTTCTTACTCTACTCCTCTGAGCTCACCCCATTCCCAGTAATCTCTATGTCTCCCATGGCCTGGGATCCTTAACCTATCACATTTGTCCTGCCCAGGTGTGATGACCCTTTATTGGTCAAACAGAATTTTCCTTAGGCAAGTTCAAACAGCTGGGGTACAGAGACAGCAAGCAGTAGTTAACATCAAAATATATCAGACTAACCTCCAACATTAATCATTACTGTTCCTCCCTATACACACAAGAAAAGAGAAAGTCTGACATCCCTACCCCTGAGTTGCAATAATCACCCATGCTATCCAGCCTGAAAATCCAGCCTCCTAGTATTTGCAGCATGTTCAGCTCCATCACTTTTGACTGATTCAAAATATTTTTTTTTCTTTTTTGGTTCCTTTTTGTTTGGTGGTTATTTGTTTATTTTTAAAGATCAGCTGGGCTTGGTCTCAGAGCTCCACCTACTTCTTCTATTGAGAATTGGGATTAAAGACTGGTTCATTTTCTGGGTTAGACAACCTCAAAAGACCTCTACGGTCCATTCTGCCCCTGGCACCCATGTTAGTATGTTTGGACTGCTGTCTCAGCCTGGTGTCTCAGAGGTTCATGTGGATGTCCAAAGCCGGTATTACCTTTGGAGGCAAGGCAGATGTCCACAGTCTGTGCTATCACAAGATGCTATATTAGTGTCCATGATCTAGGTTGCTTCTAGAGATTGTGGTACTCCATGGAGTCATGGAGAGCCATGTTTGTATCTTTGCTCCTAATGCAGTCAAAGGATCGTGTTGTGTTCAAGGCCCTTGTTACCACAGAAGGCCATGCATATGTTCATGCTCTGTGACACTGCCTTAAGCCATGCTGCCACTGAGAGTCATGTTGATGCGAATGACTTGTGCAACCACATGAGACCATGTTTTATCTTTTGGCCTGTGCTGCTGAAGGCTATGATGGTGTCAATGGCCATTGCTGCCACCAGAGACTGTGCTGATGTGGAAGACCATGAACATGGATGTCCATGGCCATTGCTTTCTTCAGAATCCATGAGGAAGTCCATGATATGTATTTATATTGACTGTAAAGGACAAAAAAGCTACTTTTACAGAGCAGACTCACAGTTGAGAAAGTGGAACATAAATGGCTTCCATGACTACTGCTACCTCCATCCCACCCAGCTCTCTAAAAGGAACAGCCTAGACAGGAAGTCTTTGACAAGAACTCTTAAAAATTGTGATAAGAATGCTGATGTGTAGTACTCCAAAACTGATGGTTTCTTAATGTGGTATAGGTGAAGTTTTTTTAAGGTGCTGATCACAAGGAGTTTCCATTCCCATTGGATATATGGAAAACATGAATTTAATTTGTTTTGGGGGGGATGGTGGCAGAAGATCATTACATTGAGAGAAAAACAACAGAGAGACATTAGTTCAAAATGAGGTGTTTAGAATTAGTGAGGAAGTACACACTAAGGATAGCTAGCTCATCATCCTGCATGCGTACACACACACACACACACACACACACACACACACACACACACACACA
>OU015750.1:62802516-62860703 GCA_907169655.1 Acomys percivali
AAATTCAACAATGAATTATGACAATTGTAAATATTATGCACAAAACACAATAGGGTCCTAATTTTATAAAATAAACTTGACACATCATAACATTCATAGAGTCCTAGTCATATCACATTGACAGATTTTGACTGCAGTTATATATTTATATATTTGCCAGACAAAAAATCAGCATAGAAATTTCAGAACTAAATTACTCCATGGATCAATTATAAACAAAATTCTTTACTCCAAATTGAGTTGTGCATATTTACACTTCCAATTTTGAGGTATATTTCCAAAACACACATTTTGTGATACGAATTTTATATTAATTAATCCTGTTAAATTGCCAAAGCAGAAAAATTAAAAGCCACTGCTCTTTATCTGGCAACAGTCTTCACAAAAGATTCAAAGTATAAGGCAAATCTCTGAAATACATAAAATATTTTTCTGAGTATTACAAACTGCCAGATTAAATTTCAAAATAATGATTTTCCCTGTATCATTTCAAATTAATAGTAAAAATTATATCAATATCCAAAATGAAAAAAAAAAAAAAGAATCAATGACAATGAAACTGCACAGGTATCTCAGTATTAAATAAAGTTTAAGTTGTGTGGTTCTCTTTCCTTATCCAATTAGTCGTATGTTACATGATAGTTCCTAGTGTAACAATAACTATCTATCCATGATAAATGAGACAATGATGTAGAAAAAAGCACAATTCTATATAAATCTATCTGAATTAATTTATGAGTTTACAGGGATGAGTTAATGACCATAGAACCTGGGGAGATCAAAAGAAGCTGTATCTTCAAATAGCTGATGGGATGCATATAAAACCCAACTGGAAAGTAGTTAGTTGTACCATAACTGTCATATCTGTATTATCCCCACAAACACATGTTCCTTGGCATGTTGTATACCATATAGAGTCCATAAATGAGAAGGATTCTTAATAACCTGAATTATACATCCAAATTCTATACATGATAGCAATCAAAGAGGACACTTCATCTTAGTTCTAGCTTGGTATTTTTCATACACTGGAGCCAAAGTGGGACACCACTGGCAAGCTTTAGCATGATACTACCAGCAAGAGATTTTATGGTTTCCAGGACAGAAAAATCTAAGTAGAGAGATCAATTCTACTCCTGCCTGGAGATTTAATCCAATAACCTCATTGATGGATAGAATATATTTTTCCATTTACTAATGCTTTCTTTTTCAATGGATGTTTTCTTGTTCTTGCAGATTGTGTCCAATTCTTTAAGAAACTCGGGCATTATTGTTACTATGTAATGAAAGTATCTTTACACAGGCTGGGTAACATGAAGATACACTGCAATAAATTCCAAGTTACTTCCCTATAGTCTTAGGATTCATCACCTAAAAGATACTTAAATTAAGTAGCATCAAATTAACAAGTTTCAGTAACAGTGTTAATATAAAATCACCTTTGTATCCAATGATTTCTCATAGCAGTAATATTGAATACAGTGACATGGATAAAGGACAGGACATTACGATTTCTATAACTCTCTGTCTCTATGATATATTCTGCTTCCTCATCCTAGAAATGTTTGCATGTCTAATGGATTTCAAGAGGCTGCCTTTTACTCCTCAATGCTTCCCAGAGATAAGGAACCACAAATATATAACTAGTTTTCTGAGTTTCTTGCTTGAGCTGTTTTCTGGATCTTACAAGCACCAAACCTACAAAACAGAAATCACCTTTCTATCAGCCATATTTGTTGGCTGATGGGATTGAAGCTAGATAAATAGTCTCTACTCCCACTATAATTATTTTTAGGGAAGAATGTTCATGGCATAGTCTGGAAGCTTAATTACCCACCCTAAAAAATTTTAACATCTTTACCTAAACTTCTCTTCTACTCACTCTTAACTATTTTGTTAACTGTCATTTATGCTTGGGTTTTTAAGAGAGTCATAGCCACCAAAATTAGCTTCATGCCAAAATTTTTCATAGATGTTCTAGCTTAACACAAATCTTCCCAATTTTGCTTTTCACCAATCTAGAATGAGACCATCATATGATTTCTCATTTTTTGTTTGCTCTTCACCAATCTAACACCTTACAATCTCATCTATCTACAACTCTAAATTACTCAGATCTATCAAAACCTGCCCAACAATATAAAAAAAACCTTGTCCTACAACAGAACTAAGCAAAACCACAAAATTCCCCAACTAACTCAAGATCTCTACTGAATTATTTCTCTTAACTCTCTTTCTAAAAATGGTACTGCAGAGGCTGATCCAAGATGGCAGAACAGATCACACACTGCATTTGATTAGCAGGAAAACCAGGACATCACAGAGACCTAAAAACCAATCTGAGAGCTACAAAACACCAGTGCTGTTGATTCTCAGATGAATGGGGTCCACAATGTATGGGACATAGATGGGTCTGACCCCTGGCCACCCTGCTACCCTCAGAAAAATCCTGGGGGACAGCCCACATTAGCCACCATTTAGGGAAGTACTGTGGGCTATCCCTGAAGCTTCAGGTTCTCACTGCCAGATCTGGGATGGGGAGCTGACAGGCAGAGCTGAGTGCCAGAACCAGACACAATCCACATTAGATGCTTCTAGAGAAAGAGTGCGGCCACCAAAGCCCCATTGAGCTCTGATTTCTCTCAGCCCTTCTGCTGCTTGTTGCTTAGCCTAGTTGGGTCTAGAGCAGATAAGCATAGCCTAGCCATGCAATCTCATGAGGCCCTGTGGAACCTCTGAGCAGCTTGGAGTTCTGATTTCTCACAGCTGCAGTAGCTGCTTACCATGCAGGTATGTTTGTAACAAGGAACATACGTTGTGGCCTGCAGAGCTGAATCCAGGCACTGGCCACAGACTGAATTAGCCAACATCCTACCAGCAAGGTCGGGTCTTTGTCTGTCTCTACCAACCAGCCTAAAGCATACTTCTCATGCACAGATAAGACACTAAGCAAACAGGCTGAGCAGAGACCTATGAGGGCCACAATTCACATTAGCTGCTATTCTTTGAGCAGCTTCAGGCCTGATTCTATCTCTTCCTGCCTCCTGAAGGATACTGCTCTGACACAGCTAATACACAAAGCAAATAGGCTGAGTAGAGACCTTCTTGGGCCACAATCCTCATTAACTTCTTTCCAACTACCAGCACCTGGATCTGATCACACCCCACCGACCTACAGCTGATTGGCCTCACCAACCTAGGTAACAGAGCAGAGGCCTGTGTGGACCAAATCCCACATTAACTGCTGTTTCATGAGCAGCTTTGAGCTCTAATCTCTCCCTGCAGGCCAGCAGTACACAGGCCTAGTCCAACACAGAAGATATGCAGGGTCCTGTCATATCGAGAAGGCCTGTAGAACACAATAGCCGCTTTGGGCTCTAGTCCCCCTCAGCCCACTAGCTGATTACTAGCTTGACACATCTGGGATAAAGAGTTGATAGAGAGAGCAGAGTCTGGAGCACACCAATATTAATATTTGCTGCCATTTCAAAATAGTCAGTGGGGCACCTGAGGAGCTTCAAACTTGAATCCATAACAGACTCCCAGCTGCTTACAGACCTAGCCCAGCTGGAACACAACATATAGCCAGAACCTTGCCATCTCGAAAAGGACAGTAAGGTACCTGAGCAACTGTGGGCTTCAAATCTATCAGCCCACTCCTCTCCTGCCTGACCCAACTGTGATACAGTCATGGAACCAAGCTGAGCTCAGCTAGGTGCAGCCTCTAACATCAACATCATGTGAAAGGCCTCTGGGGAGCCATAGAAAGCAATCTGTTGTGTGGAACTCTCATTATTTGCTCCCAACCTGTCTGGCCAACATGGGACACAGAGAACAACCTCATTGGAGGAACCTCTAGGCATGCTAACACCAAAGGAAACCACATGCCTAGAGAAGTGCAAGAAGACTAGCAACAAAACTCAGAGTCATAAAACATCACAAATCAGTGATCCTAACATGGCAAGCCTTGAGGATATGAAAACCCATGAAGTGCAAGGTGAAGACTTTTAATCTGAGGAGATTTACAGGATAGAATTTTTGAAAGTGGAAAATAAATCACTCAAAGAAACACAGCTAAATACATTCAAAGAGATGAAGGAATTGAATAAATCCTATAAAGAATTACAGGAAAATTCAATCAAATGGGAGAAAGAAATGAATAAGACTCTTTAATATCTAAAGAGAGAATTAGAAGCATAAAGAAAACACAAGTTGAGGCAATCTTAGAGTTCAAAAACATAGGAAAGAGAACAGGAATGATGGAAACAAGCCATACCAACAAAATACAAGAGATGAAAGAGAGTCTTCAGTGTGGAAGAAACGATTGAAGTGATTGATACATCAATCTAAGAAAATGATAAAACTAAAAAGTTCCTGACACAAAACATGCAAGAAAACTGGGGCACTATAAAAAGAGCAAATCTAAGAAAAGACAATCCTCCCATCATATAATAATCAAAACATTAAAATCAAAACATTAAATGTATACAAAAATAGAAGCAAGAGAAAAAAGTCAAGTCAGCTATAAAGGCAAACCCATCAGAATTACACCTGACTTCAACACAAAAAGAACTAAGAACCACTGGTTATTAATATCTCTTAGCACCAATGGCTTCAACTGCCCAATAAAAAGACATTGGCTGACATAATGGATGCGAAAATGGGATGCATCATTCTGCTGCATACAAGAAACACAACTGAGGAATAAAGAAAAAACATTACCTCAGAGTAAAGGGTTAGAAAACTATATTACAAGCAAGTGGACCCCAGAAGCAAACTGAAATAGTCATTCTATTATCCAATAAAATATATTTGAACCAAAACTAATCAATAGAGATGGAGAATGTCACAACATCCTCATCAAAGGAAAAATATGCCAAGATGATGTCTCAGTTCTGAATATCTATGCCCCAAATGCAGGAGCCAGCACATTTGTAAAATAAATGTTACTAAAGCTTAGTCCACACATCAAACACCACACATTAATAGTGGGAGACACTGACACACCTCTCTCACCAATCTACAGGTCATGAAGACAGAAAATAAATGGAGAAACAAGGAAACTAATAGATACCATGAAACAAATGGACCTAACTGATATATACAGAACATTTCACCCACAAACAAAAGAATACAACTCATGGAACTTTCTCCATAATGGACCACATACTTGGTCACAAAGCAAACCTCAACAAATACAAGAAAATTAAAACAATCCCTTGCATTATATCAGACCACCATGGAGTAAAGCTGGAACTCAATAACAAAAGAAACAATAGAAAGCCTATAAACTCATGGAAACTGAACCAATCCTTACTCTATGACATCGGTGTAAAATATGAAATAAAAAGAGAAATTAAAAAATCCTAGAATTCAATGAAACTGAATGCACAACAAACCCAAATTTATGGGACAGAATGAAAGCAGTGCTAAGAGGAAGGTTCATATCATTAAGTACCTTCATAAAGAAACTGGAAAGATTTCATACTAGCAACTTAATAGCACACCTGGAAGTTCTATTTAAAAAATAAAAGAATTAGGTACACCAAAGAGGAGTAGATGACTGGAAATCAGCAAACTCAGGGCTGAAATAAATAAACTGGAAACAAAGAAAATAATTCAAAGAATCAATGAAACCAAGAGCTGTTTTTTATTTTGTTTTGTTTTGTTTTGTTTTTTTGAGAAAATCAACAAGATTGACAAAACTTTATCCAAACTAAAAGGCAGAGGGAGAATATTCAAATGAACAAAATCAAAAAGGAAAGGAAGGGCATAATAACAGAAACTGAGGAAATCCAAAGAATCGTCAGGTATTACTTTAAAAGCCTATATGCCGAGAAAATTGAAAACCTAAATGAAATTGACAATATCCTTGATAGCTACCAACTACCAAAATTTAATCAGGATCAAGTAAATGAATTCAATAATCCTATCACAGCTAAAGAAATAGAGGCAGTCATCTAAAGTCTTCCAACAACAAAAAAAGCGCAGGACTAGGTGTATTCAGCACAGAATTCTAACAAAACATCAGAGAAGAGCTAATACTAATTCTCTTCAAAACTATTCCATAAAATAGAAACATAAGTAACATTACCAAACTCATTCTATGAGGCCACAGTCACCTTGATACCTAAACCACAGAAAAATTATATAAACAAAGATTATTTCAGACCAATTTCTCTTATGAACATTGATGTGAAAATACTAAATAATAAAGTAGTTGCAAACTAAATTCAAGAACACACTAAAACTATCATTCACCATATAGGCTTCATCTCAGGCATGCAGGGGTGGTTCACTATATGGAAATCCATCAATGTACTTCATTATATAAACAAACTGAAAGAAGAAAACCCACATTATCATCTCCTTTGATGCCAAAAATTTGACAAAATCCAACACCCATTCATGTTAAAAGTCCTGAAGAGAGCAGGTATACAAAGCACATACTAAATATAATAAAGGCAATATACAGCAAGCCTATAGCGAACATCAAAACAAATGTAGAGAAACTTAAATCAATTCCACTGAAATCAGGGACAAGATAAGTCTGTCTATTCTCTCTATTTCTAGTCAATATAGTATTCAAAGTCCTAGCTAGAGCAATAAGACAACAAAAGGAGATTAAGTAGATACAAATCAGAAAAGAAGCCAAAGTATCACTATTCACAGATGATATGATAGTATACATAAATGACCTCAAAAATTCTATCAAGGAACACCTACAGCTGAATAACACCTTCAACAAAGTGGCTGGATACAAAATCAACTAAAAAACTCAGTATCCATTCTGTATACAAGTCACAAACAGTTTAAGAAAGAAGTTAGGGAAACTACATCCTTTACAATAGCCACAAATAATATAAAAAGTATCTTGGTGTAAATCTAACCAAGATAGTAAAAGATTTGTATGAAAATAAAATTCAAATCTCTGAGGAAAGAATTTGAAGATTTCAGAAGATGGAAATATCTCATAAGCTCATGGATTGGGAGAATTAACATAGTAAAAAAGGGCCATCTTACCAAAAGCAATATACAGATTCTCTGCAATTCTCATCAAAATACCCACACTATTCCTTACTGACCTTGAAATATCAATACTCAACTTCATATGGAAAATCAAATCAAGAAACAAAAACAAAAACAAAACAAAACAAACAATAAAAAAAAACAGAATAGCTAAAATGATCTTGTAAAATAAAAGATCTTCTGAAGGAATCGTCATCCCAGATCTCAAGTTGTACTATAGAACAATAGTAATAAAAACAGGATGGTACTTTCAAAGATATAGGCTGGTTGATCAGTGTAATAGAATTGAAACCCAGAAATAAAGAAACATAGCTATGGACACTTCATTTTTGACAAAGAAGTCAAATCAGTACAATCGAAAAAAGATAGCATCTTCAACAAATGGTGCTGGACTAACAGCATGGCTACATGTAGAAAAGATAGATCCATATCTATCACATGCACTAAAGTGAAGTCTAAATGGATTAAAAAACTCAACATAAAATCAGACACAGTAAATGAGTTAGAAGAAAAAGTGGAAAAGAACCTTGAACTTATTGGCACAGGAGACAACTTCCTGAACAGAATAGTCAGGCCCTAAGATCAACCATTAATAAATGTGCCATTATGAAAATGAAATGCTTCAGTAAGGGGAAGGACCCTGTTAACAGAACAAAATGACAGCCCACAGACTGGGAAAAGTTCTTCATGAACTCTACCTCTGATAAAGTACTAATATTCAAAATATATAAAGAACACAAGAATTTAAATACCACTAAACCAAATAATCCAATTAAAAATGGGGTAGACAGCTAGGTGTGGTGGCACATGCCTTTAATCCCAGAACTGAGGAGGCAGAGGCAGGCAGATTGCTGTGAGGACAAGGACACCCTGGTCTACAAAGTGAGTCTAGGACAGCCAAGCTACATAGAGAAACCCTGTCTCGAAAAAAAAAATGAGGTAGAAAATTAAACAGAGAATTCTCAACAGATGAATAGTGAGTGGCTGAGAAACACTTAAAGAAATGCTCATCATGCCTAGTTATCAGGAAAATGCAACTCAAAAGGACTCTGAGATTCCATATTACACCAATGAGTGTGGCTACAATCCAAAACTCAGGTGACAACACCTGCTCGCAAGGGTGTGGAGAAAGGAGACACTCCTCCATTGCTGGTGGGAGTGTGAACATGTACAACCACTTTGGAAAGCAAACTGGTGCTTTCTCAGGAAATTCGGAATAACTCTACTACAGGACCCAGCCATATCACTCCTTGGAATATACCTGAAAGATGCACCTCTATTAAACAAGGACATTTGCTCAACTGTGTTCATCCAGCTTTATCCATAATAGCCAGAATCTGGAAACAACTTAAATGTCCCTCAACCAAAGAATCGATTAAATAATTATGGTACATTTACATAATGGAATACTATTCAGCTATTAAAAACAAGGAAGTCTTGAAATTTGCAGGCAAATAGATGAAACTAGAAAGGATCATACTGAGTGAGGTAACCAAGACCCAGAAAGACATGCATTGTACATATTCACTCTTAAGCAGATATTATTACACTACAGGATAACTACACTACAAGACAGAGACTGAACTATGAACAAAGTACCATATATGATGATGTGGACCTAGATCCTCTGCTCAGATGTAGTAGCACAGTCTCCTTGTGGATCCCTTGTGTAGAGAGTAGGGACTACTTTGGACATGTATTCTGGCCACCAAACTTAAATCAGTTTTTCCTGGAAGGAAGCACTTGCCAGGCTACAGAGGAAGAGGTTACAGGGAGCTGAGATGAGACCTGATAGGCTGAAGTCATATGTTAAGTCTGAGGACTAAAGGAGGGAAGGAGAGGGGACAAGAGAGGGAGGGGCAATTAGAAGGGGGAAAGGGAAAGGGATATACTCAGGATATGAAGAATTTAAACTGCAGAACAAGCAAGTAACTTATATTACTAATCCCACTATATGGGAATAGCTTTGAGAGTGGCTTAGACATGAATGTCTAAGCACAGACAATGCTTCTTTTTTGGCTACAGAATCCCTATGAATTACTATTAGATGTCATTCTTTATATTGCATGAATGAAGCTTTACAGATGTATCCTATTCTGCTCATACAAAGAGCAAATATTCCAACCTTTATTGTTCTGTGTATCACAAACACCTTATACACTTATACTTTTAGGACTGTATAATGCTTGTGAGAAAATTTTTGCTTTCTGAACAAAATAACTGGACACTGACATTCGATCAGACCTGACAGGATATGTTCCTCTCATCATGCTGTAGCCTATATCCTTCATGTTCCAGTACCAAGTGCTTCAATTGCTGTTCCTCATCACAAAAAGAGAGCTCCCTGGACACTTTCAAAGAAAGCATCCAATCCCAATTGGATTGGACTGTCCCACACCAGACTCTAATTAAGCCTGGAATTTCTCAGCATTTAAAAACTGGGCCACAAATGCTATTCCCAGCTTGTTTAACCATTGCCCATTTTTGTGTCCAAAAGGAGAGGTTTTAGTCAGAAAATTTAAGTAAGGTGGTTGGAGAGTCCTTATGATTCAGCTCAAAAAATCAGAATTATATGCAATTCTGATGGTGTTATCAGATTTTCAAGACCTCTTAATATACTAACAGACTCTCAATATGCAGAAAGAGTTATTTTGCATATAAAAACTGCTGATCTAATTCAGGATGATTCTGACTTAACTTCACTATTTATTTTATTAGAACAAGTGATCAGAAATAGAAATTATCCATAAAATACAACATGTATAAGATCTTATACATATCTACCAGGAGCTATAATTCAAGATAATAATAAAATTGATCAACTATTGATAGGAAGTGTGTTAGCGGCTTCACAGTTTCATAAGGAAACCACCATGTTAAAAAGAGTTTAAAGAAGAAATTTACTATCATGTACCAATAAGTTAAGAAAATTATATGGCAATGTGCTACATGTTCTTTATATAAACAAACTCCATTATCTGCAGTAAGTAACTGAAAAATTAACCAAAGAAATAACATTTGGAAAATGGATGTGTTTCATTTTTCAGTTTGTAAAAATAAAGTATATGCATCATACCATAGGTACATATTCAGGATTTCAATAGGCAATTGCTTTAAGTTCTGAAGAGGCTTATTCTGTAATTACATATTTATTAGGAGTCAGGGTTTTTTTTGACTATACCTGTACAAATTAATCCTGACAATGCTCCAGAATATTTCTCTTGTAAAATGATACAGTTTTTTGGTGGTGTATTACAACTAAAGCATAATATAGGTATACCACACAATCCTATAGGACAAGCAGTTATAAAATAATCTAATCACACTTTAAAAGATATGCTTGGTAAACTGAAAGGAGTAATAAATACTCCCAAATATAGACTACATAGTGCTTTATTAATGTTAATTTTTTAAAATACTAATGAAAAAGAAACATTAGTTTCAGAAATACATTGGATAATAGAAAAAAACTGCTTAAATAAGCCTGTATATTTTAAAGGTGGGTTGAACAAAGAATGATAAACAGGATATGCGTTATGTTGGGTGAGATATTTTAACTTTGTTTTCACAGGAGAAGAAAAGTTATATACACCATCAAAATTGAAAGATTAGATTCAAACAGGAGAGATCTGAATAAAGAGATGTGATAGTTCATCATAAAGCTTGGTCACTTAGTTCAAACTAACATATAAGACTAAATTTTTTTTGTAATTAAAGAGTATTTTTATATTTTGGTATTAAAAACGCAGTGGAGCTAAGATTAAAAAAAAATTGAGCAAAGCAGTTGTAACCCATCCCTTTATTCCTAGAAGAGAGGCCTTTAATCCCAACAATCAGGAGGCAGAAGCATGCAGATCTCTGAGTTCAAGACAGCCTGATATAGATCATGTTCCAAATAGAGAAAAACATAGATCCATGTATGTTGGTCCACAACGTTAATCCTGGCACTTGGAAAGCACATGCCTTTGATCCCAACACTTGCACAACAGGGGCAGGGACATAGAAATTGCAACGATTTAATTTTAAAATACAGTTGAAAAAGGTGGGCTGAAACTTAAAGGGAATGTCATCTAAAATATAAAAATAAATATACTATAAAGTTATATTTAATTTGAAATATTCAAAAGAAAGTTTAAAAAGTTCAATTGAGAGATAATACAACTTCAACTTCCAAAATATTTTTCCTATGAAAGATTTATAAGCCACTAGAAAAGATAACCTCCAAAATTAGAGTTGTGGCAGTGTTTAGTTTTTATCTTTTCAGAAGAATAAAAACATCTCTTTTAAAGAATTCAGAGATTGCTGGACAAATGAAACATCTGAAGAAAAGGGATGGATTACCAAAAGAATGTTTGACAAGAAAAAGAGTAATTTAGCAAGAGGACATTGCTTATCTTTATCTTGTCTCTTTGGCCCTCTACAGATATAATTGGCAAATCTTCTTAATGTAGTCCCAATTCAATTTTAAAAATTAACTTTTGCTTTGTGGTTGGAATGTGGCTGTCTCCTTCTCTAAACCCAAGAATAGTTGTTAAAAGAAAATCCAAAATCTCTGTCTCGTATCAGAAGTGCCACCTGGAATGGGACAGAGGAAAACAAAAACTAAACAATTGTTCTATTGTCACTGATTTTATAATCTATTGATTTTCTTTTTATACTTTAATTATTTAAGGGATTTTTATCTATAATATATTTATGTATATATACAGCTACTACTATCACAACAGAACATTTTTATATATGTAAATATCTTATAGATTTTGAGATAAAGATAGTAGTAGTTATTTAGGGTATTAAGTAATTTTAGATATAAGCTTCATCTACGTTCCTGTACACGATTCCAGGTTTGAGTCTGAAACAGGTAGCTAGAAACAGTTTGGGTTCCTTGGATTTAATTAAGAGAATACGGTCCTCAAAATTTCTAAGAATGATGAAGCTGGCTTTTAAAATTTTTAGGTTTTCTACTGCTCTTAACAGTAACATGTTAGGTTTCCAAGAAGATGGCAAGGCCCCCAGCAACAAATCCATCTGGAATGTGCAAAAACACCAACTGGTGGGAAAACCTGATCCACATTCTTCTGTGCTGCCTTCCGTGCAGAGTAGACACCCTTGAATTGACTGTTATGTTCTGCCTAATCAGGACTGCCACTAAGCTGATAAATATGCTTTCAAAGATCAGCTTTGAACCACAAATTTCTTATACATTCAAATTGCTGAGTTTATATGCTGAACATTTTATAAAACTTTGAACTCAAAAATACTTAAGGTAAAACTGTCAAATACAACCACACTGGACATTGTCAAAAGCTTGGCAAAAAATAGCTCATCATTGTAAACAATTTCACTGTATTAGAGATAAAATTGTTCCTTTTTATTTAGACAAAATGAAGATATGGAAATATATGGGAACAATAGCAAAACAAAAAACAAAAAAACAAAAACAAAAACAAAAAAACCAAAACCAAAACCAAAACCAAAACAAAACAAAAAAGTAGACTATTAAATCTACTCTTATAGGTCTTTGTTTACTGCTGCAAAATTAACGTTATTACTGATTATATTGTGTGGCTCTGAGGCACAAGTGTGGGTCTCTCAGGGATGGGTCCTTACAGGTCTTCAGGTCTGCCTGCATATTGATCCTGGCTCAGCAAGGGGATGTGGATGCCTGAAACCCACAAGCAGACAAGGAGAGACACGTGTTCCACAGATGCTTCTCCAATGGCTTGTCACTTAGGGACAGAGCTGGGTTCACAGACTCTCTGTGAGATGCAGGGAATGAATGTTAGACTCTCTGAGTACTTCCCAAGGGGTCAGTACCAAGATATCAGTAGTAGTTGGTCTGGTCACAGCCATTTCAAAGGCAGTTCTGCCATTGCTGCCTGATCACTGGGCATCCAGTGGCATTTCCTCCTGGAGTAAATGAAGTCTCAGATGGTCATGGTGTAGTGATAAGTTGATCCAAGCCAAATTTACTTGTGAATTAGGAATTTACGAAACCAATGGAATTGAGGGTCAATGTGTCTGATTCCACAGGGCTAAAGAAGCCAGGATTCTTCATCTACATACAGTGATACAATGCTTCCTTAACAAACTGCACTTATCAAAGGAAGGAAGATAGTACTTAATAATCATTTGTGTCAAAGGTTAGTGCCAGGATAAGATTAGAGAGGTTTTGTTTAAGTCTCAGATCTGAGAAGAGGGCGAGGTAATTTCTGAAATTCCTTGTGCTGGTTATCAGGAAAGGTCAAGCCTATATTTTCTATTAGGAGTGTGATGCCTCTTACAAAATCCTGGAGTCACCATATCAGGTTGAGTGAGGTACCCACTGAGAAAGGTAATCCTTTCATTATAGTCTAAACATGGAACCAAATACCCACAGAAGATGGACTTCAATCTTAATGAGTACAGCCCTACAACATTGGTATAGGTCCTTTGCATATTGAAAAAAATTAAGATTATACCTTGTATACAGCATACTATATATCAACACTTTTTAAGCTATCGTACCTATATAATTCTTTAAAATGTATTGTGAAGTTCTGCTCCTTTTGAAAGCTATTTTGGAAAATTAGGAAATACTAATAAGCAATCAAACTATTTTTTTTCTTTTTTTAGGCACTGGTTTTATAAGTTAGTCAGTGTATTGCTAGAAACTATCAGTTAAGATATACTAGATATAGATATATGGTCTACAAAAATTCAGAGATCTTTAGAATATAAAATTTAAAGATGTTTTATTAAATTGAGAACTTTTAATTTTTTTTTTTACATACACATTTATATTATAACACATGTTTACAATAGGTACCTATAGCAAGAAGAACCATGAAGAAAAAAATCTTTCCTATCTTGGGGCATCTAAATTTCTGAATGTAAAGCAATCTCCATCACATATTGTCATTATAACTGAAAACATCTAACTAGACCTAAAAACATTTTAACCCCTAAACAACTAAGCTTCATTGCAAAATTAAGCTACCCAGTTCCCCAATTTTATTTGGGCTCCTACAAAGGTGTTAATCATCTCAAATCAGCCACAAGAAACTTTAAGATAATGAGGCCTCAAAACATTTTCTAGAGTATATTGATAGGGATTGCATTGAATCTGTAATTTGCTTTTGGTAAGATGGCCATTTCTACTATGTTAAATTTCCCGATCCATTAACAAGGGAGATCCCTCCACCTTCTGATGTCATCTTCAATCTCTTTCTTCAGAGATTTACAGTTTTCTTTTAAACAAGCCCTTTACATGCTTGGCTAGAGCAAGGGTAAAGGGTGTAGTTTTCCTAATTTCTTCCTCTGCATGTTTGTCATTTGTATATAGGAAAGCTACTGATTTTTTTGAGTTAATTTTGTATCCAGCTAATTTGCTGAAGGTGTTTGTCAGCTGTAAGTGTTCTCTGGTGGAATTTTGGGCGTCACTTACATACATTACCATATTGTCTGCAAATAGTGATAATTTGACCTGCTTCTTTCCCATTTGGATCCCCCTGATCTCCTTTTGATGTCTTATTGTTCTGGCTAGAACTTCAAGAACTATATTAAAGGGATATGGAGAGAGTGGGCAGCCTTGTCCTTTTGAAGACATTGAAAGGTCAATTCTCAACTTCATATGGAGAAACAAAAAGCCCAGAATAGCAAAAACAATCCTATACAATAAAAGATCCGCCAGAGGACTCTCCATATACAATCTCAAGCTGTACTATAGATCAACAGTAATTAAAGCAGGATGGTACTGGCACAGCAATAAGCTGGTGGATCAATGGACTCGAATCAAAGACCCAGAGATGAATCCACACACATTTGCTCACTTGATTTTTGACAAAGAAGCCAAGTCTGTTCAACGGAAAAACGATAGCATCTTTAACAAATGGTGCTGGTCTAACTGGATGTCTACATGTAGAAAAATGCAATTAGACCCATATTTGTCACCATGCACAAAACTCCAGTCTAAGTGGATTAAAGACCTCAACATAAAACCAGATACTTTAAATTAGTTAAAGAAAAAAGTGGGGGAAAATCCTGAACCACATTAGCACAGGAGACAACTTCCTGGCACTTTCTCAAAAAAAATGAGAATAGAGCTTCCTCAAGACCCAGTTATTCCACTCCTTGGAATATACCCAGAAAATGTTCCATCACACAACAGGGACATATGCTCAACCATGTTCAGGGCAGCCTTATTTATAATAGCCAGAACATGGAAACAGTAAGTGTGCCTCAGTAGAAAAACGAATAAAGAAACTGTGGTACATTTACACTATGGAATACTACTCAGTTATTAAAAACAAGGAATTACCGAAATTTGTGAACAAATGGATTAAACTAGAAATGATCATAATGAGTGAGTTCACCCAGAAGCAGAAAGAGTCAAATGGTATATATTCACTTCTATCTGGACCCTAGCCAAAGGGGCATGTCCCATGAAAGTCTTCACCTACCAGGAAAGTGGGTCAGAGGGGATGACATCCTTTTGGGACATTAGGTGAGAGAAGCAAGGGAGAATGGGGAAATAGAAAGATCCAAAGGGTCCTAGAAACCTACAAGAAGAACATTATGACTGGTGGATCTGGGCCCAGGGGGTCCTGCACAAACTATGGCATGAGCCAAGGACAATACATGCAGCAAACTTCTAACCCCTATCCAGATTTAGCCAATGGACAGGACATTCTCCACAATTGGGTGGAGAGTGGGGACTGACTTTAACACAAACTCTGGTGCCCCATATTTGACCAAGTCCCCTTAATGGGGAGGCCTGGTTGCACTCAGAGGAAGGATAGCAGGCTACCAAGTAGAGATTTGCTATCCTATGAGCATATACAGTGGGAGAAGGTCCCCCTCAGTCACAGTCATAGGGGAGGGGAGTAGGAGGAAAGCAGGAAGGAGGGAGGAATGGAAGGTTACAAGGAATGGGATAACAATTGAAGTGTAATATGAGTAAATTAATAAAATATTTTTTAAAAAGATAATGATGCCCCATTTCCTTCATAAGGGGGGACAGGTAGGATTTTGGTTGTTTTCTTGGGCTATTGTGGGTTATTATCAGTGGGAGTTGATTACAAGTGGTTATATGTCTTCTTTAGAGAGAAAACATGGTTAGTTAGCAATGTCTCTCTTTTCCTCTACTTTACATTCTTAGGTTTGAATAAAGTGGTTTAAAGGAAAGAAGGAGGAATATAGAAATGAATAGGAAGATAGAACAAAAAGTAGATTAGTGAATCTACTCCCCAACTGAATGCCTCAATTGTTATTCACACAGTTATTTGTAATTCCCTGGAACAATTTTGTATATAGATACAAAATAAGTTTAAATTTAGATACAGTGGTATAGAATTCAAATATATGCTTATTCTTCCCACATTATATATATATATATATATATATATATATATGGTATTGTACCCATATAACTCAATTGTAATGCAAAGTTTACCTCCAATGTTTTGAAAGTGTTATTACAAGCTCTTTAGGATAAATACATTATAAAAATTGATTGTCAGTTGATCAAATCATCGTCATGACAATTGCTAGTCTACTTTTATCACAGGAATATCCATCTTAGTTGTGGCAAATAGATGTGATTCTGTAGAAAGATAAGGTCTTCAAAAACCTCAGATTCGTGCAGAATATGACATTTTAAAATATTTTTATTATTTTAATGATTCACTATCAATGAGACAGGTTAACTCCTGGCAACACCCAGTCTACCTCAAAGAGGATAACGAGCATCAAAGAATCTCCTTATGGATATGGCTTCAAACATGGCAAAAAAAGTCACTGGGAAAAATGTCCTCATTTCTAACAGAAACAGAATTCTGCCTAAAAAAGGGCAAGCTTGGATGCACACAGACTAGATGGCCATACTCTGCCAAAACATGTAAGCAAGCCCTTAATAGTTCCTGCCTCACAAATATGTCTGTCAGATGTATTGGGCCAGAAGGCTAAAGAAGATGCTCCCACACTATAGAAAGTTTTGGGTGACTATTCAGGGAGCAAACTGTCTCTGTAATCTTCTCAATTGGAAAGCTATTAAGCTGCACTTCCAGCATCCTCAGGTAATCACGTTTATTTATTCCTTTTCAAGTTTCTGATACAGTTGAAGATCAGGTAACTTAGTTGAGAACTTTTCTACAATGAGACATGTTAGGTCCTGGCAGCACCACCTTTCAAGTTTGAAGAAAATGATGAACATCAAAAATCTCCTTTTATAGATGGCCTCATTGTGACAAGGTAGGCATTGGGAAAGAATTGTCCTAGCATCTACTACAGACAGAGTACTAGACAAACTGACAAACTGCATAACTAAAAGTTGATTGCCAAACTTTGCAAGGAAAAGGTAGGCAAGTCCTTCATTACATATGCTTCACAGTAAATTCTTACAAATATTATCACACAGATGCTAAAGATGATGCATCAATGTTATAGAGATATTTTGGATGACTGCCCAGGCAACGAGCTCTATCTATCATTTCTATAGTTTTGAAGTTGCTTGATCCACACTTCCTGTGTATTCAAATAATATGTATCCTTCTCATGTCTCTGGTGGAGTATAGAATAAATAGTTATGTTACAATTAAACTTAATTATTTTAGAAGTTAAGAAGATGTTTTATGTCTAAAGTTGTTTTTTGATTGGTAATGCAAGATTTGATACTAAATTATATAGATACAGAAATTTAGACATACCAGTATCAGATAGATAGTAGTTTTTCTTTAAGTTTTCTATATAAATAGGGAGTAGACCTTGTGAATGTAACTTTTACTTGATAGGACACAGTTTATTAATGTTAGAAAAATATCTTTTCTTAGACAAAAATGGGGGAGTGTTGGAGGATATTTGATCATGTTGTGATCCATGAGATTGTAAACTGTAAAAACCATTTTTTTATTTAGCTTGGTTGAGCCATATATACACTTTTAATCCAAAAAAAAAATCAGCTTATTGTAAGCATGTGATTAATATGTGGTTCATCTAGCCCTAGCACGCCCCTTTAATTCAAGAGCTTACTGTACACAGGTTTAGCTAAGTTAAATCTAGGTCAATAAGTAAAGCAAGAAACCAGATGACAGGGATTAAAGAGTAGGAGGGACTTGAATTGAGTATTTAGAACAGAAGGTAGAAGGTGAAGGACCTCTTAGGATTTTAGCTCTCTTTAGCTTTTATTTTATTGGGTTTTAGCTCTTGGGATTTTAGCTTTTATTTCTTTAGTCCTTGATCTCTTCAGCTCCTTGTCCTTTGGGGTTTGGGGTTTGGGCTACCAAGCATTTGGCCTGGGTTTTTTGGCCTTTTCTTCCTGGTCTATGAGGTGAGCTAGTGAGCCTTTGGGCCATTTGCATCTGGATGTGAGTTGAATGGGAAGGTTAACTGGGTATTTTCTCTGCCTCTCTGAGCTAGCAGTTTTTTATCCCAGTACCTTTTTCCTGAGTCTTTATTGGTAAAATAGAATGACTTGGGTTTTCATTTAAAACAACATTGCAGAGTTTAAAAGGCTATAAATGCCAGATAAGTCTACTGTGTGCAACAAAGTTTTCAGTCAATAGATGAAGAAAACAAGATATGCAATGAAAAAGTGAATTTAAGCAATATCTTTCTACAAATACAGGAATTAACAAACATTGGCCATTACTATCTCTAATATTAATGGAGTCATTTCTACAATACATAGACACAGGCTAAGAGAATGGATAGGAAAATAAGATCCATCCTTCTGCTACATAGAAGAAATAGGCATCAACATCAAAGATAGATATTAACTCAAATTAAAGGGTTGGAAAAGTTTTTGTCAAACATGTCATTACTATACATTACAAAATAGACCTTGACCAAAATTAAGCAAAATAAGTTAAAGAAGGACATTCATACTCATTGAAGGAAAATTTTTATCAAGATAATGTCTTAAGTCTAAACATCTGTTCTCCAAATACATGGAAACCTGTATTTGTGAAAGAAACATTATTAAGTCACACATCAATCTGCAGACATTAATAGTAGGAAATTTCAATAACTCAATGTCACCAAAGAATAGATAACTAACACAAAAACTAAACAGGAATAATGGTGCTCTAAGACATAATTATTCAAATAGAACTAACATATCTTTAGAGATCATTTTACCCAAACTAAAAAGAGCTAACTTTCTCTACAATGTACCACACCTAAGGTCACAAAGCAAGTCTCAATTGATACAAGAAAATTTAAATAAGGCCCCTAAATACTTTCAGATTATTTTGATTAGAGCTGGACTTCAAAAGCAGTAGACACAACAGAAATCCTGCAAGTTCATGGAAATTTAACAACTCTTTACTGAATAAGTAAAAAAATATAAAGATTTCCTAGAGTTAAATGAAAGTGAATGCATAACATTCCCAAAATTATGGGACTCACTGAAAGCAAAGCTGAGAGGAATTTTCATAGCACAAAGTGCCTTCATAACGAAATTAGAGTGATTCATACTAGCTACTTAACAGCTTATCTGTGATCTCTATGAAAAAAGAAGAGTCAAAGAAACACATCCAAGAGGAGTACACAGCAGAAAATAATTAAACTAATGGTTAAAATGAATAAAAGAGAAACAAAGAAAATAATATAAACATTCAGTGCACAAAGTGTTTTTTCTTTGAGAAAAGCAACAATATAGACAAACTCGTTTCCATACTAAGAGGCAGTGAGAAAATATTCAGATTAACAAATCAGAAACAGTCATGAAGACATAACAACAAAAACTTAGGAAATCCACTGAATCAGGAGGTCATACTTCAAAAATATATATTTTACAAAATTCTGAATCTAAAAAATGAGAAATTTTATTTATAAATACCACTAAAGATAAGTCAAAATCAGATAATCAGATTAAATAGATTTACAATCACAGATCAAATAGAAGCAGTCATTAAATCTACCAGCCAAAGATAGTTCAGGACCAGACAGTTTTAATGGAGTTCTACCAGACTTTCAAAAGAGAGTAAATGCCAATACTGGATGTCCCTAGCTAAGCCTCCTAATAAGAGAGGATATACAGCAGCCATCTGATTTACCTAGGCAAGATTCCCAGTAGAGGGACAAGAACACAAACCAATTCACAAATCCTTTGACCTACAAATCTCCCAGCCTGCAAGATGTGCTCGAACTAATGTGGCAAAGAAATTGTGCCAGTGGCCAATCAATGGCTGATCAAGCTTGGGACACATTCCATAAGAATGAACACACAAGAAACTTCTTGGAGAGCCAGGGACCAGAGGCTTGATAGCCCAGAGACCTAGAATAGAAATGAAATTTATGTGGTTCAATTAAGTGATTGCTGATGATATTCTAGTATACTAGTAGAAAAAAAGTATAATCGTCATCAGAGTGACTTCATCTTGCAACTAATTGGGACAGATGTAGAGACCTACAGCCAAACATAATATTCAAGGAATCTTTCTGAAGAGGAGAAAGACTGTAGGAGCTAGAAGAGTCAAGGACATCAAAAGAAAATCCACAGAATCAACTAACATGCAGTCAGAGTGACTCACTGATACTGAACTGACAATCAGGGAGTGTGTGTGGATCAGGCCTATGGGACTCCTCTTCCCTCAATGGGCGCTGGCAGCTGCCTGCCCATGAAGGCAGGAACAACAGAAGGTGAGGTACAAGGTTCAAAAGGCTGCAAACAGGACATCAAATAACCACTGTGGGATCCGTTTCATGATGTTTCACATTTATCTGTGAAGAACAAAGGTTATATAGTGTTTGGTGAGTTAGAAGGGTAGGGGGGCTCCCAGGATAGAAGTACACAATTAGTTGTAACTAGGCTCCTCACGGATATCTGGTTTGCATTAGGCAAAAGGGTGCTATCATATGAAAGAGAAGACAGTACCTAAATATCCTATAGGTGCAGGGAGGGGAGAGCTAAAAGGGAACGGTGTCAAAGGTCATATATCAAATAAGGTTTGGAACATCTATGATTAAGCGCACTCTCCATATGAGGTCAGGCAAAGAATAAGAGTCCCTGCTGTGGAAATGGGGTCCTGGGTCTAGCACTGTTTAATTTGGTCTTCATGTGGACAGTGAAAGTTGGTGTTGCCTCAGACTCATTTATCTGCTTTTGGGACTGGTTTTCTTCTACTGGGTGGCCTTATCCATTCTTACTTTGTGGGGAAGTGCCTAGTCTTATTGTAACTTGAAATTATATGTTTAGTTGTTATCCCATGGAGCTCTGTCCTTTTCTGAAGGGAAATGGAGAAGTGTGTTAGAAAAGACCGGAAGTATGAGGGGGAGGGAGGAGATTACTGGGAGGGAAGGCAGGAAGACAAATTTAGTCAGGATATAATATATGATAGAAGAAGAAATAAAAAATTAAATAATACACAGAAAATAGGAATGATAAAATTTAAAAGTAAAGTAAAATAAAATAAAAGCAATATACTTCTTATACTTTCAGAGAAACTGAGTATAGTTTCTAATACTAACAGCACCACTAGCAGACAGATCATACCAACCTTTAACTCCAGCTCCAGGTCCACTTTTGATCCCTGCTTTAGCCCTTAGTCACCTACACTTACCCGTGCTTAGAATTACACATAAACACACATATACATTATTAATTAAAATGCATAAAATAAAATCAAAAGTTTTAAACATATTCTCCTGTGATCAATTAAGAAATTTTCCAAAATACTAATTCCTCTGTCCCAAAATATCTGGAGATATTTTTGTAGAATATTTCATTTAAAAAGTAAGAAAGGGGTATCTTTAGTCAAAGTATAATTTGTACATTAAAAAGCTGATGACTTGCTTCCAATTTTTTAGAAATTACCATTGCTAAAGACACTGAAAATTGTGTCCATTTCAAAGAACTGTCAATGAAATTGTTCTTTCTTGAAAGGAAGATGAACAATAAGAACATTCTTAATCAATTAGCTGTTTCAAGTTTGAAAGATTTTAAGGTATAATTGAATTTTAAAAACCCTGACTCAGATATGAACTCTGGTGCCACATATTTGACCACTTCCCCTTAGTGGGGAGACCTGGTGGCACTCAGAGTGAGAATAAGCAGGCGACCAAGATGAGACTTGATAACCTATGACCATATATTGGGGGAGGAGGTCTCCGTCAGTCATAGACAGTTAATAAATAAAAAAACCATTTATGTAGTACCTAGAGGGTTAAACGCTACATTAGACAAGAATGTATACAATTGTCCACAAAGCATTGCACTTTTACTGTTTTTAACGACTTCATTCTCTTGTGAAGGAATTAAAGTTTAGTAATTAATTAAGTACTTCAGTACAATTTAGCTTCTGCAGAAAAAAATATATCAGTTTTATTGTACATTATAAAGTCTAATCAATTAGATACTATGATAACATGTTCCCATAAAATATACAAAACCCAAACCTCCATTAGCTTCTAAAAACAATTTACATGTAGATGACTCAACTTTATATCTCATTTAGCATAATTTAGTTTGCATTTCTAGAAAACACAAAGTGAAAGATTTCCCTCATGTTAAATACAAAAATGTGATTAGGTACTTTCTTTTGACAGTACAAAACACAATTTAAAGAACTACATTGGTCAAATTTCTTAGGCATTATAACTAAACAAATGATTAATATGGTGATAATAAAGTTGTTATTTTTAAATTTATACCTGCCTAAGATGTTATAACATAGCAGTTTTACTTCTGCCTGTATTGTGTAAGAATATAAATCCTATTTAGTTTCAAATGATCACAAATATGAAAACCATCACAACATATAAGATTTTGTTCTTAATGTATACATAGTTAATTTTTTAAATCAAGAAACTAAAATAATTATTATTTAAAAACACTTTTCACATAATTATATAATGTTATAAGTATAAATAAATAAATAAATACCTTCTTATTATAAATGAAAAACATATAATGTTAAAACTCTATGAGCCGCCAGGCATGGTGGCACATGTTTTTAATCCCAACACTCAGGAGGCAGAGGTAGGTGAATCTCTGTGAGTTTAGGGCCATGCTGGTCTACAAAGTGAGTCTAAGACAGCCTGTGCTGTTACATAGAGAAACCTTGTCTTGCAATGCGCCTAAACAATAACCACAATAACAACAATATATCAAACAAATCAAAACAACAACAAAAGCATCACTAAGAGCATTTTTATAGCAAAAGAGAAAGTGATATATAAAAATATAAAGAAAATAATTTTCAGAATTTATTCAATATGATAAAGAAAATATCTTATAATTATGAAAGTAGTTGACAAAAGACAATGGTAAGAAATTTATATTTAAAATTCATACTTAAATCCTTATTCTATATCAAATATAGTCTGAACAATAAATAGTTTGTGTGTATAGCACACAAAATATCTCTATATATGAACATATATTACAAAATATTTATTAATATCACAATTATGCAATATTGATAGTATAATGGGCAATGTATCTATCATGACCTCTCTTAAAACTCTAATGTCTCTGGTGTTATGAAGTTAATTTCTCCTGGTTTTCTATGACATATAACACTATTTTACTGATTTATAAAATTCCATATTTTAGAACTAACTTTCCCACAAGAATTTGTAATTTATTGTGTAATTTACTAAGAAGTAAGGGAAGATAAACATAATAACAAGATTTAAGTATTCCTTTAGGGAATCAGATACATTTGACCATTTCAGAGCATCTTTTTCTAAATTAAAATGTTTTTCAAATTTAGGGAGCTTTTTGCTGGAAACTTTATGGTGTTGGATATAAAGAAACATGTCAGCCAAGAGTGGTGGTGCACACCTTTAATCCCAGCACTCAGGAGGCAAAGGCAGGCGGATCGCTGTGAGTTTGAGGCCAGCCTGGACTACAAAGTGAGTCCAGGACAGTCAAGGCTAAACAGAGAAACCCTGTCTTGAAAAACCAAAAAAAAAAAAAAAAAAAAAAGAAAAGAAAGAAACATGTCTTCAAATATGGATATTTGGAAGACTTTCATTCTTAAATGAATGATTTTTCTTTTATTCACTTCTTTTGTGTTATCACTTTAGCTAAGACCTCAAGCACTGTAATATATAGAAGAGACAGTTAGTGGCTTTGTCTTATTCTCGATTTTACTGGAAATTCTTTGAAATTTTTGATTTAGTATGTTGTACACAGCCTTTACCAGGTAGTTTGTCCTATTTTCACTCTTATTCTTACCCTACTCAGAACTTTTCTAATTAAGAGGTACTGTTTTTGTTTTGTTTCTTTTTTAATAAAATATTTTTAATATTTCTACTGAGATGTTCAAATCATTGTTTTTGACTCAACTCATGCTAATTTACAGTTACTAATTCATGTCTGCTAATCCATCCATGTGACTATGTAATAAAGCCAACTTGATCATAGTGAATAATCTTTCTTATGTGTTCTTGAATTTAGCTTGCAAGTATTTTGTTGAAGAATATGGAATCTGTGTTTTGTACAGCAGATTTCTCTATGATTCAAACATTTTATATTCCATCCAATAGGGAATTTTGCTATAACAGAAAGAAACCAACTCAAAATACCTTCAGGAAGCCCCTAAAATTGATCAACTTTACTTGATTTTTTCCATCTGCAAGAGTATGAAAACAGTAAAGACTGCCAAGAGACACTATCCAGTGAAACAAACTGATCGTGAAGGAGTGAAGCCAACAACTAAAAATAGATTCATGAAATTTTTGAAACTTAGCAAATTCACAAGGCCCTTCATGCCTAATTGTGGGAAGCCATGCCAAATTCTGCCATTTCAGAAATCCTGTGCTTAGGCGGCATGCTGTGACCTTCGAGTTACTGACCTTTGCCTTACTAGGTCTTGTGTTCCAGGCTATCCTTGGACTATTTACCTTTGAAAGAAGTAGGGAAGTCCCAACTCGAAACCACCGAGAGGATCAAGGAAGTTCTTACAGGGAACTACTCAGAGAACTAGGAAGGTCTACAGGGAACAATTCAGGCTATTGTATTCTTGCCTGTGGGCTAGGGTGAGTGAGATTAGAAAATATCCAATTGACCTTGCTCTATGGAAATTCTTACTAGTAGGGAATTAAAGTGAATCTTGATCAGAAATTTCCTTACTTGATTCGTTATTTCTTTCGTCTCTGTATCCTACTTTCAATCCCCACTCCCTCTTTCAGGTGAACCCTGATTTGATTTTTCCAGTGGGCTAGGACACAATACCTAATAGTATATAGAGAGTAAGACTACTGAGAGTTTAATTCCAGGCAAATTGCAAAGAAGATTCTCAGAGAAATCCAGCAACCTGGAAGAAACAGACACCAACCTAGTATCTGGAAGAGGCAAGGGCAAGCCCAGATATCCAGACCCACTGAATAAGCAAGAAATGGTGGTCTCCAACCTATTTATCATCTTGAAACATGTGGGGTGAGCTTCATGTTTCCAACTATCTTGAGATGTCAACCATACTAGTGTTGGGTTGGATGATGCAGCTGTCTTTGAGTCACTGTAAGTAAATCAAAGTTATTTAACTCCTGTAAGTAATCATTCACCTATAGTACTGTCAATAACCCCAATAAAACTTGTTGGTTCCACCATTTGTACTTTGGTCTGCTATGGATTTCTAACTGTTTCTAACAATAAACATGTATGTTGTATATCCATTGGAAAATTATGTCCCACAACACTACTTCTTTCTGTGGGTTTATCTTGGTTTTGTATTTGCATCTCATAGTGGATTGGTAGGTGAAAGAAATGGTATTTCCACAATATATTCCAAAACCTAGCTATTAGCACAAAGGAGATTTGTTTGCCTCAGGAAAACAAAAAGGAAAAAGGTAGAAGACAAGGCAGAAGAGAAAAAGAGGAACTAAAGAGAGTGGAAAATGAAAATCATCCTGAAGAACAAAGGACTGCTTATGGATAGAGAGAAGACATACATGGACCATAGGTAAATGATAGTTTATAAAAGAAAAAGGGGAAACCCTGTGTTAAGTTGAGGTATTCATTTTAACTGTATATATTTATGAGGTCATCCAAAGGGGGTCTTTGATTGCTGGACTTTAAGTCTTGGGTAGCTAGACTGTGGTAGTCAGTCTTGGAGAAGAAAGAGGCCCAATATAGAAATAGTCATTTGTGGATATATTTAGGAATATAACCTAATAGTTTTTAGCAAGGCAGAGGATATGGAAGAGAATGAAAGGCTGTTAGACTAGCATGTTTATATTTCAGTGTTTTCAAGATTAGGAAATTGAAATGTACATTAGAAGAAAAAGAATAAAGGTAGGAAAAAGGGAGGATTAATTAATGGGATAGCAGAACAAAGTTGATATGAAAACTGAGGTGGGAAAAACTGGAATAGAAAGGGATAAATGTCTCTGAGGGTGGTGTCACAAAGGATAAAATAATATGTAGCTACAACTAAGACCTGTTCTGTGTTCTCTGAAGGCTTATTATTGTATAACTCTATTTGACAAGGAAAGATGATAATAAATAGTTGTAAAATCATTGATTTTATAATTATCTTCCTAAAGATCCAAAATCATTAAAGGAAAGTTTCAGTTTCAGCTCCAGGATACTTTTACTTTCACTTGTTCAACTAAGCCACAGAAGTGACAAAAGCACTACCAGCTATTGCCAGTGACTCTGGCTGACCAACAGAACTATATCAATAAGGTTCTATTACTGTCCCAGTTAGGGTTTTATGGTTCTGACCACAGCAACTCTTATAAAGGAAATAATTTAATCAGGGCTGGATTTCACTTCAGACACTTAGTTCATTAGAATCATATAGGGAGGCGTGGTGTCATGCAGGAAGACATAGTGCTGGAAAAGAATCTCTGAGTTTGACATCTTCATCTGCAGGTATCCGGAAGATACTGAAACACATCGATCAAGTTTGAGCTTCTGAGACCACAAAGCTCACCTTAGTAACATCTTTCCTCAAACAATGCCAGACCTACACCAACAGGGCCACTCCTCCTCATAGTCTCTATGAGTCTATAAGGACTTTTCATTCAGAATATCACATTCTACTTCCTGGTTCCAATAGCTTATAGCGATAGCATAATGCAAAATGTATTTAGTCCTACTCCCAATGTCCCTATAGTCTATAACAGTTTTCAACTGGTTTAAAAGTCCAAAGTTCAAAGTCTCTTCTAAGTCTCATGCAATCTCTTAACTCTAGTCTCCTATATAATGAAAATGAAACGGGAGATCACATACTACCAACATATAATATCATAGGATATATATTCCAATTCCAAAATGAAGGTAAAGGAGCATAACAAGGACATACTAAATCAAAGCAACACTGAAAATCAGTCTGTCAAATTCTGAACCTTGCATCTCCATGCCTAATGTCAAAGGGCTCTTCATAACTCCAACTTTTTAAGTTTTGATGATGGTAGAACACTTCTTTCACTTAATTGGTTCCACACTCCGCTCCTGGTTCTCCTCAATAGGTATTCCATGGTGTTGGCACCTCTAAGTTTTAGGCATCTCCATGGCATTCAGGCTTCACCTTTCCAGCTTCACACAATGACTTCTTTATGACTTGATCCAGGGACAAGTCTTATACATTACTTGCCTCAATGGCTTACTTTTGTAATGTAGGAGGATGCCATAATTTCTTTGTTTTTCCTTTTACTCTAAAGCCAGAACCACATGTCCACAGCTGCCAAGTTTTGTTCCTTGCTGGTCATGTAACATGGATCACTCCTTTAATTACATCTTTACCATCTTTCTTTTTTATATACTTTCCTTCACAGCATAAACTTGCCTGTCCTGAAATTGAATCTGTAGATAAGGCTAGCTTCAAATTCAAAGAGCACCTGCCTTTGTACCTCTGGTTCTGAGATTAAAAATTTATACCACTATACAAAGTCCAGAGATATTCTTTAATTCCTTCTCACACGTTGGAAGCATAGCTAAGTGGGGTCTTTCCCTGAGGTCATCACTCTCTATATCCCATCTAACCTCATGCTTTTCTTTAATATTTTCAGTTTCTTCAACCCATGATTTAGCTCCATTCTATTTCTTGAAGCACCATTCCTCCTTGAATGGTAAATTCTTTCATTTTTTCTTTCTCAGCTTCTTCCTTTTGATTATTGATCTGTGTAAGAGTGAACACTAATAACCACACTATGAAGTCAGCAGTTGGCTGTTTTTAAATTTCCTTAACCAATGCCATTAAATAAAAATTCTTCAATTTAGCCTCAGGCAGACTTTTAAAACCAGGACAAAAAGCAGTCACATTCTTCAACAAATATCAAAGAACAATCTATAGGCTACATATTAATATTTTTCTTACCTGAAACCACTTAACCCAGGTACCCACACTTCAAACCCTGAGGACAACTGTCATTCATGCTTCTACTAGTATGCCCCTTTAAGGTCCACTTAAAGAAGCCTAATGCTTTTCTAATTTAAAGTCCCAAAGTATATATTTCTCCAACCATAAGCATAGTTAGATCTATCACAGCAACACTCTATGCCATGTAAACAACTTCTGTTTTACTTAGGGTTTTACAGCTTTGAAGATGCACTATTACCACAGATACTCTTAAGAGGGAAGTCATTTAATTGAGGCTGGACTACAATTCAGACATTTAGTACATTACCCTCTTGTCAAGGAACATGGTGTCATGCAGGCAAACATGCTGTTGGAGAAGGATTTGAGAATTCTATATCTTGATCTTCAAGCAGCAAGAAGAGACTGAAGCTACTAGGTCTAGCTTGAGTTTATGAGACCTCAAAGCCTGCCCATAGTGACTCCCTCCAAGAACACCACATCTAATCCATAAGGCCACACCTCCCAATAGCGCAGGTGTCTATGAGGAGATGGGAGCATTTTCACTCTAACTACAATTACTAAAGCCTCTACTTAATTTTATAGACACACTGAGACATAAATATTCCCTAAAGTATTTTCATTAAAAACAGTGTAGAGTTATGGATATCTACAATTGCCAAGTACTGCAATAAGAAAGTCAGAGAATATTCTTTCAAAAAAATGTTCAGCATCTGATGACAGTTGGTCAAGTTGCACAGAGTAAGTGACTGTTGAATATTCACTTTAAACAAAATAGTTATATCATGTCTTCCAAGTCTCAGAGCACATCAAGAAACATAAGGCAGAAGAAATACTTTGAGAGTATAGAATAAGGAGTTGTACCAACACAAACAAGAAAGCAACAATAACAATAATCTTTTCTAAATGACATGGCCTCTATACCAGTGAACTCACTGCAGCTGTGGTTACCTGGACAGGACATTTATAAATTTCATCATGCTTAGGAGTTAATGTCATTACATATCATACCTCATTAAGAAACTATACGGAGTTTATAAATGTTGAGAAACAAAGTTGTATTTGTCTAGTATACTTAATATAATTTGTCCATAATTTAGTAAGTAAACTCCCACGCATGGTAATACAAACAATTTCTATTGAAGTCTATTAGATAACAAAACTAAAACTAAAACAAACAATCAAACAAACAACAACAACAACAACAAAACAAAACAAAACAAAAAACATCAAAGTAGAAAGGAGCATTTTGAGAAGGATGGTTTCTGGAGAAGAGATTGAAAAATGAGAAATATAATGGGAAAGGTAAACTAGAATTTGGTACATACATTTAATAATCTGATAGAGAATTAACAAAAAATCTAAATGTCTTATAAATTGGTTATTTATAGAACATATTCCAGAATAATTTATTATTTATTACAAGCTTAGTTAATAATATTTATCCAAATTTCTATTCTAAACAAATATAAGAAAACATAATACTATGTATTATCAAGAAATAATTATCTATTAATTATTTTTAAATTTTTGAGTTAGAAATAAAAATTATTTTTCATTTAAAATTACACATGCATTAATTTAGAAATGTTAAATTATGTTATAACTAATTTGTTTAAATTTTATCAGATATCATAGCTATTTATGCATTATTTCTAGACATATCTCTTCTTATAAAAATGTTCATTCATCATGTTTATATATAAAATATATTATTTGAACTGAACAGGACACTGTTGATTTTGAGGGTAGTAATCATGTGCAGTCCTAAAATCAACATAGATTCCTGAAACTCCCAGTAAAAAACAAATTATTTAATCAAAAATACAATGACTGAAATAAGAAGGAAATGTTTTCATGTGCCACAATCATGGTTCATGTAAAGAACAACTTAATATTTCTGAATTTGAGTTTAATAACACAGAGACTATGTATCTATCATTATCTATTATCTATATATCTATCATCTATGTATGTATACATTTATATATGTACTATTTTTCTGTCTGTCTATCTGTCTGTCTGGATATATAGTGGAAGGGATATCCATAAATCAGAAACAGTCTCCTGTGTAGAGTTTTCCTCCGTGACTTGAGAAATACCTAGGGTTGTGCACGGCATTTCACAGGTTACATCAATAAAAGCTTGCCTCTAAAAAGACTACTGATAGTTATTAATATTGTAACAATAAAATAATTAGAAATGCAAATACAAAGTAGCTCATTGTAATAGATACTTGAAAATTGAGAATGAAAGAAATATTTTATTACTCTTATGGAATACAAATGTAAAATGGTATGTCTTTTAGAAATAAACATTTAAAATTCTCATTAAATAGATTTCTAAAATAAGATGTATTTGATATTTAGAAACAAAAAATAATTACTTATATTTATTGGGTACAATATGACATAATTTGTGATATATATATATATATATATATATATATATATATATATATATATATACAATTTGTTGAGTGATAATGTCAAGGTAGTTGCTATACTCACTACTTATTTACTATTTTTACAAAGAAATATCACTTAAGGTTCAACCTAATAACAATTTTTCAAAATAGATTGTATAATTATTAAATATGGCCTCAATTATCATCTTTAAACAAATATTAGTACTTAAATCAGAAAGGGAAACTGTTACTAATAAACAGAAAATGCCTTTGTGTGTTTTCTACCATATAAGCCTATTTCTACAAATGAAATTATCATGTTTAAATACAAGGTGAGTCCTCTACTCATCTAAATACTCAAAGCAAATCCAATATGCATCATATTAAGACTCAAAGTCTCTGCTAGGTGTGGCACTTAGGAGACTAGGACAAATTGTATTCACTTTCTTCTTATTAAGTAACCTTACTATTTGACAAATGTTTCTACTTCATTTTAAAGTTTGTATTTTGGGAAAAGATACTTTAATTTTAAAACTCCTATTAGCTATAGTAGTCCTTTGCCAGAACTTATAAACAGTTTTAAGATTATTTTTATTAACTGTATGAAATTAGTAAAAATTTAAATCAGCAGGATGAGCATTAATTTTTAATGAATTATGATTACTTGAATAGAATAATTAGATTTTCATAAATTTTATTATGAATTGCAGATGTTAATTAAAGAGTAAAGAAATGTAGTGTATTATGCCCTTTCTAACCAAAAAGCTAAATTCATAATTCTTTATCAAAACAATTAGAACTGCAAGGTAATTCTGCAACTAATTTAAATAGCATAGCATAAAAATAAATATAAATTTAATAATCTATTTTTGTTTATAAAATTATGTCTGACTATTATGAACTAAAATTATAATGTGCATTACCTAAAGACCCATTAAAATGATGCATATGTCAATATTTATACCAAAATATGCTAGTCTAACTAAAAGTATATAATGTGTTCAGATTCAATTACAAGAATCATTTGAGAGGCATTTGCTATTGCATTTTAATTTTGAAAAGCACTTGTAAACCAATTCATTTGTACCCACAAGCCATTACCAAACACATAATATGTACTGAATTCTGTAATAATTACTAGTGAAATATAGAAGAAAAAGATTGCAAAATCAAGTGGTGAGTAACATTGTTGTAGGACAAGCAAGAGATAATTTCTGTACAATATTCAATAAGAAAAAGACAGATATATAACATATGAAATAATTTCATGCTTCTGTAAATATAGTTTTAACATATGTTATATATGTATATATATATTTTACTAACGCTGGCAGGTTTTATTCATATATAATTTCATATCTCCATAAACAAGTTTACATTGTGCCTTTTTCTTATAGCAATTATCATCACCTGGAGATGTATATCAAAACATTTCAAGGCTCCTTAACCTTTACAGCTCTGGAGTCTGTTTAATAGGAGATAATTTAAAAAGAAAGAAAGAAAAGAAAAACAGAAACACTGTTTGCTTACCTTATTCGTGCTCTTATTTATTTTATATTTTCAATTGAGTTTTTAATCCATTTTATAGTGAACAGTATATAGTATTATATTTGTTTATTAGAAAGTAATAATCCCTAAAATTAAGTTTGTATTAATAGTAATAGTAAAATACAATATTGTAAGGAAGTAACTAATAGTTTTACAGCAAGACAAATACAGGAGATGTATTAATGAAGTGGTAGAAATTTCTACCTCTGATGAAGTATGTTCATATTATTCAATTTTGCTGATGGTGAGAATGAGATTTCATTTCAAAGGTACCCTTACTGACCTCAAATGCCCTGTGTAGATAATAATGACCTTGAAATTCTGGTTCTCCTGCCTCTACATTCTGAATGCTGGGATTATGGACATGTGACAACACACCATAGTTATGTGGTGCTTTGGATTAAACACAGACACTCATATATGATAGGTAAATAGCCTTCCAAATGAATTGTATACACCAATATTTATTTTCTTACAAGAAAAATTCAAAATTTTGAGTATGAACAGTCTCATAGTTATCACAGATGAAGTTGTAAATAGGAAGATAAGTTGCAAACTACCCCAAGCTACTTGGGCACATGAAAAGTGGTGTCTGTGGGGGAATGGGTAGACAAGAAAGTTAGATGATAATGTTGAAATAATTCAGTATAAATAATCTGTATCTAGTATTATTTATTAGAATCACCTGTCCATGGTGGTGCCACTCATACTGTGCTAGATAATCTCCCATGAATTATTAACTGAAAACTATTCCATGCACTTTTCTAAAGGTTGATTAAACGAAGCTATTTTCTCAATTGAAAGTCTTTTTCATAGATAACACTAACTTGTGTCTTTTGGCAAAACAAACAAAAATCAATGAACAAACAAATACCAACCATGACTGGTTATGAAGTTCTTTGAGTATACGTTGAACAATGATAAAATAGACTTACGCGATAGCTCCATTTCTGGCTTTTTGAGGATCAATCCTTTTTATATATCCAGTGTCAGCTTTGGTCATGAGAAGCCAAGGCTTAAGGAACATTTCAGAAGAAGCTATAAAAAGGTTATAAGAGCAGGAGGAAGTAGTGGAGAATGGTGGAATGCCTTCACCAAAGCATGGCATTTTATTGATTGGACTGCTAAATACTATTTAACTGTGATTATCAGCACAAGACTTCATCTATCAACGTTCTGTCCTAGATGGCTTGAAAGAGATTCATGAAACTTCATACCTTCAGACATACAAGTGTAACTAAAGGTACGGGGAGGGATACATTTCTGTCAGTGGTGTCATCACTGATACATTGCCCATGTGCCTATAAATATCCTTTCAATCCTCTAGTCTGCCTCAAAGTCAATAGGTTACAAAGAAAAGGAAAGGAAGGGAGAAAGGAAAGAAGGAAGTAAAGAAGGAAGAAAGGAAGGACAGAAGGAAGGGAAGAAGGAAGAAAGGAAGGAAGGAAAGAAGGAAGGAAGGAAGGAAAAGACATGAGAACAGACGATGGAATTGTGGGTTTCCCCTTCCTTCCGGGCCATTGACCACCAGGCTATGGGGGCATGAGGAGCATAGGTGGTGGTAGACCTCAGGAAGGCTGCGAGCATGAGGGAATAATGGACTTCTGGAACCAGGGGTGAGAGAAATACATAGGAAAACATAGCAGCCAAGAGGCAGTCTGGTAGGTGATTTATTTGCATTAAACAGCTTGGACTTATCACCTGTGAAGGCCATACTACTTATTTACCATATCGGCAGAGGTGAAGATTCTGCAGAAAGCTTGTCAGAGTTACTTCTGTGATTAAGCAGGACATCGAGTTCAGGTAGACACTTATAAGAACTATAAGAGAAGAGGAAGCCCTAGTACGGGAAGGGAGTCTTATATTTTGTACTGAGCTCAGAGAGCTATCCAGTCATGGGGACTGCATCCTTCAGCAGCAGAGCTCTCCAACAGGGACTGAATGCTAATAATAAGATTGGTGAAGGGAGAGAGCAAATATTTCAAGAAGTAAATATAATCAAAACAAACTATATGTGAGTATGAAAATATCACAATGAAACATTATTATATGTAATTACATGATAGCACAAAAGTAAAATGAAAAAAAGTAATGATGAGAAAAAAGAGGAATACTTATCTGCTATTGGTGAACATATAAACTGTTTAGCGATAGTGGATGTCAGTGTAGAGGCTCCTAAACAATAGAAATAGAACTACCACGTGACCCATTTATATGACTATTGTGCACTCTCTCCAGGGATGATACATCTGATTTCATAGACATCTGCACATCTATATTTATGGTTGTTCTTTTCATAGTAGAAAATAAATGAACTAAACCTAGACATTTAATAACACATCTATGGATACTGAAAAAAAAAACATTTCTGTGCATGATGGAATTTTATTCCGCAATAAAAATAAACTATGAAATGTTCAAGAAAATTGATGGAACTAAAAGATATATGAAGGAGGTTACTCAGGCTATGCATACCAAAAATATCTGTTCTTTTCCCATGCTTGAATACTAGTTTTTTAACCATTACATCTCCATATGCATGGTAAATAAAGATCAATAAAGTCCATGAAAGTAAACAGAAACTCACAAGATTTAGGGGTGACTCAGGGAAGTACTAAGAGGAGTGGACTGTGAAGACAAGTCCAAACGCAAATAGAGAAATACTAGAATTTAACAGTACAGAGAGAAAGTGGGGCAAAAAGATAAGGGAGATTAGGCGGTAGAAACAACCAAAATGAAAAAAGTACCAAAACACCATAAGAAAACTTGTTACTTTGTTAGCCAACTGAAAATAAAATAATACTTTTCTGTAGAAAATAATTAACATAAACCTCTCCTTCAGTTTTAGTTGAGTAAATAAAAATTAGGCAATTAGAGAGTTTATCTTCTTTGAATCAGACCACCAAAGAAACTGTCCTACTGCACAGATTTCTTTTTCATGTTTATACTTAAATGGTTCTACTGCATTTTCATAGCTTGCAATTTCTATTCATGCTACTACTATGTTAGTTGAAATATGTTACATAACACATTCTCTTATTACCTGAACATAAGACAAGGTTCTTGCTCAGATCTAGCCAGACTCTGGGAACAAATTCAATATACGCTGTCGCTGAGGTAAACTTTCTGTGTCAATGGTGGAAGTACCATTCAGTTCAAATGCTTTAATAATATAATGTATTTCTTGTTTTCCACATCAAGTATGACTATTTTTGTTTCAGATACATAATAACAATGAATCTATTATCTGGAATGATTTTCTCACTTGGATAACAAATTTTAATATGATTATGCTAGGATTCTCTTTACAACTCCTTTAGCACTTGTTATTTCTTTTGATTGATCTTTGATGATAGTTACTCATTATAATTATATCATATTATTCCAAATAGATTCTTAATACTATGAGAGAGAGAGAGAGAGAGAGAGAGAGAGAGAGAGAGAGAGAGAGAGAGAGAGAAGATTTTTGTGCATGCTACTTTTGTGTGACAGCCATAATTAAAGTGATATCACTGGCACTAATGAGTCAGAGACATATATGAGTGGAAGTTCAGGGGTATAAAGGTCCATTTTCTGTATTCAATTTGTTTATTAGTAACTAATAACTTTTACTAATTAATTTTAATAGATTTTATTTTAAAGAAAAGTATGAAGAAAAAAACAGATGGGGCATGCAAGGGAAAGACATGTTCAGGTCTTGAGAAGCCCTCTTCCCATACTGAAATTATGAATATGATTGTCCAAGACCTAGATTCCATAAACATGATGTTTTAATTCCTCATGGAATGTTAAAATAATAGTAACTTTATTAAAGAAGCTCAGGCAAACTGTGAAGTGGTAATAATCTATTGATAACTCAATATGCCATTTGATTTCAATTATTTTTTAATACAGATGTAATCCAAAAGGAAGGAATTAGCAAAATGTCTATAAATAGTGTAATAATTATTGAATGATTAATTTCACTTTAGATTGCTGGACACTATGGAAGGAATAAATTTAATTGTAAGAACTAAGAAGTGAGAGGCAAGTGACAAAACAGATGAAATTCACAGAGAACATGTTATGTTGCAGGGGCACCTTTTACATAAATCATTCTTATATGATAGCCTGAACAAAGTAGTGAAATTTTTTTAGTTTATCTTGGTGGAAAAGAAAGTTTTCATAATGTTTATTTTAACATTTTTGATAAACAAAACGTAACATATTGTGATCGTGAAGAAGATCTGTGGAAAAGAATGGATGCTGCCAAGTCTGAATGTGTTTGATTCCCAGAACCCACAACATGTAAAGGGAGAACTATTCTGTACAAAGTGTCCTTTGACCTCTCCACACACAAGTCTACACACACATACAGAGAGAGACAGACAGAGAGAGAGAGAGAGAGAGAGAGAGAGAGAGAGAGAGAGAGACTTTTATTTTATTAGAAAAATGAATGTTTCTCTATGATAATTATTTTGGAATATATTACATATCTATTATATGTGAATTGTGAAAATGTCTGGGTCCACACCTGTTATTATATGTTGAAATGTCAAGGACAGCTTTCAGGAGTCAGTTCTCTCCTTCTACCATGTGTATTTGTGGATGTTTGAGTGAAATTGGCCTTCATATGCACATATATTTGAATACTTGATTCTCAGTGGAGCTATTTGGAAAGAATAGGAGGTATGGTATTACTGGATGAGGTATGACACTGGAGTCAAGCCCTAATATTTCAAATGTTCATCACTTCTAATTAGATCTCTCTTTCTGATGCTAGATCAAGATGTGAACTCCTAGATATTTTAGCTGTCATGACATTGCTCATCTATCATTCGCACTAAATTCTGGGACAGTCAACCTAATATAAAGTCTTCCTTCTATTAGTTTCCTCCCCAACAATAGAAAAGTAACTAAGACAGAAGCTGTCAACAGGAAGTAGGCTCTCTCTGTGGCAGACCTGATATTTTATTTTGAGAAATGTGAAAGACTGGAACCTTGAACTATAAAAGCAATTTAATAATAAAGCACAGGCTATTGGGTCTTCCTTTTGGAAACGTGTAAGACAGTAGTATTGAGAACAATATGGTCTACAAAGACCAAGCTCAGGAGGTTTAAAATTGAAACAATAGATACAACCTGGCTAATGACCATTCTTGTGATATTTTTGGCATGGAGATAAGTGCTGCTTTCCACCCTTATTTTAGGAATTGCATTGTGTCTAAGTGAAAATATTTGGGTTTATTTTTTGGCAGAGGAGATTTCAAGAAAGGCTAATATTGACTCTGATGCATGGTTATTTTTTAAATTTAATTTTATTAATTTATTCATAATACATCTCAATGGTTATCCCCTCACTTGTATCCTCCAATTCCTCCTTCCCTCCCATTTTTCTCTTACTCCCCTCCCCTATGACTGTGACTGAGGGGGACTTCCTCCCCCTGTATATGCTCATAGGGTATCAAATCTCTTCTTGGTAACCTGCTATCTTTCCTCTGAGTGCTACCAGGTCTCCCCATTCAGGGGAGGTGGTGAAATATGAGGCACCAGAGTACATGTAAAAGTCAGACCCCACTCTCCATTCAACTGTGGAGAATGTCCTGTCCATTGGCTAAATCTGGGTAGGGGTTTGAATTTTACAGCCTGTATTGTCTTTTGCTGGTGCCATTCTTTGAGCGGGATCCCTGGGCCCAAATCTGCCTATCATAATGTTCTTCTTGTAGGTTTCTAGTATCCTCTGGATCCTTCAACTTTGCATTCTCCCATGCTTCTCTCAGCTAGAGTCCCAAAAGGATGTCCTCCCTCCATCCCAATTTCCTGGTTGGTGAAGACTTTCATGGGATATGCCCCTTGGGCTAGTATGCAGATATAAGTGAGTATATACCATTTGACTCTATCTGCTTCTGTATTAACTCACTCATTATGATCATTTCTAGTTCAATCCATTTGTCCACAAATTTCAGGAATACCTTGTTTTAATAGCTGAGTAGGGGGATTCCAAGATGGCGTCGACCAGTATGCACCATAGTGGATCTACTCCGAGGAGACCAGGGACGTGAATGTAGCCACAGACTTCTGGATTTGGAGAACTGTAGGTGAGTGGGGCCCCAAACTCGCAGACCACCAGTGGGTCTAACGCTGAGACAAGCAACAGCTAAACGCACTCCCCAAAATCTGAAACGGAATCTACAACCAAGCTGCAGCTGGTACATAAAACCCAAACTTACCATTTGGGGAGGGGATTTTCCAGAGCCCCCAACCTGAGGAGTCTCAGCGAATAGGGTGAAACTACCATTGAACCTCTCCATCCACACCACGCCAAACTGCGGAGGTCACCTGCCTAGCCCAAGTGGAAACACAGGTGGCAGGACTCACCAAAAACAGCTCGAGCTGGCGTGTAGCTCGCAGACTGTGTCCTGGACCCAATCTGAACCCAGACACAAAGGATTGACCCTGCAAACAGGGGCAGTTAGAAACCAGCGCGGACTGCTCCCACAGCCCAGTGGGACATCCCACTTTATCGGGAGACGTGGGTCTTGCTTGCGGTAACTAACTGCTGACCAAAAACAATCTGGGAGCATCCTGGCTTTCACTGGTGGAAAGAGAAAATACAGGGGGTTCCCGCCAGTGGTCTGAATCTCCATTGTCGCCAGCAGCCCGCCCGGGCTGCCAGCACTAACCCGGTACTCCCCAAACAACAGAACATAGCTGGGTCCATTCTTGTGGGTGTGACAGGACTTCCCACAATATATAGGGAGCTGTGGGCCATGCTTGCAGGGCCTAACTGCTGACCTAAAGCGATTTGGGGGCATCCTGGCTTTCACAAAGGGAAAGAGAAGATACAGGGGTTTCCACCAGTGGTCTGAATCGTCATTGTCACCAGCTGCCCGCCGGGCTGCCTGCGCTGTCCCGGCACTCCCCAAAAAACAGAACCTAGCTGGGTCCATTCTTGCGGGCGGGACAGGACCACCCATGAAAGAGGGAGCTGTGGGTCATGCTTGCAGGGTGTAACTACTGATCTAAATCAATCTGGGAGCATCCTGGCTTATAGGGATGTGGAAATTGCTGCCTCACTGGGTACTGCCAGTGGCCTGAAACCATATTGTCTCAGGCCCACCAGGCACTGATCCTGTAATCTCCAACAGGCAGATCCTAGCTGGGTCAGATCCTGCAGAACCAGCAAGAACTCCCAAATCCATGGGAGAGGCTGGACACTCCTACAGAGTATAGAGGCAGATATAAAAGACAGCTACAGCCCAGAAGATCTGATCCACCTGGAGTCTTGGCTACAAAGCAACAGGAAGGACAGGCATCTGGGATCAACCTACACAACCAGAGAGCTTGTGTGCTGACCTTACTCTAGATCCCAAAACCACTGATCTGAATTACAGCAGTAATGTGAAAAGGCCCAAACAGAAACCTACTTCGCATGACTCAGCCTGGAGCCTAAGGTGTTGAGAAAAATCTCCAGGAGTAGAATCTGAATCACCTGCCTGGTCCAGGGAAATACTCCCTGATCCCCACAGGCAAGGGCACCCTACCTATAATCAGGCCTCAACTATCCACTCTCAAACAAGGAAGGTCATTACAAACCACCTCCCAACATCAGAGTCACCAAAATGAGAAGAGGACAGCGAAAGAATGCTAACAAAAACCAAAACAGGTTGTCATCTCCAGATCCCAGCAATCCCAATGAAAATAACCTGGAGAACCCAACAACAATTAATATACAAGAAAATGACCTCAAGTCCTTAGTAAGTAAGATGATAATGGAAGAAACTAATAAAATCTGTAAACAAATGCAGGAGGAGGCAAACAAGAGGGCTTAAGATTTAAAAGAGTGATATAAAGAGGCATTTGAAGAATTTCAGAAAAATACAAATAACCAGATGAAGGAAATCATTAAAACAGTTCAAGACCTGAAGATAAAAATGGAAGCTATCATAAAGGAACACACAGAAGAAAAATGTGATCGAGAAGCATCAGAAAAGAAAGCAAGCGTCTCAGAGGTGGCCTTATCACAGATTGCAAGAAATGGAAGAACGAATATTGGGACTTGAAGATACAATCGCAGAACTGGAAACATCCATCAAGGGAAATTATAAATCTGAAAAGTGCCTAACACAGAGCATTCATGAAATCAAGGACACCATGAAAAGACGAAACTTGAGAATATTAGGGATAGAGGAAAGAGAAGGCAACAGACTCCACAGCCCAGAAAATATCTTTAATAGTATAATAGAAGAAAATTTCCCCAATTTGAAGAAGGAGATGCATATGAGCATACAAGAGGCATACCGAACACCAAATACAATAGATCTGAAAAAAAATCTTCCCGCCACATAATAATAACAACATGAAATATACAGAACAAAGAAAAAATATTAAAAGAGGCAAGAGAAAAAGGCCGAGTAACATATGAAGGCAAACCTATCAGAATTACTCATCACTTCTCAGCAGAGACCATGAAAGCCAGAAGGGCCTGGACAGAGGTTCTGCAAACCCTAAGAGAACACAGATACCATGCAAGATTACTATACCCAGCAAAATTATCAATAACCATTGACGGAGAAAACAAGCTATTCCATCACAAAAACAAATTCAAACACTACCTAGCCACAAATCCGGCTTTACAGAAGTTACTAGAAGGAAAACTCCACCCAAAAGGGTCAAACGACAACAAAAACTACATAGGAAATAGGTAACTATAACATTGCAAAATCACAACCTCACAAAATCTCGACTGTTACAAATACCAAAAATGAAGGGTCTTAGCAATTCTTGGTCATTAATATCTCTCAACGTCAATGGTCTCAATTCTCCAAAAGAAAGACACAGACTAACTGAGTGGATGCATTCAAGAAACACATCTCAACCACAAGGACAGACATTGCCTCAGAGTAAAAGTTTGGGGAAAATATTCCAAGCAAATGGTCACAAGAAACAAGCGGGGGTAGCCATTCTAATATCTAATAAAATAGACTTTCAACCAAAATTAATCAAAAGGGATGAGGATGGACATTTTGTACTCGTCAAAGGTAAAGTCAATCAAGAAAACATCACAATTTTAAACATCTATGCTCCTAATACAAGGGCTCTCACATTTGTAAAAGAGTTATTAACAAAGCTTGAACCACTTATCGATACCCACACATTAATAGTGGGAGACTTCAACACCCCACTTTCACTCAAGGATAGGTCTTTGAATCAAAAACTAAGCCGGGAAATAACTTCATTTACCAATGTCATGAATCATATGGATTTAACAGATATCTACAGAACTTTTCACCCAAACGCAAAGGAGTATACCTTTTCTCAGCAACCCTAGAACGTTCTCTAAAATTGATCACATAGTTGGTCACGAAGCAAGCCTTAACAGATACAAGAAGATTGAAATAATACCTTGTATCTGATCAGATCACCATGGTCTAAGGCTGGACTTCAACAACAACATAAACAACAAAAAGCATACTAACAAGTGGAAACTAAACAATTTTCTACTTAATGACACATGGGTCATGGAAGAAATAAGGGAAGAAATAAAAGACTTCCTGATATTCAATGAAAATGATGGAACAACATACCCAAATTTGTGGGACACATTGAAGGCAGTGCTAAGAGGAAAATTCATAGCACTAAGTGCCTTTAAAAAGAAATTGGAAACATCCCACATAAACAACTTAACAACACATCTGGAAGCTTTAGAAAAAAGGAAGCAGAAACACCCAAGAGGAGTAGACGCCTAGAAATGATCAAACTCAGGGCTGAAATCAATAAATTAGAAACAAAGAGAACAATCCAAAGAATCAACAAAACCAAGAGCTGGTTCTTTGAGAAAATTAACAAGATAGACAAACCTTTAGCCAATCTAACTAAAAGACAGAGAAACACTATCCAAATAAACAAAATCAGAAACAAAAAGGGAGATATAACAACAGACACCGAAGAAATACAAAGAATCATAAGAACCTACTTTAAAGGCATTTATTCCACAAAATTTGAAAATCTAAGGGAAATGACAATTTTCTCAACCGATTCCATTTGCAAAAATTGAATCAAGACCAGATAAACAAATTAAATAGCCCTATTTCGCCTATAGAAATAGAAGCAACCATTGATAGTCTCACAACCAAAAAAAAAAAGCCCAGGGCCAGAGGGTTTCAGTGCAGAATTCTACCAGTCCTTCAAAGAGGAGCTAATACCGATACTATTCAACTATTCCGAAAGATAGAAATGGATGGAATATAACCAAATTCATTCTATGAGGCCATAGTCACATTGATACCTAAACCGCACAAAGACCCAACAAAAAAAGAGAATTTCAGACCAATTTCTCTTATGAACGTTGATGCAAAAATACTCAACAAAATAGTCACAAAGCGAATACAACAGCCTATCAAAGACATCATACACCATGATCAGGTAGGCTTCATTCCAGGCATGCAGGGATGGTTTAACATTCGGAAATCCATCAATGTAATCCACCATATAAACAAACTGAAAGAGAAAAACCACATGATCATCTCTTTAGATGCAGAAAAGGCATTTGACAAAATCAAACACCCATTTATGTTTAAAGTTCTGGAGAGATTGGGAATACAAGGAACTTTTCTAAACATCATAAAGGCTATATACAGCAAACCAATAGCCAACATTAAATTAAATGGAGAGATACTCAAGGAAATCCCTCTAAAATCAGGGACCAGACAAGGCTGCCCACTTTCTCCATATCTCTTCAATATAGTTCTTGACGTTCTAGCCAGAGCAATAAGACATCAAAAGGAGATCAAGGGGATCAAAATGGGAAAGGAAGAAGTCAAATTATCCCTATTTGCAGATGATATGATAGTGTCTATAAGTGACTCCCAAAATTCCACCAGAGAACTCCTACAGCTGATAAATACCTTCAGCAAATTGGCAGGATACAAAATTAACTCAAAAAAGTCAGTAGCTTTCCTATATACAAATGACAAACATGCAGAGGGAGAAATTAGGAAAAATACTCCCTTCACGATAGCCACAAGCAATATAAAATATCTAGGAATAACCCTAACCAAGCAAGTGAAGGACTTATTTGAAAAAAAAACTTTAAAATCCTAAGAAAGAGATTGAAAATGACATCAGAAGATCGTGGGATCTACCTTGTTCATGGATCGGGAGAATTAACATAGAAAAAATGGTCATTTTACCAAAAGCAATTTACAGATTCAATGCAATCCCTATCAAAATACCTACAAAATATTTTGAAGATATTGAAAGAACAATTCTCAACTTCATATGGAGAAAAAAAAAAGCACAGAATAGCAAAGACAATCCTATACAATGAAAGATCCTCTGGAGGAATCTCCATACCTGATCTCAAGTTGTACTATAGAGCAACAGTAATTAAAACAGCATGGTACTGGCACAGCCATAGACAAGTGGATTAATGGAATCGAACTGAAGACTCAGAGATGAATCCACACACATTTGGTCACTTGATTTTTTACAAAGAAGCCAAATCCATTCAATGGAAAAACGACAGCATCTTCAACAAATGGTGTTGGTCTAACTGGATGTCTACATGTAGAAAAATGCAATTAGACCCCTATTTGTCACCATGCACAAAATTTAAGTCTAAGTGGATTAAAGACCTCAACCTAAACCAGAGATATTAATCCAGTTAGGGGAAGAGTCTGGAACACATAGGCACAGGAGACAATTTCCTGAAAAGGACACCGACAGCCCAGGTCTTAATGTCAACAATTAATAAATGGGATCTCATGAGGCTGAGAAGCTTCTGTAAGGCAGGTGACATTGTCAAGAGAACAAAGTGACAGCCTACAGACTAGGAAAAGATCTTCATCAACCCTTCATCTGACAAAGTTTTAATATCCAAAAAAGCGTGGGAGAATGAGGAAATAGAAGGATCCAGTGGGTCCTGGAAAACTATAGGAGGGTCTGGGCCCTGGGGTCCTCCTCAAACTATGGCACCAGCCAAGGAAAATATAAGCAGTAAACTTCGAAGTCTACCCAGACTAGCCGATGGACAGGACATTCTCCACCGTTAAGTGGAGAAGGGGATCTGACTTTCACACAAACTCTGATGCTCCTTATTTGACCATGTCCCTTGGATGGGGACTCCTGGTGGCACTCAGAGTAAGGATAATAAGTCACCAAGAAGAGACTCGATACCCTATGAGCATATAAAGGGGGAGGAAGTCCCCCTCAGTCACAGACATAGGAGAGGGGAGTAGGGGGGAAGCAGGAGGGAGGGAGGAATGGGAGGATATAAGGGATGGGCTAACAACTGAGATGTAATATGAATAAATTAATGAAAAATAAAAATTAAAAAATAAAAAAATAAAAGGAAAAAAATAGCTGAGTAGTATTCCATAGTATAAATGTACCACAGTTTCTTTATCTATTGTGCTACTGAGGGACACTTAGGCTGTTTTCATATTCTGGCTGTTATGAATAGGGCTGTTATGAACATGGTTGAGCAAATTTTCTTGTGTGCTGGAGCAGCTTCTGGGTATATTCCAAGGAGTGGAATAGCTGTGTCTTGCCGAAGCCCTATTCCCAGTTTTCTGAGATAGCACCAGATACATTTCCAAAGTGGCTATACTAGTTTGAATTCCCATTAGCAATGAAAAAGTGTTCCTCTCTCTCCAGATCCTTGCCAACATGTGGTGTCACTTGAGTTTTTTATCTTAGCCATTCTGATGTGTGTAAGATGGAATCTCAGATTTGATTTGATTTACATTTCCCTGATGACTAAAGAAGTTGAGAAATTCTTTAAGTGTTTCTCAGCCATTTTATATTACTCTGTTGAGAATTCTCTGTTTAGTTCCAAGCCCTATTTCTTTATGGGCTATTTGGTTTGGTGGTGTTTACTTTCTTGTGTTATTTATATATATTTGTATATTAGACCTTTGTCAGATGTAGGGTTGGTGAAGATCTTTTCCCAGTCTGTAGGCTGTCGCTTTGTTCTGTTGACAAGTCTCCTGCCTTACAGAAGCTTCTCAGCCTCATGAGGTCGCATTTATTAATTGTTGACCTCAAAGCCTGGGCTGTTGGTGTTCTGTTCAGGAAGTTGTCTCCTGTGCCAATGCGTTCCAGGCTCTTCCTCACTTTTTCTTCTATCTGACTTAGTGTGTCTGGTTTTATGTTGGGGTCTTTAATCCACTTGAATTTAAGTTTTGTGCAAGGTGACAAATAGGGGTCCAGTTGCACTTTTTTACACATAGATATCCAGTTAGACGAGCACCATTTGTTGAAAATGCTTTCCTTTTTACATTGAATGGATTTGGCTTCTTTGTCAAAAGTCAAGTGACCATTTGTGTGTGGTTTCATATCTGGGTCTTCGATTCGATTCCACTGGTCAACCAGCCTGTTGCTGTGACAGTACCATGATGTTGTAATTCCTGTTGATTTATAACAGCTTGATATCAGGTATGGAGATTCCTCTGGAAGATCTCTTAATGTACAATATTGTTTTAGCTATTTTGGGTTTTTTGTTTTTCCATAAGAAGCTGAGAATTGAACTTTCAATGTCTTTAACAAATTGTGTAGGCAATTTGATAGGGAATGCATTGAATCTGTAGATTGCTTTTGGCAGGATGGCCATTTTTACTATGTTAATTCTCCCGATCCATGAACAAGGAAGATATTCCTTCTTCTCATGTCATCTTCAATCTCTTTCTTTAGAGGTTTGAAATTTTTTCAAACAAGTCCTTCACTTGCTTGCTTAGAGTAACTCCTAAATATTTTATATTGCTTGTGGCTAATGTGAAGGGTATGGCTTTCCTTTTCTTCCTCTTCAAGCTTGCTATTTGTGTATAGGAAGGCAACAGACTTTTTTGAGTTAATTTTGTATCCAGCCAATTTGCTGAAGGTGTTTCTCAGCTGTAGGAGTTCTCTGGTGGAATTTTGAGGGTCATTTATATACACTATCATATCATCTGCAAATAGGGATAATTTGACTTCCTCCTTTCCCATTTGGATACCCTTGATCTCCTTTTGTTGTCTTACTGCTCTGGCTAGAACTTTGAGTACTATACTGAAGAGATATGGAGAGAGTGGGCAGCCTTGCCTTCTTCCTGATTTTTGAGGAATTTCCTTGAGTATCTCACCATTTATTTGATTTTGGCTATTGGTTTGCTGTATATAGCTTTTATTATGTTGAGGATAGTGATCCTTGATCTCTCTAAAACTTTAAAAACAAATGGTTGTTGGATTTTATCAAATGCTTTCTCTGCATCTAAGGAGATGATCATGTGATTTTTTGTTTTCATTTTGTTTATATGGTGGCTTACAATGTTGGATTTCCATATATTAAACCATCCCTGCATGCTTGGAATGAAGCCTACCTGGTCATGGTGATGATATCTTTGATATGTTCTTGCATTCATTTTGCAAGTATTTTATTGAGTATTTTAGCATCAATGTTCATAAGAGAAATTGTCTGAAATTCTCTTTCTTTGTTGGGTTTTTGTGACGTTTAGGTATCAATTTGACTATGGCCTCATAGAATGAACTTGGTAGAATTCCATCCATTTCCACCTTTTGGAGTAGCTTGAAGAGTGTCTGTATTAGTGCCTCCTTGAAGGTCTGGTAGAATTATGAACTGAAACCATCTGACCCTGGGCTTTTCTTGGATGGGAGATTATCAATGATTGCTTCTATTTCTGTAGGGGAAATGGGACTATTTAGCTTGTTTATCTGTTCTTCACTCAATTTTGGCAAGTTAAATTGATCAAGAAAATTGTCCATTTCCATTACATTTTCACATTTTGAGGCATATATGCCTTCAAAATAGGATCTTCTGATTCTTTGTATTTCTTCAGTGTCTGTTGTTATGTCTCCCTTTTCATTTCGTATTTTGTTGATTTGGATACTGTCTCACTGCCTTTTAGTTAGTTTGGCTAATGGTTTGTCTTTCTTGTTGATTTTCTTAAAGAGCCAGCTCTTGGATTTGTTGATTCTTTTGACTGTTTTCTTAGTTTCTAATTTGTTAATTTCAGCCCTGAGTTTGAATAATTCCACACGTCTACTCCTCTTGGGTGTTTCTGCTTCTTTTTTTCCTAGGGCTTCCAGCTGCATCGTTAAGATGCTTATGTGCAATGTTTCCAATTTCTTTTTAAAGGCACTTAGTGCTATGAATTTTCCTCTTAGCACTGCTTTCAATGTAGCCCACAAATTAGGGTATGTTCCTCCTTCATTTTCATTGAATTTCAGAGACTCCTTGATTTCTTTCTTTATTTCTTCCCTGACACAGGTGTCATTTAGCAGAGAGTTGTTTAGTTTCCACATATGTGTATGCTTTTTGTTATTTCTGTTGTCGTTGAATTTCAGCCTAAGACTATGGTGATCTGATAGGATATAAGGTATTATTTCAGTCCTGTTGTATCTGTTGAGGGTTGCTTTGTGACCTATGATGTGATCTATTTTGAAGAAGGTTCCATGGGGTACAGAGAAGAAGGTATATACTTTCTTGTTTGGGTGAAAGGTTCTATAGATATCTGTTAGATCCATTTGATTCATGGCATTGGTTAATGATGTTATTTCTCAGCTTAGTGTCTGTTTTAATGACTTATCCTTCAGTGAGAGTGGTGTGTTGAAGTATCCCACTATTATTGTGTGGGGATTGATGTGTGGTTTAGGCTTTTTTAGCAAATCTTTTATAAATGTGGGTGCCCTTGTATTGGGAGCATAGATGTTCAGAATTGGGATGTCATCTTGGTTGACTTTAACTCTGATGAGTATGAAGTGTACTTCCTCATCTCTTTTGCTTAATTTTGGTAGAAAATCTATTTTGGTAGATATTAAAATGTCTATGCCTGCTTGATTCTTGTGACCATTTGCTTGGAATATTTTTTCCAACCTTTTACCCTGAAGTAATGCCTATTGTCATGGGTGAGATGTGTTTCTTGGATACAGAAGAATGGTGGATCCTGTTTATGCATCCACACAGTTAGTTTGTGTCTTTTTATTGGAGAATTGAGACCACTGATTTTGAGAGATATTAATGACCAGTGACTGTTCAGAGTTTTAATTTTGATCTTGGTTCCAATCAAGAGTTTGTGTACTTGTGTTTTTGCCATGGTATAGTTATTTATTTCCTGTGCAGTTTTGGTTGTAGCTTGTACCTTTTGGATGGAGTTTTCCTTCTAGTACCTTCTGTAAAGCTGGATTTGTGGATAGGTACTGTTAAAATTTGTTTTTGTCATGGAATATTTTGTTTTCTCCATTAATGTTTACTGATAGTTTTGCTGGGTAAAGTAATCTGGCCTGGCATCTGTGATCTCTTAAGGTTTGCACTATCTCTGTCCAGACCCTTCTGGCTTTTATGGTCTCTGCTGAGAAGTCAGGCGTAATTCTGATAGGTTTGCCATTAAATGTTATTTGGCCCTTTCCCCTTGCAGCTTTTAATATATTTTTTTTTGTTCTGTATGTGTTGTGTTTTTATTTTTATGTGGCGGGAAATTTTTCTTTTCTGGTTTATTCTATTTGGTGTTCTGTAGGCCTCTTTTATTTTTATAGGCATCTCTTTCTTTAGATTGGGGAAATTTTCTTCTATGATTTTGTTGAGGATAGTTTCTGGGCCTTGGAGTCTGATATCTTCTCTTTCTTCAATGATAATATCCTCAGATTTCTTTTCATGATGTCCTTGATTTCTTGCATGTTTTGTGTCAGGATTTTTACAGATTTAGCATTTTCTTTAATTTTTGCTTCAAGATCTGTGATTGTATCTAAGAGACCTGAATTTTGTTCTTCCATCTCTTGGATTCTGTTAGAAAAGCTTGCCTGTGTGCTGCTTGCCTTCTTCTCTGAGGTATCACATTCTCGTTTTTTCTTCTGTCTGTGTGTTTATCATTGAATTCATTTTTATCTTCAGATATGAACTGATTTTTTTATTTCTTTCATCTGATTGTTTGTATATTCCTGAGTTTCCTCCATTGCCTCTTTATATGTCTTCAGAACTTGAACCATTTTATTGATTTCTTTCATATGGTTGTTTGTATTTTCCTGAAATTTTCCAGTTCCACTCTTTGGGCCTCTTTTATGTCTCTCACATGTTTGGTTGCATTTTCAGGCTTTGATTATGAACTTTATTTGTTTCCTCCATTATCATCCTCATTACTAAGAATTTGAGGTCATTTTCTTGTATTTCCATTGTGTTTGAGTTCTCTGGGTTTTCTTTGGTATAGCTGGGATCTGGAGATGCCACATTGTTTTCGGGTTTTTTTTTTTTTGCATATTCTTTTATGCTGTCATTTAGACATCTTGCCATCTCTGTTTTTGTTGGGTAACTTTCAGAGTTGGGTCGAGGGAGTCTGATGATAGATTCACCTGTTTTCTCACAATTTCCCTAGGCCAGAAGCTCTGATGCTTCACTGGTCTGGATGGCAGGAGGCTAGACCTGTCGTTTTGGTCTCTCACAGATAGTGATCCTCAGCTCCCCTGTACTGTGGGTCGTACAATCGTTCTGGGTCCTCTGTGCATGGGTCAGGTCAAAGTGTCCACAACCTTCTGGGTCCTCTGCCAAGACCAGCCAAGGACACTGGGCCCGAACCACATGCCAAGCTCCACTAGATTCTCAGGACCCGAACCGTCTGCTGAGCTCAGCTAGGGACTTTTGTCCCAAAATGCACACAGAGTCCAGCCAGAATTTCTGAACTGGGACTGTATGCAAAGCTCATCTAGGGCCTTTGGAACCAATGCGTGTGACATGGTCAATTATAGTCTCAGGGCCCAAACCTCCCGCCAAGCTCAGCCAGGAATTCTGGACCCAAACTGCACACAGGGTCCAACCAGAGTCTCAGGGCCAGGACTGTGCAAAAAGCTCAGCTAGATTCTTTTGGCTCAATCTTCCCGCCAATTCCAGCTAAGGACTCTGGGCCAAAATTGCGTACTGAGCTCTGGCTGCATCACAGCAGCAGAACTGCACACTGAGCTGAGCTTGGATCAAAGGGGCCGAAATGCACGCTGAGCTCAGCTTGTGTCGCAGCAATGGAACTGTGCTCTGAGTTGAGCTAGCATCTCCGGCAGAACTGCTCGCTGAGCTAAGCATGGGTCTCCGGCTGAACTGTGCACTGAGCTGAGCTAGCGTCTCTGGTGGAACTGCTCACTGAGCCCAGCTAGCATCTGCACAGTGGAAGTGTGCCTTGAGTTGAGCTTGGATCACAGGGACCAAACTGAGCACTGAGTCCAGTTTGGGTCTCAGGTCACGAGCCATGAGCCAAGTTGAGCTTGGGTCACAGAGCCCAAACCTTATGGCATGGCCCAAATCCTGCCCAGAGTCCCCTCTCCCACAGGAACTCCCACTGGCCACCACACCAATCGCCTCCGCCAGAGGGGTCCGAGCTGCAAACCTCAGCTGCCGCCACTACGGCTACTGCTGCAGCCACTGCTGCTGCCGCTGCCATTGCTGCCATTGCTGCTGCCACCACTGCTGTTGCCACTGCTGCCGATGCAGCCACTGCCTCTGCTGCCAGCACCACTGCTACCGCTGCTGCTCCTCTCCAAGAAAATCCATGATCCTCCTGTGTGCAGGGGCACACAGGTCCTCTGCACCCTGGTCCTTTTGAACCGTGGAACACTCCTGCTGCATTGTGGTGGGGACCTCGTTTCAGAATTATGTGCAGTTCCCTGAATTGTTTACTGGAGCTTCTAAATATGGTCCACACTGCTCACAGCCATTTTGGATCTCTCACCTGATGCATGGTTATTAATAGTCACTAAATCAAGTATGGCAAAATAGAATACAACATGTACAATTTTAAGAGAAAAGGGTATCAGGAAATTTAATGCTAAAATCAAGGCTTGTGTTGAATGATATAAGGAGAGTGATGCCATTTTGAGGAAGGAGAAAATCTACTGCTAAGTGGAAAAATTATGACAGAAAATATTAAGGAATTTTCTGATCCTAGAAAGATGCTACAAATATGAATCAAGGAGCTGGGATTCATACCACATGGGCAACAAAACATAACATCATTATTTCTGTTTGATTTTGGCTTTAGCCTCAGAAAGAATGCAAGAAGAAATGGCCCTTGGAATCTTCCTCAGTGGTTTTTGAGAGGTGGAGAAGCTAATCATGTGAATCAGAACATGAAGGTCCAAGAAAGCCACTGTGTGAAATTGTAGAAAGAAAAACTTGAGGTCAGTGGATATGTGAAGCTACTGAAGATGCCAGAACTAGGAGATAATTGCCCAAGAAGAGCTGCATGCACAGAGTAAAACCACCTATAAAAAATGTGTATTCCTGGCTTCAAAACTTGGGGCTGGGGGCATGTGGGCAGATCAATCTCAATCTTCTGACACCAAACATGGAGCTCCATGATATGGAATATTTTCAGATAAGTATTGGTTTGCTTTAGTCTAGCTTTTCCTCATAATCCCTCACTTCTGAAATGGTAACATATATTCTATGCCACTATATATTAGAAATGTGTAATTTTCTTTTTAGTTTACAGAGAGTTACAGCTAAAAGACTGTTTCAGAATAAACTTCAGACTTTTCAATTATGTTGAGACTTTTTTGGAAATTTTCAAGTTTTACTAAAATCATCTTGCATTATGTCATCACCATGTCCCTATAAGAGCCAAGGAGCAGAATGTGATCATTTCAATGAAAACTCCCATTCATAGGCTTATATATTTGAATAATTGTTTCCACATTGTTGGCTAGTTCCAGTTGCCATACTTTCCTCCCACCACACAGCCTTGGCATGATACCAATGTATTAAATCTCAGGGAATGTATGCCTCCAAATAAATTCTTTGTTTTTAAGTTGCCTTGGCAATGTGGTTTTTATCAAAGAATTAGAAAAGTAACAAATAAAATAGGAAATGCAAAACAGAAAAATAATTACAATTGCACCTAAGACCTGCTTGTAGAAGCAAAATGTTTTCTTGGCATTATCAACAGAAGTATGAATGAAGGGTTACTTATAGGAACAAGAGTGGGTCAAAATCAGTGGCATCACTGAGAAGTGTAGCCCACCATGGGGGAGCAGGAACTGAATTGCAGCCCTGGAGATCCTGTGAAATTTGCAGGCTGATCAAAGTGTACCAGAAATTTCTAAGGAACACTTTTTTCTATCACTCAGGGTCTGGGTAGGGTTCATTATGAATCCTGCAGGCTTTTGTCTTAGCCAAAAATGTAATACATGTTTGCATCCTAAGTCTCATAAGCATCCCCACTACCTCTTGAAGAAAATGCATCAGTTCAGTAGAAACTGACATATAATGTCATCTTAAATGTTATCAAAAAAGTTTATTGAATAGTTTAATTTAATTTTACACCATTTTTTAAATCTGTTAAATATGTGCAGTTTGTTAAACAGGAAATACAAAATTAATTAATCATGTGGTCAATAATTCTTGAGCTTAATATTTAAAATTTGTTTTTGGAAATTGTATTCTTACCAACATTTTGCTCCAATAATACTTAAAGTATAGCAGATATCAACAACTTCACAGAAAATATTTCACATTTTACATTTTGTAGGAAAAATAAAATTTGAAAATTAAAATTTTATCAATATTGATAACCTAAATTAAATCAGAAATTGTGTTCCTCAAGTCTTCTAAGCACATTTTGACAGATACATATGTCAACAACTCCTATTTCACAGAATGAATAAGGATTTGGAAAACCAACTATATTTTGATTCATTAGAAATATTTTCAACTTTCAGTGAAGATTTTCCAAATTAGATGTAATTTGTATCTTACACAAGTATAAATTTGAAACTTACATAGCCTCAGCACTTACCTACAGTTACAGTTTTAGATATATGATTTGTATTCAAATTTTAATCTGTTGTCTAAGATTCATAGTCTCTTTCAATTACAGTGTTTTAAATTTTCTTCCTACTTCTATGTATTAAAATATTACAAGCTTTGTCTACAGATTTTTTTTACAAAGGAATTGTGATTGCTTATTGTTTGTGTGAAAAGCTATGTTAAATGAAAAAGAACTACCTATGTTGTTATCAATTTAAAAATGGAGAAAGTAAGAAAATAAGGGGAGGTTACCTCTTAGAACTTGATCATTTACTGATTTTAAAATTTTTAATAAAAGGAATGATAATCATTATATAAATTGACGTACATTATTGTTTGATATATCATGACATTTGATTAGAAGCCAATGTTGCCTGAGTTAGTATGATTTCATCTTTGTTGGAGATACATCATTTATTAATAAAATACACATATTATATTCATTTCAAAGCCTTGTTTCTTTTTCCTATTGTTTTTACAGCTTTGCAATTTACAAAGAAACATCTTCTTTACTAGATGTCACACACAAACACACACAAAACAAAACAAAACAAAACAAAACAAAAACAGAACACCACTGCTCTTCCAAGTAAGAGAGCCACTCACAGATGGAAGGCTAAGAATTATTTGACATATCCTTATCTGTACTGACTGTGTAGTCAGAGTTACAAAACTTCTCATTTTTCTTCCTATTTGGCCACTCTTTAAAAGGAACAATAAAGAACAACAAAGGAATTAATTTTCCTCCTGTACTGTCTGGCTTAGTTCATGGTATCAGGGAGAAAAATAAAATAAAAAAATAGAGACCTTATTTTTCTTTCAGAATGATGAAACTGTGAGACATTTAATACCCTTTTAACATTGATATTTCATCTAAAAATTGAAATACTCCACTTCAATAAATAGCATTTTTATTAGATATATTATTTTTGCAATTTTCTAGGTAAAAAAACTATACTGGTATTATAACAAAAATGAGATCTATTTATTTATTTATTTACTTGCTTATTTTGGTTTTTTGAGACAGCGTCTCTCTATGTTAGCCTTGGCTGTCTTGGACTCACTTTCTAGACCAGGCTGGCCTTGAACTCACAGTGAACTGCCTGCCTCTGCCACCTGAGTGCTTGAATTAAAGGTGTGCACCATCACACCTGGCTTAAGGAAATGAGGTTTATATTTGTTCTATAGATGGTGTGTTGTGTCCTGACTTCCTACCTAAAGAACACAATATGCTATCTTAAAATAGCTAGTTTTCTAGAACGTATCTACAGATGTTGCAATTGAATTTCTGCTATATATTAACATTTCCCCGTCTTAATATGACATCAAGACAAACATTTTTAGAGTTTTTTAGAGGAGAGAAAATATTGTGTGAAATTCTATTGTATCCTATAAATTATTTAAAATTACATTATATGTTTGGTTATGATTTCATAAAATAGTGTGTATTTATGGAATAAAGTGGTAATCCAATCAAATCATTCTTTTGTTCAATGTGTCTTTGCCATCTTAGAGCATGAGAACTGTCTGACATGAGCTGTGTCTTCATTTGGAAGATAAGAATGTTGGATTTGCAAGCTGAAAAGTACTTTCCTAATGCCCTATAAATTGAGAGAAATAGTAGCCTCTGCAACGGATCAGATGGATACCTTCCCATGCTGAGCCTGAAGTAAGTGGGACCTATTATTAGTTAAACCATTCATTATAATTATCATCATTGTGATTAGTATTCAGATTTTACATTATATTATTCCTTTTATTGAAAATAGATTTTGTTACCACATAATATATCCTAATCATGGTTTTCGTTCTCTCTATAACACCACATTATTTCTACCCTTCCTTCCCATCTGTATCTACTCCTTTTCTGCCTCTCATTAGAAAAGGCATCAGATTTAGACCAAGATGCATAGATTCATTGTCACCAAACACTTGAGAAGATGCTACCTAGTGGAAGAAGAATATGTTAGTTCATGGTATGAGGGTAGAGCCACCTTGGAAGGAATGGCTAGGGAAGAATGCAGCTGTAATGTGAGAGCTTGCCTTCAGCATAATCAGAACAAGAAAAAGACAGTCCAGATTGCCTATGTGTCATGACCCTTCCTGTGGAGTCTGTGTAACAAATGATACTGCACAACCAGAGACTATGAACCCAACCCATGGAGAGCCTCCTGGAATGCGTCTAATATTCCTGCAGGAGTAACTGATTGCAACATTTTTTCCTCATTGCTTTGGCACATTCTGCCTTTGTTTTTACTTTCATATCAGAACTTTTAAAACATAAATGTGTTGCTAGGTGACACCCTAACTTGGGACTGCAGCCAAGGGTGATTCAGGCTAGTTTACCAACAAGGTTCCATTCCACTTGTTACCAAAAACATGGCTAAGAATTAATCACCAGTTAATAGCTTATATTATGACTTACAAATACAGTGTTTAAGAAAGCTCCAGATAGTGACAAGAAGAGCTAAGAAAAAACTGTCTTGACTCACAGATGTTTGATGTAATGAGAAAATGTTGACCTTTGATAAAGAGGGCACATGAATACTGATACCAAGCTTATGCCTTAAGAATAATGATTCAAGATTGATGACAACATTATTACTATGCATCCTATATTTTGAATTGTATGAAAAAAAAAAGTACCACAAAAGCACTCCCTGTTCACAAAAATTTTGTGTAAAAACCTAGCTTGCTTGCCTGAAAAATACACTCAGACTTAAGCTTTCCCCTGATTTCTCTGTTTGTCACTTGCCTATCTTTGTCCACCAAAACTTCAAGAACTCTCATTTGCAAGGACCTATACCAGACTGAGATGGGCCGTAGTACCTATGCTCAGTTGATTTCCTCCTACTTCATTTATATTCGGTCCAGGATCCTACTGCTGAGACAGTTCATCCTGTATACAGCAAAGTGGATCTTCTGTCTTTTTTATGTATGTGCCTTATTGATGCATAAGGTTATTGTTCTTTAATCCAGTCAACCCCCCCCAAAAAAAGAATATTAATGGGTATACTTTTAAGTTAATACAAAGTACCCACAATGATTAAACAATTTTTGTCTGTTCATTTAAAAAATATGGAATAAACATAAATTACAGGAGAAGAAATCTAGGGTAAAAATATAATTCTGAAGAAAAATAATCAGTATCTATTGGGTAGAATGGTCTGTTAAAATTAGTGTACATTACTGTGTATCCTCATACACATTGTGCTTGAGTAAGTATACACAAAGATAATATAAACAAAGCATCATAATTTTAAAAGTTGAGAAACAGAAAGCAGCACATTACACCAAATAGATAATGGTAAAATATGAAATACATTCAGAAATATTTTAAAAATATTTAACATCATCAAATATAGTTTGGTTATTGTATTTGATATCTATACCATCACAGTTTTTATTTTTTATTTATTTATTTTTTTTTACATTTTGGGTTGAAGAAAGTACTGGTATCACTGTTCCCATCCCTAAGTTCAAATTTGTTGTTGCAACTGATGGTTTGACTTACATTTATGAAAAAGTGTTATAGACAAGATTAATTTCTTTAGCTACTCAATTAATTTTGATTAAGTGGCCACAATATGCTATTTAATTTTGTAGTTTTAAAGCCAGATGTTCAAAAGATTAGAATGTAATATCTCATCTGGCATTTAGTAGACTCAGTGGAATCTTTAAATAATACCTGAATTGTGAGATCAAATAAAAATTTCGCTATAGTAAGCAAAATGGTCCATATTCACGTTTATGAAAAACTTGTCATAATACTTTGTATTTTATTTACTTTTAATTCAGGATATAGATGTATTTCCTTTTTTTCTTATTGAAAAGAATAATAGGTACTTCTACTTTAATTATATTTAATTGATGCACATTTCATTTAATAGCTGGTAATTAGAAAAGTAGTTCACAATATGCTAAAGATCAAGTCTGAGTTGATGCTCTTACAAAAGAAGTGTATTTGTTTTATGTAATTTTCCATTTTAAGAAATAGTACAGAAATACCATTTTGCAAATTGTAAATAAAAGGAAACATTCTTTTGTAGATTGAATAATTACTCAATTAATTATCTGAAATACGTAATTGACATAGAAACAGCCTAATAAATATGCAGTATAAAACAAAACCAGTTTAACACTTCTTGCAATATCATTCACAATTATCTATGATGCAAACATTAAAATATCATGAAATATGCCTATATAATTTATAAAGATCATAGTACTCTTTTAAGAACTTTACGTTATTTCAAAGCAAATATTTAAAACACCATTCAATCAAATTTCCATATATGTAGAATTATAGTCAGTCATACTTTGTAACTTTACTTTTAACATAATTACTCTATAGTGTAATTAGTTTCATAATTTTGTTATTTACATAACCTAATACTAAATTGAATGAAAAAATTAATATTTAAGTATGGCTAATGAAATTTTTCATAATAGATATATACAGTGTGCTGCATTATAACCCAGTAAACATTATTTTTGAGATTTCTCTTTTTTGTTTTTGTTTTATTTCAAATAGCCTTTTATTACAAAATATATTCTGATTAAAATTCCTCTTCCTTAACTTCTCCCACTTTCTTACAATATCCCCTCATCTCAATACATTATTTTACTGTCTCATTAGAAAAAGACAAATTTCTTATAATAAAATAAAACAAGATAAAGCAAACGATAGTGACATTCAAAATGGACAAAACAAAAAGAATAAAAGGGAAATAAGAGATTGCAAGAGAATCAGTAATTCAGCTATTTATATACCCAGGAGTCCTATAAAAGTAATAAACTGGAAGCCATAATGTATACAAAGAGAACCTGGTAGGCCCTGAAAATGTTTCCTCAGTCTCTGTGAGCTCATACAAGCTTTATTCACATTGATTTAGAGGGTCTTGTTTTCTTGATGTTTTCCATTCTCTCTGTCTCATACACTCTACTCCTGAGCCTGGAAAGGAGGGGTATAGGCTTTGAACTTTTTCAAACCTACTTCATTGGGGGTTCTTTAATGCTTATACCTCCCAACCTACTTACCATAGATAGGGGAAAAAAGAAGCTAATGGGAACAGGAGAAATAGAAATTTTTAGAATCAATTCCTTGGAGCAATTCCACTGGCATAATTGCAAGAATCCTAGCAGATTCATTAACAGCAAACTAGCAATTCAGCAAAGGTGGCTGCAATTGCAGAGGCCG
>OU015750.1:62883819-62902363 GCA_907169655.1 Acomys percivali
AAAAAAAAAAAGTAACAACATACAAAACAGCCAATTGAACATAAAAAGAGGATATAGAACACTAGAAAAATGACTACAGAGGTTGTCATCTGGCCTCTACATACATGTGTGCACATTTGCTTTTGTAGGCACAATGAAAACCTGAGCACACATAAACATATTACAATATTGGGGACAATGTCCATCAGCTGTTGATTTAATGTCACTGTAAATTGGATAAAAGTCAAGAAACATTACATTTCAATTAAAATTGCAAATTAACAGATGAAAGTTTTAAAGATTTCTACCAACAACATAATTTAAAAGCCATCATGTTGTAATGTGAATAAATTATGACAAATAAAAAGTTGCAAAAAGAAAATAAAATGAATAATATCTGTCCTTAGGAAAAATATGGAATATCTCAATAGCACATAGAGAAAATAAAGGATGAATTTAACAAAAATTCTAACTCATTTTAAATAAAGCAATGTAATAATATTTCTTGGTCAATTATTAACTATTAAACAACTTTCCAATATCATTAACCTTCAATTAATAGATACAACACAACAGAAAAGCAGAGTCTGAACTAATGTCAGTTACATTTAGAAGGCAACTGCTAATTTCCAATCTGTGATCATTCTCAATATGCTATCACAGAAGCTATAGGGATTATTTAAAACTTGAATTATATCGTACTTTACCTCAAATACATTAAACATTTAAGTTATGCTCAGATATTTTACCAGATAAAATGATAATTTTTTTCATATATAAAATTATTAGAAAATCTCCATTTTTGAGTACAATGATAATTGATCATGGTGGTACGTTCCTTTATTCTGAAAAATTAGAAGGCCAAGAAAAGCCAAAATACTCACAGGTTCAAAACAAACCTAGACTACATAAGAAGACAAGAAATAGAGAAAAACAGGGTAACTTTATTCTACTAAAATGAAAATAAAATTAAAATCACATCAATTTGTACTGAAGGAGTTATATACTAAATAATTATAGATGCATTTAATCATTAATGCAAATCAGAGAAAATGACCATTTCCCATTTGCATATCAGACATAAAATATCAACCATGTATTAAATATAATTTTCTTAGTGACAGAAGAAAGGGCAAAGAGAAGGAAAACATACATACCAAAAATTCAAAAATTTCTATAACTCACATAAATCAGATCAGAAATCTTAAAATCCAATATTCAATTATAAGGAAAAATATTAGAAGCAATGTGAAAAGAATACAAGCAAATATAAGCCAGTGAGTATAAAACATAAAACATAAATGCATTGGACTTTATATTCCTCTGAACAATACAATAAGCATTAACTACAAATATTGGAATGTGCACCATGTAAAATCAAGATATTTCCATGTTGAGATACAATATTATTTAATTATCACATTGACTGGGAAAATGTACTAAGTGAAAGCATATAAAGTAAAATTCATTTGATGAGAATGTTACTGGCTGAGTATTGAGCCCCTGTGCCAGAGCAGTAGTGTGAACCATAGTAAAAATACAATCTTCAAATTTCTATTGATTTCGAATCTGGTTAGTAATTATGTACCCTAGTAGGAAGAGGCTTTCTGGACTGTGGCTTATAACAGAAGCAAAAAATAAACATAAATATAGGTATTTAGAAAACAATTCGACTACAATATATTCAATTAATAAAAAGGTAGTAGCACCTTTTTCACTGGGGCCTAATTTTTCTTCAATGACAGATTTCGCCTGGACATACAGCAATACATATTGGATTTATAGGAACACACTTGTAGAAAAGGCCTCAACAAATCATAACATGCTTGAAACAATGATATTCACACTAATAATGGGACAGTAGGCACACTTAATTTGATATGCTGGTAGAATAACATGTAGAGTCACTGCATAATACTTTGTAGAGTAAAGATTGGAGACACTAGGTAGAATACCTCTAACTCAATCCAGCCTGATTTCTGCATGCCCTTCAAACAAATTGTGTAGCTTGCTTCAGAAATAGGAATTTTGTACTTAAGACAAAATCCTCCAATGTTGATAGGCAAGATGTATTCTCTTACTGCATATTCCATCAGTGTTCTTATATATGGAGATAAATGTGCATGGGATGTTTCCTTTAGCCGAATAAAGGCTCATTTGTAGAAAAAAATTAATCTTTGCTATATGCATTGGTTTATTTCCATACCCATGCACTGTTTCCCATTGCGCCAGTATTTCAGTAACTTGGTATGAATTAAGGTATATAAGGCCTCAGAATCCATCAAAGCACAAAACAAGAAGGAGATAAAGCTCTTCTTTCACCACAGTTTTATAAAGTTTGTTGTCAAGTGTTTTCTTGGTTTTTGTCCCTGTCACTAGTGAAAACTGTAACTTCAATCAATATGGTTTTTGATTATATGTCCCCAATAGCTAAGAATGTTGACAAAAAAAAATGGATGAAGAAAATATTGAAAATAATAAATATGTATGCGTGGATATGTAAATATAAAAATGATAAATTAACAAGTATACGCTTTGATATCTATCTAATACCATGTCATGGGCTATGGTGTTTCTTAATCCAAATGATAACTTGTAGATAGATGGAATGAAGTAAACCTATAATCACAATACTTTAGTGCTGTGAAGTGAGAGTTAATTTAAGATTGAGGCCAGCCTATGTTACATAGCAAATTGCAAATCATACGAGAGAATGAGGCACTATGTAAAAATAAATATAAAAATAAAGTTTCATAAGAAAAACCTACTCAATCGGGTGGTAGTGGCATACACCTTTAATCCCAGCATGCATGAAGCAGAAGTAGGTGAATTTCTGTGAGTTTGAGGCAAACCTGGTCTACAGAGAGAGTTCTGAGACAGCACAAATAAATAAATTAAAAAAAAAAAAATTATGTGTTAAATCGTATCCCCTTAACTCTACTGGAAATCCTACTCAACTTCAGGAGGTGGCAACTTCAGATTCATACCTCTGCTGCTAGGAGTCTCAGCAAGGATTACCCCAAAGACTGCTCAAAAACCATCCCATAGATGTCCTGTACCAGTTTCTGTTCTCTATCCTAACACTCCCTGCTCCCCACACTTTTTCTCCATCCCCTCTCCCACCCAGTTTCTTCCCTCCATGTATTTCATATGTCTATTTTATTTTCTCTTGAGTAAGAATCAAACATCCTCTCTTGGGCTTTCCTTGGCTTCTTTGCTTCTATGAAATTTAGCATGGTTATCTAGTATTTTATGGCTAATAACCACTTAGAAGTAAGTATGTACCACCTGTGTTATTCTGGGATTTTGGATCAGGTTTAGCTCATTCACACTGACTTTTTCTAGTTCTATCCATTTGCCTGAGCATTGCATGGTATCTCTGTTATTAATAGCTGAGTAATTTTCAACATATTCTGTATCATTTCTTCAGTTGAAGAACTTATAGGTTGTGTCCACCTTCTGGCTATTATGAATATAGTTGCTATGAATGTATTTGAGCAAATGTCCATGTATGGTGGAGCATCTCTTGGGTATATTCCCAAAAGTATTGCAACTGGATCTTGAGGTAGATGTATTCCCAATTTTCTGAGACACTGCCAGATTGATTTATATAGAGCGTGTACAAGTTTGGACTCCCACAAGCAATGGAGGAATATTCCCCTTGCCATAATGTACTATTACTTGAGCTTTTGACTTTACTTATTCTGATAGGTATAAGGTGAAATCCCAGTGTCATTTGATTTGCATCCCCTTATAACTAAGGACACTGAGCCTTTCTTTAAGTTCTTCTCAGTCATTTGGGATTCTTCATTTGAGACTAGTCTATTTAGACCAGTACCCCATTTTAAAATTGGGTTAATTTGGTTTGTTAGTATTTAATTTCTTTTTTATTTAAACTTTTAAAAATCTTTTACACATACACTTATATTATTATACATATAAACAATAAACAACCAACAGCAAGAAGAACCATGATACAATTATACAAATGTAACATTCTTGGTCTTCAATTTGATACCATTGATTCGCCTGCCTGTTTCTATCCCAATACCATGGGATTTAAAATTATTATTATTGTGCTGTAGTTCAGCATGAATCAGGTAGAATTTTGGAGATCCTAGGTACACTATCATATCATCTGGAAAAAGAGATACTTTGATTTCTTCCTTCACAACTCATATCCTGTTGATCACTTTAATTGTAACATGGCTCTAGCTAGAACTTTAAGTACTATCTTGAAATGATACAGAGATAATATTTTAAATTTCATTAAATTCAGGCTTTATACATTTATTTATTCCAGAATATTATGACCTGCCCTCAACTCTCAATAAGATATTTTTGAATGCATTTGATAATATGTTATAGCAAAACAACACCCTACCTCTTCCTATTGATTTTTAATTTCTTTTTATTACCTCCTTCACAATGGTTTTGTATGTTGAAGTGGATCATATTGATATTTGAGAATTTTTCTCCATATGCTTATCAGTATCACGACACTATGTCACAGCAACTATCATATCATCAAGGCTATCTAGTACACTGATCATTGAAAACAATAGACCCACCACCACCACACCTCAGTGACTTACCAAGACTGACAACACAAATAACTATTGGATGTAAAATATAAATGCTTAGGAGGTAATTTAGAGGAATATGAATTCATTAAACAAATCAATCACAGTGGCCTAAGCACTAGAGTTAATGAATTATTATACATGGGCCTGTGCCATGATTTTTCAGTACTAAGCATAAGGCCCTTCTTGTAAAGCTATCTGTAAATCTAACTAGAAGAAAAATATTGTAACCATAGCAATCATGTCACTATTTAACTAAGTACAACTTGCTTCATATGTTTGTATTACAATATGCATCATTCAGAGCCATAAGTGATTTTTAAAAATATCATGTTCATCTTTTTAAAATATTTTGTGTTAAATATTTTTTAGCTGTTTACATGTAAACTACCTACAGCAAGAAGAATCATGAAACAATGAGGAAGTATATAAATGTTACATTCTTAGTATTTTGGCAAATTGTATTTGGCCACCTAAAAAAAAAATCTTTCCTATTTTGGTGTGTCTAAAATTCTGAGTGTAAATCAGTACCTATCATACCCCATCATTATCAAATTAAAACAACTATCTATACTTAATAACATCTTAACCCTTCAACAACTAAGCTTAATTGTATAACTAAATTATCTGGTCTTCAAGCCCATTAGAGACTTAAGAAGGAATAAAACTAATTGTCTGAATATACAGGTGGGGCATGTTAGCAGCTTCCCAAGTGTGAAGATATCAGAGATAGTTTATAACCGAGACATCACCAAAAACTCTCCATAGCATTGGGGCATGATCTTCATAATTACGGCCCAACAACCAGAAATGTTATTCCTAGCTTGTATAACCATTACCCCAATTATATTTGGGCCCCTACAAAGCTATTATTCATCTCTAATCTGCCAGAATAAACCTTAAGAGAATGACCCCATTTCCTTTAATGGGGATCAGATAGGTTTTGGGTTGCTTTCCTGGGCTATAGTGGGTTATTTTCAATGGGTATTGGTAATAGGTTATTATTGGTCTTATATATAGAGAAAACAAGGTTGGACTCAGGAATGTCTCTCTTCTCCTTTTTCTTATATTCTTAGGTTTGGATATATGGGTTGAAAGAAAAATGCCTTTTAACGATGATTTACCCTCAGCAGTCTACATGGCACCTTCAACCATAGTGATCCTAAGTTAAAGTTAAGGATAGAGTTAGTTTAGGGTTAGAGTTAAGGCCAGGAACTTCGGTACAATTCCAGCTTGATTCCTCCAGAATGTCAAACCAGTGTCTTAAGAATAAATGGAGGGCTAGATCAGGGTAGGGGTTTAAATTTTACCGCCTGTATTGTCCTTGGCTAGGGCCTTAGTTTGAGCGGGACCCCATGACCCAAATCTGGATTTGACTTTCTCATGTACTCTGGTGCCTCACATTTGACTATGTCCCCTGGCGGGGGAGACCTAGTGGCACTCAGAAGAAGTACAGCAGGTCACCGAGAACAGACTTGATACCCTATGAGCATATACAGAGGGAGGTAATCTCTCTGAGGAACAGTCATAGGGGAGGGGAATAAGGGCAAAATGGGAGGGAGGGGAGAATGGGAGGATACAAGGGATGGGATAACCATAGAGATGTAACAAGAATAAATTAATTAAAAAAAAAAACAGAAGAAGAAGAAGTTTGGTTCCAAAAAAAAAAAAAAAAAAAAAGAATAAATGGAGGATGGAACTAAGAGGAGAGGATCAAGGGGGCTAAGACCAAGATGTAAAGTTAATTAATTAATTAATTAATTAATTTTAAAAGAATGTAAAACTAAAAATAGAAATATCATACAATCAAAGGCAGTACCTTATCATTTAAATTGTCCCAAGTTCATAATGGCCAGAAACTTTTATGAAGTAGCTTCCTCTTGTTACTTGAATTTTCATTCAACAAACATTGTTTCTAAGTTTTTCCTTTGCCTTTCACTGTATACCTTCCTTTAATAACTTAACTATTATTATTACTGTCCTTTCAAAATTTTTCAAATATGTAAAAAATAACTCAACTGTTACTATTTTGTAATAAAATATTTTATAGAAATTTCTACATTCCCATCACCATCATATCACAAGTAAATGATAGTTGATCTTGGAGACCTTAGGAAATATTAAAGCAGAAATAATATCAATATGCAGTAGAGTACAGAATGGTTTCATTACTTTACTAGTTGTTTCCTGGAAACACGTTTTAGGTATAATTCTCATATAGCCCTTTGTAATCCAAGGGCATTTTTCATGGCCATCTGGTCTCCTCATCCTGTTTTTATGTTGCTGCCACAGAACTACTGTGCCTCTTCTCCTCACAGATGGTCTCTGTGGGTCTTAGTCACGCCTCTCTGCCTGGCTAAGGCCCACAAGAGAAGAGCAGTGCACTCTCCTCTGCGGTGTCTGCAATGGGAACCAGCTGTCTCATTGATATAAGCACTGGTACACTACTGTGTTCCTTGCTTATTCATGTACAACAGTTAGCTTCTAAAGGGATTCAGAAAACATCCCCTCTTCAAATATACTGTTTTTCAGGAGGAAAATTCAAGCCACCTGTCTTATGTTGATAATTTTTTTACTGCTAAGAACCTTAATTTTATTCATACTGTAGAAATCATAAATTGTGTTAAGGTTTTGATGCCTACCATACAGTCACTTCCATGACATCTGGCTACTCACATATTTCTTTTTCTAGAACTTTGGCTTTTCCCCCTAATGGCCTAAATAGACTCCATTGACAACTTTGCTTTACTCTGATCTTTCTGGATTCCTTTAGCCTTTACAAACCTAACTTTCCAGTCTCTGTAATTCTGTTGTGATGCTTCTTCTGTCTCATCCAGATTATGTACCACTGTGCAGATCAGAAAAGCCACTATAACTGCATATCAATCTGAGATCCTTTTTAACTCTATTCCATGAATAGTCTCATTTTTCCCAGTAAACTGGGCAAGAAGCACTGCCTCTTTCATGTTCCATTTCATCAATGAACCCTGGTCTTCCTCTTGTTTTCGTCCATTGTTATTCATAAAGAGCTCAGCTTGTAAAAGCCAAGTGAAGCTAGTGGCCCTTTGAGCCTGTCCATTAAGGACTTATTCATCTTATATTGTTGTGATTATTCATCTGTTTCTCAGTGGGAGAAGGTAACTATAATACACAGTTTCTCAACCTCCACATAACTGAGACTGATCCAGTCTGCCCCTGTATCCCACATTCTCAAAAGTCTAACACAGAGTGCCTCCTAAACTATGTATTTAAGTCTTTCCCAATTCAGTGAGAAGTGGTGATCGCATACCTATTATCAGTTTCTTGATTGTGTCATTATAAAGGTTGCTGAGTCTGCCTGTTGTTTCAGGAACTTTCCCTTTCTCTCTATTAAAAGTTAAAGTGTAGGGGTTCCTTCTATAATTTCAGCCTATTTTCATCATCTTCTTTGTACCAGTTTTCCCATGAGTTCCATGTTTGGAAATTTTATCCTCACTTTTTTCTACATTTTCTAGCAAGTCAAAAGCTAAATCAGTGTTATCAACATAACAATGATCATGTATCTGATGCCACAGACTACTTATGCTCCTGTACTATAATTGTTTTTACTAATTGCACTATGTTCTCTGTTTCATAAGTTGCATCTGAGGCATATCCATAGTATGACATGGGCCCCCTGATCAAGGAGTCACATAATCTCAATAAATAGGATAACATAGCTACAGTGGACTTTCCCCAGGAATTGTCCACTATCATATGGCTTGGTTTGGTAGCATGTCCTATTACCAATTATATGGAACATGCAATACAACTGCCAATACTTCAAAGAGAGTTACCACCCCATTACACACACACACACACACACACACACACACACACACATCAATAACAATATTAACCTTATGATTGTTTCACACATAGATCAATCAGCCACAATTGCATGTTCCTATAACCACTTATGGGAACATGTAAGAGTTTCCTCTCTATTCATCTTGGTTTGGTCAATCTGTCTTTGAGTGTGAGCTGTGTTGTTGGTGTCTTCCTCAGAAGATATGCACAAGCTCCTATATTTCTAGAGATTTTCCACATTTACCACAGAAAAACTCCCACCAAAGTCTACATTGATGAGCGAGTAATTTAATTGGTTTATTAATAAAAGTATAGGTGAGGGTTCACTTAAAAAAGTTTGAATGATTCAAACATGGCTGTATCTACTGAACACTCACTTTACATAGATAGTGACTTAGGAAATATGAGTCACTGGAGTTCCTCCACAGTGTTCAGGCATCTCAGGAATGAGAGAGTTTCTTTCCCCAGCAATTTTTAACTTTCATGTAAACTTGGGAATGGTCCTTGTGAATCTTGAAATTTCCAGAAGCTTTCCAGCCTTGTATGATTGGTTTTCTGGGCTTTGTATGTTTAAGTTGCTTCTTGTATCTTGGGAACATCCTTTATCCATACAGTATGGAACGTTTCAGTTCAGGGAAATATTGATATAACATATCTTGAAGATGAAAGCATACCAATGGATGATAGAACATCCTCATAAGATATTATTGATAATTTTAAATTGCTGTTGCAGTAATAGTACAGAATTCTGATTACAATGGATAAGGGGAAGCAGAACTGTCAAAAGTTAGAAGGTGGGTGATAACTTACAGGATAGTCAAGATTTCCATTGTTCTCTCAGGGAAAGATACTATGCTAATACCAAAGGATGGGAGCATTAGACTTGTGGACAAGGATAGCAAATGGAAACATAAAATACTTGCAGATACTTGACACTAGTCTAGGTACAAATACCATGAAATCTTAATACCATTAATATAGATTAAGATAATTTTCTGAAAATAATTTTGGTGCACTGAGTTAATAGTAAAAACCAGTGGGGAGGTCTCTGCCATGTTCTTGAAAATTGAAAGTCAAGCAATAAAATTCTTAATTATATAAACTATATTACATTTTGTATTGTATGCTATAATTAAAAAATAACATATTTTTACATTTTGAGTAAAATAGAAAACTAACACTGGTGTTTATAACACTTATTACATGGTTCAGGACATCAAGAGCATTTGTGTTATCACTTACATTAATTATAAAACCACATTTCAAATTGTGTTACTAAAACTCACATGCCATTTAGAGAAATAAATTATAACTATACTGAGCACTTAGAATTATCACATTTTATTATAGAATCTTTTCCTCATGAGCTTAGACTGCAGCTGAAATTTTGGATGTCTGTCTAATGTGTTCCTGATTCTGAGTTCAATCTCAGAATGATAAAATAAGAGAAATTGTTTACATGTGTTGCTTTGTACCAAATATACATCAATAATTGTATAAGCCTCTGTGGATTTATATATGCAAAACATAATGTGGCTGAAATATCATGCATAGGTGAGCAATTTATCTATTGATGTAATTGAAGAAAGTTATTTTTAGATTGGGTGAATCTTAAAAATATAAACAGAAAAAATATTAAATTCTGTAGGAAGAGAAATCTGTTACATTGTTAAATTATTTATTTTTTACATATACATTTATATTTTTACACATATATACAATAGACAAGAAGAACAATGACACAATCACGAATTATATAAATGTTACATTCTTAGTCTTTTGGCTATTAGCATTTGACAGTATTGAAGAAAACATCTTTCCTAGCTTGTTGAGTCTAAAATTCAGAATGTAAATCGATATCTAACATATATCATCATTATCAACTTAAAACATATATCTAGACCTAGAAACATCTTATCACCTAAACAACCAAGTTTCATTGTAAAATTAAACTATCTGGCCTTCAACCACTTCAAAAAATTGAGAAGGAATAAAATTGATTACCTGAGTATACCAGGAGTATAGGTTAGTAGCTTTCCAAATAGGAAGATGACAGAGACACTTTGCTACCTGAATCACCCAAAAGTTTCTATAATGTTGGAGCATCATCTTCAGCTTTCTGGACCAATATAACAGACAGACAAATTTCTGAGGCAGGAACTCTTGAGGTCTTGCTTAGACTGTCTTGGCAGTATTTAGCCATTGACTCTGCCTGCATCTGCAAATTGTTTAATTTTTATGGGGAGAGCTTGAATAAGAAAAATGTTTAGAGAAAGTCATATACATTAATCCATAACAATATTGTTGAAAACTGATCTCAAATCAATATCTGCAGTGACATTTAATATATAAGCTGTTTTTTTTCTTTCCAGCTTATAAAACCATGACTTAAAAATAAAAGAATATTCCAACAAACAATTTTTTTTAAGCTAAGCAGGTCACAAAACAAATCTCAAAATCATGGGATAGAGAGATGAAGTGGTGACATGGATTGGACAAAAACAAATGACATGAAAAATGTAACTAAATATATGTATAAAACTCTCAAGAAACTAATCAAATTAACAGTATATTTAGTGTGTGGGAAAAACAAAAATTTGAATTCATCATAAATCTTTAGCAATAAATGTATTTGTTGTTCATTGTTAGCTTTTATAATTTAAAATATATGAACACCTGTAATATTTTATATATATATATAATATTTTTTATAAACTAAGATTTTCCTAGAATATTAAAATACACCACTTTGGATGATCAAACTATTATGCAAAGATTACTAATATTCACAGAATATTACTCTTTGAATAAGTAAAAGTGATGTTACATTTGTATTGTAATCAACCTGAATTTAGTACATACTGATTTGCTTCATCCCTTGAAAAAAGATCACTCAAGTATTGTATATGTGAGCTCCTCCTTCACTTTACTATCTTCCTACAGCATTAGAAGAGAATACTGAGTACAGAGTTTTCTTGTTAATGTGATTATCTCCTTAGCCGAGCAAAACATTCTTAATCATTAAAATTTGGTCTACTTTTCAAAGTCTCACATTTACTGGTTAAAAATACTTCATTCCCTTACCATGATATGTTGAATTATTCATCCACCATTAGACTCTCATAAGTTGTAAATGATATCGAAATGTTTGCTCTCTGCTGTTCAAAAAACAAATACAAAACCCATTCAACATTTATGAAATAGAGAAATTGAATGGCTGTGATAAATACTTAATTTTTAACTTTATATATTTCTTATCCAGATAATGTATATTGTATACATGTCATCTTATGGATACCTCTTTATTTTAGGAGAGTGCTACTGGTGGTGTATTTCCTATAGTGCATTGTCTTCATTATTCCTAAGCACACAAGTGGCTTGACAAATTTACCTTATTTTTAAAAAATGAAAAGAAGTCAGAATTGTTTTACACGGTAACAATTCTGAGGTTGATTCCAATATGTATGTAGTCATAGGCAAATTTACGCAAGATACATACTACTTATAAAAAGATAAAAGAAAATTACTTGGCTAGGTGAAGCCTATGAGAAAACACTTTACATAGATAAGGTTAATGTCAACAACAAATGACAAAATGAATATCATGAATGTTCTGATATGAAAACAAATATTTCTAATAAAAAAAACACATAGTTTCAATCTTATCAAGGTGGAATTAGTCACATCCAAACTGGCATACATTTTATTTGGTCCATGGTGTTCAAAAGTGTTAGTGTCATGAAACTCAAAGTAGAATAAAAAATGACAAAGGTAAAACATGAATTCGTCCTGTTTTACCATAGGATATTGCTAGAAAAACTGTAGGTAACATAAAATATTTAGAATTCATTCAGAAAGACCCATGGGAGAGAGGTAAGAGCAAGCAGGGATGAGTACAGTCTGGTAGGAACTGGAAATGAGGACCTTTGATAAATGTCTTTGCTAGTGTTCACAAGGATCTCTATGAATAAAAGTCATAAAGGGATTGCACTGACTGTCACTAGAGAATATCACAGAAATATATATATATATATGAATATATATATATATATATATGTGTGTGTGTGTGTGTGTGTGTGTGTGTGTGTGCATATATGTATACACATACACACGCAGAGACTAACCATTTCTCTTTGATATAACACAAAGATCTGGGTTTGTGTATTTTCCCTTTTGGGGGAAATATTGAGATTTAGATATTAGGTACATGTGAACTTTCCAAATTTTACAATATCCTCACTTATTGCCAATTGGTCTAGAAACTCTTTAAATCACAAATAAATTTTTTCTAGCACTTGAAACTATAAATTTCTCTAATTTTTTACAGTAGATATTATTTATGCAACATTCCATTTTTGGGAGTGTTTTTTCAAGAAAAGAAAAACCTGGGTTTTTATGTTTAAGAGAATTTAACATAGCAAAAATGGTGCTATTTGTATCATGTCTTCACTTCTATCTATATCAGAATAAGTATTTCATTAATAGTGAACTATTTTATTTTTGAAAAATTTTTATTAAATATTTTTACATATATCTATATTATTGCACATATGTACAAGAAACTACCTACAGTAAAAAGAAGCATGAAGCAATCAGGAAATATATATATATGTATATATATACATCACATTCATAGTGTTTTGGTTATTTGTATTTGGCTGCTTTGAAGATCATAGTGTTTTGGTTATTTGGATTTTGCAGGTTTGAAGAAAACATCTTTCTTGTCGTGGTCTGTCTAAAATTCTGAATGTAAATCAATATCTCTCATATCTTGTCATTATCTACTTAAAACATATATTTAGACCTAAAATCATCTTAACCCCTAAACAACTAAGCCTAATTGTAAAACTACACTGTCTTGTATTCAAGCCCATCATATATTTGAGAAGAAATAAAATTGATTGCCTGAGTATACATGGAGTGCATTATAGCAAAGAGAGGATTGTAGAGACAGTTTGCTGCTGTAACAGTCACCAAAAATGTTAGACTCAGGCATGTCTTTCCTTTCCTTTATCTTTCATTCTTAGATTTGGAGCTAGGGGTTGAAAAGAAATCAGGATTTTAAAAGGAACTCATTATTGACAGTTATACTGTAGGTTCTGTTAGTAATACAAAGTGGTCCTTTAAAATACATAAATAGTTTGGATTAAGGATAGTTCAGATATTTTTCTGTTTTTTCTACAAGGACCTGCTGTCATAACAGATTTTCCTACTTTCTTTTCTACCTCTTGGCACTAGTGTTTTTTCTTCCTTTCTTCTTTCTTTCTTTTTTGTTATTTATTACAATTTATTCACATTACATGCAGATTTTTATCCCCTCAATCATATCTTCCAGTTACCACCCTCCAATTCTCTTCTTCCCTATTCCCGTCCCCTAAACCTCTGATAGGATGGCCATTCCTACCCAACTGTCTGGCCACAGCTAATTTGATCTCATCAGAACAGAAGGCATCCCCTTTCTCCATGTGCCCCCTAGGCCATCTTGCCAAGGGGCAGTGACAAAATCGTGGGCACCAGAGTACAAGTCAGAAAAATATGAAATACTTCATGAATTTGTATGTCATTTTTGCTCATGCTAATCTTCTCTGTATCATTCCAATTTTAGTACATTTACTGCTAAAGAAAACACCACTAGTTTCTTTCTTAAGGAAATACTTTTTGATAAGGTCTTCAAATTTGTGTTCATGACTGTTCCAAAAGAATTCAAAACCAAGAGTTCTATTGTTTTACTAATGTTGGCAGAAGGGTAGCCTACAGTAGTATTGATGATTTGTTTTCATGTTTTATAGAATAAACTATTCAAAACTATAAGAATATAGAAAATCAGATGTTTAAAATTGTTTAGCCATTGAGATTTGTCTTATATATGTCTAGGTTCAATTTAAATTATACTATTTTCTAAAGGCATATTGATATATCAATATAAATGATTTGTCTTATATTCATCTTAATAATTATTTTCAAATAAACTGCACTCTTAATTTTATTTTTCTCATTTTTAAGTTTTTCATTCCAACTGGTAAAGATTAATGTACTTACCATTACAGCTGAATATGTACTGGCTGCTCTAGTTCCAGCACAATTTCTTCTGTGGAGATAGTAACTAGAACAAAAACAATCTTGATGAGGAACCCATAAAGATCTTTTATATGAAAGGAAAAAAGAAAATTAAAAATAAAGTATATTCTTAAAATTTTTGAGATCACCAGCAGAACACTCAAAATTTGTCTAAATTATATTATTTTGTTAGAATCTTAATAGACACATGAATACACATATGAATGTATAATGTGTACTGAATCTAGTTCACAGCATCTATGCTAAGTAAATTTTGTAAAGTACAACAAATTTAGGGATACATGGTTACTCTACTAGGCAAGGCTTTTACATAATAAGAGTTATACTGGTATTTAAAATATCGTGTATATAGCATGGCATTTGGAGAAAATGTGAAAATATGCCTATTCAGAATGAAAGATTTCAGTTTGAATATATTTAAAGGTCTAATAAATATATATTAGAAACTATAACATATGTTTAAATGAAAAAGAAATAATATAAACTGAGGCTCAGCCACTTAAACAACAATACATTCCTAGTGATTTGAACAATGTTAAGTTTTGTGCTTTTCTTTGTAAAACATTGACAATAACAACATAAAATTTCATAAGATTGTTGTGAGGGTTGACGTAGTACTTATAAACTGGTGACAAGCAATAATCAGTGCTTACACTTATCTATCTATTTATTTAACATTTATTAGATTATAGAAAAAGGGGAGAAACATAGCACTATTTTTTCTAGGTGAGGTAGATCTTAATTTTATTAAATATTGCTAATTCTCTTTCTTTTTAATTTATAGAAAAAACCTTTATAGTAACAAATTATGTTAAAGTGGAAGGAAAGAGAAAAATAGAAAAGAAAATGTTTCATGAAGACAAAACAATTACTTTGTAGGGACTCAGGGCATGTTGCTGTTGATCTTAATTATAACTCACATTTCAAATTCTAATCAAATGTAGCTCATCATACCCTTACAAAATAAATTCAATAAATGTTCTAAGCATTCAAACTTGTCAGTAGCATCAAAAAGTTTTCTCTAAAAGCTTGGTATGCATCTTAATTGTGGAGTGCTTGCCTACCATGTATAAAGTCCTGGCTTACCAACAATAGAAAAACAAAAAAAACACTTGTATCCCATGGATTTGATATGTGAACATGTTTAGGAGCTCTGTCCACTGAGAAGACCTAGTGTTAATAGAACCTCTGTGTTACAGTTTATAGTTAATGATGCAAATTGTTTTACTAACTAGCATCACCAATTAATGACATTCTTTGCAACAGTAATGGAGTTATTTAGAGCTATAACAAGAAAAATAAAGGGCTATTCAATACAACTTGTTGAAGCAGAAAATTAGAAAGTTATTTATAAAAGACCAATGGTCATAACACAAGATTCAAAGTACAATGTGTGTTTCATTTTGCATTGACTTTCATGTTACTTCAGCCTGGGTTCAACTTGAATTTAATTTAAACTGTCAAATATTTGATCAATAAAATAAAAATATTTACCTTATAAGCTATACAAGAAAATTTAAGGGACTATATCAATAATAATGATCAGGAAATAAATAAACTAGCAAAGTAGAAAATGGAAAACTACCTAGTAGTTAGCACCACATTGAAATAATAAAGAAAAACCACCAGTGGCATGTACAATATAACGTTATTCTTACTACTCTGTGCAGTGTAACATTTAAATTATTCCATTTATTTACCCGTAACTTAGCTAAGTGACTAATATTATACCAATGTTCACTGTATAATTTTGTGTAATGGATCAAATTAATAAAGCCATGAAATATGTACACAGAGAAAATTGAGGGAATGAAATATATAAAAACCATAATATTTTTCACATGTTTTTTGCAATTGTAAATTAAAACACACAATAAATTCCCACCCAGGAGATTTCATTCCAAACAATGTTCAGCATTCTACACTGTTTCCAGACATCAGCATTTAAGTTGGGAGAAAAAGACAGGAATATGCTATTGAATGCCTCCAAGTATGTTCTACCATGTAGGGCAGATTTCAATTGGGTAAAAGAATTCTTGTTTTATTTAGAAACAATACTTTCAAAACATAAAGAAAACTTTCATAGACTCCTTTAGTTCAGAAGCCACATATGAGATTCAGTAGAATTTAAATGACTAGGATTCAGAATGCAGAGTACTACAGAAGGGAGATTTTAAAGATTGCAATCTATAGCTGTTCAAGACAACTGTTCTACCCTGTAGCACAACACTTGGTACTCTACATGTTGCAACTACTTGAGCCTGGGTAAAGAACTACAGGAAAATGTTAGAAAGATCAGTGCTTGGAGATTGTATCAATCCATAATCATCGCGTGGAAAATTTCATGGTTCATGAGGCAATAGATTGAAAATTCTAAAATGTCACATCTTATTGTCATTAAATAATTAGTTGCATTGGCATTATTTTGCAGTTCTCTGGGTAGTTAGAAGATAAGAACTCAGAAAGAATAAGATATGATTATGAAACTTAACTAAATTCTAGGAGACTGACCCGTAAGATTCGAAAATTAGTAAAATATCCTACACATAATGGAGATGATTTTGTAATATCTCATATTCAGGAATGAATAGTCCAAAATAAGAGAAATATCAATTAAGAGTTATCAGAGTTTGATTAAAATCCTTAAGTAATTGCAAATAATTATCTGTTTTAAAATTGAAAAACTGTAAATGGGAAGTTACTTAAGAATCATGTTACACATCACTACTCACAACTAACATTCACACTCATCAAAACCCTAAGGAAGAAGAAGCCTTGAGAGCACAAGTCCTGCACACAGAATTGGGGGAAACATTGTCAAACCACAGTGGACCACTACACGTAACTTTTAAAAAATAATTATTATAGCTGAATGTCAATTAAGCTGAGCTGGTTTATACGTGACAGGGATTCTTTGTGTTGATTATAATATTACTAAAATTAACTCTTCAACTCATTTTTCAACTTCATATTTTGAGTTTGTTCCTCATTTACATATGGAAGACTCTTAAATATCTATATATTTACACAGTGCAATATATCATCTACATATAATAATTTATATATATATATAACTGGGTACTCATACATTTAAATTTAATTATATTCATATTATAATACTTATAAATCTATGACAACAAGGAAGATACAGTATTATTTTACTTTGGTTTTAAATATCATTATAGAGTTTCCTTAAAATAATATTTAGATTTCTATGCAAAATAATTTGAGAGCTCCATCAGAACTATCATTCAGCAAGAAATAACTAAATTTAGAGATGAGCCAGGGGCACCTCAGTACAAATTGGCCTAGCTTCTGCCATGTCCTTGTCAGTATGCTGAAATCCACATGTGTATATTTTCTGATTTTAGGCAGTAGTGAATGTCACATTCCAAGAGACAGTCTTTTATTGCTTTATTATTGCATAATGTCCTGGATATATTTGATACAGATTATAGTTCCAATACACCTGTCATAGCACCTCACTGTTAATATGATGACAGCTCAGTAGTCACATGTTATCTATCCGTATAATGCAATGCTGTCTTTCTCCAGTCAGTTTGACTTAATGTCAACATTAAAAGCCATGGTCAGACTTATGCTTGATTAGCTTTCTTCACAGATGCACATCACTAAGAAGTACAAGTTTAAGAAAGTGCAATGAGTACTGGATGAAATTAGATGAGGGCCTAATTTTATAATTGTGATTATAATAAGGGTATTGTGAAGTAGTATTATTTCCAGTATTTACAAAGAAAAGATAGGAACACCTATAATGCCTTAACTTGATAAAACTTAGCTTCCTCACTGTTATAATAAAATAAAAATCACCAATTCTAGTGATTGTCAAAGTATTTAAAAGGAAACATATATACCAAAGTTATATAGCTACTAAACATCATAATTCTGTATTTCTGTGGGCATTTGAACTACTTCCAGGTACTTTATTTTTTAATAATTTCTTTATATTTAGTGCATTGGTGTTTTGCTTATATGTATATCTGTGTAAAGGTGTCATATCTTGGAGTTACAGACAGTTGTGAATTGCCATGTGGGTGATGGGAATTGAACCCAGG
>OU015750.1:62902373-62913441 GCA_907169655.1 Acomys percivali
AGCCCCCTGAGCCATCTCTCCAGCCCCCTGAGCCATCTCTCCAGGCCTCTGAGCCATCTCTCCAGACCCCTGAGCCATCGCTCCAGCCCCCTGAGCCATCTCTCCAGAACTTAGGAAAAACAATCTCTTTGAACTTGGTACAATCGAGTTCTGAAAGGTTCAGACTTCCTAGAAATGATAGAAGTAAAAGGATGATATGTTCTGAACACATAGGATGTTTATATAACATTTTCTCTGAAATAAAAAAAAATTATATAACACATTTAGGAAATAACTGACCTAAGAGCAGAGTTACCTTCATGAATTAAAATATTCTTAAATTCAAATGTGTTGATAATGCTATTGTACATCTGAAGGGACATGTAGAGGTTACATGAGATCTGAGACAATGCATGCTAAGTCCTATCTGTAGACTGTGCAGCTTCAGTAATCTAATCACCCAAAGAAAAATTAACAAAGGTGAATAGGGTTTCAAGATATATTTCCCAGCAGTCAGACAAGATTTTAGACAACAGGGAAGAATTTGTGCGAATCATTCCATCACATTTTATACCCTGTATCCACCTTTGTATCTTTTTCAACATCTGTTCTGTCTTTGCTTACTGACCAATAATATTTTAGCAGGATAGTTCAGCCACACTCTGTTCTTGCCTTATAAGCATTTCCATTTATATTGTCATTATTCTTTAATTTTATTATTTCCTCTCCAAAAATCAGTGCAGCCTGTTTTGCATAGTCTCTGTGTCTTGTTCTACATTACCTAAAAGTATATCTTTACCTCATTGCAATCTTTATTTATATTAGTCACCACTTTCTGACTCCTTGGCACTTCTTCTACAATCAGCACACCAATTGACATAGTGAAGTAGTATATCAGACTTAATGAAAATAGTTGCTACTGATCACTGCAAACACTTCTACTTAAAAAATCTAAATAAATAACAAAAGTAAATTTATTCAGTGGTCTAAATCAAGCAAAAAAGAAATATTAAAAACCACAGCAGATTATATACTTCTAAAGCTCTCAATCCTGATGCAAGTAACCTAAAAAATTACAGACAAATACCTCAAAGTAATGATATGTTTATTTTGAACTCATTAAAGAGATGAGTTTAAGAAAAAAAAAACGTTTAGACAGTTATATGAAAGAAGGACTTCAATCCAGATTATGAAATGGAATTCAATGCAGGGATAGGAATATTAAGTAAAAAGTAAACTAAAGTGGAGGAGGATATGAAAAGTTCAAGAGTCCAGTACAATAATAATCTTCATGGAACAGTTCCCCAATAGAAAAAAAAAAGGACAGAAAACTCATAAGCTGAAGAAAAGATATGGGAACTGATATAGTCAAGAAAGGACAATAATGCAAATTAAGTGTTTTTCTTTTTTTACAAACAAACACAAAATACCTTTGAAATGACCAAACTGAATAATTTTGGCAGAGAAGAATAAGTGTTCTATAGTAGTGGCAAAAAAAAAAAAATGTTAAGTCAGTCAGAAGAAAAATTTCAAATCTAAACAAACAAAGCCCTGTCACAGTATATGATACAGCTTGAATTCCAACCAGATAGAGTTAAACAGAGAAAACACACACACACACACACACACACACACACACACACACACACACACGTATATATATAACCACTAAATATGCAAAACAAATAAAATGCTTTGAAACCTACTAAAAGAAGTATGAAATCACATTTTGAGGTTTACCTATCTTATTACAGCTACGAACCCAACTACTGGAGACAGAAAAATGTTCTGTATTGAAATCACCCTACATGAAATTTTGACAGTTAATATAACTCTTTAGAGAATACTACTAGGAAGTTTCCAGACATAAAATAACAAAAAGTACTTCATAGCTGCAGTAAAAAATTAAGTTGCTAGAATAATAGTTTTACAAATAAGGATATAAAAATACAAAGTACTCAAAGATTAAAATGATAAAAAATTACTATACACGTCTTAATAATAACTCTAGGTGTTAGTGTTTTCATTTACTCAATAAAGAGGCACACTTTCTTAGGGTAAAAGCATGGACAAAAGAATTCCACACAAATAGAAGAAAAACAACTAAACAAACAAACAAAATCAGATGTCACAATTGTGATAACTGACAGTAGACTTCAAAACAAAAAACAGGTCACAAGAGAAAATAAAGTTAGTTTATACTACTTAGAGTAATGATTTGTATGGAGGTCATCACAAGTTTGTATATAAAAAAGCTGAACACTAGTTATAACACCAAGTACTACTAGATATAGTTATTGATCCCAGACATATTAGAAACTTTTAATAACTCAGTCTCACTCATGGACATATTATCTTAAAAATAAATAAATATAGAGCTCAGTGTTGTCACTGATCAGAATTACACTGTCCTTTCTCAGGTATACTAAAACAACTTTCTCAATTCTCCTAAAGTAACTGTCCATGATATGTTACTACCTCTTTCAGTAATCAAATGGCCTTTAAAAACATCTGGAAAACATTCACTCAATCACTATAAACTATACCTTATTCGGGACATCCTAAGGAACATTCCTTAAAATTGAATATATGCTAGGCTATGAAATGTCTCAAAATACACAAAATATTACAATAATTTACTGGATGTAATGTGATCCCAATGGGTTAAAGTTGTAAATCAACACAAAGAAAATCAACAGTAAAGTCACAAAAATCAGGATATTAAACAGTATACTTTTGATTTACACATGGGTATATAAAAATCAATAAATATATCAATAAACTCCTACCACAACCCAGAGAATAGAGTAAAAACAACCCTAAAAAGAGAACTTTGGAGATGTAAATACCTATAGTAAAATCAAAAGGCAGACATGTTATCTCAGTAACATGGTTACATAAATAAGACATGAACAATAAAAACACCAATTGATTTACCAACATAGATGGTGATATTTCATAAGACCTTGCCATCAAGAGAATTAATGATTTCTGAAACATGTAGAGTTAGTATTCACAGGAAATGTTTATCCCTAAAAACAAATAAATCTGAGTATCATTAAATGGACTTAGTGGGAAGTATTGATATAATTATTCCATATGTATAATAATAATAAAGGTGGGAAAGTACATAAATTTGAGATAGAGAAGATGTGAGATAGGTTAAATGAAGAAGAGTCGTAAGTAAAGAGGGGTGTAATGTTAATATTGTGTACACATATGAAATTAAAAAAAGAATGTCAATTACCAGGGAAGTTTCAATAATTAATATAATTATATGCTTAGTCTTTGTTAAAATGAACGAACTCAAGCCCACAAGCAATAGATGTAACAAATAGCTAAGGAAATAACAGAAATTCATGAATTATAATTGATAAAATAATAGGAAAATAAAGGCTTATTTCTTTGAAAAGACACACACAGGCACACACATGTAATATATTGAGAAAGAAACAGAAGATCAATGCCATTAAAATTAGAGAGAGGAAAGAAAACATCTCAACAGTTATCAAAGATATTCAGAATACTGTACATTTGCTTTATAAATTTAATCCCACTCAATTGAAAAATCTTAAATAAATAGATCACTTTTATATAAATATAACCTATCAAATTTAATCCAAGCCTAAATAAGTAAATAAATGGAACTATAGTAACCAATCAGATTGAAGCAGTAATTATAATTCTCTAAACTTCAATTGTATGTAATCTACCATATTTACTTACAAAATTATATATTCTTCTACTGCTTTGTAACTTGATAAATAAATATCAATTTGGCCAAAATAAAAGTGTGGGTCTATATTGATTCACAATGAATATTAACCACCTTATTAAGAGCAATTAACACCTATCCTCTTCAAATCATTCTACAGAAGCAAGAAATACATCCTAAACAGAGAATTCTCAACAGAAGAATATCAAATGGCTGAGAAACACTTAAAGAAATGCTCAACCTCCTTAGTCATCAGGGAAATGCAAATCAAAACAACTCTGAGATTCCATCTTACACCCATCAGAATGGCTAAGATAAAAAACTCAAGCGACACCACATGCTGGCGAGGATGTGGGGAGAGAGGAACACTACTTCATTGCTGGTGGGAATGCAAACTAGTACAACCACTTTGGAAATCTATCTGGTGCTATTTCAGAAAACTAGGAATAGGGCTTCCTCAAGACCCAGCTATTCCACTCCTTGGAATATACCCAGAAGATGCTCCAGCACACAACAAGAAAATTTGCTCAACCATGTTCATAGCAGCCTTATTCATAATAGCCAGATCATGGAAACAGCCTAAATGTCCCTCAGTAGAAGAATGGATAAAGAAACTGTGGTACATATACACTATGGAATACTACTCAGCTATTAAAAACAAGGAATTCCCAAAATTTGTGGACAAATGGATTGAGCTAGAGATGATCATAATGAGTGAGTTAACCCAGAAGCAGAAAGACTCAAATGGTATATACTCACTTATATCTGAATACTAGCCCAATGGGCATGTCCCATGAAAGCCTTTCCTTACCAGGAAACTGGGACCGAAGGGAGGACATCCTATTGGGACTCTAGATGAGAGAACAATGGGAGAATATCAATGTAGAAGGATCCAGTAGGTCCTAGAAACCTACAAGTAGAACATTATGATAGGCAGATTTGGGTCATGGGGTCCCGCTCAAACTAAGGCCCTAGCCAAGGATAATACAGGCGGTAAAATGTAAACCCCTACCCTGATCTAGCCCATGTACAGGACAGTCTCCACACTTGAGTGGAGAGAGGGATTTGACTTTCTCAAGTACTCTGGTGCCTCACATTTGACTATGTCCCCTGGTGGGGGAGACCTAGTGGCACTCAGAGGAAGGACAGCAGGTCACTGAGAAGAGACTTGATACCCTATGAGCATATACAGAGGGAGGTAATCCCTCTGAGGAACAGTCATAGGGGAGGGGAATAAGGGGAAAATGGGAGGGAGGGGAGAATGGGAGGATACAAGGGATGGGATAACCATAGAGATGTAACAAGAATAAATTAATTAAAAATAAATAAATAAATTAAAAAAAAAGAAATACATCCAAACTCATTTTACGAATCCACCGTAACCATGATACTAAAACTTTAAAAAGAGCAGGGGATATGGTGTCACCTGCCTTAAATCCTGGCAACTAAAAAGGAGAGGCAGACAGATCTCCATGTGAGTCTCCATTGTGAATTTTAGGATAGCCAGAATAAATATTAAGTCTTATCTCAAACGAAACAAAACAAAACAAAACAAAACCCAAAGCAAACAAAACTAAATAAAACCAAAGTTAAAAAGAAGTTGAAGACAAATTTTCTTGATGGACATAGATGAAAAGATTATTAATTGTTAATAGTTAAAATTTATTAATTGTTATAAAATTGTTAATAATTATGAAACGATTGTTATAAAATTAATTGTTATAATAGTTAAAATTATTAACTGATAATTGATTTTCTGCTCTTTTTTATTACCAAGAACTTGTTTAATACCAAATTGACATCCAGAAAATATGTCAATAACATACAGTCTGAGAAGGTCATAATTGTGGATATATATATATATATATATATATATATATATAACAAGAGTTTATGATAAAAGAGACATTAATTTTAAAAAGGACAAGAAAGGGTATATGGGAGACATTGGATGGAGTAAAATGAAAGAAGAAATAATATCATTAATAATATAATACAATTATAATGTTAAATGTTAAACAAAAATATAAATCTGAGTTATTTTCTACTCATAAAATTTTCCATATACGAAATTAGCCTTTAAGCACTGAAACTTCTACTTATTTTTGTTTTTCTTGTATTCCATTTCTCTATAGATTAAAGGCTAGATTTGAATCTCATGTAATAATAAACATTTCCCAATTTGGCAAGAACATTGGATAACTTTGTAAATTGCTGTTATCTAAGCTGTACTTGTATGTGGATGTCCTTTAGTGGGACCAAGTCTAGATACCTTAGTGGGTCTAATTAATGATGAGGAACAGAGCATCTAGGTTCTCATATTTGCTGTGAAACTCTTTTCTAGCACTGAATAATTTTCTACTTCACACTAGCATATTTAGTTGACTAATTCTTAAAAATCATAGTTGAAAGGATATTTTCAAAATTAATCAGAAATATTTATATATTGTGATGTTATTATATAGTATTAATTTTGGTACCAAAACATTATATTGTAAATTTTTCAGGAGAAATATGGATTTTTCTCTCTTCCTAGCTCAGTAGATCTTTATTTTCTTACTTCCCTCTTTCCTTCCTTCCTTCTCTCCTGAATACCTTTGCTTTCTTTTCTTTGTCCTCACTTTTTTTATTCCTCTCTTCCTTTTTTATAAAAGAAAATAATTACGCAAAAATATATATTAGAATCCAATGATTTCAGACAAGTGTTAGAATGTTTCCTTAAAATTTTGTTTAAATTATGTCTGCCAGAAATTATAAATTGATTAGATTAAAAAAGAGAATATTATAATATGGTTACTCTTCCTGGTCAACTTCTTTTATGTTTTGTAAGTCTAGAAGAATAAGTTGGTCTCAATGTGCACCAGCATTATTTGGGTTCTGGAGATCTGAACTCTGGTCCTCTTGCTTTCTGGGCAAAAACTTTGGTGGTAGAATGATTAACCTAGGCCATTTGGGTTTTTGTTGCTGTTTGTTTTGGTTAATGGCAGTCATTTTAGTTAGTTTGTGATGAAATTCCAGTATGATTTTCCTTTACATTCCCTAATAAGAATGTTGAACATTTTTATAAGCTATTCCTCAGAAATTGTTATTCTTTTTGTTAGTTTTTTTTTATTGATTAAGTGGATGTTATGGTTTTCTAGGTTTTTTATTCTACAGATATTAATCCTCTGTCAGATATATAGCTAGCAAGGGTTTTCTTCCAATCCATAAATTGTTTCCTCAATTAATTTTTTTCATATGCTGCAGAAGCTTTTTTCTTCTTGTGTCGCAATTATTATAATTTGGTTCTATTCTGGATCTACAATGGTTTTTCTTGGAAATTCTTTCCTGTGTCTGTGTCTTCATTGTCTCCAATGTGTCTAGGTGTTCTAGATTTTCATCTCTGATGTTAATGCAGTTTCACGAAACTGAGGGTAGATATACAAGTTTTTCAATAGAATATACTGAAAAGAAAGGGTAACCTTAATGAAACTTATTTGACTAAATATATATGCATCTATTTCTTAGATTTCTGTTTTATATAATTTTTTGATGTGTTCATATCACACCAGTACCTTATCATATCACTACCTTTTGGTTATATATATGATGTCAGGTAGCATATTCCTCCTGAGTATATTTCATTTTCAAAATACTTTTGCTTTTCTATTGGTTTTGGTGATTCCAAGCAAACTTTGGCACTGTTATTTTTTATATTGTGGAAAATATAATTAGTATTTTGATAAGAATTTCCTTAAATTAATTTGTAATTTTCTTAGATATTCAAATGGAGTATGCACACATTTCTTCTTACAAGTTAATGTTACAATGAGTATATTAAAAAATCTTAGCTGGACAATTTTCTGCCCTACAACAATGCTAAATTATATTATTTGTTCCAACAAGCAATGGTGGAGACTTTTGGGTTTATTTACAAAGCAATACATTTAAAATCACAGACAATTTAACTTCCTTCTTTCTGTTTTAAATGTTTTGGCTTTGCTTCTTTGTTCTCCGCAGGACACAGCAGACACTGGTAAATAGATGTCTTGATTTCAGAACTCATTTTCTTTATTCACATCTTATAAAAAACACATTCATCTTCCTCCTGTGACCATTATATTAAACATATTTGCCATATATTGATATTGATACAATAATATTGATATACTTACTTTTTCAAAAAAAATTTAACACATCAAACGAAGTTGAAGTCTTTGAAATGTTTTTCTTTGTCTCTTGAAAATACTATCCGTTTGTTCCTTTCAATTCTGGTTATATGATCTTTCATGGTCATCAATTTGGCACCATATTATATCTGCATCCCTGTCTTAATCTAACCTTATTATCCTGGTTAAGTATCTTAATGGGCTGTTGTATTTACTTGCTTGTGTGATGTTAATAACTTTCTCATGTAGATATAAAGACCTTATAAAACATAAATACCTCTTGCTTTATTGTTTGTAATTTCTTTATCTGTTTAATTATCAGGTTAAAATGCATTTGTCGAAGTTGTTTGACATAATCCCAGTCTTTTAATTTAATGAATTTTGAGTACTATTGTTTATACTTATTTAAATATTGAATATAACACAAAAGAAAAGTATTAATATATCCTGAGTGTTATGCAATAAATGGTTTTTACAACTAATTAATATTTTTACATTTTTGTTTGTTCAATGATATTAGTATTTTTCGTAATCCAATAATGAAAGAGTCCATGCACATAAGAATTTAACTTTTAAATTATGTTTTCCAATTTGTTGTCTCATATTTTAGAATAGAATTTAACACAGAAATCTTGTGTTTTCTGACCTTGATTGTAATGGCTACCATTTTACTCATGCTATGTCTGCTGTTTTGTTTGTTAATTCTGGTTTCCCATTGAAAATATAACTTATTTTCATCAGCCTTTTCTGTTTTTTTCATAATTTTTATTTTATATCTGCTTTGCTATTTATTGTTTCTTTCCTGTTGATTTTCACGGGCTGCATATAATTTTAACCATCTTTGTAATATAATGTTCTATTATTTTATACTTTATATTTTATTTTTATGTCTTGTTGATACATCTGCTTATTGCTATAACTTTGCATTTTATAATCTATATAACTGAATAGGCATGCACTGATATGTTACTTTTTATTAAACATAATGATTGGTTTTTCTAAGTTTAATTCACATATGTGTATATGTGTGTGTATGTGTGTGTGTGTGTATATATATGTATATATATATATATATATATGCCCTTTGCTCATATAAGTCTACTGTACCATAATATAATCTCTGGTTATCCTTGTGACTGCTCCCCTTCTTTCCTATAATCCCACACTGCTGTTTCCATGTTATATATAAGTACATATATGATGAGTTATAAATGCATATAGATTCCATATATAAAGGAAAACATACAATATTTGCTTGTTTGATTCAAGCTTATTTTGGAGTTTCACCTACCTCCTTGCAAATGATGTAATTTTACTTTTTAGAAATGTATGTGTCTAGATACATATGCATATATAACACATATATGCATATGTGTATATGTTATATATGTGTATATATCACCTATATATACATATACCTCATATAGTAAATTAAGGATTTAATGGTGTATTAATGGATGTCATGGAATCTTTCATAGTTATACAGTAAATAAAACTCTGTAGGTATTCCTACTCATCATTTATGTACATATTAAGAGAAAAATTGAAATCTTGATAGAGCCAAGCCAAAGGTAACCCTAGAGCTCAAACTGTCAGTGAATTCTACTTTCTTCAGCTATTCACAATTAGGGTTTACAAAGCACTCGGTATTGCTTAATCTGTTATTTAGTGACTTTTAAAGCTGTCATGGGTGGCCTGCTATTATAGTATATATCTGTGTGCCTTGTTGACACTACACTCTATTTAAAAGCTTCTAAAAACATGCTGTTGTTCTGTTTTAGCTTTTACAGTTTTGATGAACCATTTTGGTTGTCTTTTGGAAAACAGAAAATAGTAATTTCACAATGCTATAGAATTGGTAGTAGCAAAATCTGCATGTTATCTTTCTCTTTGAAACGATATTCAAAGTGAAAGTAAAGATAAGACCTGGGTGTACAACAATGTCCAAAATAAAATATGTAGAATTTGAGCTTCTAAAGGAGTGAATAGAGAAAAGAGAAGTAAGGAGACATAGATTAGATTAGACCTCCCTTTTTTTGTTAATGGGAAGTATAAAGGGAGAGGAGCTACAGAAATGAAGCCTTACACTGGCTAAATGGACATGCTAATAATTCTGATATATTAAGCAGCTATGTTTTCAAGTGTATATAATAAGCTCTATTCTAAAAAAAAATTCCTGTATCAATGCAGTAAACTTTGGACCATTGCACTGAGCCGGCTCTTATCCTGTGCGTGTAAACAAATGTAGTCTCTCTCAACTTTAAAATTTATAGCCTCTTCTCCTTCAAACCTAGAACATATTGTTTGAACCAGTGTTTACACTAATCCAAAAGCTGTGAAAACAATCAGAATATTATTTATACATCTAACTTAAGAATCTGCAGTCTAGGCAAATGTATAGTCTACTCTATCTCACTCTTCTGTATAATTTGACATTCTTTTTACTGTAAAATAAAATCAAATTTTAAAAAGCTGATTTGTGCAATTGAAAGCCCAAGTAATAAAACATATAATGGGATCTTCTTTTAAGTGCCTATGAGGGCTATTGTTCATTATCAAATTGATAAGAGCTGATTACATACATGATAAATCCCAAGCTCAGCTATGAAACATCATCTAGCCTCTGGAAATGCCTGTGAAATGGTTGTGTTGGTTATGTTAACTGCAGTGGGAAGACCAATCTTAAAATTTGATGATGCCATTCTCTGAGTAAGGAGGAGATGTTAAGTTGGGCACACCATTTGTATTCTCTGTTTCCCACTTGCTGCTGTGACTTCCCCACCAAGGTGGACTACACCATTGAACTGTGAGCCCAAATCAATAATTTTTTCAGTTATGATATATTTGTCAGGTATTTTTTTCATAAAAAAAAACATAACTAAGAAAACATCCAAGAGTTTTGTGTGTGAATGAGTAAGGTAAATATATACAAACCACAATAATTTTCAAACTATTTATGTTTAAGTCTTCTGATGCCATACAAACTAATACACAAAATACAAGAAAAATAAATTTTACATACATAAATGGAAAATATATGCATGTGTAATTCAATGCAAGTAATTTCAGTACTATTAAATTTAATCATTTCAAAATTATAAAAATTGTCTGGGCTGTAAAACAATTTGAACAGCATTAATTTTAAAACTCAGGGGGCTAGCTGGGGACTCAGTGGCTTAGCTTGCATGTTGTGTGCTATGACCATGGAAGCAGAAAGAGGAAAGAG
>OU015750.1:62917017-62927559 GCA_907169655.1 Acomys percivali
CACACACACACACACACACACACACACACACACACACACACACACACGCACTCATATTTTAAAAAAATAAAAAGAAAAACATATAGGAAAATCGATGTTAAAGCTAAACATGTCTTACTCAATGCACTAATATATTTAATTAGAATATTAGAAGAGCAGTGGGAAAGTCCAGGGAGTAGTCCCTTAAGGCATAACTACTAGCAAGAAGAACATGACTGCTAAGCCTGTCACCTAAAGAAAATATTGGATAAGTTACAGAGTTAAATATATTAATGAGCCTTAGAACAATTTTGTCTTAAATTAATATGCACCTTTAAAAACTATAACCAGTTTCAAAATCAATTATTTCTTTTTATTTAAAAGAACACTTCTAAATTCATGTAGCTCCTTTTTAAAAATATACAAGAAACTCTAATTATTTCTTTGTAGCATCGTGGAGTTCAGTATAATCTGAGAAAAATCATACTTTCCCTAACAATGCAATAAACAACTATTATACTACTAAGTTACCAAGGCAGGAAAATAACTCCTAGTGACATTACTACACCTACAGATTAAGAGAGGCACCTTGCAATAAATGACAACTAATATAGAGTCAAACTGGAAGATGGACAGTGACAGACTGTAGCCGACTCATTTATAAATAAGATATCTTTATCAAACATTACCCTCAGTGCTCAGATATCTATCCATAAAAGGAAGTGGAAAGGGTAAAAGGACCAGAGATTCTAAGTGACACCACAAAAACTGTCTTCCAGAAGAAAAGGTTGATGAACATATGAACTTACAGAGACTATGACATCACATTCAAGACCTGCAAAAATTAAATCCTTAAAACAGAAATGCCAGTTTTATGTTTAATATAAGATATAAGGCAATAATATAATAAGGTAATAAGGGACCAGATGCCAGATATTATGTTATAGAGTTTATTAAATGAGCATGAGGAGAGAAGGAAAGGGGGAGTGGTACCCCAGACAAAGAGAGGGGCAGAGACAGAGACAGCAGAAGAAAGGAGAAAGAGAGAAAAAGTAAGAGGAAGGGGAAAGATAGGACTGTCCTTTTATATAGCCCTGGGCAGGGCCACACTCCCATGGCCGGTAAGCAATGACATCACAGGTAGGCAGACTGAAGAAGAATGCTAACACCCAGGACAAAGAAGAAATGAGCAAAAAGATAAAGTCTTATCACTAAGAAACGATTTGCAATTATTAGCCGCTGTGAAAAGAAAAGTCAGTTTATTCATTGCAGAATGCTAGGTAGGTCAATCACACTCCATGACAGCTCTCATGCTCTGGAGTAGTTTACTAATACAAAGTGGACTTCATGTTGCTGTATATATAACATCTCTGTGTGTTTCTCTGTCTCCTTGTCTCCCCACAACCACCCTCTTTGTCTCTGCATCTGTCTGTCCCTCTGTCTCCATCTCTGTGTCTGTCTCTGGTCCCCCTGTGTGTGTGTGTGTGTGTGTGTGTGTGTGTGTGTGTGTGTGTTTGTGTGTGTGTGTGTGTGTGTGTGTGTGTGTGTATGTTGATGTGCTGATTTAGTGGGATGGTTGCTTTTATTCTTTTTGGATTTCACTTGTTTTCTTGAGATTGTTTGTTTTTGTCATTGTTTTTGTTTGGTTTGCATTTTTGCTGTAAAAGAGAAAGAACATGCAGTTTTGTGACTTACAAGGCAGTGAGTTAAGGAGAATCTGGGAGGACTTGAGAATGTGTTTGAATGAAGTTGCAAAAATTTCCAAATAAAATAAGTATCTACTTGCACTTCTCTTTCTTATATCCAGTTTGTGGGATTTTTTGTAATGAATCAATCATAACATTAATAAATTGATATATTGGTTAATAAAATAATAAAATTTTGTCTAAAATATCTTAAACAGTACAATAAATTATCAACATGGATCAATCATCTTTCTTTTTTTAATATTTATTTTATTAATTTATTCATATTACATCTCAATTGTTATCCCATCCCTTGTATCATCCCATTCCTCCCTCCCTCCCATTTTCCCCTTACTCACCTCCCCTATGACTGTGACTGAGGGGGACCTCCTCCCCCTGTATATAATAATAATCTTAACTTTTTAATTTTTCCATATTAAGGTAAGACTTGATTTTTTAAGGTCTCTTAGAAATTGTGTAGGAATTTTTATGGGAATAGCATTGAATCTGAACATTGTTTTTGATAAGACTGCCATTTTGACTATGTTGAGTCTCACAGTTCTTCAGCATGGGAGATTTTTCCATCTTTTGATATCTTCTTTAATTTCTTTCTTTAGAAACTTGAAGTTTTTTAATTCAAGTTTTTAAGTTGCTTGGTTAGAGTTACTCCAAGATACTTTATATTAATCATGGCTATGTTGAAGGGTATAGTTTCCCCAATTTTTTTCACAGCCTGTTTGTTATTTGTATACAGTAGGGCTACTGATTTTTTTAGATGATTTTGTATTCTTCTACTTTGCTGAATGTATTTTTCATCAGTAGGAGTTCCTTAGTAAAATTTTTTTGTTCTCTCTTATGTATACTATCACATCATCTGTGAATAGTGACAGGTTGACTTCTTCCATTCTAATTTGCATCCTTTTGATCCCTTTTAGTTGCCTTATTGCTCTATCTAGGACTTCAAGTACTATATTGAAGAGCTATAGAGAGAGTGAACAGCCTTGTCTTGTCTCTGATTTCAGTGGAATTGATTTAAGTTTCTCTCCATTTAGCTTGATGTTGGCTATAGGCTTGCTGTATATTGCCTTTATCATGTTTAAGTATGAGCCTTCTATCCCTGATCTCTACAAGACTTAAACATGAATAGGGGATGGATTTTTCAAATGCTATTTCAGCATCTAAGGAGATTCGATAATTTTAAAATTAATGGAAGAATATAATCACTTTAAAATCAGCCATGCACTAGATAGTACATAAAATCCTAAATATGCTATGGGGAGGAAAATTATAACTTACATTATCTAATACAAAAATAATAAATTATGGTAAGGACTCAGAAAATTTTATGAAAAATTATAATAGTTATATATCACTGTAGATTAAAGGTATACATATTAAACCATTTTTAACATTATTTAAAATTTAATAAAGATACCCTTTTCTATTAACCTTTGTTTTTTCTGTCTTGAGAATATACATCACTATATTGCCAAACTGACCTCAGATTTCTGGGTCCAGTTGAGTATGCTTTCTTAGTCTACTGAATATCTGAAAACATGAGTATGTGCCACTATGCCCAGCTGAATTTTACGTTACCTTGAATACATCTCAAGTTCATCCACTATCATAAATAATTGATTTCTTAGTACAATTATGGTAAATATTTAAAAAATCAATGATTGAAAGATTTAACTAAATAAAAAGAGATGAAAATACCTACCATCTGTGAAATTTCCATGTAATTGGTAAATTTTACCTTTCTTAAAAGAAAAGTGACAATTAAAATTTGAAAGATAATTATTTGTACATTTCTGGAAAAAAAAAAAACCACACAGTTTAGTGTTGATGTTGATTCTCAGTAAATGAAGGATTTTGCCCGCAATAAGTTCTTCTACCTACACTTCACATTTAATGGAATGTTCCCTCTGGAATAGTAACAATGGAAACATTTCATTTTATAAATTCTTTCTAAAAATTGTTTTTGTGTTAGGAAGGAGATAGAGAAATAAGCTTTTAATAATATAAATATACTGGATAGTAAGTAACAATATTGTCTTCAATTTCTCTTACTTGTCACAACTTAAAATTAATTATTGATGACAAATTGTTCTGTTTTCCAAAGGTTTTATTTTATGACACAGCAGAACTGTTAATATGTATATCAAATAGTCTACCTCATGTTATTGCTGCTAGTTTACACAAAAACTCAGTGATTTTGTTTGACTTTTTGTTATTTTTCATAAATATTTATGTATAATATCATTTTCCTTGTAAACAGGATTTCTCCTGCCCAAAGGGAGTAAAAACAATTTGTGTGTTAATTTTGTCTACTGGTTTTGTTCAGCTTCAGTGATTGTGTATATAAAGAAGAGATTAGATAAAAGGGAATACAAGTAAACCCTGATGCTAATGTAAAGAATTTTAATTAGCCATGATGCTTCTACGTCAATGCAGGTATATTCCACTCCTTGCTTGTAGAACAAAGCAGTTGTCAAGTGGTTGATGACAGTAAACCTCCAATATTTATTTGTTTATATTTTGCTGCCCTCTACAGAATAATCAAGGCATTCTTGAGATTGATTGAAGGAACTCATTTGTTCTTAAAAGTCTGATACAAATAATTCTCAGTAATAATGATTACTCACCACTCAATATATTTGCCATTCCTTGTGACACTTAAGCTGTGCATTCTTTTTTTAAATGAAATATAATAATGATTTTGTTTCTAGTATCCCTCTTATTATGTTATACAGAGATTGAAATCTAGGAAAAGGTAAGCTAGTGTCTTCTTTTGTATACCTGATGTTGACTGCACAAAACTTCAGTCTGCAGGTCCAACCCATGGTCACAGTGATGGCCCCAATTAAACTCAATTGGTCATAAAAGAAAATAAATAGGAATGTGAGGAAGAGGTTTGTAGGAAAGAGGGGCATAAGCATAAATGAATAACAGGAGTAAGAAGCATGTATTAGATGCATTTATTAAATTGTCAAGGAACAAATTTAAAGAAATATAAAATCTTTAAATACAAAAACTAATCAGAAAATTTAATAATGTTTAAAAATTCATATTGTAGTAACAGTACATAACTATGGAATATTTGTTATGCCTTATTTTCTCTTTAATGGAAGAAATGTCTTTTGGGTTTTCTTTGTTTTGTTTTTTTCAGAGTCCAGTAGGGACACACAGGACAAAAATTGGCACTAAGAGAGACAGAAATTCAATATTTTTTCCAATCCATGTTAAGAAAAGCAAAAGATTTGTCACTAATCCATAGAGGATTGTTCTTTCTGTGAAAATCGTGTTCTTGATTTATCAAACATCTATTTCTCTAGGATTCTAGCTGAAGAAATTGAATAATGTCAATTTGTTTTTATATGAACTATTTATTTAATTTAGAGAAAACGTTTTATATAAAAGAACTGAAGCTAACTAAAAAGTGATTTTCAGTGTGCTTTATCTTACTGCACCACTCATTCAACCTTTGTTTTATGTAGTATTTTTATATCAGTTCCCCTCATTCATGAAGATAATAATCACATTAGCAAGCAAAAGTATTAGCACCTCCTCGTGAACAAATTTGGTCACCATGGAATCACAGCAGCTGAAGAGATGTGAGGCTACCGTCTTCTCCATGTCAGCAGACTGTTAGCACCACAAGTTCCTGTGATATCCTTCCCTAAAACAATGACAAGAACAATGCATTTAGAATTTAAAATATCATGTTTTATTTGGGTTTGGTTTGGTTTGGTTTGGGTTTTTTTCTTCTTATTATTATTTTTATTACAATTTATTCATATTATATCCCGATTATTATCCCTTCACTTTTATCTTGCATTTACCACTCTCCCTCCCCCTGTACCTTATTCCCCTCCCCTAGACCTCCGATGTGGGTGCCTCCTCCCCCACTGCTTGGTCGAAGTCTATCAAGTCTCATCAGGGTAGCCTTCATTTCCTTCCTTGTGTCATCCACGCCTCCCTGGCAAGGGGCAGTTATCTAATCTCAGGCACCGACATTCATGTCAGAGTCAGTTTCTTCTCACCCCCTCCCCATACATTTGGAGCATTAACTCTCCATCGGATACTGCTGAACTGGGGGTGTAGGTACTTGGCATGCTTTGTCATCAGTTGATGTATCAGTTTGTGCAGGCCTCCTGGGTTCAGATCCAATGGCCTTTGTGATCTCCCTGTGGAACTCCTGACCATCTGCTGAGTCCTTCCACACAGCCTCCTCTCCCATACAACTCTCTGCATCTCCCTAGGTACAGATACAAGTTAAAGTATCTATCACAAATCCCTGCTGATTGTAATTTCTCCGATGACTTCTATGTTGGGCAAATATCAACATATAAGTGAGTATATATCATTAGTATCTTTCTGGGTCTGGTTTACTTCACTCATGATGATCTTTTCTAATTTCATCCATTTGCCTGAAAATTTCAAGATGTTCTTGTTTTGGATAACTTAATAATATCCCATTGTGTAAATATACCTCAGTTTCTTTATGCATTCTTTGGCTAAGAGATGTCTAGGTTGTTTCCAGATTCTGGTTATTATGAATAAAGATACTATAAACATAGCTGAACAAATGTCTTTTTATGGTGGAGCATCTTTCAGGTATATGCCAAGGAGTGGTATAGATGGGTCCTGACGTAGCACTATTTCCAATTTTCTGAGAAGTGCCAGATTGATTTCCAAAGTGGTTGTATAAGATCGCACTCCCAAGAGCAATGGAGGAGAGCTCCCCTTTCTCCACATCCTCACCAGCAGGTGATGTCACTTGAGTTTTTGATGTTAGCCATTCTGAAATGTATAAGATGAAACCTTAGCATCATTTTGATTTTCATTTTCCTGATGACTAAAGATGTTCAAAAATGAAATGGAATTGAAATCCCAGAAATAAATCCACACACCAATGGACACTTGATTTTTGACTAAGAAGCCAAATCCATAAGATGGAAGAAAAGATAGCATTTTGAACAAATGGTGCTGGACTAAGTGGATGTCTACATGTAGAAAAATAAAAATGGATCCATACTTATCACCCTGCAAAAAACTAAAGTCCAATTGGATTAAATACCTCAACATAAAACAAAACACACTAAATCTGTTAGGAAAAAAAAGTGGAATAGAGCCTTGAACTTATTGTCACAGAAGACAACTTCCTGAACTTCCCCAATAGCTCAGGCTCTAAGGTCAATAATTAATAAATGGAACCTCATGAAGCTGAAAAGTTTTTGTAAGGCAAAAGACACTGTTAACAGAAAAACAAAAACAAAACAAAACAAAAAAACAGCCTACAGACTGGGAAAGGATCTTCTCCAACCCTACATGCGACAAAAGGCTAATATTCAAGATATATATATTTAAAAACACTCAAGAAATTAAACACCATCAAAAAAATAAACCAATTAAAAAATAGAATAGAGAGCTAAACATGTTTTGTTTTTAAAGACACTGGTCAGCAAGGCTACCGAGAATATAAAAAAGCCTTTTGCCATGCTTGATGACTTGAGTTTCATCTCTGATCCCCCATGGAGGAAGCTGAGAACCAGCTCCTCATAGTTGTATTCCACCTTCAACACATGAAAGATGCTATGTCCATGCCTCCCCGCACATAAATGAATGAATGAATGAATAAAAACAAAAAAGTCACTGTTTTGCTATCATGATCATTTTTAATTTCTTCTTAATTACTATATGCAAGCAAATTCATGCTTTTCTTGAAGTTCTGAAATATTGTCTACTAATAATTACAAAAGGTACCATGCCACAAGATGGTCTTACACTGATTTGCATATGATCAGCACTAATTGGACTCAAGGAAGCTAATCATAATAACAATAAGCAAAGGAGCCATGCAATTAGGCTGAAGATAAAATGAAAGATCCTGGGGGGTATTTGGAAGGTGATAATGTGGTGTAGGTATGGTAAAACTATGTTGTGTACATATATAAAAACAACAATTATTCATACTCTAATAAAGTAGGGCCCATTCTACTTAAAAACAAAACCAGAGTTAAAATGTAAAGGTAAGAAAAAAATGTCTAAACATGAAAGGAATCTGCAACTAGCAGGAGTGATTGACTGCATTTTACACTTCTATCTGAGAAATAGATTTGTTTATTTAAGGGCAAATGCATCCAAAGTTTCCTTAACTGGGACTTTTTATCTTCAATGTACATCAAGACTTTGCATGTTTACAGCTTCACAAAACATCCTTTTATCTCCTAATGCAGGGTTATCAGTGCTGAAAGCCTGGGAAGAAAATTGCTCCCCTCTATCTTAATTTGAAATGACATTTCCTTTTTAGAAAAGGGAGAAAAAATGCATAAGAAATGAATCCTGCATAACTCACACAAAAAGAGTCCATGACTTATTTTTACCTGAAGTATTTCAGTTCTAAGATATTTATATTTTAAATTTAGTTTATAGTGAATAATAAAATATTTGTTATTTAAATGTTACATATATTTCATAAAACACTTTGCCCTACAAAATAAGTGCTTCTTTGTAAATTTAAACATTTTTCAAAAGAAATCTTGAAATCTCAAAATTTATAGAAATGTTATAACAAGAATTTGTTTTTAATGTAATTATAATCTTTTAATAAAATATTAAATGTGATTAACTATATTTTTAAAAATAGAACAGGAATGTGATTTCTACTTGATAAAAATGGCATTGTTTGAAAATGCTTATTTAAATATTATACTATAATTTGACCACACTAAACATTTATTTATAAGTCACTATTATCTTGATAATAACTATAATTCATAAAATAATACTCAAAGGAAATATTTTTCTTTAGGTTTTATGACTCTAAAAATATTTTATTTTTACTTATTTATTATAGATTTACAAAGTGGAAAGGGCAGTTACACATATGTGTATGTGTATGGTGCCCACAAAGGTCATAAGTGGGTGCTCTGTCTGCTTTGGCTGGAATTATAGGTAATATAGACTGCCCAATGATTATGCTGGGAGATGAATGTAGGTTCTTATTAAGAGTAATACACTTTCACAATCATTAATCTATCTCTCAACCCATATGCTCATATTTATTAAATGATCTATATTAGATTTTTTTCTAAGAAACAGTACTTGCATAGGGGTAACTTCTTACAACATAAGAATACAGTTTTATACTTATTATTACAAATAATTGTATATTTTAAGTCAGTCAGTCATAAATTGCATTTGTTGGCTATTGTTGCCTCTTGTTTTACCTTTTGAGACAAGACCTAACTTTTTAGAATAAGGCAGTTTTGTTTAAAATTCCCTTTCTTCAACCTCCTAAGTTTTGAGAGTATAGGCATATACTTGAGTCAAACATTTTAAATATAATGCTGAAGTAGTTATTGAATAACTTTAAGTGACACTTCCATTAAAATACTACGTATTCTTACCCCCTTTAAAATGATTTTAACTTCCCTATGTGATAACTGTTAGGATTTCATTTCTACGGGATAATTTTTTTCTTTTTGTAAACATTATACAAGTACCAATGTGTATTTCTGACTGCCTTAGACTTTATTTTTACTAATGTACTGATATTTCACATGTAAATATGTTGCAGCTGTGTGTCATGTACTCGTTATTTTTAACAATTATATAATTTATGAAATTATATGTGCATATTATAATGAGCTTATCTGTTTTTTTTATGAGTTTTGAAAGTATCCCTCATTATTGTTATCTTAAAACTTACAGCATTTGTGTACATATCTGTTAATCTACATGTACTTTCATTTTTTTATGATTGAAAATACAGTATCAGGTTCATATCACATCCAGAATATTCTTCTATATTTTCCCAATGTGGTTGATTACATTAATATTGCTGATGAAAGAACAGTTGAGTTGCTCTTTTCTGAAAACTACTTATCTTACTACTATTTAATCCTATGTTTATAAACTGGACCTTCGTGTCATGAAGTGGATGTAAAACAAAGACATGTTTGCATCCACTATGACGTCAGGATCAGCAACTGATGCTTTTCCTTAGGATGTCCCTGGAAGCCTATTTCCTAACCCTGAAAGTATTGTGTGTCCTCTTTCCTACACTTTGAAATGTATTCCCATTTCCAACAATTTGCTTGTCTTACCTTAATAATTTACAGGAGACCTTTGAAAACTTTCTTTTAGTTGTCCTCCTCAGGTGCATGTACTGTGACTATTCCGTGCTGCAGAGTGAGTTTGCACTTTGCTACTGTAAATTCTTGATAGACAAAAATATGTTACTTATGAAGAAACTTAATAAAGCTTCAAAATTATACCTTTAAATAATTAAAATTTTATATTTCAAATCTCATAAAGATATAGTTGCCAATAATATAGAAGCAAAAATACTGTGTTATTTTTACTAATTTTCAAATTTTCTGTAAGATTATCTGTTTTGAGGTTCACCATTAATGTAGGTGTGATATGTATATTTGAAATTAAATTTGCTTTCACTCACACATTGTTATTCACTTGTTCCAATAGCGTTTGAGTATTTTTTTTCTATCTTGAGTTGTCCTTTTGTCTATGCTTATGATCAATCTACCACTTATGCAGAAATTCTTTCATGAGAATTTGAGTGGGCTTGCATCTGTTTATTTTTAAAACTAATTTTACAATAAGCTTCTCAAAGCAATAAAAGAGGCTATCTAGATATCCATGAGATGTATTAAATCTAATCCAATCAGTGTGTAGAGAATTAAGAATGAACAAGAATAGATAATTTAGCATTGTGGCACATGCCTTTAATCACAGCATTCATGAGACAGAGGCAGGTGGGGTTCTTAAAAGTACAAGGCCAGCCTGGTCTACAAAGTGAGTCTGTCTGAAGAAGAAGAAGAAGAAGAAGAAGAAGAAGAAGAAGAAGAAGAAG
>OU015750.1:62939989-62965015 GCA_907169655.1 Acomys percivali
AGAAAGAAAGAAAGAAAGAAAGAAAGAAAGAAAGAAAGAAAGAAAGAGAGAAAGAAAACTGGGGAGATGGCTCAGTGGTTAAAAGTGCCACTTGCTCTTCCAAAGGTCCTGAATTCAATTCCCAGCAACCACGTGGTGGCTCACAATTATCTATAATGTGATCTGATGCCCTCTTCTGGAATACAGTTGTACATGCAGACAGAAAACTATGTACATAATAAATACATAAATAATGAAAGAAAGAAAGAAAGAAAGAAAGAAAGGTGAAAGAAGGAAGAAGTTAAAGACTTTCTAGAATTTAAGGAGGAGGGAAATACCACATATGCAAACTTATGGAGCAAAATAAAAACAATACTAAGAGGAAACTTTATAGCACTCAATGCCCACATGGGAAAAAACTCATACAAGAAAATTTAAAGCATGCCTGAAAGCTTTATAACAAAAAGGGTAAGAATAACCAAAAAAGTAAATGGCAGGAAATAGTCAAATTCAGTGGTTAAATCAATAAAATAGAAACAAAGAGAACAATTAAAAAATTTATTCAACCCAAATTGTTCTTTGTTTGCAAAAATCAATAGGACAGAAAAAAATCCTTATTCAGACTAACCAAAAGTCACAGAGAGAATATAGAAATTAAAAAAAAAAATCAGAGACAAAAAAGGAGACACAACAATAGATGCCAAGAAAACACAAAGAATCATTAGGTAATACTTTTAAAACCTATACTCCATAAAATTAGATGATTTAAAAGAATTGGAAATTTCTTGGGTTATCTTTAACCAAACAAGTGAAAGACATGAATGAAAAAAAAAAAACAAAACACTTAGGTCTTTGTTGAGAGAAATTGTAGGAGATATTAGAAGATGGAAAGATTTCATATACTCACGCATCAGTAGGAAAACCATAGTAAAAATGGTTATTTTATAAAATATACTCTACAGATTCAATTCAATCCCAAATGAAATTCCAATACAATTTTTACAGATCTTGAAAGAACAATATTCAATTTCATAGGAACAACTAAAAGCACAGAATAACTTAAACAATCCTAAATTATAGAAGAACATCCAGAGGTATCATCATAGTTGATTTCACGTTGTACTAAATATATAGTAATAAAAACTGCTTGGTGTTGGCATACAAATAGACATTCGATTAATGGACTAGAATTTAATAACAAGACTTAAATCTATATACCTATTAACCAGTGATTATATATAATAACTGAAAGAAATCATCTTCAGAAATGGTGCTGTTGAACTGCATGTCTGTATATGAAAAATATCTGTATATCACCCTTCATAATACTTAAGTCCAAGTCTAGCAAAGATATTAACATGAATCTAGATATACTGAACTTGATAGAAGAGCAAATGAGGAATAGTCTTGGCCAGAAAAAACACTCTAAATACTGAAAAATAACTTTGAAAAAATAATTAATTTTTTGTTATAATTTATTCAGATTACTCCCCAATTGTTAGTCTTTCACTTGTATCTTCCTATTCCCAACCTTCCTCCATCTTCACCCTATTTCCTTCTCCTAGACATTTGACAAAGGGACTTTCTTACCTCACAATATGACCACAATCTTTCAAGTCTCATCTGGATAGCCTACTTCCCCTTCTTCAGTGTCAACAGGCCTCCCCACCAAGGGGAAGTGATCAATTTGGAGGCACAAGAGTTCATTTCAGAAGCTTAAGAGTAGTAGTAGAAGTGGTCCAGGGAATAGATGAGTTTATATTTCAAGAGAGTACTCACAAACACATGTGCAGGGTAGCGAATGAACTGGTATATTGTTTGAAGCACTCACAGTTCTGAAAAAAATGGAAAACAGGTTCTACCATATTAGTACAATGGAAAGGAAATGCAAACACAATGTAATAGAACACACAGTAAATAGAATAGGAGGCCAAGGATACATCTCAGTCATAGAGGACATGGTTAACCTGGGTAGAATCAAAGATTTTTACTCAGTGCATGCTTAAGTGTACACACACACACACAATAATTGTATTCTAGAAGCAATATAGACAAAAGCTTTGCCAGAAACTTACAATTTTACTTTTCCATTATCAGTCCATGAGATGTTAACATCATTTACATTTTTTATTAGACGCAGATTTGCTTTAATTAAACATTAAATTATAATTATTAAAATCTACTCATATTTCCATTTTTACCTACTTTTAAAAAATCATCATATTTTGATCTTCTATAGTACACAGTGATTTACCTATGCAATCTCTTTGTCCAGCTCTTGTTTACAGATCTTGTCTAAGATGTTGGTGGTTTTAACAAACGTCAGAAAAAATTAATGGGAGAATATTTTGTAGATTTATCTGTAGAGAAAAGCCCTATTTTTCAGAGTTAGATAGAAGTCATGAATTTGTGTAAGCAGATCAAGTACATAAGAATTTTTATCATATCATTTCAACAGTGTCCACTAACACAAGATTCTCCAGCTATCAATCTTTGCTTAAGAATTGACTGAATAACTATTGTCAAGTTTTCTTATTCTAAAATTGTCCATGCCCTTCCTGTCCAGCAGGAATAAGACGCAAGACAACCAGGTTCCTTCTCAAGACAGTTTACTCAGGAATGCAGATACAGCTAAGCGAGGAGTGGCCCCGTCTCCAACAGGGCTGTAGCTTATATCCTAGGCAGGAGCCAATCAGGGGGAGCCACGTGTAGCCTCTCCATAGGTTCAGTATAGGTCACGGGGACCAATGCGCCTGGTGCTTTTGCCTCAAAGCCATATAAGGACTTGTTTACCAAGGAGAGCACTCACCGTCAGGAGGGTGGAAGGCGGAAGCCAGCACCATCTTTAAGGCGTGGCAATAACGCAGCTCTTGACATAAAATTACTCTTTTGACTTTTCCTTTTTATACTTTAAACTTTTGGGGAAAGCCATACTACACAACAAATCTCAAAAGGTGGAAAGTTGTGTTCCTCTCTTGCTGACATTAAACTGCAAAAATAACACATTTGTTCTGAAATATAGAAATGTCTTATCTAGTCAGTCAGCTACATGAATACTTTTATTTTCCCAGAGATTAATTTTTATTTTAAATATTTCTCCTCTACTCTGTGTGAAACTCATCTCTACTGTATCTCATGTTTTTCCACTTATATTTAGCTAGACACTCTCATAATCTGTCCGGTGATCTGCAAGGTCAAGTCTACATGTCTACTCAGGACTGTAGCTAATGTTATCCCAGAGGATAATACTGATTTTTTTTTTCAAATAGAAACTCTAGTTACTTTTTCTCTGATCTATTATGAATTCATTGATGTCTTCCATCTTTCATTTTTCAAACATTTTTAATACATTTCTCCGTACTATTCTCACTGATCTCAAAGGCCTCTTTTCTATGAGAGTTCTTTGGTTTAAGAGGCAATTTTAATTTGGCAAATATTCTGTTTTGACAAATTACTATAAAACTTATTGTCTTATTTAAAATGATATTTCTTTGTTTATCGGGGGCTTCTAGTCCTCACTGTGAGCAGCCACTGTTTCCTTTAAATGTTTTAAGATTAGGTGCATTTAGCTTGGAAAGTGTCCATACTCTTGGTTCGCCTGGGATTGGAAGGCAACTACATTGCATATTTTCCCTTCATGATGTTGTGAGGTTATCACCATCTCTGTTTTCTACTTGGAAGGTCTGTCTAGGTAGTTAAACTGTGACAAGGAAAGTTACTGGAGGCAGGCTGGCCTTTTTAGTTTGTAGTCCAGGTATTGACACAACATAAAACATAAAAGTCATAGATTTCATGGTACTAGGCACAGGAATCTGAAGATCTGTCTTCCACTGAGGGTCCTCATCACAACAGTCTTCAATGGAACCCTCAGAGTAACCAGTTATGGAAAAGTCTAAAAAGACATATAATAACATCTGAAAACAATCATGTATTTAAAAATTTAGATTATGATATTATTTTGGAGACATATATGAATGAAAACTATCTACCACAAATTTCTTACCAGTTAAAATGTTGCTTCACATCACACAACCCTTTGTTAAAATGTTTTAAATAATAGGACTTGCTAAGTTTGCCTCTACAAATCACATTTAAGAATTGACAATTACTTTCACAACAAAACCACTTTAGATGATAAACAATAATTTAGTGTTGTTTTTATATTGCTGTAATGTGAACAGTTAATAAATAAAATAAAGAGAAGAAAATTAATTTAAATTGTTTAGAAAGTGTAAACAAGATTAATCACTGAATAAATCCACAGGAAATAATCAAGTCATGAATTTGACCTTGAAGATATTAGTGGAAAGAAATAAAATCAAAACAAACTGTGAATACTATAAATAAACACATTAGTGGCTTGCTTCAGAGTCAACAGGAGTAGGAAAAATAAATTGTACCACCTTATAATTCAGGAAAAATAAAACTATCCTCTCTCAGTAATTAAAACAGTGCAGGAGAGTGGGGAACTGAATCTGACATGAACTTTGGTGCCCCATATTTGACCACCTCCCCTTGGTGAGGAGGCCTGATGGCACTCAAAGAAAAAATAAGCAGGCTACCAAGATGAGACTTGATAACCTATGCCATATAGTGGAGCAGGAGGTCCCCCTTGGTCTTAGGCCTAGGGGAAGGGAATAGGATGAAAGTGGGAGGAGAGAGGAATGGGAAGATACAAGTGATGGGATAACAATTGAGTTGTAATCTGAATAAATTAATTAAATTTTAAATAAGTAAATAAAATGCCAAAATAAACCTCACAGTGCATTGTTGCAATATTAACAATATTTTCAAAGGACTCACCTAGGTATACAATAATTTCATAATTACACACCTGGATTGTATACTGCAACTTAAACACTTAGGATAATAGAAATAAAGTGGAAAAATCTACCATAAAACTAAAATACATGAATAACATTACATGATATTCCTAGTTATCCTTTTTTTAATGCAGAAAATGTTCATTTTGTTTCTGAATGGGTTATCAGACACAAATCTTGTATGTATTTTACTCAGCCTTATTTCAGGTGGTCATAACTACAGTGCTCAGATGCATTTACTCCAAAAGGGATGAAATGATTTTCACATCGCCATTTTAGTATTTACCTATGATATATGTCCAAAAATGAATTTCATTGTAGTGAATATTATAACAAAAAATTAATTACCTATTTGAACATGATCTAAACTTACATAAAAATAAAATATAATACTTAATATTTAATTCTTACTCCTTATGAAGGGGAACAATAAAATATTTTTCATTCACGTTTAATGTAGAAATAAAATATTCCTAATATATATGTATATTAAGTAATATCTGAGAGTTATAAAATATGTATTTCTGTTTAGTGGGAAGAAAGGCAGTTCTAATGGAATTGAGCTATCTTAGAGTCACAGCTAATAATGGTAAATTACCACAGTGCCGCAATACATAGGAAACTTTAAGCAGAAAAAAAAAGTGACAATAGTTTAAACATATCCATGATTAATGACTTCTTTCTCAGGTGTCTAGTGCATCTCCTGAGCAGCTGGGAGCACACCTCACTCCATGAAATTTAGGTAATCTTATACAAAATAAGTAAGTGTGGCTTAATCATCCTAAATATTTTTATTTTTCTTTCTTTTTTTATAATATTCATATTCCATCTCAATTGTTATCCCATCACTTGTATCCTCCCATTCCTCACTCCCTCCTGCTTTCACCCTATTGCTTTCCATTATTTCTGTGACTGAGGGAGACCTCCTCTCCCTGTATATGATGTTAGGGTATCAAGTCTCTTCTTGGTAAACTACTATCATTCCTTTGAGTGTACAAGACCCCCCCCAATCCAGGAGAAGTGGTCAAATATGGGGCACCAGAGTTCGTGTGAAAATTAGTCCACACTTTCAGCTTAAATGTCCTTTCCATTGGCTGTATCAGGGTAGGGGTTTGATGCTTACTGAGAAGGACCCCTGTGCCCAGATCCACCAATTATAGTGTTCTTCTTGTAGGGTTCTAGGACCCTCTGGATCCTTCTATTTCCCCAATATCTCATACTTCTCTCACACAAGTTTAAATTGTATGTACTCACCTCTATCCCAATTTCCTGGTAAGTGAAGACTTTCATGGGACATGCCCCTTGGCTACTGTCCAGATATAAGTAAGTATATACCATTTAAGTATTTCTGCTTCTGGGCTAACTCACTCATTATGATCATTCTAGTTCAATCAATTTTGCCACAAATTTTAGAAATTCCTTGTTTTTAATAGCTGAGTAGTATTCCATTGTATAAATGTACCACAGTTTCTTTATCCATTCTTCTACTGAGGGACACTTAGGCTGTTTCCATGTTTTGGCTATTATGAATAAGGCCACTGTGAACATGGTTGAGCATATGTCCTTGTTGTTTGTTGGAGCATCTTCTGGGTATAATCCAAGGAGTGGAATAGCTGGGTCTTGAGTTAGTCCTATTCCCAGTTTTGTGAGACAGCACCAGATAGCTTTCCAAAGACATTGTACCAGTTTGCATTCCCATTAGCAATGAAGAAGTTTTCCTCTTTCTTCATATCCTCACCAGCATGTAGTGTCATTTGAATTTTTTATCTTAGGTGTTCTGATGGGTGTAAGATGCAATCTCAGAGTCGATTTGATTTACATTCCTCTGATGACTAAACACATTGAGCATTTCTCGAAGTGTTTCTCAGCCATTCGATATTTCTTTGTTGAGAATTCTCTGTTTAGTTCTCAGCACAATTTCTTAATTGGGTTATTTGGTTTGGTGGTGTTTAATTTATTGAGTTTTTTATATATTTTGGATGTTAGCCCTTTGTCAGATGTAGGTTTGGTGAAGATCTTTTCTCATTACCTGTCACTTTGTTCTATTGACTGTCTCCTGTCTTATATAATCTTCTCAGCCTCATGAGGTGCCATTTATTAATTTTTGACCTTAAGGCTTAAGGCTTAGGCTGTTGGTGTTCTGTTCAGGAAGTAGTCTCCTGTGCCAATTTGTTCCATGCTCTTCCCTATTTTGTCTTCTAACCGATTTTGTGACTCTGGTTTTATGTTGAGGTATTAAATCCACTTGGACTTGAGTTTTGTGCATGGTGACAAATATGGCTCCAATTGCAATTTTCTACATGTAGAAATCCAGTTAGACCAGCACCATTTGTTGAATATGCTATCATTTTTCCATTGAATAGATTTGGCTTCTTTGTCAAAAATCAAGTGACCGGATGTGTGTGGATTCATTTCTGGGTCTTCAATTCAGTTTCATTGGTCCACCAACCTATTGCTGTGCCAGTACAATGCTGTTTTAATTACTGTTGATCTATATTACAGCTTGATATCATGTATGGAGATTCCTCCAGAGAATCTTTTATTGTACAGGATTGTTTTTGCTATTCTGGGTTTTTGTTTCTCCATATGAACTTGAGAATTGATCTTTCATTATCTTCAAAATATGGTGTAGGTACTTTCATAGGGATTGCATTGAATCTGTAAATTGCTTTTGGTAAGATGGCCATTTTTACTATGCTAATTATCCTGATCCATGAACAAAGCAGATCCCTCCATCTTCTGATGTTATCTTCAATCTCTTTCTTCAGAGATTTATTTTTTTTTCAAACAAGTTCTTCACTTGCTTGATTAGAGTTACTCCTAGATATTTTGTATTGCTTGGGGCTATCATGAAGCATACAGTTTTCCCTATTTCTTCTCCGGCATGTTAGTCATTTGCATATAGGAAAGCTACTCAAATTTTTGAGTTAATTTTGTATTCTGCCAATTTGCTGAAGGTGTTTATCAGCTGTAGGTGTTCATTCATGGAATTTTGGAGGTCACTTGTATATACTATCATATCATCTGCAAATACAGATAATTTGACTTCCATTTTTCCCATTTGGATCCCATTGATCTTCTTTTGAGGCCTACTGCACTGGCTAGAACTTCAAGAACTATATTGAAGAGATATGGAGAAAATGGGCAGCCTTGTCTGGTACCCAATTTTAGAGGAATTTCCTTGCGTATCTCTCCATTTAATTTAATGTTGACTACTGACTTGCTGTATATAGCTGTTATTAAGTTTAGGTATGTGTCTTGTATTCCCAACCTCGCCAGAACTTTAAACATGAATGGGTGTTGGATTTTGTGAAATTATTTTTCTGCATCTAAGGAGATGATCATGTGGTTTTTTTCTTTCAGTTTTTTTTATATGGTGGATTACATTGATAGATTTCCATATATTTAACCATCATTGCATGCCTGGAATAAAGCCTATCTAGTCATATGAGTGATATCTTTGATATGTTCTTGTATTCATTTTCCAAGTATTTTAATGAGTATTTTTGTGTCAATGTTCATAAGGGAAATTGGTCTGAAAATCTCCTTTTATCCTAGGTCTTTGTGGGGTTTAGGTACCTACATAAATGTGTCCCTGTAGAATGAATTTGGTAATGTTCCGTCTGTTTCTATCTTTTGTGGTGTCTTCAAGAGTATCAGTATTATCTGTTCTTTGAAGGTCTGGTAGAATTCTGCACTGAAACCATCTGTACCTGGGCTTTTTTTGGTTGGGAGACTTTCAATGATTGCTTCTATATTTATAGGAGAAATAGGACTATTTAATTTGTTTATCTGATCTTGAATCAATTTTGGCAATTAAGAAAATTGTCTATTTCTCTTAGATTTTCACACTTTGTGGCATATATGCCTTTAAAAAAGGATCTTATGATTTTTTACATTTCTTCAGTGTCTGTTGTTATGTCGTCCTTTTCATTTCTGATTTTGTTGATTTGGATAGTGTCTCCCTGGCTTTTACTTAGTTTGGCTAAAGTTTGTCTATCTTGTTGATTTTCTCAAAGAACCAGCTCCTGGTTTTGTTGATTCTTTGAATTGTTCTCTTTGTTTCTAATTTATTGATTTCAGCCTTGAGTTTGATTACTTCCAGAAGTCTACTTCTCTTGGGTGCCTCTAATTCTTTTTTACCTAGGCCTTCCAGTTGTATTGTTAAGTTGGTTATGTGGATTGTTTCCAATTTTTTTTAAAGGCACTTAGTGCTATGAATTTTCCTCTTAGCACTGCCTTCAATGTTTCCCACCTTGTGATGTCATCTTCCTTGATTTTACCTTTGATGAGTATAAAGTGTCCTTCCTTGTCTCTTTTTATTAGTTTTAGTGTAAAGTCTATTTTTTTATATATTAAAATGCCTATACCAGCTTGTTTCCTGTGTCCAATTGCCTGGAATACTTTTCTCCAGCCTTTTACCCTTAGTAAATGTCTATCCTTGTCGCTGAGATGTGTTTCTTGGATGTAGAATAATGTTGGGTCTTGTTTATGCATCCATTCGATTAGTCTGTGCTTTCAATTGGAGAATTGGTACCATTAATGTTCAGAGATATTAGTGACCAGTGACTGTTAAGTCCCTTGAATTTGATGTTGGTTGCAGTAGTGTGCTTGTGTGATTGTGTTCTTGAGATGGTATTGTTATCGATTTCCCATGTAATTTCAGTTGTAGTTTGTTACTTTGGGTTGGAGGTTTGCTCTATTAACTTTTGTAAGGCGGGATTAGTGGTTAGGTAGTGTTTGAATTTGTTTTGATCATGGAATATATTATTTTCTCCATCAATGGCTATTGCAAGTGTCACTGGATAGAGTAGTCTTGCCTGGCATCTGTGGTCTCTTAGGGTTTGCAGGACCTCTGTCCAGGCACTTCTGGGTTTTATGGTCTCTGCTGAGAAGTTGGGTGTAATTCTCATAGGTTTGCCATTAAATGTTAATTGGCCCTTTCCCTTGCTGCTTTTAATATTTTTCTTTATCTATATATTTGTGTTTTGATCATTATGTGGCAGGAGGATTTTATTTTCTGGTCAATTCAAATTGGTGTTCTATAGGCCTCTTGTATTTTTATATGCACCTTTTTCCTTAAATTGGGAAAAATTTCTTCTATGATTTTGTTGAAAATATTTTCTAGCCCTTAGAGGTAGGCTTCTTTTTTCCCCTCAATTCCTATTATCCTCAGATTTCAGCTTAGTTTCTGTTTGAATGGCCTATCCTTCCATGAAACTGGGGTTTTGAAGTCACCAACTATTAGTGTGTGTGGTTTGATGTGTGGTTTAAGCTTTGTTAATAGGTCTTTTACAAATATTGGTGTCCTTGTATTGAGAGCATCCTGTTTCAGCTTCCTGAGTACTGGGATGACAGACGTGGGTCACCGTACAAAGATTTTATCCTCAAATTTCAAGTATTAGTTCCTTCCAGTTACCAACTTTGTGAGCCTGGTCTGGTGTGGTTTTTCATATTGCTATTGTTTTTACTTTGCTTTGTTTAAGGCAATCTTAGGTAGTCCGAAATGGCCTCAAGTTGGTCATATAATGGAAAGTGACCCTGAACAACTCATGATTTTGTCTTTACCTCCCAAGTTTCTGTATGCTTTATAGTCTAAAATTTTTATGGTATTTTATTTATGGGGGCAAGCATCATTGAATATATGCTGAAATCAGAAGATAACTTTGTGGAGTCAGATCTCCCTTTCCATCATGTGGAAATTCAAATACATGTCATCAGGCTCAGCAGCAAGCACCTTTATCTACTGAGACATCTCCATACCTTTACCATCTTTTAAAATTAATTTTTATTATATTTTATGCACATTACATCCTGATTGTTTTCCCTTCAATTTTATCGCTCAGTTCCCACACTCCCTACCTCTCCTGCCCTACTCCTCTAACAGGAGAGGGGGTTTTGGATGGGCAGAGTTCATTTCCAAACAGCTGATCCCAGCCTATCAGGTCTCATCCTGGTAGCCTGCATTTCTGTCTTTGTGTGCCGATTAGGCCTCCCTGACAAGGGGAAGTGATCATTTCCCAAGAATTTATATCAGAGGCAGTTCATACTCCCTCCCTGGAACATCTACCCCCCCTGCACCATGAAACATGAGCTGTCCATTGGCTATATCTAAACAGGGTGTCTTTGAATGCATTGTTTTTAGTTGATGTTTCAGTTTGTATAGGTCCCTTTGGTCCAGATCTGCCACCCTTGATGATATCCCTGTGTGGTTCCGGAACTCTCTGAGTCCTTCTATCCCCCCCCATAACTTCCATAAAATGTTCAGTGCTCACCTAGGTCCAGCAGCAAATCCTAGAATTTCTTTTGATTCCCTGCTGGGTGGCATCTCTAAGAGGACATCTATGGTTGGCTATTATAGACTTATAAATGAATGTATACCAAGCATGTCTTTCTGGGTCAGTGATAGCCTTCATCTTTGTCTGCAAATGTTTTTGTATTGATTTTGTCTCTGGTGAACTGTGGTCTATTACGTAACCATATTTTTTATGACTGATAAAATAGAAAATACAATTGTAGAAAATAGACACCTTAAAATATCCCAATAGTTGGCATTTTCTTGCATTTTACACATATTTCAAATCAAATAGGAATTGAATCAGAATTTGTAAAGCAAAAAATGCAGTCAAGGCTCATAAAGTATGACTATTTCTTATGGTTTTATCAAATCACTTAAGGGAAAAATCAAATAGGATAAAAATATGTATCCAATAATTTGGTGTTGCAACTGAAATACTTTATTGGAATTTGATATTGTTAGCAAACAGCTGTTTCTGCTGACATTTCATTACATTTTTATAAGACTGTGAAACTAAACATGACAGGAATTTCTTCTTAGTTTGTTTTTCACATCCAAGGTTAGGTGAAATATACAGAAATAATTTCTTTATAATATGAACACATTATTAAATAAAATATTATAGAAAAAATCTGTTTTATTAAATAATGATACTGTTTGTATATCTTAATCATATTCAGTACTTAAACTATATAAATGATACTTATGCTTTCAGGGTAAATATATACATAAGAAATATATATAATAAAAATATAAATTATGTATTAACTTATGTTGAGATATATCACATCAAATATCTATTTATGTATTTGCATATATGTTTATTGTTAAGTATTCATTATAAGTAATATCTATAAATCTAAATATATAATTTGACAAAAGAAATAGCATGCAGTTTTCTTAGATGATAAGGGTAATTAGTATGAATATTCTGAAAAATATACAGAAATTATTGATTGTTGAAATGGCAGTTTATACTTTTACTCATATTTACATTCTTATTTCCATTGAAAAAACCATGCTTAGTATCAGGGAGATGGAGTGACAATTCCTTATGCAGTGTATGCTAACAAAGAAGGTTATATTAACACATATGAAAAATAAACATTCATAATGTACAATTAACCTAGTTTTGTTTCTTTTGTTGTGAGAAAATGGGGATCAAAGCTAATTTGAAGATGGAAGAATTAATTTGGCTTAAATTTATACTCCGCCATCAAGGGCAGTCTAAGCAGAAGCATGGAGGCAGAACTGAGGCAGAGACAGGAAATGGATGCTGCTTTCTGGCCTACTTCCCCCATCTGACTGAGATAACTTTATTATACCGTTCAGAGTTAGCTGCTCAGAGACAGCACTGCATACAGTGGGCTGGATTTTCCTACATTAATTATAAAACAAGAAAATGTCCTAAAGGTTTGACAACAAGCCAATCAGATAATGATTATTTATTCAATTAGGGTTTGCTCTTCCCAGGTGACTTCAGTTTGTGTTAAGTTGAAAAAAATTACCCAGCAAAATAATGCTATATAATTACTTGGGGGAAAGTGGTCGTGCTAATATTTATGATAATAAAATTACCCAATTATGTCTTGTGATAGAGTTATTATCATTTTTCTAAGAAAGCACCAGATTTTGTTCCAAATTGGTTGTACAAATTTACACTCAAACCAGCAATTCAGGAGTGTTCCACTTTGACCAAATACTCTCAAACATTTACTGTCACTTTAGATTTTATCTTAGCCATTCTGAAAAGTGTAAGGTGGAATCTCAGAGTAATTTTCATTTTTGTTTTCCTGATGACTTAGGACTCTGAGCATTTCATTAAGTACTTCTCAGCCATTTGAGTTTCCTTTATTGAGAATGCTCTATTTAGCTCTGTGCTCTATTTTTAAATGGGTTATTTTGGTTGTTAGTGTTTAATTTTTTGACTTCTTTAAATAGTTTGGATTTTAGCCCTTTGTCAGATAAAGTATTAGTAAAGATCTTTTCCCAATCTGTAGACTTTTGTTTCATTCTATACTATTCCTGGTTGTATACCCAAAAGCTGTTCCACCACACAAAAGGGGCATTTGCTCAGCTATGTTCATAGCAGTTCTATTTATTTTAATAAAAATCTAAAAAAAAAGCTAGATGTCATTCAACTGAAGAATGAATAAAGAAATTGTGGTACATATACACAATGGAATACTACATTGACATAAAAAACAAAGAAATCATGAAATTTGTAGGAAAATGGATAGAATTATAAAAGATAATCATCAGTGAGGTGACCCACACACAGAGAGACACATATGGTATGCACCCACCTGTAAGATGATTTTAGCAATTTAGTACAGGGTAATCATTCTACAGTGCACACACCCAAATGAAGATAAGTAACAAGGAAGACTCAAGAGAGAATGCTTAAATCTCACTCCTAAGTGGAAGTAGACTAGACATAAGTAGTAGTTGAAGAGAAGGAACAAGGTAGAAGAGGAAGCATAGATAGAAATGAAGGTGGAGATCAGACCTGGTGAGAACAGGGCCAAGAATACAGAAGGTCTGAAGTGAAAAGAAAAACTGTGGGTGTGGGAATCTCTGTGACAAATTGAATACTTAAGTCAAAATAGGCCTCTTGGAAGATATGAAGTGAAACATAGCTGAGACTCCTAGTAAAAGAGGTCATGAAGATTGAAGAGAACACCATCTATCTAGACAAGAGTATTAGTGGAGGGAAAGGAACACCAACCCACCCCCATACCTTTGATCTAAAACTTACCCTGCCTACAAGACAAAGATAGGGCAGATAGAACAGATATCAAGATCAAGGAAGTGTCCATCCAATGCTAGTCCAACACAGAAACCAACCTATGATATTACTAATGATAATCTGCTATGCTTACAGACAGTAGCTTATCAGTATTGTCCTCTTAAAGGCTCTGTGTGGGGGACAGTCATCAGTCATTCTAAGACCCCTGAGCGCATAGTAAGAACTACACCATTCTGGCTATAAACTAGCTTTTCCAGTAAGACTACTGGTAAAATCAGATTAAAGGCCATCTGCCCATGAACAGCAGTTCCGGGAACTTTTTCTTGATTAACCAAATCTTTTACAAGTTCTCTCTTTCGCTCCTTCTGGAATTTCTCCTCTTTCTCTGGTTATAGCAGCCATAAAGGTAGACACCGGCTGGAGCATTTCACATTAGGTATCCATTGCAACCCTCGCTTATGCAAATACCCATGCCTCTATACCTGTAAAAACCTGTGAAATTTTTCAATAAGCAGGGCTTGATCAGATCCAGATTTGCCCTCATTTCTTCCTGTCTTGTGTTCTGTCCTTCATACAGGTTGATTCTCCTCTTGAGCTTTAGTTGAACCCTGGCTGGCGAAGAGAGCTCTGTCCAGCAGAAGAAAAACAATTCTGAAAATCACAGCTAAACATTGGGAAAAGCATAGGAAGTTTAGTGAAAAAAATTGGGTGAGGAAAGAATAAAAGGACCTACTGGTGACAAGAGCGCCAAAAGAAGATGGAAAGAGGGAACTAATGAGGACCTAGAGGGGCCTGTGTTGTCTGAAGAACCAACCAAGAACCAAGTATGGACTGGAATTAGGTCCTCTACACAGATGTGGCTGACGGGCAACTCAAGATACTTGCTAGTCCATTAGTAAGGGGAGCAAGAGCTCTTTGTGACATGGACTTGGTTGCCTGCTTTTCTTTTTTATATTTAATAAATTTAATCAGATTACATCTCAGTTATTATCCCGTCTCTTGGATCCTCCAGTTCCTCCTCCCTCCCACTTTCACCTTATTCCCCTCCCTTATGTCTGTGACTGAGGGGGACCTCCTCCCCCATCATATGGTTGCACCCTATCAAGTGTCATCTTGGAAGCCTGCTTATTCTTTCTTTGAGTGCCACTAGGCCTCCCCACCAAGGGAAAGTGGTCAAATATGGGGCACCAGAGTTCATGTCAGAGTCAGTCCCCACTCTCCACTCAACATTGGAGAATTTCCTGTCCACTGGCTCGGTCTGAATTAGGGTTTGAGGTTTACTGCATGTATTGTCCTTGGTTGGTGAAGTAGTTTGAGCAGAAACTCTGCTTGTAGGTTTCTTCTGGTAGGTTTCACTTTGGAAATCTATCTGGTGCTATCTCAGAAAACTGGGAATAGGGCTTCCTTAAGACCCAGATATTCCACTCCTTGGAATATACCCAGAAGATTCTCCACTACACAACAAGGACATATGCTCAACCATGTTCATACTGGCCTTATTCATAATAGCCAGAACCTGGAAACAGCCTAAACATCCCTCAGACAAAGAATGGATAAATAAACTGTGGTACATTTACACTGTGGAATAGTACTCAGCTATTAAAAATGCTTACCGGAAGATGGGGATAGTTGTGTGGACACGCTATTGGGAATCTAGGTGAGAGAAATAGGGGAGAATTTGGAAATAAAAGTATCCAGAGGGTCCTAGAAACCTACAAGAAGAACATCATGTTGCCTGCTTTTCAATCACTTCTACCTGATAAAGTCAAATTTATGCAACTCATACCTACAAATCCATCCCTACAGAAAGAAAACTCAAGCCAAGGAGGCTATGTACACTCATAAAAAAAGGAGATAAGTAATCTTACCTCAGCAAATTCAAAAGGAAAGTCACATGCCTGTGTGTGTGCTTGCCTGTATGTTTGTGAATATAACAAGAGACAGCAAGGAAATGCAAATAATCTTAGGTCAGACTTCAAAAACCTGTACTCCACAGAATTAGAAATAAAAAAGAAATGAATAATATTTTTGTTAGAGTCCACTTACCAATGTTGAATCAAGATCAGCTAAACATTTAAAATAAACCTATAATACTTAAAGAAATAAAACTCATTATTAATAGACTCTTATCCAAAAAAAAATCCATAAGCAAACAAACAAACAACAAAAGCAAAAAAACCCAAAGCTCAGATGGTTTTCATATAGAATTATACCAGTCTTTCAAAGAAGAGATAATATCATTATTCCTTAAACTATTCCACAACATAGAAATAGAAAGAACACTTCCAAACTCTTCTGATTAGGCCAAATTCATCTTGATACATAAACCACACAAAGACTCAACAAAAAAGGAGAATTTCAGAACAATTTCCCTCATGAACATTTATGCAAAAGTACTCAATAAAATACTCACAAACTGAATCCAAGAACACACCATAAATATCATCCACCATGTTTAACTAGGCTTCATTCCAGAGATTCAAGGATGATTCAACATACAATATTTTGTCAATGCAGTACAACATATAAACAAACTGAAAGAGAAAACAAAACAAAACAAAATAAAAACAGAACAAAAAATTCCCAAAACCTGCATTATCATTGCATTAGATAGTGAAAAAACCTTTGACAAAATCCATTTTCTATCACAAAAAAGATGTAGAGGTTATGACAAGCGACTGGATGGGGAGGAGAAAGTGGATACTCTGGTTGGAATATAATATCTAATAGAAGAACAAATAGAAAAATATGTATTCATTCATTCTTTCCAATCATGGTTTTGTGATAAAAATGTAAATATGGAGATGGCTACATATCTTTATTTTCTGCAATTAAAAATTTGTATTATAAATCTTCTTGAAGACTCAGTACTTATATAAAATAACATTTTCTTTGGATTCTCCACGAAAAATTTGAAATGACAGTGAATATAAATGGAGATGTCTAAATACTCATTATTATAAAGTTCTAATAAATTACACAGTTTGCTTTAATTTCTTTCTACTTAATGAGGTATTTCCCAACTAAGGTGAACACACATGCCTTACAACAGATGTGTGAGCAGATTTAAATGTAATTTAGGAATGCCCATAGTATATGAAACGAGATAAAGAGAAAATTCCTGTCACAATTGACATCTTCTTTCTAAGGAAGGCTTCCTTGAGGACCATTTATATTGGTTGTCACTGAGGAGTTATGATTTTCAGTTATACTATAGGAAGGGACTTTTATTCAGAGGAAAGTCTAAAACTCATTAGAATGTATAAAATAGTTCAAATAATTACATTCAATGTTCTTATCTTAATCCAAGTCCAATTCCTCATATTATCTGCTTTATCTAGTCACTTTTAACAGAAAATGAGACCTGTGTGGCAGCTAGTGTTCTGCACTGTAGCATTGCTGTTGAGGATGGTTAGCTGTGGAACATCCAACTACTTATTATTTTCAGGATGATATTCTATTTCTGAAAAGACAGTTATTGAAATCAGAAAGATCTTACATGTTATTACATAATGATGACTGATTGGGAATTTTGAAGTAAAACCTGTATTTACTTTTTGAAAAAGAATAAGAAAAATAAAACAAATATATGTTTCTTTGTTCTAAATGTTTATATTCTTTAATCAACTTAATTTTGTTCAATTTAATTTTTCAATATAATTTAAAATATGTATTAAATAGCTTGAGAGTTGTTAGATAATAAAGAATAAATGAAGAATGAAGGGAGAGACTTATATAGATACAGTTTTCAAAATAGCTACAGGTTTAAGCTGGTGAGGTTTGTCCAACTTCAGGTTTATGATGTAGCTAGGAAATAGTAAGCAGTGTAGTTTGTTATTTTTCCTGTTGGACAGGGGTAATTGAAATTTGTAGATTGATGAGTCACTATAATTTATTATAGAGAACCTCATAAGTTTCATGAATTGTTTCATCTAAATCATCCAACTCCTTAGCTATGATTTTTGTGGAAGAGTTATTAATACACATGACTTCCTTGGATTTAACCTAGAGTTCAAATACAGAAAATTAATTTGTGTGTGCATACTTGTATATACTCATGTTTCCCTGTATATGTGAATGTGTGTATGGGCATGAATGTGTGCATGCCTGCAAGCATGCTTATGTGCATGTTATATAATATTTCTTTAAAATTTCTAACCCATTAGATGCTTATAGAAATACAACATAAATCTACCATTTTAGGTTGTAGCTGTAACAAATTAATGAGCCTCATGATTACAAAAATTTAAAACCCAAATGGAAATAAACAATTATTATGACATCAATCAGAAAAGTGAAGTTGCACAGCAAGCTGCTGCCCTCAAATTGGAAGAGATAGATGAATAGGGAGAATTAAATGTATTAATGCAGGAACCTGTAAAGAGAAGCCCTGTGGGAACTGACATCCACATAGAGAATCTTAACCTACTACAGGCTCTATGTAGACATATCTGAAAAATCAGAACTCCAGCAGAGGCTGCACACAGAAAACCCAGAACTCCAACGGGGGTGGCACACACATCATTACAATTTTCATCTTTAGAGATTCAACACAAGTTTCATAGGAAATACCAGATAAGAATTCCCTCATGTATTGCAATGCATGTTAAGAAACAGCTATTCTGATATGTGGCAGAGGATTCACATCATCTCTATAAGCTTCTGACACACACCCATGTCCTTCTATCTCCCCTATCAATTGTAATCCCCTCATTCTTATCTTCCTGTTCCCACCCTCCCTCCTAATTGTACAATATTCCCCTACTCTAGGCCTCTCACATGTGGGGTCCTCCTTCCCAACCATGGGACTATAGACTATGAAGTCTCTTCTGGGTATCATGCATGCCCTTCCTCAGTGTTCCTGAAGGGCCTCTCCAACAAATCACTGGCAGCAGAGATCATGTCAGAGGCAGTCTACCAGTCTCCCCTCCTCTTCTATAGAGGGAGAATGATATGTCCATTGGCTACATCTGAACAGGGGGTTCAGATGTTCTTGCAATGTTCTTGGTTGATTCATGCATTTTTGTAAGCCTCACCCTTGGTTAGCCTTCTTGTGAAGCTCCTGACACACACTCCTGCCCTTCCATTCCCCCTCTCTTCGATACAACTCATAGATTTTTAACCATCTTTAAGTCCACCTTTGAGTCTCAGTATCTGTCCTTATCTCCTACTGGGGATGTCTCTCAGACATCTATGTTGGGCTAACATCCACTTAAAAGTGAGTATATACCATGCACATATTTCTGGGTTACCTCACTAAGGATGACTGTTTGCTTTAATTTCTTTCTACTTAATGAGGTATGTCTCAACTAAGGTGAATGAACACACATGCTTATCAACAGATGTGTGAGCAGATTACCTGAAAGCTTTAGTAAAAGAATAAAATGGAAACACACCCAAGAGGAGTAGATGGCAAAAAATTAATAAAACTCAGGGCTGAAATCAATAACTTAGAAACAAGAAAGTAATATAAAGAATCAACAAAACAAATAGCAGTGCTTTTTTTTTTTCAAGAAAATCAAGAAGGTATACAAATTCTTAGTCTAACTAAAAGTTAGAAAAAGTGTATGAAAACCAGAAAAATCTGAAATTGAAGGGGAGACATAAAAACAAACACTGAGAAAATCCAAAGAATCATTAGGTCTTCCTTTAGAAGCCTGTATTCCACAAAATTCAAAAGTCTAAATGAGTCAGAAAATTTTCTTGATAGATTCCTTTTACCGAAGTTAAATTTGAATCATGTAAACAGGTTAAATGATGCTATATCCCCTAAGGGAATAGAACCAGTCACTAAAAGTCTCCGATCCAAAAAAATCCCAGGGCCAGATGATTTTTACCGGAATATTCTACTGGATTCTCAAAGAAGAGCTAATACTAGTGCTCCTCAAACTAATCCACAAAATAGAAAGAGAAGAAATATTGACCAAGTCATTCTATGAGGCCACAGTCACCCTGATACACAATGCACACATAGACTGAACAAAGAAAAAGAATTTCAGACAACTTCCCTTTATTTTTTGACAGGGTTTTTCTATATAATATACCTTGGGCTTACTTTGTATACCAGGCAGGTCTCAAACTCCCAGATATCTGCCTGTCTCTTCCCCTACCCCAGAGCGATGAGATTAAGGATATGCAGCAGCAAGTCCAGCTTCTAATTTCCCTTATGGACCTTGGTAGAAAAATATTCCACATAATACACACAAACTGAATCTAAGAACACATCAATTACATCATCCCCCATCATCAATTAGGATTCATCCCAAGTATGCAGGGATGGTTCAATATGTAAAAATCTACCACATAAAGGTACTGAAAGAAAAAAAATCACATGGTTATCTCATTAAATGCCTAAAAAGTATTTGACAAAATCCAATACCCCTTCATGTTTAAGTAATGAAAAGATCAGGGATACAAAACATATGCATACATACAACAAAGGCAATATATAGTAAGCCAGTAGCTAACATCAAATTACATGGAGACAAATGTAAAACAACCCCATGGAAGTTAGGGACAAGGCAAAGCTACTCATTCTCACTATATCATTCCTATATAGTACTTGAAGTCCCAGCCTGAGAAATAAAACAAATAAAAGAGATCAAGGGGATACAAATTGTAAAGAAAGACGGAAAACTGTCACAATTAATACATGATATAATATTACACATAAGTGACCCCCAAAAAATTCACCTAAGAACTTCTATAGCTCATAAACATATTCAGCAAAGTGGTTGGATACAAGATTAATTCAAGAAATCTTTAGTCACTCTCTATCCAAAAACAAACAGGAGAAAGGAATTAGGGAGATAACACCATTTACAATAGCCACAAATAATATAAGGTATCTTGCTGTAACTCTAAACAAGTAATTAAATACTGGTATGAAAAGTACTTCAAGGTTCAAAAAAGATAAATTTAAGAGTATATCAGAATATAAAAAGATTTCCTGTGGTCATGAATTTGCAGGCTTAACAATAAAAAAATGCCATCCTACCAAAAGCAATCTACAAATTCAATGCAATCCCCATCAAAAGTCCAAAGCAATTTTTATAGACCTTAAAAGAACAATTCTAGTCCAAATTGTGTGTAACATGGTGGATCCAGCCTCTGGCCACTTGACAAAACCACAAAGTTCCTAGTTCCCACAGAAACAGGCCCACAGCCACCAAAGACTAGTGCCACTAACCTGGCTGGCAGACAGCTCTTCAACTACTTGGGCCAAAGAATTAGTTAGGAACTGCAAAATTTACCAGCTTCTGTGGGTTCTAGTACTGTGCAGATGCCACAGTCTGGATCACAAGTGGATCTGAACTCAAGTGACCCCAAAAAAGTCACAGAGAGCTCCTGAATTTCTAAACAACCGCTGTGTGTCCCCAGGACTGCCACACAGCTGGCTAGTGGGCAGCTCTTGAACTCCCTGGGGCACAGAGCTGGGGGAATAATGAAAAAAAAAAAAACCAATGTCTGTGGGATCTAGCACCTAGCAGACACCACAATAGGAAACACTAGTGGATATGATGTCAGGTCACCTAGCAAATCCACAGAAATCTCTGAGGTCCAAGCAGGCACTGGGCATACACTCCAACCAGAGACATCACAATGGGAAGAGGTCAGCATAGGAACACAATGATCCCCAGGACCACTTGACACAGCCAGAAACCAGCATTCTCACCACCACATCAAGTCCTGGAGATACTATCAGAGTTGACACACAAGAGAAGGATTTAAATGCTGAGGTTATGAATATGATTGAGGCCTTAAAGGAGGAAAATAAATCCCTCAAACTAGAGCAGGAATACACCTAGAAAGAAATGAAAGAATTGAGCCACCTCTTGAAGAAACTACAATTAAACAGGAGAAAGAAATGAATAAAAGTTTTAAAGGTGTAAAAAGGGAGATAGAAGCTATAGAGAAACCATAATCTGCAATAGTCCAGGAAACAGAAACCCAAGAGAAAGGGCAGGATCTACGACACAAGTATTATCAACAGAATTCAAGGAATTGAACAAAAATCAGAGATAGAAGATATGAATGAAGAAATGGATATAGCAGTCAAAGAAAATATTAAATCTAAAAAGATATTGACACAGAATATCCAAGAAATCTGGGACACTATGAAAGGGCCAAACCTAAGAATCATAGGGCAAAAAGAAAAAGAATACTCTGAACTATAAGGCCAAGAAGATATTTTCAAGAAAATCATGGAAGAAAATTTCCCAAACCTAAAGAAAGAAATGTGCATAAATATACAAGAAGCCCACAGAACTTCAAATAGAATGGATCAGAAAAGAAAAGTCCTCACGCTGCATAATAATCAAAACACTAATTGTACAGAACAAAGAAAGAATCTGAAAAACTGCAAAAGAAAATGGCCAAGACACATATAAAGACAAACCTACCAGAATTCCACCTGCCTTCTCAACAGAGACTATGAAAACTAGAAAGGCCTGTGGGGAAGTCATGCACACACCAAGATTCCACAGATGCCAACCCAGATTATTTTACCCTGCAAACCCTTCAATCACAATAATTGGAGAAAACAAGATATTCTATGAGAAAAGAGATAAGAGACCTCATGAATCAAATGAACCTAAATGGTATAAACAGAACTTTTCACCCAAATACAAAGGAATTCATCTTCTCAGCACCTCAAGGAACCTTTACCAATATTGTCCATGTACTTTGTCACAAAGCAAACTTCAACAGACACAAAAAGATCAAAATGATTCCTTGCCTTTTATCAGACCACCATGTATTAAAGTTGGAACTCAATAAAAATAAAAACAACAGAAAGCCTACAAATTCATGGAAACTGAACACCTCCCTACTCAATGATATCTGTGTAAGGAGTTAAATTTATAAAAAGAAATTAAAAACTTCCTAGAATTCAATGAAAGTAAAGGCACAACATACCCCAACTTACAGGACACAATGAAAGCAGTGCTAAGAGTTAATAGTGCTAAGTGCCTTTATAGAGAAATTGGAGAGATCCCATAGTACCAACTTAGCAACACACCTGAAATATCTAGAAGAAAAAGAAGCAGACTCACTAAAGAGGAGTAGATGGCTGGAAATCACAAAACTCGGGGCTGAAATCAATACAATAGAAATAAAGAGAACAATTCAAAGAATCAACAATACCAAGAGCTGTTTTTTTTGAGAAAATCAACAAGATGGACAAACATTTAGCCAACCTTACTAAAAGGCAAAGAGAGAGTAATCAAATCAACAAAATCAGAAATGAAAAGGGAGACATAACAGACAGTGAGGAAATCCAACAAATCAATATGTCATACTTCAAAAGACTATATGCCACAAAACCTAAATGAAATGGAATTTTTTCTTGATAGATACTAACTACCAAAATTGATTCAAGATCAAGTCAATAATAAATAGTCCTATATCTCCTAGTGAAATTGAGGCAGTCTTCAAAATCTCTCAACTAAAAAAAAAAGTATGGGGCTTGATGGATTGAGCACAGAGTTCTACCATACCTTCAAAGAAAAGCTAATACCAATTCTCTTTAAACTGTTCCACAAAATAGAAACAGAAGGAACATTACCAAACTTATTCTATGAGGTCACAGTCATTTTAATATCTAAACAGCAGATAAATTCTATTATCAAAGAGAATTTCAGGCCAATTTCTCTTATTAATATGGACACTTGTTTAACCATTCCTCAATTATACATAAACCCTTTAAAGGTACTATTTGCCCAAAATTGGTTTGAAGAAACCTTAAGAGAATGATATACATACACATTCTAATGTGAGGTATTATATCCATCCAGATCAATTATAATACAAGGTTTACTTCCAATACCTTGAAAGTGCTATTGTAGGCTGTTTAGGATAATTAAGTAATACAAGCTAATTGTTAGTTGATCAAATCATGGCCATGTCAATTACTAGTCTATTTATATTAAAAGAATATACATCTTAAGTTTAACAAATGGATATGATTCTATAGAAAGATAAGGTAAATATTTTGATAAGGTCTTAAAAACAATAGGTACCTACAAAATATGGCATTTAAAGATGTTTTCATTATTTTAAAGAAACATTTACAATTAGACAAGTTAACTCTTGGCAACATACAGCTTACTAGCCTACCTAAAAGAAGATGATGATCACCACAGAACCTTCTTATGGAAATGTCTTCAAATATGGCAACCAGCCACTGGGCAAAATGTTCTCATTTCTGTCACAGAAAGAATTATGCATAGAAATTGACAAGCTTGTATTCAGGTAGAGTCAATGATCAAACTCTGCCAAGACAGGGTAAGTAAATCTTCAATAGTTCCTGCCTCACAAATATTTCTGTCATATATATTGGGCCAGAAGGCTGATGATGAAGCTCCAGTGATATTGAGAATTTCAGGTGACTGTTCAGGCAGTACACTGTCTCTGTCATTTTTCATTTGGAAGTTGCTAAACTGCACTTCAAATTCACTCAGGAAATTTTCATTTTTTCACAAGTCTATGATGAGGTCAAAGACCAGATAGTTTTGTCTTACAATTAAGCTTAGATGGCTAGGGGTTAAAATGTTTTTAGATAAGGATAGATGGTTTAGGTTAATAGAGATGACATATGATAGATATTGATTTTCATTCAGAATTTTAGACTCAACAAGATAGGAATGCGTTTACTTCAAATTTGCCAACTACAAATCACCAACTCACTATGAATGCCACATTTACATAATTCCTGATTGTTTCATGCCTCTTCCTGCTATATGTAGTTTATTTTATTTATGTGTAATAATATAAATTTATATGTTAAAATAAGTATAATGAAAAAATAGGAAAAAAGATAATCCTAAACTTTATATGGAAAAAAATAACCCAGGATAGGTAAAACAATTCTATACAATATCACAACTTCTGGAGGTATCTCCATCCAAGACTTCAAGCTATACTATAGAGTATAGAGTATTAGTAATGAAAACTCCATGGTGCTGACATTGAAGTAGACTAGATGAACAATGGAATCAAATGAATGACCCATAAATAATCCCAAACTACTACAGACAGATGACATTTTCCAAATGTATCAAAACCATACAATGGAAAAAAAGAAAACATCTTCAACAAATTGTGATGGACTAACTGGATGTCTATTTGTAAAAGAAGAAGAAGAAGAAGAAGAAGAAGAAGAAGAAGAAGAAGAAGAA
>OU015750.1:62971222-62983785 GCA_907169655.1 Acomys percivali
CACACACACACACACACACACACACACACACACACACACACACACACTGGATAGAACCACAAGATACTAAAGAGCTTAGCTGAGGAGGATGTGATCACTAAAACTACAAATAACATTTAGAGAGAATAAATTTTTGAAGTGCAAGTAGAAGGTATATTTGGTATATTTGCTAGAATATGTGAAGGTTGCACCCAAATAAATAGTCAAGTGTTGCAGAACAGGAAATAGAAACTTCAAAAAGAACCAATACTAGTGTTTTATTGTTTTCTTTAAAATAGTTTTCATATGAATAATAACATATATTCTGAGAGACATGGTCAGAACACATGCCTACATAGTTGTCCTTTTTCAAATAACCTTGACAATTGTAAAAGAATGCTTTGATGTGCTGCAGTAAAGAATAAAGGATAAATACCCACAAAGATTAATTCAGAACATGGACCATAAAACAAGCGTTAGATTGCTGGACATCTCAAATATAAGAAGATTTGAGGCACAAAAATATGCTTCATCTGAGTCCTCAGTGTCATAAGAGTGAGTCATTCCTTCCTCTAATGACAGATACCCTGGAAGTGATGAAATTTTTCAATATCATTTTCTTCTCATTGTTTCTACTGTCACTTAAGTAGTTCTCTTATCTTTTGGCTTAGCATCATCATCATAGCCTGTATATTTCTATTGTCTTTACCAGTCAATCATCCTTGCTATTTCTAGAGTTATCACAAAATATAAATCAAATAAAGATGGTGATTTTAAAATCTCCTTCTAAATTATCTGTTTCTATGTTAAATGCCAGACCTCTTAATGTGTGTTCACTTTCTCCACTCATACATGCTCATGTTCACAGTTTTCAGAGAAATTTTCTTAAAGGATTTTTAACTACTGAGCATAAATTCTTTCTCTTGCTCTCTCCCACATTCTTCACCTTCTTCTCCCTCTACACTACACATCTGTATAAAGTAGAATAACCACGCTAAGGTACACTCACTTTGACTTCAGTGTTCTATCTTTTGAAATGTGACCTGTCCAAATGGACAAAGCAATGGCAAACCCTTTCATGGTGATAGAAGAAACTCTTTATATAAAACGTTTTAACTTAGGTAAAAAAGGCAAAAACTGAAACAAGAACTCTTCACAGTTTTGTAAAACACCTGGCCTATTGGTGAACAGGAATGCACTTTAATGAGGAACAGTTTCAATAGGAATGCAGGAGAGAGGAGAGCCAGACAGATTCTTAATATACTTTCATATGACATTTATTTGTTCTCTCTTAAGAAATAGCTTACTCAAATGACTAATAAATGAACAAACACTTTTATGTTGAGTGACAAAGGATACATTTACTTTCTTAAAAAATTATTCATTTTAGAAATATGATTATAAATTTTGTAATTTACTAGTGTGAACTGTAAGTAAAGGATATTACGGTGACAAAAAGAACATGCATTTAAGATGTCTGAGGATGCCAGAGCCCCAGGTTTCATTCATCATTTAAAGAAAAATTAGATATAATCTGAATAAATTAATAAAATTTGAAAAAGAAAAATAATGGGGTAGGGCATAATTGTTAAAAAGAGAATGCTAATGATTATATCTAACAACAGTATCAATAACCTTATTTTTGTGTATATTGTGCCATGAGACACAGGTTTGTATGTTACTTTTTGGGGGGTGTATTTATGGTACATATGCATTTGTTTATGTGGTAATATGTGTGTATAAATTCGTACAGAGACCAGATGAGGATGTACGGCCTTTTGCTGAAGTATTCTTCATTTTATCCCCTTAAGACAGACTATCTCACTGAATTTTAGTTCAGGTTGGCAGCCAGCAAGTCCCAGTAATTCTCCCATCTCCACAAGCCTGAACTATAGAGTTGAAAGCATATATGGCCACAATTTTAATATTCCTCTGGAACCTGGAATCTGAAAAACAGTCCTTATTCTTGAACAGCTGAAATGAATCTTCACTACTGAAATGAATTTCTTCATCCACTCAGTAGATGGAGGGATACCAACTATTCATTTCACTACAACTTTTTTTAAAATATATTGAGTAACAAAAAATAATAGTTACTTCTCTTAAACAATATTTACACTTATTTGTATAGAAGCAGTTGCCTTCACAGTCAGAAGACATGTACTTGGGAAGCCAAACTACAAGTGTAAAGAAATTGTAGGCATGAACATGGACCTAGAAGTGTTGCAACACATAGAGTTCCCTGCCAACCTAGATTTTTGGACTTTCTTCTTAGTGGATAAAGATATTACTGGCTATGATGTTTTAACATACTTTAGAAATTTTCTATTCTTGAGAAGCTTATATAATCACTGCTCATTCTACCTAGTCTCTTGCTTTGTGTATTTCTGACTGAAACTCTTCTTGTAGTTAATGACATACTACCTGTTGAAAGGAATCAAATGTTTCATCATCAGCACTCCTCTCCTATTTGCAACATATGTTAGATCTTATTTCTCAAAATAAATTGATTTCCTTCATGTCTATATCACTGAAAGACTATAACAAGAAAAGATTATCCCATTCAGTGATTATTTGTCAGTCTCTTTACCATTTTAATTGTTAAAAATTTCTCAAGAACATAAATTAATAAATATTATTAAACATTTATTGATGAGTAGTCCCTTAGTAAAAACGAAGTTATGAAAACTCCATTACGTTATGTAGACCATAGGTTTGGGTGATGCTAGCACACATAGACTGCTCTATCCTGATTTATTTTCCTGAAGATGATGATTGCAACTCTTTAAGACATGCTTGACTTCTAATAGACATATGTTTATATAAAAAGTCAATAAAATATTATATTTAGAAATACTTCAAGTCATAATTCAATTTTAAATAATTAGGGACAGTAAATCATTACAGATATGGTTGAATACTATGAAAATATCTGGGCTATTTAGTCATATAACTGAAAACCACATTTTGTGTGTTCTCTAACATGAGAATATTGTTCCTGAAAACAATTTTTTTTTGTTTTATTTCTTTGTTTTTTTCCTTCAGTATCAGCAGTTCTGACTTTAAAAATGAAGGTTGACCCTGACGTTAGCAAGACAGAATTAATGTCAGTGGAGTTGGCAGGCTATGTGTTCTCGGTCTGACAAAAGTTCAGCATACTTTTGCTGACAACTCATTATGCCTAATCAACATCTTAATAACAGGTGAATAGATTAAGAGCAGTAAGAAGTCAAGTTTCTTATTGCTGATTGCTGCGATATTTAAAAGATTCAAATCAATAATTAAGATAATTAAGTCATTCAATGTCAACCTTATGCAGGCATTTGAAAGTATTTAAAAAATAGCTGGCATGTATTCATGTGACATTTAGGTTATGCTTACAATATTTGCTTTATACATGAGTACTTTCAAAGACCATGAGAAGGAACATTTACAAATGCACTAAGGTCAAAAGAATGCGCTGTAGGAGTTATCAGAATTAACCTCTAAAGAGATGAAAATGTGTTGTTTCATGTGGCTGCACACAGCTTCAGTGCTGCCATTTTCCTGAAGCATTTTTACTCATATTACCTTCTTTAGTATCTATCATCATTCAGAGAATTGTACACAGCTGATAGGACACCCAGTGGGCTACTAGGTCCATCTGTTCATCCATCAACCTTTTGGTAAATATGCAAAATGAGATGTTTGCCTAAGTCACAAACCAAAGACAAAATTTATGCATGAATGTTTTTCATTAAAATGAAACATTCTTTTATTGGGGACAGATTTTTATGAAGTCCCCTGTTTATTTTATAAAAATATAATGCAACTATTATATAAATAATAGAATGATATGTAAAATGTCTGACAGTTTATTTAATCCACACTGAAATTTAACCCACCAGTAAAGACATATTATATGTTGCCTGAATTACATGTGAATAGGAAAGGCACTAATATGTTTAATTATGGCTGGTGTATAATATAAGGATGACTCAGACTGTAATGTTTGGATATACATTTGGTGTGTATGCTGTATAGTTATTTAAATCAGCCCACCAGGCAGACTGCATCTGGTATCTCCTTACAACAGTGAAAAGCAGTGGCATTTCCCTTTTAGCATTTAGTGTCATGTTATAAATATACTTGAAGTTCAATTCCTATCTAATTTTGTAATAAAACTTATTTTGTTCATTTACTTATAGAGAGAGAGGAGAAATCAAGAGAGAGAGAAAGAAAGAAGGGGTAAGATATAGAAGGAGAAAGAAAAAGTGAAGGGGTTGGAAGAAGGGGAAGAGAGGAGAGGGAGAGAGAGGGAATGAGAAAGACAGAGCGAGGTGGAGCTATCATGATGCCAGGCATGACTCCCAAACTGTTGAGACTATGGATCTGTGACAAAATCTCCTTGGATTATTTTTTTAATATTGAGAAATCTACACCAAATGAAGTAGTATAATAAAAGTATAAAGAGAAATTGGAAATAAATAAATATTGTAGGGAAATATGGATACATGAAAACAACAAAGGAACAGGCTTGACACTTCCATTTTTTGAGGAGGCAGTGCTAAATTTCTGAGATAGATATGACAGCTAAATCACAGGTAAGGATGAATCACTTGCTGACAGTATAATATCCAATATATAATTTCCAGGTAAAACAAGATCAGCTCTTTGAAGATAGAAAAGTTTTAGGATAAATATAAAGAATATAGAGATATGGCCAATGCCTCATTACCAACAGGAAATTTCTATCACTGTAGATAAAGAAAATCTCCTCAAAACAAGAAAGCCAGATTCCAGTTATAATCTAATAATCAGCAAAACATATGAAAAATTATAATTAAAGGTGCACGTTGAGCTGGAAAGATTTCTCTACAAGTGAGTAGGTGTGCTACCAAACCCTAAGAATATTTTGTTAATGGAGCCCATTTGGTGGGTGAATAGACATCTGCAAGCTGTCCTCTGACCTTCACATGTGCACTCCCCTGGCACCTGCATGGCCACACATGCAAACAAAAAATAGATGGAAATATTTTTAAAGTTGTTAAAAATTTGTGCCTTATCAGTTACACTTTAATAAACTATCAGTGAAAAATTGAAGGCACTTAAAATGTACAGCACAATCAAGTTCTGAGTGTAAGTGTTAATCTGAGGGATGGAATGCTTGACACATGCATACAGATGAATGCTTTTGTGGATTCATCTGCCTGTGCCTGTGTTTTTTTCTTCGCAAGGATGTGGAACTGGTAAAGGGGTAGTACCAAAGGAAGGAAACAGGTTGCCTTTATCCATGTGTGGCCTGAGATGATATTATCTGTTAAGGGCCTGGAAGAGTTGGCAGGTGTAGGTGGAAGAAATGCTTCTGTGGCTTATTTAGAAAACAGATTTTTAGTTTAAAGAAAATTTCAAAACCTAGTATGACATGAAAAAATAATTGTGAATAACAGTGACAGATGAGGTGCACAAAGGGACTCTGAGACTGACATTTGAGCATCTCAGAACTTGGGCGAACCTCAGAAAAAAAGGGAGAATGCCCAAAATGTTTATATGTATATGTCTGCGGCAGTAGGAAAACGCATGCTCCTATTCAAAATAATAATGACAATTTAACATACAATCCCATATAAGGTTTTCTTTACATTTTTTTCTAAGAACAATTTATATAAAATTAGAAAGAATGATTTTTAGGTTTTCTGTTTATTGAGCTCTGAAAATTACATAATTCATTGGAATTTTAACAATACAGCATCACATCCTTGCTGCTTTCAGGTTCCTAGAATAAATATCCATCATATAGGAAAACTAAGCAGAGATAAAATTCATATACTATTCAGCATATGGTATCCCCAAGCATTTCTGAGCTCCATAACAGCATTGCATTAATCTGTAATGTTTGATGCTTTAGTGGTATTCTATTTTATGAACATGTCAGACTTCCCTGTTTATTATTAATGTGTACTAGGATTATTATCAATGTATGGAACATTTTGAAATAAATAGCAGTATCCATCCATAATTGTGCCACTTTACATTTAATTCTGAAATTTATAAATATGTGACTGTTCTAACTGGCCCAGGTCTTCACAATGTGATTTTCTACTTTGAACAACTTATTTCCCTGAATCTTTCTATAACACTGCATGTTTGTTTGTTTCTTTTTACAGACAGACTTATTACTGCAGGTTTTTTAAACCTTTTTTGTTAGTTAACATATAAATAGTGAACATATTTCTTGGGATATTCTTTTGTGTACTATGTAAAAGTTGTCTTTGTATAATTCAAATACTGATTTCTATCCAGCAGAGTACGGAGTAATGTCTGGACTTTGGTATTGTTGTATTTATGAAGCATTACCTATCTCAGTTTTTATCAACACTCTTATCTCACCTTTACATTGGTTTAATAAAGAGCTGAAGGTCTATAGCTAGGCAGGAGAGAAAGGGCACAACTTCAAGACAGAGATAGGAACTTTGGGAAGAATAAGAGGTGTAAGATCTGCGAGCCAAGCATGGAGGAAGTTGAACATACAGGGACTAAGGAGATTTAGTGGACCATTTGGCTAATATGGACTAGCATAGATTGGGCTAATTAAGTTATAGGAGATAGCTGGGAGGTAGCAAGATAAGACATGAGCATATTAAATAATAATAGTTTACTGTCTCTTCTTGGTAGCCTGATATCCTTCCTCTGAGTGCCACCAGGTCTCCACATCCAGGGGACGTGGTCAAATATGAAGCACCAGAGTATGTGTAAAGTCATACCCCACTCTCCACTCAACTGTGGAGAATGTCCTGTCCATTGGCTAGATCTGGGTAGGGGTTTGAAGTTTATGGCCTGTATAGTCCTTGACTGGAGCCATAGTTTGAGCGGGACCCCTGGGCCCAAATTGCCTATCATAATGTTCTACTTGTAGGTTTCTAGGACCCACTGGATCCTTCTACTTTGCTATTCTCCGATGCTTCTCTCATCTAGAGTCCCCATAGGATGTCCTCCCCTCTGTCCCATAAAGGGGGAGGAAGTCCCCCTCAGTCACAGTCATAGGGAAGGGGAGTAAGGGGAAAATGGGAGGATACAAGGGATGGGATAACCATTGAGATGTAATAAGAATAAATTAATAAAATAAAATAAATACTAATAATAAAATAAAATATTATAGTTTTCTGTGTCATTAATGGGAACTGACAGGTTGAGACAGTCTAGTGGTAAGTTTTAAGTGTAAATTTAAATAACTTTTGGCCTAAGTATAACTTATTTTATTTATTTTTATAGTGTTTGAGACAGTAAGTTTTTGTTTTGCCCCGGCTGTACGGAAGCTGGCTCTGTGGATCAGGCTGGCCTCTATCTCCCAAGTGTTGGGATTAAATACATGTACCACTATCACCTGGCTAAGTATAACTTTAATACTGAAATTCAAATAAAGACAGTGAACACCTCTCATTCCACAATTTTTTGCCATCTGTATTTTCTCATTATGGTCCTTGTCTACATTTTATAAAGCAGTCACTTAACATCAATCAAAATAAGTTTAATCATCAACAATTTTATTTCAATAAAAGCACTCTATTTGATGGTTATCTTTGCATTATTATCTTATTTTTTAAAAAATTTTCTCATCCATCGTGTTGTGAACATCAATGGATCATTTGTTTTCACTATTGACAACTCCCATTGTGTGAACAAATTACTTTATCTCAATTCCTATAATCATTACAACATAATTTTCTGGTTTCTAGCATTTCATATCTATACCTATGTATTTTTAATTATATGTAGTATAGAGATAGTAACCATGGCTTTGTATAATAAATGAAAAGTCGCTGTCATTTTGAAAGCTACTTTGATTTATCTTGCATGTTCTGTGTATGTCCTTTACATGACAGTGTTCTAATTAATTTCACATTTGCAGTACTGAATCTTTTGTGTATATACCTGTAATCCTGTAAATGTCCTTGGTCTCTGTTCAAAGGCCCTTTTTAAGTCATTTTCTGAGCTAGGTTGACTACGATCTAAATACTGATATAGAAAATTCTGCAAAAATATTTAAATAAACAATTACTTGAACATATTATCTTCAGGTAGAATTTTTCAGGACTACTTTTGAGATGTTATTTAAATCCATCTCTTGGAATAGTGACTTGTAAATCCTCAGACATGGGACATATAAACAGTGAAGATTTATAAGTAGCCTGGAAGAGAATTGAAATTCCTCCTGATCTTAAATGAACATTTAACAGTTATATACCCATTCTAGTTCCAACCTTTGGGTAGTTCTCTGTGTCACTCGCACATGTCCACTCTTTCCTTTCTGTCGTGTGTCTCATAAAATACATTCAACTCTTTCTCCTGTAGTCCTCACCTCTCTTTACTGATATTAGAGATTATTGGTTTTCTCCTGGCTTTATGTGAATCAGTTTGTAAACTTTCTCTAGGCAATGAATGGATTTACCTAAATTGTTCACTGCTTCTTAGGAATTGTTTTCTAATTTCCAAATTTTAGTTTCAGAGGCTACATTTCTATCAAAGATACTTTATAACCATTAGTAAATTCAATCCTAATGCTTTGGAATATTAGTTAAACATTGCAAGAAGAAGGAGTGACCTTTTCTTCAGTGTTGTGGCCACTTACTGATGTCCTTTACTTAAAAGAAACATCTCCAACCAGTGTTCACACAGAGAACTCCAATTGAACTCTGAGTCACACTCACACAAAAAGCAAACATGGAAACTGATAGTAGTACTTACTGAAAGAAAGGCTCTTGAGGAACTATGAGGGATGAGAAAACAGAAATGTGTGTGTGTGTGTGTGTGTGTTTGAACATTACTAATCTCTAAAACAAAATAATTATTTAAAAATGCCCTCATTCCTTGATGCTGACTCTCAAGCACAAATGATGAATTCATTTTTGTATGTTTAGAATTATTATTGACATTGAGCTTAGTATATTTTCTTATATTTCAATGGCTTCTTGATTAGCATGAAGTTAAAATTTTTCAACAATACTCATGACCACTGCCAGGTAATATTTCATTTATAGGTAAATGATTCAGTTATTAACCATGTATTTCTCAGCTGATGCCTTTTATATTATTTCAGCTCTTGACAGAGTGCCTAACACTTTGAAAAAAAAAACATGTGTGCCACTGGTGATATTCTTTTGGTTGGGAAAGTGTTTAGAAAATATTGCTGGGGACCGGAGAGAGGTTAAGAGCACTCACTGCTCTTCTGAAGGTACTGAGTTCAATTCCCAGCAACCACATGGTGGCTCATAGCCATCTATAATGAGATATGTGACCCTCTTGTGGCAGGGAGTCCCACATGCAGGTAGGAAGTTGAATACATAATAAATACATAAATCTTTTTTTAGAAAGAGAGAGAGAAAAAAATATTGCTATTAGTTTCTGTATTTTTAGAAGAATGTGCCAATGTTGCCTATGCATCTCAACATTTCCTTGTGGAAAGTTTTCAAATGACTAAATCAATCTTTGAAGTTATTAATACATGTTTGGGTTAGTTTTGCTTTGGTCTTGTATTTAGAATATTGTTTCATCTTGTTCCTCCTTGAAGCCTGGCTTTTGAAATTTCTTCATCCCATAATGCATAATATCCCCTGATCCCTATGAGGAAAGGTCCTGTTTGTGACTGAGTACTCCATAGATATTTGCCTCCTGCTTTTTGAGCAGTTATGCACTTCAGAGTTGCCTACTATCTACATTGCAAAAGGTTGCTTCTAAAAAAGGTAAAGTGCTACACTAATCTATCAACATAATGGTACATATTAGAGGACAATTAGTAACTTTCAACTTAGCAATACAATAGTAATGACTACTTTTCTGGGGCCTATGAGAACTTCAGCCATGGGTACCTGGCCAAGCTCTCCAGGCATGAATTCCAATCTGCAGAGCAGCCTCAAGTACTATCAGAATGTAATTGACTATTGTCTTAGAGTTTTATCGCTGTGAAGAGACACGAAAACCAAGGCAACTCTTAGAAAGAAAAACAGTTAATTTGGTGGTCACTCCTAAAACAGCAGAGTTTGGAAAGGAGCACGTGGTTTGGTGGGCCAGGTTAGTGGCTCTGTGGGCAGTTCTGATGAAAATCCAGGGGCCCCATGTGGAAGCCTGTGTGTTGTTGACATACGCCCTGTTGCACCACTGCTGTGTGGTTGAAGATCTAAATTCAGCACTATGTCCTGTAGCTCCTTATTTGTAAGACTAAAGAGATCACCCAGTTGCTGTTCTTACAGCCTACTGCTGCACCAAAAGGTTCCACTGCCTTCCCCTACAATTCAGACAGGCACTATCGCCTGACCAGAATTGGATTCAGCAGCTACAGCTACCAAGTCTCCCCAGCCCAGCCCTAGGAAGTATGTAGGGAAGTGTAAGCTGAGGCAGGACTGCATCAGGCTCAATTGAATGTGTGAGTATATAGTGGCCACTGCATTATTTCTGATGGGTTTTCTTTGAATATAGGAGCCAACTATGCTCAGTGTTTTAGAGTTGTGTTTTTTGCTGTTTCTGCTACAGCCAGCTGCCAACTACCTAAGAGTAATCCATCATATAATATGCAAATAAACAATTGATGTATAAAAATTCAAGCTAATTCATTAACATTTACCACAGCTGTGGCACTAAATTGGATAGTATATGTAATAATAGTTTTACAACAAAACTCTTAGCTGCAGAAGTCGCAAATAAGTAGACTTGATTACCTATACCAGTTCTATAACTAAGAAGGTGATTTAAGAGACAAATAAGAATGGAGATCCAGTAAAAGTATATGGAAAATAGGTCTAGTGATCCAAAGTATGTGTCTGTGTTACTAATGTGCCCTTAGGCATAAAAGAGAAATATTTGGGATGAGAAGCATTTCTGGTAAAGGTGTGACCAGGCTTATCCTTAGTTAAATTTTGGATTTGCAAGGTTATCTGAAGCAGTCTTCACTGAAGGCAGAAAAAAATCTGGCTCTCATGAGGTAATTATTTCTACTCCAGGATATAGGTTTGTTGAGGATTTGTCTGGAGCAATATGTACTCAGATGCTTATTTTGATGCCCCAAGATGTAATTATTGTCAGACATGGCATTGTAATTTCTATGAAGAATCTTCTGTATCAGTGTTGTGTAAATATTGTTCCCCAATTATTTCTGATTGGTTAATAAATACACTGAGCAACCAAATGCTGGGTAGAAAATATAGGTAGGCTGGCCTTGTTCCCTGTCTTGGGATCTCAGGTAGAGTCAAGTAGATAGGAGAATAAAAAGAAGAAGAGATTTTTAAAAAGGGTGTGGCCATGAAGACTTACCTGATGGCCAGAAGCAGCCCAAGTAGGACCAATATGGCAAGTAATTCACAGTATGTGCCTGTAAAGCACCCAGAATAGCTTAGGGGGTGAGAATAGATCAATATCTTCCCAGTTATAGAGCCTAAAGCTTAGTAGTAAATCTAGTAGGTCTTTGTTTCATTATTTGAGAGTTAGAGCAGGTGAATAGAAAAGGCCCCCAACATTATAACATTATCTTTACATAGCCTCACCATCAAAGATAAGTGTCCTCATTTTACACGTATATATCCTGTAATATAAGCTGCTGCTTAGAACATAGTGGCTAGGTGTAGTTTTAATCTCTTTTCACAAAATGTTTATTAATCACACCTAGTCCTGGGATCCAAGATGAGTACAAGTGATTCAAGGCAAAATCGAAAAGTGAAAACAAAATGTCCAGATAGGGGGAAAAAAATGAAGTAAGCACAGGTATTATTGTCCAGCTTCAAACCAAAATGCCACTCAGCAATTAATATACTGGTATACATGTATATGACTAAATACCCTAAGCAATCATTATATATTACACAAATTCAATTGTGTAGCTGTTGCAACCTTTAAATATATCTGCCTATACTAAAGAAACATAACTCTGAAAGCAACATGTGACCTAATTCTTTTCTCTAGCACCCAGAAAAGGCCACATGAAGCAACCAGTTGGCGGAGAGGTTGGAGGAGGAGATGTCCATGGGAAGACTGCTGTATAATAAGATGGCAGGGGCATCATGGTGGGGCCTTCCCAAGGTATAACCCCCTGAGGAATTACCTTGAAACATGCCATGAAACATATCTTGTATAAAGAAGGTTTATTGTGAGAAAGGGGAGGAGTGATGGCTGGGGGAAGAGGTAAAGACTATGAGTGGGCCATGATGGCAGAGAGAGGGGGCACAGATGGAGAGAATGGGAGAGAGAAATAGTGGGAAGAAAGAGAAGCAGCATTAGAGGGAGAGAGAGCTGTAGGTGGAAGGCAGTCGTTTTATACAGCGCACACCTGGTGTACCTGGTGGCAGCTGCAAATGATGATGTAAGCAATTACTAGGACCCTGAAGGCAGGCTAGATAAATTTCTTGTACACTAACAAACACAGTTTTAGGGGAAAAATGAGGAGCCATGTAAGTGGACACAACAGAACTGGGAATGAATGTCTATACCGCAGCACACTCACAGCATTGCAAGATCCTGAGTAAGATCCCAAGTAATGAGAGAGACAGAGAATAGAACAAGGAAAAGATCGATCTCTCTCTCTCTCTCTCTCTCTCTCTCTCTCTCTCTCTCTCTCTCTC
>OU015750.1:62983795-62993795 GCA_907169655.1 Acomys percivali
CTCTCTCTCTCTCTCTCTCTCTCTCTCTCTCTCTCTCTCTCTCTCTCACACACACACACACACACACACACACACACACACACACACACAGAAAGAGAGAGAGAGAGAAAGAGAGAGACAGAGACAGAGAGACAGAGACAGAGAAACAGACAGAGAGACCGACAGAGAGACAGACAGAGAAAGATTGAAAATTATATATAAAGTATGTATCACATGACTACGAGTAATTTAAAAATGTCTACAGGGCCAGTGTAGACTAGATTTCTTGCACTTATTTCACAGTCTAAGTGTATTCTTTGGTTGATGGTTTTGTCTCTATGGGTCCCCATGTATCCTGATTAGTTGGTTAGGTAGGATTTCTTGTGGTGTCCTTGACTCCTATAGTGCCCTCAATCATTCCGCTAACTCTTCCATAAGACTTCCTGAGTTCTGCCTAATGTTTGGCTGTGAGTCTCTGCATCTGTTTCCATTATTGGCTGTTAGAAGCCCCTCAGACAACAGTTATGCTAGGTTCCTGTCTGCAAGGATAGCAGACCCACTTTGGCCATGCCCCACTCCCCATGCCACCAATACCAACCTAGCCTGGCACATCAAGTCACGTGAGAACTAAGTCCCTTCTCTTTCACTATGGCAAGACAAAGCAGTCCTGCTTAGGAAAGGGGATCAAGAGGGAGGCAGTAGAATCCAATTTAGAAACAGTCTCTACTCCAAAACAAAACAAAAAGCAATAAGACTCCATAAATAAGAAAGAAAAAATAAACAAAACCAACAAATAAAAACTAGTTGAGAAATGGAGGTATTTATACTTCACACTAGTTCATATTGATACAAGTTGAGGTAATAAAGCTAATTATATAAATTCTTCTAATTTTTTTCCAGATACTTCCAAAATACCCATTCAAAAGCATCACAATTACCAGTGAGAGGGTTGGATATTGCTAAAAGACTGTGGCAGAAGTCAAGTACAGATGCTGTATGGTATCAGACAACCCCAGTTAGAGTCATGTAACAGGATGCTCCTGTTCCTGAAAAGACCATGTACAGGAAAAAATTGAGACTATCAACATATGCCCGCTCTGATTGCTCTATAGTCCACCAAATAAAATTAGAAGATAGTACACCCCCTTAGAAATCACCTATTACCCTATTAAAAGGCCTGCTTGCCATTTTGTATCAGTGAAGATCCCTAGAACGTAGGAGAGATAAACATTTTTCTGTTGATCCAAGTGTGGTCTTGCGAACAGACTAGTGAGAAAGCAGCATCTTTATGCCCTTAGAAGTCAAACCACTTCATGGGGGAGCTTAGGTGCTGCCAGCTGGATACATCCTAGTAGAGACTCTGAGAGGAAATATGTACATGAGCCTTGAGAGAGAGGACATGGGATTGTTTTGACTGTTCATCACTGCAGCTCAAGGGACTCTCCTAGAGAGAACTGCTCCAGGGAAGGCTTCAAGGCTTTGGGATCCAGCTGAGGTTTGCAACCTTGGTTGAATTGTGGGTTTGCTGAGATCCTGCAAACTATGCCAGGAGAATCATTCCTCAGAACTCATGTCCTTAAGGTTTTCTTTACTGTGTTCTTTAATATCCTTTTCCTATTTTTTTGGATAGTCAGATTGTATGTGAGGTATGCTCTGTTAGTGAATTCATAGTAAAGTATATGTTAATAAAATTGAGCAACACAGGAATGCTGGAATTATTTGCAGAATAAATGCTCTTTTTTGGTAGCATACTACTTGAGTCTGGGAAGTTTTCTTCAGCAAGTTCTGAACCCTAACACCAGTATTCTTTAGAAAGTAAAAAGCAAAGTGCTATATAAAAATGGATTTAGTAATGTATCTTAAGAAATTTCTGAAAAAAACAGTAAATATACTGAACATTTCTTCAGATACCACATTATCTATCTTTGCTTGACACAGTATCCTAAAATATACTAGTTGGATCACAGTTTAAGATTCACTTGCATAAAGTGGTCTGATTAGTCCAATAAAGGCGGTTTGCATGCCAGAGGAAAAAAAAAATATTTCCAATTTCAAAAGACAAAATCAAATACATCAAAAGTTTGAGATTTGTAATTTAGTTTCTTAAGAAATTCTTTTTCCCAATGTCAAGAATTAAGGCAAAGGCCACCATTCCCTCGGGAGTTTGAAAAATGTTACCACTTGAAAAAAAAAAGCAGTTGTTCCCCCTAACCTCTGGAAAAATGGACTTGTGCCTCTTCTGTATAACTGTTGTGACTATTAATCTGTAAAGTTTGATTATAGCTTCTCGGCTCACTCAGTCCCTGCTCAGGAGCCCCAACCCAGCTCATAAGCCTTTTTTCTCTACTTCCCATTTAACTCTGAACAATTATCTCTCTGTCTCTTCTTGCTTTTCTGTGAGACAACCTCAGCAGTTTGGAATAAACTTTTCCATTTTCACCTGTAGAACACTTATTTTGGTGCTTTTGATGTTCCCAGTTGAGATGCCTACTGATTCAATTTTGAAGGTACTATGCATTATGCTATATTGTTAAGAATAGGTTTTCGGGTGCCAGGCATGGTAGTGCACACCTTTAATACCATCACTCAGAAAGCAGAGGCAGGCAGATCTCTGTGAGTTTGAGCAAGGCTGGTCTACAAAGAGAGTTGTAGAACATCCAGGTCTATTACACAGAGAAACAAGAAAAAACAAAAACAAGAAAAAAAAAAAAAAGAAAAGAAATAAATTTTCTGTTGTACGTTAAGAACTGAATTGATTTTAAGTCTGTTTCTTGGAGCTTGACCTACATCAACATATGACATTGACTAGTTTTGGGGAATGCCCTTATCTTCCCTTACCCTCTGGCACTCTCTGACTATCCCCAATCACCTTCCATATTCACATAGCAGTTGTTTTGTTGTTTTTTATTTTTGTTTTGTTTTGTTTGAGACAGGATTTATCTGTGTAGCCCTGGCTGTCCTGGAACTCTCTTTGTAGACAAGCCTGACTACAAACTCACAGATCCACCTGCCTCTGCATCCTGATTGTTGGCATTAAAGGCATGTGCCACTTGACTGTTTTCACACAACAGCTTTTTAAAAGAGTTTTCTGTATTTTCTTATTGCACCATTCTTTCTTCCATAAACCTGTAACTACTTATGATTTTATTCCTTAAAAGGGGCTTAAGAAATTAGCCAGGCATGGTGGCAGACGCCTTTAGTCCCAGCACTGAGGAGGCAGAGGCAGATGGATCGCTGTGAATTTGATGCCAGCCTAGTCTACAATGGGAGTCCATGACAGCCAAGGGTAACACACAAAAAAAACTTGTCTCAAAAAAAAAAAAAAAACCCATAAAAAAATGGATTCAGGCTTGTTTGCTATGAGTCTATTTAGGAGACTGTCACTGGCCAGCTCTAATGTGCACCTCAATAACATCAAACTTGGTTCAAATTTGGCCCAAATTACGGAAGAAGTGGCCTTATTCTCATCAAGTAAAATTAATACATTTTCATTCAATTAAGCATTTGTCTGTGAAGACGCTTAAATTAATATGATCTATGGCCCTCTCTTCTCTCCTTATGCCATCCATGGTAACACTGCTTCATGGTAAACCATCTGCTCTTACTTTCACTAGGACTACCTCAGACATTTTTCCTCATTGAGACATTGTTTCATTGTATATATCAATCTTCATTGGAACTGGCAATATAACATCATGGATGGAATTCACACCAGCCTTCTTGCCTTAGTCTCTGGAGTGAGGAGATCACAAATGTTTGAACTACTTTTCTATATTATATTGTTTTGTTTCCATTATTTTTTTTCACATAATATATTTTGATTATGCTGCTTATTCCACAACTGCCCCCATCATCCACAACCAACTTTATGTTGTTTCTATCCCAACTTAGGTGCTCTTCAATTATTTTGAAGAGATACAATTACCAAGGTAACTTATAAAAGAGAGCATTTAATTGAGGCTTGTTTGCCTGCTCAGAATTTGAGTCCCTGAATATCATGGTAGAAATCATGGCAATAGCGAGGCAAACAGGACATGGCAGCAGTAGCTGAGAACACATTTCTGATCCTAAAGATAGAGGCAAAGAGTGAGAAACTGGTACTGGTAAGCATTTGAAACTTCAAAGCCCATCTGCACTAACATATCTTCTCCAAGAAGGACATAAATTCTAATCCTTCCTCCAGTCTGCCAAGTAATAACCAAACATTCAAATATATGGGAACCCTCTCTTGCAAACTACTATATTCTCTTCCCCATGTGCTTTTTATCACATCATAATGCAAAATGCATTTTAATATAATTTGAAAAGGCTTCATATTCCTTCCCAATCTCAACATTATTTAGATCTCAACGTCCCTTCTGAGATTCAAGTGAAGCCCTTATAAAATTCAAGAAAGCAAAATGAGCACTTCCATCATACAATAGCACAGAATATACAGTGAGAGGATCAAACGTTGCTAAAAAGACCCACGGCTAGAGTCACATAGCCTCCATGAGCACTGGTCTGCCTCCATAGGCACTGGCCAACCTTAGTTATAGTCATGAAGCCACAGTTAGGAATCCACTAGAAGCTTTTAAAAGAAGCTGAGAGCTGCCTGTCAGGGTGAGTGTCATTTTGTATGGCTGGTTGACCCTGCATGCAGGCTGTTACTGCAGAGTAAATGCTCTTTGTTTTAATATACCATTTGAGTTTGGGGTCTTTCTTCAGCGATTTTCTGAACCTTATATTTGCAGGCTTATGTAGAATCACTGGGGACCCTCAAACTATAGTTGAGCATTTCTAGAAAAGTGGTGACTTCTTCCCTAATCTGTAAGCTAGGGTGTGTCCACACCACTTCTGTTTGGTCATTGTCTTTTTTTCTCCGTGTCTAAATCTGGTGCCTAGACACAATCTGGAAGAAACTGGAGGATGGGAAAACATTCTCCTGACCTGGGGTTCTGAGGAGGCTCTGGACCTCTAATAGGTAGAATTGGAAAGTTCCCCTCTGTCTCTGGTTTTGGTAATTATGAAAAGGTCAGCTCCCATCAGATGGAGGCCAATTACAGCATGACCTAATTCTGTTTTTTGTTTTTCAGACCCTTGGGGAGTCTGTGTGTTTGTGTTCTGTTTGTTTTCAGATTGTCTTTGTGCTTTCTTTTTGGGCATCATCTTGGGTAAGAGGAGGAGATCTACCCCAAAGTGTAGCTATTCTCCATCCCAGTGCCCAGGTCCTACAGTAAGCATGGGGTCAGGTGTGCTCTAAGCCAATCCAGACCCAGCAGCTTTGTGATCCTGCAGCTCAGGCTTTCCTGGGGATGCACATGCTAATGCCTATCAAGCCCAAGCTTGGGAGGTTTCCTTGGGACCTAGGCACAGGGCTTGACCTGAGTCTCCTGAGTCTCAGCCCCCACCCCATCCTGCTGGCATTCCTCTGCTCCAACATGGCAACCACTGGACCCTTCCTGAGCTGATGACTCTCAGATGCCTACTTGCTAGCTCCAGACCACTGGCTTTGATTAGCTTACAGGCTTTCCAGGCAATACCAATAGGCAGCTGCATAGATCAGTGCCCAGACATTGTCACATGACCACCTCTTCAACCACTTACTGGAGGAAGTAAGGAAAGTTTCATTTGTCTGTTTCAATTATATGGATGTATATATGGCCACCACTAGATTCAGCAGGTAGCAAGATGTTCTTCCCTTGTAATTACAGCTGGAGGAAGTGATGAAAGTTTTGTTTGTCTGTTCTAAATATGTGGATGTATGTATGGCCACCACATGTCTTTTCCTACTGTTTTTAAATGTATGAATTTACTATGATCTGCACATTTTGGTGTCTTAGTAGTGGCTTAGAAATTATTGAATATGGTTAAAAATTATGAAACATCTGTAACAAAAAGTTAGCTTAAAACATGTAACTCTGGCTTGTAGCCATTCTGGGCAGTAACACATGGCATGAAGAGACCAAGAAAACAGATCTCGAAAAGATCCTTTAAATTTGGATAAGGCTTTATGTAATTCCTGTCATGTGTTAAAAATTAGACTTATAAAAGATAGAATTTAAAGAAAAGTTTCTTTAATGAGGTTTTTAGGCTAAACCTTCATCCTATTAATCTTAGGATATATGTGTCTATATGTTTGTAACATCTATAGAATCAAAGATGTTTTTAAATAGCAACTCTGTGGATCACATGGTCTGCAGCTTGCCATAGTCTGAATCGGTCATCTTGAGATAGCCACATGGAACGGGGCAAAAATTATACAACTTCTTTGTCCAAGTTCACTCTCTACTTGTTAGTTTATCACCTTTTGGACTAAGAAAACAATAAGTTTCATTTTAATTTAGTATAGAGTTTTATAGAATTTCAAAGTTATAGTCGTACAACACATTGAATATATGATTCAATCATGGTTCAAAATAATCTTTATATGATGGTAAAGTTTTAAATTTTAAAGTTTTAAAGTTTAAAATTTTAAAGTTTTAAAAGTAATTAAAATTATAAAAAAATAAGTTATTTTATTACTGACTCTGGAAATGGGTGGTCTACAGCTACTTTTAAATTGGATATATATATAAATATAAATAAACTGAGTCCTGCTGTTGCATTCTACATTAATATGCCATGTGGTAGTCAGGGAAGTTCACAGTCCCTAAATTTAAAAATCTTGATTCTGGAGAAGCTTCTGTTCAATGGTTGTCATTTTATTATGGACTGTAAAAGATGACTGAGACATGCAGGTTGTTGGTTGCCTCAAGTACGGTTACATTCTTTAAAATACACATGACTGTATTTATGGTCATGATTTATTGCCAGGGTAGGCTTTATTTGGGCTCCTATATTTGTTTTTAAAATTAAACAAAGGTAAATAACTAAATTATTGCATATATTTAAGGATAATTAAAAGATACAAGTTGGTGGTCCCCTATATCAGGCAATCAGTTGCCTGATGGTTAATGAAGCAATTTTAAGAGAACAATGTCCCATTCCTAAGATTGGGTGGATAGTTTTGAGTTGTTCAACTTTTTGTTTATTGATACACAATTAAGGATATAATTTGAGTATAGCATACTATGTATTAACTCTTTCAATACATAACTAGAAACCAGCAATTCATATATAGATGTGGTCCTCAAGCACTTATCAGCAGATTATAGATTATAACATTCTGTTTTATGTTTGCAAGATGTAGTTTAGATCATATAATTAAAGACAAACAAAGATTAACTAGATATGTTAACTCTCACACTTGTCAGAGATCTGACAAATATGGAATTAAATATATTTAAACGAAATATAAGACATTCCCACATCCTAGCAGCAACTCCCTAAGGTCTCCAAAAAGATTTGGCATGACAGGTGACTTCAATGCAGGATTGTATCATTCTAACCATTAGGCAAGACAGCTACCACACCTTGCCAAATGCCAGGCCTAGCCTGCAATGTAGACAAACTGGACACCTGGAGAGTTATGGTCTTATGTTGTTAAAAATGAGGTGAGGCCAGTCTCTCATGTTATTTTTCCACAGAAACAGCTTCTTGTCTGTGCTTGATGTATAGACTGCCTTTGCCTCTGGGGCCATGGAAAGCAAAAGAGCCTGAGTCACCTCTGTCATTTTAATTGATGCATAAATTCATCTCAGTTATATTTTATATTTCTCAGATATCTGATCACATTGATGGCTAAAATAATGGTAGTTTGGCAGCTAGAGGACAATTATATCCACTGTTAGTTCATTAGTCAATCCATTAGCTAGTAAAAACTACTAGGTTGTAGGTCTCTTCTGTTATTTAAAAAGGCAAATAGGTTTGCCTTTTTCATAGGCTTCATGATAAAAGGAAAACAGCGTTCAATATAACTTTTTACTAATCATGTATTTAAATGAATGCTCCTAGTAATCAACTGCCTATATCCCCTGGTGAATAACTGGACAGAAAAAATGTAAAGTTTATGTAAGATCTGAGATATAAAAGTTTAAGTTATAGAGACCTAAGAAAATGTCTGATGATCTAAGAAGTTGTTTTAATGTTGGTAAATGCAAGTTAGGAAGATTGGAGGGTCTAAGAAAATGATTAAAGTATGTGAATTCAAGTTGTAGATCTATAATGATGTGATTTAAGGCATATTAAAATGTGAAATGTTAGAGATTTCCTTCCATCTTCAATGTTATCATTATATTTTTATAAAATTTCAAAATTTTATCATTAGAATTCTGATAAGCTGTGGAGCACTATTTATTACTCAAATGCAAGCTCGTGATACTAATTTTCCTTTAGCTGTCTTCTGAATATAGACTTAAGGGTGTTTCTCATCATGCTAAACTAGGTCTGTGCATTCTAGTCTTCTGGACTGAGTAAAGAATGTTCAAGTTTTTACTAGGTCTCAAAGGCATGAGCCTATTCCTTCTGTCATATAGGCACAATTTTAACTTCTGACCCTGATCTATATTTGTCTTAGCAGATTTTTACCTGGCTAACAGGCTCCATCCAGGGATCACCTGTGAATTGCAAGCTGCTAAGGTATGAACTTGCTGAAAGCTGTTGTGATTGTTTCACGTTTCTGCAAATGGATCAACTAATCAGATGCTTCTGATAAGTACACCATTGTCTACCATTTGACTAGCCTTTCAACCTTCCTCTGCCCTGATAACAAAACCCTAATGTCAGCTGGAAGTAATTATACATCATCAATTGTCCCACTTAAAGGCTGAAATGCTAAGTCAAAAGAAACTCTCTGGGGTCTTCATCAATTTTCAGACTCTTACAACAGAACCATTCCAAAAGTGAAGAAGGAATGCACTGTGAGGAAATACTGGACCAAAGCAAGACTGAAACCCACAAGGGAAAATTCCAAATTCTGTAACTCCCTGTCTCCTGTCAAAGGACTTGGATTGTCCTTAGGACCACTCACTGATTAAAGGTTTGCTGACTGCAACAAACTTCTTTTTCTTGTCAAGTTCTGCTTCCTATTTACAGTTCTTTTAGGTAGACAACTCATGGCTCTGGCACTTTGAATGAATCACTTGCCAGGAAAGACATGTTGATGAACTAAAAATTCCTGTGTAATCTCCAATATTTGGAAATCTAGGTATCACTTTCAACAGATTCACACAATGTCCTTAGCATCATCAATAGCCTCTCCAAGACTCCATTCAGGGCATGCTTTGACACTTGCCTGGTCTCAGAAATTTTCCTTAACCATAAAGAAGATTTCTCAGCCTGTCTATTCCTGTATCCTCTTTGAAAAGACTGGAACTAACTGACCAAAGCTGCCAAGTTCTGATCCCTGCTGGGCTTGAACTGACCCCCTACTTCAATGACATTTGCATAAGCTTTGACTTGTTGATTTTTTAATGATGAGAAAATCCCCCAATGCCTCTTGTCTTTCATTTCACACGTTGCTTTATTGGTTAGTTGATGTCTAACCTTTAAAGCAACACTTTCTTTAATTCATTTATCACCAAGCTTTTCTTGGCACATTTCTCATCTGAGCATTGGACATGGCTCCATCTTTGTATTTTCTGTTGCTCTTTTTCTGCTGAAACTGTTCGTATGTATTTCTTTCTTTCCAGCTTGTTATTTTCCATTGTAAATCTTCATTTGGGTAACCACTAATAAACAGTGTAATATGTTCAAAGTTATGTTGTCTTTAAATCACCAGTGCTAATGAAATTATCATGAAAGTCTTCAATTTAGTCTCTGGCCACTTCTTAAGACAAAGGCATAAAGCAGCTATATTCTTAGATATAATGTCACAGGACCCCAGTGTCTAGTATTGTTTCCCTTTCAAACTACTTCATGTTGGTCTCCATGGTCCTCATTGTCCTTAACACTGACTTCCATTCTCCTATTAAGAGAGCTAATTATAACTGTCAACTGCTTTCCTATTCCAAGATCCCAAAGTCCGTATTATACCAAACAGCATGGTCAGGTCTGACAGAGTAATGGCCTATTCCTAGCTACCAACCCCTGTCTTCATTACTGTTGTATTACTGTGAAGAAACACCATATTCAAGGCACTTATAGAAGAAATTATTTAATT
>OU015750.1:62996295-63011929 GCA_907169655.1 Acomys percivali
ACAGTAAAGGCACATTAAGTCTTAGGAGACTATCATTGAGTATTGGCACTGATTTTCAACCTTTAAGATAAAATTTTAATGTTTCAGGTATAGAAACATGAAAAAATGATGCATAGTAGATTTAGTCAGAGACTCTTGTAGTTTAAAAGTAAAGATGAGTAAGATCTCATTAGATGGTATATGTTATCAATCTGTCTGTCCTTTCTATCCTTGTCTTTGTCTCTTTCTCTGTCTCCATATATCTGTCTCTCTCTCTTTCTCTTTGCCTCTGTCTCTTTTTATCAGTCTCTGTCATTGTGTCTCTGTGTCTGTCTATCAGCATGTGTGTCTTGAAAATTGAATCTAGAACCTTAGATGGTTCAAATTCCACACAAGTTTTCTAATTTTGCCTATCAATTCTAACAGCTGTTTTGATGAAGTGTGTATCCCTTTCTATGTATCAACTCATGTTATCCATAAACACAAGTAAGCTGCTATTTTAATTTCAAATTTGGATGCTTTTTTTGTTTTTGTTTTGCTTGACTAATAGTTTCTGTTGATGCATAATATAATACTGGGTATGTATGCAAATAAGCATCCTTTTGTTTTTCTAAGTGACCAGAAGAATTAAAACTTGTATTTCAGGATCACTAGGGCAAAAACCAGGCATGATGAGGCATATCTGGTCAGCTAGAGGAAGGAACCACCCTTGCTGCATTCCTGAAGTCACATGGCTGCATTCCTTTCCTTTCCACCAACCAGAGATAGTGTTTCTAGGACACCAGGCCAGAGCAGGAGAACAAAGAAAGGGAGAACCATTTGAAATTTTGGTGTCCTCTCACAATCAATCATTTTAAAACACAATATCCCCTTTTGTAGACACTTGCCAAGCTGAAACTCTCCTGATTTCTGCACCTTGGGAGGTAAAGAAACCTATAAATTTCCCTCAACACAGATACCATTGCTTTGGTGAAGGTTGAAGCACAGCTAGAGATGTGGATAAATATCTCTAGTGCTTGCATCAATTTCATCTCCTGTGGTCTTTAGGGGGTCTCACAAAATGGGCATAGCAGTTCTAGGTTTCGGAGGAAAAACATGTGGAGGTTTTTTTTTAGGTATAATATTGGACAGGGAAATTTCAGGATGGCATTTTGAAGAATGTTCTTTTGATGGCTAAAATTGTTAAGAATTTTTTATCCTATAAAGATGTGTTCACTTAAATGTTCACTTGAATATTTCATACTTTACATGAATAATGTTTGTTTCATTGATATATTCATTCTTGGTATATTATATGTCCAGAAATTTACTCCTCCTTCCATGTATTCCTTTTTAGAGTTTTATAGTTAATAGTTTAATAGATGCCAATCCAGACTACTATACCCAGGAAAACTTTCAATAACCATGGATGGAGAAAACAAGATATTCTATGTCAAAAATGAAATGAAATGAAATAAAATAAAATAAAATTATACATTCCCTATCCATAAGATAGTAAAAGAGAATCCCCAACCCAAAGAAGTTAAATTTACCCAGAAAAACACAGAAAGTGGATAACTTCACTTTTGTAAAACCAAAATCAGACAGGCACACAAACAGTACCACAACAAAAATCAAAATAAAAGACCTAACAGTCACTAGTCATTAATCTATCTCAACATCAATGATCTCAATTCTCCAGTAAAAAGACACAGACTAACAGAATGGATGTGTACACAGGAAACAACATTCTGCTGCATACAAGAAACATACCTCCACCACAAAGATAGACATACCTGAGAGTAAATTGCTAAAATTATGTCATCCAAACAAACATACATAAAAAGCAAGCTGGATCATCCATTCTAATATGTAATAAAATATACTTTCAACAAAAGTAAATAATAAAAAAAAGATGAGGAAGGATACTTTATACTCACCAAAGCAAAACTCATCCACACAGTGCAATATAACTCAGGTATTAAAAAGAAGGAAAAATTCAAATTAGTAACTAGCAACTAGCTAGGGTAGAGATGCTCTCTAGCATCTAATAAATATTCCGTAACAATGGAGACAATATCCAAATTAACAATGTTAAAAGTGAATGAGGTACAAAATAACACACATTGAGGAAATTCATAAGGACATCCTTTAATTCATAAGGACGTCCTGTACTTGAATATATTGGAAATCTAACAGAAATAGATAATTTTCTCAATACATAATGCAAACCAAATTTTTAGCAATATCAGATAAGCAATTTAATCAGTAAGATGAAATAGTAAGTAAAAATCTCCCAAGCAAAGAATACCTCAGGTCCAGATCTATTTTAGTACAGAATTTACCAGACTTTCAAGGAAGGGTTAATGTTAGTACTTCTCAAATTATTCTAAACAATAGATACAGAAGGAATACTGCCCAAAACATTTTATGAGGCCATTCTCACCCTGATACACAAGTCATTTAAAGACCAATCAAAGAAAGAGAATTACAATGCAATTTTTCTTTTGAACATAATTGCAAAAATTCCCAATAAAATACTTGCACATGAAATCCAGTATCACATCAAACATAATGTCCACCAGGACAAGAATGTTTCATTTCATCTTAGACATATGGAGATGATTCAATATATGTAAATTGCAAAATTAATTCACCAAATTAAAAAAATGAAACACAATAACCACATAACCATTTTATTAGATGCAGAAAATGCCTTTGGAAATATCCAACCCTAAATCTTGATGAAAGTCTTGGAAAGATTATGTATTATAAAAATACCTCACAATAATAAAGGAAGTTTACAACAAGCTCATATTCAACATCAACCAAAAGAGAGAGAAACTCAAAGCAATTCCACTAAAAACAGAAACAACACAAGATTATTCACTTTCTCCATTCAAATTAAATAAAGTACCTGATGTCTTGAGAAAAGAACAAGATGTTGCAAATTAAGAACTCAAAGTATCTTTATTTGAATATAATATGATAGTATATACAAGTGACCTATTGATGCTAAAATTCCACTAAGCAGAATGTTTTTAGGCAGATTTGGGCCAAGGGGTCCCGCTCAAACTATGGCACTAGCCAAGGACAATACAGGCGGAAAAATTTAAACCCCTACCCTGATCTAGCCCATGGACAGGACAGTCTCCACACTTGAGTGGAGAGTGGGATATGACTTTCTCATGCACTCTGGTGCCTCACATTTGACTATGTCCCCTGGAGGGGGAGACCTAGTGGCACTCAGAGGAAGGACAGCAGGTCACTGAGAAGAGACTTGATACCCTATGAGCATATACAGAGGGAGGTAATCCCTCTGAGGAACAGTCATAGGGGAGGGGAATAAGGGGAAAATGGGAGGGAGGGAGGAATGGGAGGATACAAGGGATGGGATAACCATAGAGATGTAACAAGAATAAATTAATAAAAAATAAAAAATAAATAAAAAAAAGAAGAGAAAAAAAAGTGTGTTTTTTTTTTTAAAACACAAGGTTCTGCTTTACAAGAAACACTGTCATTTGGACAAAGTGGCAGCCTATAGATATGTAAAGAACTAAAAATATCTAGATATCAAGAAAACAAATAGCACAATTCAAATGGGCTACTGATATAGACAGATTTCTGAAAAGAGGAAATTCAAATGGCTGAGAAACACTTAAAATGTTTAGCAACCTTAGCCATAAGTGAAATGCAAAGCTACCTCTTTAGAAATTTCTTATTACACCAATTAGAATAGCCATGGTCAAGTTTAAAAAAGACAACTCACACTGGTTAAGATGGGAAGTAATGGGAGAACTCCTCTGTTGCTACTGGGACGCCAATGTGTACAGCCACTATATCAACATGTGTGTGGGTTCCTCAGGAAGATGGGAGCCATTGTACCTCGAGATCCAGATATACAATTCTTGGACATATACCCAAAAGGATGCTTCATCTTACTACAAGCACACTTGTTCAACTATGACTATTGGTGCTCTACTCATAATAGCCAGAATTGGAAACAACCTGGATGTTCCTCAACAGAAGAATGGATATATTTATATAATGAATATCAGTCAGTAAAAGATGGAATAATAACATTCACAGGTAAATAGAAGGAGCTAAAATTTAAAAATTATCCTAAGGAAGGTCACCCAATTCTAGAAAGACAAATACAGCATGTGTTCATTTCTATAGGTATTAGCTCCTAAATCAATAATAACTAAGCTACTGTCTGGACAATTGTAGATGTTAATTATAGAGTTTGGGACTAGTAGTGAGGAAAGACAAAATAGATATTTATAGATGGATTGTGGTGGGGTTTGTAATGGATCAAATGGGTAGGGGAAGAAAAAAGGAGGGGAAGAAGAAATATAGGGAGAGACAGCAAAAATTAAATCCCTAGTACAATAAAAGTTTCATGTATAAATGAACATTATATAAATGCAATTGAAAAGAGCAAGGGCTTCAGAGCTGTTACTGGACTTCTCTTGACACCCAATGAAGTTTCCAGAACCAGAATTGAGCTATGTCTATTTGAATTGCTGTCAAAAAGGGTCCCTTGATGACCCCCAAACAGTCCAAGCTGTTGGCAAGACCGTAAGTTGTTCTTGAAAAACTTATAGCAAGGCCCCACTGGTGAAGACAAAAACTACACAAATCAATGAAGAGAAAGAAGTTGAGCTGGTGCCTCCAAACTACATGCTAGTGTCTTTGGTACGTGAGTGTACTTTTCCTACTACCAAAGGGGAAACATAAACACCAACTGAGCCACAAACCTGTTGATTTGCAATGCTGTCCTGACTTCAAGTCATATGTGGGCAATGGTGGCACAAAGTTTTGATAGTGTCCAACCAGTATCTAATATGACTGAGGGCTCACAATGCTTCAATGACTAAGAACCTGAAATTAGATAGACCAGAGATGTAGGGAAAAACCAAAAAAACACTGTTTTTTTTTTAATTAATTTATTCTTGTTACATCTCAATGGTTATCCCATCTCTTGTATACTCCCATTCTTCCTTCCCTCCCATTTTCCCCTTATTCCCCTCCCCTATGACTGTTCCTGAGGGGAATTTCCTCCTCCTGTATATGCTCATAGGGTGTCAAGTCTCTTCTTGGTAACCTGCTGTCCTTCCCCTGAGTGCCACCAGGTCTCCCCCTCCAGGGGACATGGTCACATGTGAGGCACCAGAGTACATGAGAAAGTCATATCCCACTCTCCAATCAAGAGTGGAGACTGTTCTGACCATTGGCTAGATCTGAGTAGGGGCTTAAAGTTTACCACCTGTATTGTCCTTGGCTGGTGCCTTAGTTTGAGCAGGACCCCTGGGCCCAAATCTGCCTATCATAATGTTCTACTTGTAGGTTTCTAGGACCCTCTGGATCCTTCTACTTTGCTATTCTCCCATGCTTCTCTCATCTAGAGTCCCAGTAGGATGTCCTCCCCTCTGTCCCAGTTTCCTGGTAAGTGAAGGCTTTCGTGGGACATGCTCCTTGGGCTAGTATGCAGATATAAGTGAGTATATACCATTTGAGTTTTTCTGCTTCTGGGTTAACTCACTCATTATGATCATTTCTAGCTCAATCCATTTATCCACAAATTTTGGGAATTCCTTGTTTTTAATAACTGAGTAGTATTCCATAGTGTATATGTACCACAGTTTCTTTATCCATTCTTAATGTGTAAAAAAATGCAACTGGACCCATATTTGTCACCTTGCACAAAATTCAAATCCAAGTGGATTAAAGACCTCAACATAAAACTAGAGACACTAAGTCACTTAGAAGAAAAAGTGGGGAAGAGCCTGGAACATATTGGCACAGGAGACAACTTCCTGAACAGAACACCAACAGCCCAGGCCTTAATGTCAGCAATGAATAAATGGGACCTCATGAGCCTGAGACGCTTCTGTAAGGCTAGAGACACTGTCAAGAGAACAAAGCGACAGCCTACAGACTGGGAAAAGATGTTCACCAACCCTACATCTGACAAAGGTCTAATATCCAAAATATATAAAGAACGCAAGAAATTAAACACCAACACTGTTATTTTTTTAAGGAGCAATAAAATGACTCCTAATATTTTTGTTTCACCTATAGTCATAGATCAGTGCCTTGCTCAGACATCATCAAAGAAGCTTCTTTCCACAACAGATGGGAACAAATATATAGAACCACAAACAGGCAAAGTTCAGAGGGTGAAAGACCTTGGAATACTCACGACTAAATGAGATATCTCTGTCTATCCTTCCCCTGCAGGCTCAGGTAGCCCTGCAAAAGCAAAGACAGGAAAAGTGTAGGAGCAGGAGGAGATGGAGAATACCAGCCATGCAAGGCCCTCTAAATCAACTGGATCAACACACATGTGAAATCACAGACACTGAGACAGACTGCACATGTCTGCAATAGATGGGCTACTAGAGCAGAAAAAAGTAGTGGACACATGCCCCCATCCCTAATGTAGTAGATATCTCTAAGTGATAACTACTTGTTTAGTTTCCTCTAAGGGAATATCACTGGAGAAATTATTCTTAGGGGTAAGTTGGATATCCACCAAAACATAGGCAACAAAAAATGAACTCAAAGGCAGCTTTATATACATTCTCTCTTTCTTTAACCCTAGAATTTTTTATTGATATATTAGGATTTATAGTTTAATTTTTTATTGGATCCTGAGCATGGGAACTACTGCTTCTTTGTGTCTGTATCTATTTTTGTACCCTTTTTTGGGTTCTTTACCTTTTATGTGTTTTATCTTATTCCAATGTGTTGAGTTTTGTTTATCTTATTACATTATATTTATTTTCATCATTATCCTTTAGAAACCTGTTTGTTTTCTAATGAGACACGGAAGGGGAGTATTTCTGGATGGGAGAGGAGTTGGGGAGAAACTGGGAGGAATCAAAGGAAGAGAAATCATAGTCGGGATACATTATTTGTGTAAAAAAGGTATTTTTAATAAAAGAAAAATAAAAACAGGTTTCCAAACCCTCACAACAACAACAAAAATAACAAAACAATAACAAATAATTTAAGATGCTATGAATTTGAAATTGACTAAAGACTGATATATTGACAGATTTTGAGGGGAAAAAAGAAGTGGAAATGATTAACATGTATTTAGACTCAGAAACTAATAGAAGTAAAAACAAGTTTTCCATTTTAGATTTTAGTTTGCATGCTAATATTGCTTTTTTCAGTACATGGAAAGATTTTTTGAATTTCTGTATTTGTTTTTCATGCAGTGATTGAACTATTAACATTCAACATATTTGAGTATGCTGTATTTTCACTTTTGTTTATTTCTAGTAAAATTATTGTTTACTTTAAATATATTCAATTCTAGGTTGTTCATGAAGAAATGTATTATATATGTCTATGTTTTCATGATTTAAAAAAAATGACTTCTATTTTAAATTCTTTGTGTTTTGAGAAGATATTTGTTATTATATGAATGCATTGAAATTTACAGAGACTTTATTTATGCCTAGAATATTATTTATTCAGAAGAGTTTGCCACACAGTGATGAGAAACTATATTTATAACTCTTGAATGAAATATTCTATAATTATCTGTTACATCCATTGCAACTTTGTTGGTTTACTTATTAGAAGTATTTTTTATTGATTGTAGTGGGCTGTTGAAGTTCAATTATTTTATTGGACTCACTCTGATGAATGGATTTAATAATATTTGCTATATAAATTTGATTATTCTAATTAGTGGCATATTCATTTAAATTTTTTGTTATCTCAAATATATTGTTTATATGAATACATATTCATATATATATGAACCCTATTTCTTCTCATTTCACTGTTTTTTTTTTCTTTGTTTTTTTCACTGTTTTTTTAAATTAATTTATTTATTCACCTCTATGTCCCACACTCCCACCTTTTCTTCCATCTCTCTCCTCAATTTCTCAGAAAAAGGAGTCCCACTTTCAGACCACCCCAACTCATCCAGTTGAATGAGGACTGAGCACATCCTCTTCTCCTGTGACTTGGCAAGGTAGTCCCACCAGAAGGAAGTAATCAAAAAGCTAGCAACAAAGTCCATATCAGAGAAAGTCTTTAGTCCTCCTTACTAGAGGACCCACATGAAGCCTGAGCTACCCATTTTAGAAAGCTAAGGTCCACTCCATGCATGGTCCTTCATTGGTGCTACCATCTCAGCAAGCTCTTCTGGGGCCTTGTTAGTTGTCTCTGTTGGTTTCTTGTGGAGCTCATGTCTTCTCCGCAGCTTTTTATCCTTCTGCCAACTTTTTCTTAACAGTCCTTACATGTTGCCCAATGATTGGCTGAGTCTCAGAATCTTTTAAGCTACTGTTGGGTAGACCTTATCCGAAGACAAGGACGTCTGCTAGGCTCCTTTCTGTAAGCACAGCAGGGTATAATTAATAGGGTGGATCTCTTCCTTGGAGTGGGTCTTGGGTTGGGCCAGGCATTGGTTGGACATTCTCTTTTCTATCTCTTTCAATTTTTAACTTAGTTTTTAATTTACTTTTTATTTTTATTTTTTTACATATACATTTATATTATTCCCAATATATACAATAAGCTACTTATAGCAAGAAAAACCATGACACAATCAGAAATTATATAAATGCTGCATTCTTAGTGTTCTGGCTATTTGCATTTAACAGCCTTGAAGAAAACATCTTTCCTATCTTGATGTGTCTAAATTTTTGAATGTAAATCAATCTCCATGACATATCTGTTTTATCTTTAACCCTGAATATTTTGTAAGTAGGGTGAGTTTTGGGCTGAAATTTTTGTCGGTGAGTTAGTGTTCATCTTTATTTACTAGAAGACTTGTCTAGTTACACAGGGCCCTCTTCAGTCACTATGGCACCTACTACTCTTTTCTAGAGGCCCCCTCATATTCTCCTAAGAGCCTACCTTGGCTTAGTCCTGTAGTTTATCACAGAGATGTTCCCACCCACAGTTTCTCTTTTTCTACAGGTCTTCTGTCCTTCTGCCACTGATTTCCCTAGGTCTGACCTCCACCCACATATATATGTGCACTTCCTCTCTTACCTTGTTTCCTCTCTTCAGCCACTATCTCAGTCTCTTTTCACTTCTAGGTGAGGTTTAAGTTTCCTCACTCAGATCCTCCTTGATACTTATGTTCTTTGTGTCTGTGCATTGTAGTATGTTTATCCTGTACTATATGACTAAAACCCACTTAGACATAATAGCACGTATGTCTTTCTGGATCTCAGTTTTCTTTCTCAGGATGATCTTTTCTAGTGTCATCTGTTTGCCTGATAATTTCACAATTTCTTTGCTTTTGATACCCGAGTAGTACAACATTGTCTAAATGTGCCACACTTTCTTTACTATTCTTGGGTTGAGGGGAATCTATGTTGTTTCCAGGTTCCGGCTATTACAAACAAAACTTCTATGAACATAATTGAAGAAATGTCCTTGTATGGTGAGGCATTTTTTGGGTATATACCCAGGAGAGGTATAGCTGGGTCTTGTGGTAGAGCTGTGCCTAGTTTTCTGAAAAACTGTCAGGCTCACTTCCATAGTGGTTGTACAAGTTACATTACCACTAACAATGGAGGAGTACTACCCTCTCTTTTCACACTCCCTAGCAAGTGCTTGAGATTTTGCTCTTAGCCTTCTGACTGGTATAAGATAAAATCTCAGAATAGCTTGACTTTCATTTCCTTGATGACAAAGACATTGAGCATTTCTTGCAGTACTTCTCGTCCTTTTGAGATATCTTTGTTGAGAATTGTGTTTTGTGTTAGTCCTAGCACTGGAAGGCAGCTGTGGGGGCCCTCGAGCTGTAGGTCCACAGCTACCAGGATGTCCTCTCCAACCCTGGAAACTCCAACTTCAATGTTTTGGAATCAATGGTCAGGTTGCTCTCCAGATTCACAGTCTCTGATATTTCACTACTCAGATATGGTAAGCATTTACCACTGCCCTCTTCCATTTCAGTGTTTTATTGTCTTTTTTGTTCTTTTGTTGTTGTTGTTGTTCTGTGACTTCTGATCAATTATATAAATTCCATTTACATAAGCCAACTTTTTAAGCCTTTTATTTTAATTTCTTTCACATTTGAAAATATTTTTGAAAAGCTAAGAGATTTTTGTTTGTACTAGTCTACATAGATGCTTCCATTTAATTTTTATTTCTTGATTAAAATTTAAGTACAATATCTCTGATTTTTTGTATCATTTACATTTCATTTTATTTTGTGTCTTTTTAAAATTATTTTTCATAATTTACATATACATCCATATTATTACTTATATAAACAATAAATTACCTAAAGCAAGAAGAACAATGAAACAATCAGGAATTATAAAAATGTTCCATTCATAGTGTTTCGGATATTTGTGTTTGAACTTTGAAGAAAACATCTTTCTTATCTTGGTGAGTCTACAATTCTGAATGTAAATCAATATCTATAATATATCCTCTTTATCAATGTAAAATATCTACCTAGACCTAAAACATCTTAACCCGTAAACAACTAAGCTGAATTGTAAGACTTATCTATCTGTTCCTCAATCCCATCAGAGACTTGAGAAGGAGTACAATTAAGAATTTGAGTAGACAGAAAATGCAAGTGAGCAGCTTCTAAAACGGAAAAAAGACAGAGACAGTTTGCTACCTGAATAGTTACCGAAAATTCTCAATAATGTTAGAGCATTATCCTCAGCTTTCTATCCCAATATATCTGACAGACATATGTGTGAGGCAGGAACTATTGAAGACTTGCTTACTGTGTCTCGGCAGAGTTTGGCCATCAACTGTGGCTGCCTCCAAGCTTAACTATTTTTAGGTAGACATCTGTCTGTGGCAGAAACAAGAACATTTTGCCCAGTCCCTGATTTGTCCTATTTCAAGTCATCTCAATGAAGAAGTTCATTGATATTCATCATCTTCTTTGAAGTAGGCTGAGTGTTGCCAAGAGTTAACCTGTCTTATTGTCAAAGACTCTTCAAAATAATAAATCTTTAAATGCTATATTATGTAAGTCTCTGAGACTTTTGAAGACCTTGTCTAACTATTTTACCTAATAAATCTGTTAAACCTAGGATGTATATTCTTGTGATAAAAATAGATGAGAAATTATCATGGCCATGGTCAACTAACAATTAACTTGTATTACCTAATCCTAAGCAGCATGCAGTAGCACTTTCAATGTATTGGAAGTAAACCTTGTATTATAGTTGATTTTATGGATAAAATACCTCATAGTATAGAGATAAAATACCACACACACACACACACACACACACACACACACACACACACACACACACATATGATGTGTTTAAAGAATGATCTTAAATTTGAGTTCCATACCAATGTATCAAAATTATGCTTATTTTACCTCAGTATATACAATTCTATACCAGTGAATGAAAAACAACCTTGTGAGTAAGACATTAAGTTGAGAAGTAGATTCAACAATCCACTATTTGTCCTATCATGCCTCTATATTTCTATATTCCCCCTTCTTTCTTTTTTACCCCTATCTCCAAACCCAAGAAAGAAAGGAAAAGAGAGACATCCCTGAGTTCAACCTTGTTTCCACTCTGAATAAGACCAGCAATAACTTATAACCAACTCCCAATGAAAATAAACATTTATAAGCAGAGAAAGCAACCAAAAACCTACCCAACTCCCTTAAAGGAAATGGAGCATCATTGTCTTAAGATTTCATCTGGCTAATTTGGACTGAATAATACCTTTGTAGGGAGTCCAAATAAAATTGAGGAAAATAGATAAACAAGCTAGGTGGTCAGTTTGTGGTCAGTTTATAAATATTAAGACATTCCAGGCTTAATTGAAGTGCTGTGTAGGACAATCTGAAATTCTAGAGAAATTGGGATTGGAAGCTTTATTTGAAGCTGTCATGGAAATTTTCTTGCTCTGATGAGAAACAACAACTCAAGCACTTGGTACTGGAACATGAAGCATGCAAAATGTCAGTGTCCAGCATGCTGAGAGACATGAATCCAGTCAGGTCTGATACACAGTCAGTGTCCAGTTCTTTTGCTGAAAAATATACTTTCTCACAAGCATTATACAGTCCTAAAATTATAAATGTATGAAGTGTGAGGGATGCACAGAACAATTAAGGTTGGTTCTTTCATCTTTCTATGAGCAGAAGAAAGACATCTGTTAAATATTCATTCATGCCATATGAAGAATGGCATCTAATAGTAATTCATAGGGGTTCTGTAGCCAACAAGAAGCATTGTCTATGCATAGACATTCATGTTTCAGCCAGTCCCAGAGCTATTCTCATATAGTGGGATTAGCAACATAAATTACCTGGTCACTGTGGTGGTAGAATTCTTCATATCCTGATCATAGCACCCTCCCTAATCACTTCCCGATCTCCTCTCCTGCCTCACCACTCTCTCCCTCTGTTCTTTACCCTTCTGAAAGTCCTGCCATCATACCCTAACATCTGACTTCACTTTATCAAGTCTCATGTGTACTACCTGTATCTTTTATCTCTGTGGCCTGGCAGGGTTGTCCTGCAAGAGGGAAGTGATCTATATTGGGGGGGCAGAGTCCATGTGAGAAGTAATACCTACTCCCTATATGGTGGGACCCACAAGGAAACTCTCTTGCCTATTTACAACAATCTGTGCAGAAGAACTAAACCCACATCATACAAGATCCTTGGTTGGTGCATCAGTCTCTATATTCAAGTGTGATTATTCTGTATTTTGTGGCTAATAACCATGCATGAGTGAGTATATACTCTGCATGTCTTTCTGGTTCTGTGTTATCTTACTCAGTACTGTCTTTTCTAGCATTCAAATTTCAAGATTTCCTTGTTTTCAAACGCTGCACTGGATTACATTATATAAATGTATCACAGTTTCTTTATCCATTCTTCAGTTGAAGGACAACTATGTTGTTTCCAGATTCTGGCTATTATGTATAAACTTGCTGTGAACATAGTTTAGCAAATGTCTTTGTTGTATGTTGGAGCATCTTTTGGGTGTATGCCTAGGAGTGGTATGGCTGGGTCTTGAGGTAGAAGTAGTCCCAATTTCCCGAGAAAGTATAAAATTGAATTCTTTTTTAAATAGTTTACTCACATTCTGACTTGTTTTAATGATTATTTTATATTATTGTATTTTTATCTTTAAACATTGCTTACCTTTAAAACACAGGTCTGAATTCTTTTTCAAGCATTCCAAAGATTATCTACAAATTGAGAAAAATTGTATTCTTTTTGAGTTTATATTTCAATGCACTTTAAAATGTTAAATGCACTTTTTATATAGTAGTTATCACATCTAATTCTATGAAATCATTTTTATATGAAAAGGATATTATCAGTATTTTTATTTTGGTTCATTTAGAGGAGATCAAGAATGTGACAGATTGCTATTATCTTGCCTTTCTGCTATACGAGCTCAAAAGCACAGGATTCACATAGCTTTTTCTTCTATAATCTATTCTGCTTCTGCCTATTGCTGCAGCTTCAGACTCGTAGGATGTAGCAGTTCATGAAAGTGTGAAACTTTCAATAAATAAAAGAGTCTAAAGATACATTTTCTCCAGCTGTGTACAGATAAACACTGATGGTTCTAAAGCTTGGCAATGGTAGCCACAGTCTTCCTTCTACAAATCTGAAGGGATTAATTTCAAGGGTGGCATTGGTAGTTGGCATGACAAAAGTTTTGGCCACAGTATTTTGTGACTGTTGAGAGAAGGTATCATCCAAATAATTTTTGACAAATGCACATGATGGTTAGCCACATCAAAGGTATGAGATTATATTCATAATGCATAGAAAAGAAATGCCTAGGTCCCTGAAGATGAGCATTATTGTTGCTGTACACAGCATAAGTAATTATTACTTAATTATGTTGAGCATAGTATTGATCAGTAATTACTCCATCCTAAACCTTCAAGCTAGTCTAGCTTCCTCCCAGCCAAATTTTCCATAATACTTGCTTTTTAAACCATCTCCTAGATCTCATTCATTTCTCCTGAAGCTTCTTGGTCCTCTGTTCATGGTTTAATTTTATTCTTTGTTTCTGTCTTTCACTTTTCTAGACCCTATTGTCCCACCCTCTTCTTTCTATCACTCAGCATTGGCTGGTTGGTGTTTTATTAGCAGAACTGAGAACAAATGATGGGCATATTTATATAAACTTGAGACAGAAGATAATTAGAATAAGCATACAATGCTATGTATGGATTGAAACCAGATAATAGGATAGAGAATTTAGCATTTTAATGAACAAGAGTAAACTACAGAGTTCACAAAAACATTATACCAACTTGAATCTGTTTCTGTGTAGTTAAAAGTAGTTGGATTTTGTCTTTGCCCATAAATCCTTACTGGGATATTTGATATTTCAGTATATGCTGAAAGAGATAACATTCCTCATTATTTCTTTTTTTATTAATTTATTCATATTACATCTCAGTTGTTAGCCCATCCCTTGTATCCTCCCTTTCTTTCCTCCCTCCCGCTTCCCCCTCTACTCCCTTCCCCTATGTTTGTAACTGAGGGGGACCTCCTCCCCCTGTATATGCTCATAGGGTATCGAGTCTCTCCTTGGTGACCTATTATCCTTCCTCTGAGTGCCACCAGGCGTCCCCCTCCAAGGGACATGGTCAAATATGGGGCACCAGAGTTTGTGTGAAAGTCAGATCTCCTTCTCCATTTAACGGTGGAGAATGTCCTGTCCATCGGCTAGTCTAGGCATGATATTTATCCTAGTGGAAGCATGCATTCTCTTAATTGCTACTATTGGCATAATTGCTGTGGTATCTGTAATTTCTCTCAGTGAATCTATTTATCCACAGACTATACATATGTGCACACAGGTTATATCTTCCCTCATGTATGGAAAACTTCCTTATCTTAGTCATCTTTATCTCAAGTGTTATAGGACATGGAATGGGTAATACTCTTTCTAGCCTTTTAGTTTCTCTTAATTACAATATGAAATATCATTATTATTTATAGGTTATTGAAGATCACTTATACTTGCAATTATTTTTAATTATTTAACTATAAAGTTAGTTCCTCAAAGTTTATGTGATTTGCAAAGATAAAATGGTGGCAACTGATTCTTTTTATAAAATGTCAGAAAACAAGAAAATTGTATGATGGGATGTTGCTTCTATAAACAATAAAAATATAAATAAATGCCTATATTATCCTAAGATTTCTATAAAGATATCATGGGGGAAACCAAGGTATGTGTTTGTGTATATTTGAAAAAGGACTTAACATAATATTGATTTCTAACAGTTCTGGATGCTGAGATAGCCCATTTCAAGGAGCCAACAGACCTCAATGTAGAAATTTTATTAGTCACACATATTAACTTTTTGATAGGCTTTCCTATGTTGGAAAAACAAACCTCTTCATTTGTGATATTATTTTTAAAATAAATTTATAATTTTTATATTAACATATTTTAACTTTATATATATCCACACACACACACACACACACACACACACAAACACACAAACACACTTACACATATATATATATATCCACAAACATAATGGTTGAAAATTTGCTATTGGCATATAGTAATTAATTTTTGGAACATATTAAATAGTTATCTACTCAAACATTTATTTGTTATGGTAATGACACTTAAAATCCCTCCAGGTAGTGTTCTCTCTCTCTCTCTCTCTCTCTCTCTCTCTCTCTCTCTCTCTCTCT
>OU015750.1:63017572-63045062 GCA_907169655.1 Acomys percivali
CACACACACACACACACACACACACACACACACACACACACACACACTTTGGTAGTTCCCGTACTTTGAAAGTGCTATGGCAGGCTGCTTGGAATAAGTAAGTTATACAAGTTAATTGTTAGTTGATAAAAATCTAGGTCATATCAATACTAGTCTGTTTTTAATCATAAGAATATACATCCTAGGTGTAACAGATAGACATGATTCTATAGAAATACAAAGTAAAATAGTTAGATAAAATCTTCACAAACCTCAGAGACATATAGAATATGACATTTAATGATATTTTTGTTATTTCAAAGATAGATTTACAATGAGAGAGTTTAACTCCTGACAGTACCCAGCATACCTCAAAAAGATAATGAGCATCAAAGAACCACATTGTGGAGATAGCTTCAAATGTGGCAAGCAAACCACTGGGAAAAACATCCTTGTTTATGCCACAGACAGAATTCTGCCTAAAATGGGCAAGCTTGGATGCAGGCAGAGTTGACAACCAAACTCTACCAAGACAGGGTAAGCAAGTCCTAAATAGTTCCTATTTCACAAATATGTCTTTCAGATATATTGGGACAGAAGGCTGAAGATGATACTCCAACAGTATAGAGAATTTTGAGTGACTGTTCAGAGAGCAAACTGTCATTTTTTTTCACTTTAGAAGTTGCTAACCTGAACTTCCTCTTTACTCAGTTACTTAATTTTTTTCTTTCTCAAGTCTCTGATGTAGTTGAAGACCAGATAATCTAGTTTTACAAATAAGCTTAGTTGTTTTAGGTTAGATCTAGAAAGATGTTTTAAGTTGAAAATGATGAGATATGATAGATATTGATTTAAATTCAGAATTTTAGCTTCACCAAGATAGGAAACATATTTTCTTCAAGGCTAACATATACAAATAGGCAAAACATTATGAATGTAACATATATATATTTAACAAAAAAAATATATATGTACATAGATAGATACATAGATGGATGGATAGATAGATATAAAACAATCAGATTGTTTTGTGGTTCTTCTTGCTGTAGGGAGTTTATTATATATATACACGTGTAATAATATAAATGTATATGTAAAATGTGTAATAAAAATTCAAAAATAACTCATAATGTTTCGCTCCAAAAAAAGAAAAAGACAAATGGAATAATTGGAAGAAAATTGTACTTATTTTCAGCACAAGATATTCAGATTATTTCAATAGAGATTTTTTATCATCATTCACATATGTGTTGTTTCTGTAGTATTTCATATTTCTCTGCATGAATTTTTTATCTGCTGAAAGTAATGAAAGTGTTCATATGAAAATGGAAGTATGGTTACTGGAGCTGAGATCCAAATGTTACTTTGTGATAACTAACTCTGAGATGTTAATTAAATAGAAAAGTCTAACCACTCAAGTTAAATGTATTTTTATATGAATGAAGACACAAACACTTATACATAAAATGGAATTATAACACACATGACGGCAATCCCATGAAAACCCATGAATCCCACTTTGAGGCACAGGGGTCCAAGGAACACGCAAAAGTATATAGACTATTGCCACTGTCCTGTTTGCCTCCCAGAACATGAAGGTAAATCCTATGTTGCTGAAGACATCATATAGACTGCATGAGTGATCTGGAAGTTTCTTTCCTGACAACTTGCTGTCAAAATATATGAAAGTGATAGGCAAGGTGCCAGGAAAGAAAGGAGGTCAATAATTTAACCTGTTACAATAATAACAAAGTTATTTAAGTTTGGAATAGTGGTACTTATAATTTAGGTACAATCAACAGCTGTTAAGTTAGACTGAAGGCTTATTCAACAGACAGGAACTCATTCTTGGTACTGTAAACCTGTTCAAGAGCCCATTTATGGACCTGTCATAGACCTTAGAGAAGAGTCTATGACTGCCAGTTTCCGAAGCCAGTATAATTTCTAACTATGTCCTAAATGCTTATCCTTATACCCAAAGGTAAATGTTGCTCTTATCCTTCAGAAAAATACAAAACAAAACAAAACAAAACAAAACCTGGTTGTTGTTTTTTTTTGTAGCAGAATGAGGCTAGCACAAAGACACATAAGTGTTTACTAATAGACATATTAAATTCTGTCACAAGCACAGTTTAATTGGTATATTTAGAATGAAAATCTTGTTTCTAAAGTTCAGAGGACAATATTAAAGAAGTTGGGAAGATTGTAAGAACTGGGGGAAAATTATCTGAGATAATGTCTTCTAGACATTAAAGCCTTGTACATGGCACTCATGAAATCTCAACAGTATGATAGACCTCCATAATGACAACATTAGTTCATGTTCTAATGTGCCTATGAAATATTTCTAAGATTTCTACCCTTAGCTGAAGATTTATAACCAATCAATTGCTTCTTATTGGGATAATCTTTTCTTTCTAGGGATGTAACCTCTGATAGGATATATGAATACATATTCATATGTGAACAACACTAAATATGTCAAGTAGGTTGTATTTATGTAAATATAATATTATCAATATAAAATGTTATCATTAATGAAGTAATTATTTTGAGAGGAATTTGGCAGTCCTGAAAGAAGTTAAAGAGAGAAGGAGGACCTATGGAAATGATGTAAACGTAGAAATAATCTATGAAATCCCCAAAATTTGATTGAAAAGAAAGACTATAAAGTAATGGAACTGAAAAAAACCAAGTTGTGAACTAACACGGAGAAGAAAATGTGAGAGAAACTTATTCATTATAGAAAAATCAATAAATTTTATTCAAATAACATATATTCTAAGCAGTTGCATAAAATCAAGCCACTAGTAATGACTACTAGAAGAATAGTTAAAAGGTGAAGAACAAAGTAACCTTAAGGACTGTAAAATCCTGTTATTGATTGGCAGAACCACTAAAATTACATGAATATATGAAGCAAAATAAATATCAAATTTTGTAATAAAGAAAAACCAAAATAAATATGTAAAATACACTCCAGATCTTTCGAAATACAATTCATGAAGCTACCATCACGTAAGATATAAATTAATTTTGAAAAATAAGACAATTGAGGTCTTGAAATTTAAAAAACTCATGTTCTTTTGTATAAATGATGAAGGCAGAATCTTACTGAACTACCAAAATCAAATTACATTAATTTGATTTCCTTGTGATATACAGTTAGACCATTTCTAGCAATGTTTTTCAAATTTACAGCTCTTGATTTTTATCCATTGCTATAAGTAAATTTTAAGCTATGTATTTTATAATATAATGAAGCAATACTTCTCTTATGAGCAAGACCATCAAGGCTCAAGGATCTGGACACAGTGGAGCCTACACAAACTACTGTACAAACCAAGTACAATGCGTGCAGTAAACCCAGACCCCCTACTCAGATCTAGCCAATGAACAGTGCATATTCCACAGCTGTGTGGAGAACAGAGTCGGCCTCTTACATGAAGTCTGGTGCCCCTCATTTGATCACTTACCCTTGGTGAGGAAGCCTAGTCGCACTCAGAGGAAGGGAAAGCAGGCTATCCAGATGATACATAATAGGCTGTGATCATATAGTGGGGGAGGAGGTCCCCTTCTGTCACAGGCCTAGTGGAGGGGAATAGGGAGAAAGAGAGAAGGAAAGGGAAACAGGAAGGAACAAGTAAGGAGGTAACAATTGAGATGTAATTTGAATAAATCATTTAAATAAATAAGTAATTTAAAAAAGAAAAGAAGATTAAAATTATCACTAAACATTTTCTCAAAGTACTGATTGATTGTTCGTAGTTAAACCTGTGCTTCAACTTTAAATAAAATGGTCAAGTAATGTGGTCATAGTAAGGTAGAGTCAGGAAGGGAAATTATTATGTATACTTTACAGTGTAATAATAATTCTATGTAAAAATACAAATTATTTTGTATTATCAGCTACTAAAATATTATGGTCTATTCAGAGACTAGTGGAAGGTGCCATACTATGACTTGTACTATAAGTATAGTCACATTTTTTGATTTAAGCTTTGATATATGTTATAAAGTACATTTTAAGGTATAATTAATACTGACACAATATTCTAAAATTAAATACTTGCATTAAATGAGTAATATTTAAAATGAATCATAAATATTTCTTCAAGTAATCAAAATGCATAAAGTAAGTTGTATAAATGAATGTAACGTCTCTTGGCTTAACAGAATTATTAGTTAAAAAGCATATTTCTGTATTGCCAACTGTGTCTTCTACTTAGAGTTGAAATATTAACAATCTCATTGCTTCATTAGGAATCACAGTACTGTTTGGTTTTCATAAAGTTACATACAGTACATTGTGATTAAGATATTTAGCATTCAGATACTTGAACATTTTATTGGTCACTCACTGAATTTCAACTTTTAGAAGACAGTAAATCACAGTTTCCTGGATTGCAATTGATGCTAAACATGATTACTTATTTAGAATAAATAACATGATTTGAAGAAACAAAAACATTAGTGAGTAAAGAAAAAATTGTACTTTCATTGAAATCCAAGTTCTGTCAATGTAAATGTGGAGATTTTAGGTATAATTCTGTTTTCTTTAGTTTATGCAAGATATTTAGTTTTGTGTCAGTTACAATTTATATAAATTGAAACATTCAATATACATGTTGCTCCTATAGACTCTAAAATATAAGATTTATTTCATAAAATATACAAATAACAATTTTTGCTGTTTCTGCTGTTTTATTTTTACTGATATGATTTCTTCCTATCATCAGATTTTTTTGTAAATATTTACAGGTCACAATTAACTCATTTCTACTTTCTGATGATGTTACTTGTCTTTTGTTGTTATCCATATTCAGGCAGCAAATATGGGTATGTGTCACAGCCATATCTAATAAGAACAGAGAAAGTCATAAAGCCAGCATGGCTGTTTGACAAAGCTCCAGCAAAGATGAGCTGAGTGATGCAGTCACTGCTGTATGGTCCAACACTTTTTGGTCTTTATCTCTATCTGTTGCAAGCATAGGGGTTTTTATTATTTGTACAATTTGGGATATTTGATTGATGAAGTTTTCTTATGAATCATCTATGACCTCTCCCAGAAGTGCTGTTTCTAAGCTTCACCAGGAATGTACTGACCATAGTAGTCCCCCCATATTTAGGGAGATATCTTTATCTGGCCCTACGTTAAGATCCTTACATGCAGTGGAGGCTGTGAGTTAAATAATTATGCCAGAGACCTCCTTATGAGGCTCAGACTCAATGATACTCTTTGGCACATCTGCCTCTGAACATTCCTTACTCGAACAAGATAATCAAAACAAAGTAAACTTATAAAGGTAAACAATATTCAGTATTAGTCTAGAGAAGTTGGCAGCAGATCAAATTAAAAGCCTCTTCCTTATAATGATGGACACAGAATGGTATGGAAAAATGATAAAAGAAAAATATATTAAGGCCTTCCTTTCTTAAAGTAAAGTTAACTCATACAGGGGAACTATAGTGTCACATGATCAAGGAACAAAAAATACTAAGATTAGATATAAAAGTAAATTTGAAAAATATAAAAAGTAGAAACATTGTATTATGACAAGAGTTGAATGATAACTGCAGCAACCTTGGCCTGAATAATTTTTATGGCCTAATGACAATTTGCTCTCTGACTATTAGAAGTTGATAATACAGAGCTTGGGGCATTACAATCTACCCAGGCTGGCTTGGAGATTTTGTTTCTATATAGTACCCTTGAAATCACAGGAGTTACCAGTCTGAGAACAGGCTGTCATATTTTGATAAAATATGACTTTGAAATGTCAAATAAAAAATAAAAATAAAAATTCCTGAAAAAAAAATAAAAAAAAAAATAAAAATAAAAGTTGGATTATGGGTTGATGAGGAAAAATAGATTGATGAGGAAAATTCAAACCTTTCTTCCCTCACCATTCTTGCTTCCACCCTTCTTCAAGTCATCCCCTCATTCTGGGGCAGAACCCTGGCAGGTGTTCCCACTCATGCTCTACCACCTGGAACTCCCTGCTTAACACTTCCTTCCTTTAAGTTGCTTATGTCTTTTCACATAGGTCACCATAGTGCAGTTTTCATTTGCTTCTCTCTTAGTAACATATATTTCTTTTGTAAATTGATATCATCCAGTAAGAGTATCAATTTATTATTTTTAATGCAAATAATCACTTGAACAATGATGTTTAACTGTTTTAAGGCATCATATAATTTGAAAAGCTACAATAATGGTCCTTGTTCAATTCAAGCAGACCTGACAATATATGTCCACGTGTTCTAAACATCCCATGCTTACAGAGTATAAGGTTCTCACATGGGAAATATTGCCACGTATGTATTACGTGAAGCTGCCAATTCACTAAAGCTCTGTCTTCACACAGACATCTCATGGGCTCACAGATTATATGAGTCAGCCAAGGCTATTTTATGAATTTACTTATTGGAATAAATGTTGGACATATTATCCCATTCATTTTGAAAGTATGCTGTACTTTATAATAAATGGATTTTTTCTTTCTTCTCTTATTTCACTCAATAACATGATAACAAATTTTCAACATATTTATGAAGTGTATTAATTACTTTTCTATTGTCATGATAAAACAGTTATGAAAGAAAGCATTTACTTAGGCTTATAGTACCAGAGGACAGAATTGATGATGGCAGAGTGAATGAATGTCAGTAGGCACAGTTGGAAGGTCATAAAATGATTCACAAGCAGGAGGCAGAAAACACCTTGGGAATGACATCAATCTTCTGAAACCTCAAAGCATGTGTCCTAGTGACATACTTCCTTCAATAAGCCCACACTGCTTAGTCTTTCACAAATAGCCATTAAGTGAAGACCAAGTATTCAAAGCCTAAGTTTTTTTGGGAGGGTCATAACTTTTAAGCCACACATTAAGTAACAGTTTAGGATTAAAAAACAATACTCATGGCTCAAGTTGGCAGCACCCACCTGACACTTCCCACACACCTACCACCTCCCCGTGCACAGAATACTCTATCTGCACCTGCCCAGGCCTCCCATCTTCCCAGTACTCCCCACCCACACCCTTCTAGTGCTTTCCACCTTCCTGACACTTCCAGTCCACCCACACCATGTGCACACTCAAACATGAATCCACAGTTCCAGAGGCCCTTGACCTCAGATTCTTCCACCTTCCCTGAGAGTAGTACACCAACCTCCATTCCACCACGCCATCGGTCTTCCATGGAAGATTGACTGAACAATAGCAACATACAGGGTCCCAGGGTCTAAAATGGTGGATCGCAGCTGAATTTGACTACTGGAAACACAGCAACTGCTCAGCTATATGTGCTCCACTCCAAATCACCCCTATCCCTTCTGGTGTTCCTCCCATCTTTCCCTGCCACCTGGAAGAGGACTCTGGACTCCATAGATATGCAAATCCAGTCTTCAGTACATATCTACTAACTGTCTTGAGAAGACCAGTGGGACCTCATGGAACACAAAGGTTTGAGAAACCAAGTAGGTTCTGGGAGCAAACAGTCAACACCATGGACAGTCAGATGGCTAAAGACCAGCATATGTACACAGTCAACAAAAACCAAGGAAATAAGTCTCCACTATAATCTCGAATAACATGGGATATTTGAATGCAGCAGAAACACAGAAAAATTACCTTCAATCCCTGATTATGAAGATGTTTAAGAAAGAGTTCCAAGATGGCAGTGCCAGCATGCACTGTATCTGATCTACTGCATGGAGACCAGAAATTTGAATGGACCCACAGACTGCTAGATCTAGAGAACTTTAGGTGAGTGGGGTCCCACACAGTGCAGATCACTGGTAGGCCTGGCCACTGGCCAAGCAACAGGGCATGGAGGTCCTGAACCCACTCTCCAAATGATCAAACAGGACCAATTTGCATGCAGCAGCTGGCATATAAAGCCTAAATTCAGTGTATGGGACAGTGGTACACCACTGGTGAACTCTCAGGTAAATGGGGGAATCTGCCCTTGGCCCCCTCCACCTGCCCCATGCCAAATAGTGGTGGGGGACCCAGGGCCATATGAAAACATAGGCAGCTGGGTCCAGAATGGGCCCAAATTGGAGCCAGATGCAGGGGACCAAGCCAGCAGACCAGAGCAGTTAGAACCCAGCTTGGGCAGTTCCCACAGTCCCAGCAGGATCTCCCACACTCCTGGGAGAGGCTGGACACCCCTGAGTTGTCTATGCACTGGTCTAAAATGCTACAACAGCTCGGAGGGTTTGAACTGGTGGAGTCTTGACTATAGGGCCATGGGAAGTGCAGGCAGCTTGGAGCAACCTGCCCATCTGGAGTGCACACTGCCCATGGCCTGAAACATCCTAGTCTCTGGGCAGTGGCTTACCGATCCTGCAACCTCCAACAGATAGAAGCTAGCTGGATCAGTTTCCACAGCCCCAGCAGGATCTCCCATGCCTCCTGGAGAGGCTGGACACCCTTAGCTGTCTATACACTGGTCTAAAATGTGCCCATAGCTCAGTGGGTATGATCTGGGCGGGGTCTTGACTACAGGACCAGGTTGCAGGAAGTGCAGGCAACTGGGAACAACTTGCCCAGCTGGAGCTTGCCACCTATGGTCTGATTCCCAGTAGAGCTAGCCTGAATCACAGCACTAACATGAAAGGGACCAAGCAGAAGCCTACCTCTACTGACCCAGTCTGGAGCCTAAAGTGTAGAGCAAAGTCTCCAGGAGTGGAAAAGAGGTAACCTGCCTGTTCCAGGGAAGAACTCCCTGATCCCCACAGCCAAGGGCACACAATCTATAATCATTCACCAACTATTCACTCTCAACTACCAGTGAAGGACACCAGAAGCTACATCCTATCATCAGAAACAGCAAAAATGATTAAAGGATGGTAAGAATGTAAACAACAAAGACCAAAACAGTTCAGCATCTCCAAATCCCAGCTATCCAAAAGAGGGCAACCCTGAGAACCAAAAATCAATCAAAACACACACACAAGAAAAGACCTCAAGTCCTTAGTAAGGAAGATGATAATGGAAGAAATGAAAAGAATCTGTAAAGAACTGCAGGAGGATGCAACCAAACAGCTTGAAGACATAAAAGAGACATATAGAGAGGCACTGGAGGAATTTCAGGAAAATACAAACAAAAGTATGAAGGAAATCAACAAGACAGTTCAAGATCTGAAGATGAAAATGGAATCGATGATAAAGGAACACACAGAAGGAAAACGTGATAGAGAGGCCTTAGAGAAGAAAGAAAGCAATAGAGTTCACCTTCTCTAACAGAATCCAAGAATTGGAGGAATGAATCTTGGGACTCAAAGATACCATCATAGAACTTGAAACAACCATCAAAAAAAAAAAAATGCTACATCTGAAAAGTTCCTGACACAGAACGTACAAGAAATCAAGGGCAAATTGAAAAGATGGAACCCGAGAATAATAGGCATTGAGGAAAGAGAAGGTGCCCACTCCACAGTCCAGATAATATCTTCAATATAATCATAGAAGAAAATTTCCCCAATCTGAAGAAAGAGATGCATATGAACATACAAGATGCCTAGAGATCACTAAATAGAAAAGACCAGAAAAGAAAGTCTTCCCGCCACTTAATAATAAAAACACAAAATATTCAGAACAGGGAAATATATTAAAAGTGGCAAGAGAAAATGACCAAGTAAAATATAAAGGCAAATCTATCATAATTACACCCGACTTCTCAGAAGAGACCATAAAAGCAAGAATGTCATGGACGGACGTCCTGCAAGCACTAAGAGACCGCAGATGTGAGGCCAGACTACTATACCCAGAAAACCTGTCTATAACCATTGATAGGGAAAAGAAAATACTACATGACAGAAACAAATTCAAACAGTACCTATCCACAAATCCATCTTTACAGAAGTTACTAGAAGGAAAACTCCACCCCACAGGGAAGAGATACAAACAAAACTATACAGGAAATAGGTAATACCCCATTACAAAATCACAGCCTCACAAACTCTCACCTGTAACAAACATCAAAAATGAAGGGACTTAACTGTCACTGGTCATTAATAACTCTCAACATCAATGGGCTTGATTCTCCAATAAAAAGTAACAGATTAACCAAGTGGATGCATAAACAAGACCCAACATTCTTAGCATACAAGAAAAACACTTCACTCACAAGAACAGACATTACCTCAGGGTAAGAGGTCGGGGAAAATATTCCAAACAAATGGTCACAAGAAACAGCTGGTGTAGTCATTTTAATATCTAATAAAAAAGACTTTCAACCATAATTAATCAAAGGGATGAAGAAGGATACCTCATATTCATCAAGGGTGAAATCAACCAAGATGACATGACACTTCTGAACACCTATGTTCCAAATACAAGGGCACCAACATTTGTAAAATAATTATTAACAAAGCTTAAACCACTTATCAATCACTACACATTAAGAGTGAGATATTTAAACACTCCACTTTCACTGAAGGATAGGTCATTGAAACAGAAACTAAGCCAAGAAATAACATCATTAACCAATATCATCAATCAAATGGCTCTAACAGATATTTACATAACTTTTCATCCAAACACAAAGGGTTATACATTCTTCTTAGCACCCCATGGAATCTTCTCCAAAACTGATCACATAGCAGGTCACAAAACAAGCCTCAAAAGATATAAGATGATTAAAATAATACCTCGTATCTTGTCAGATCACCATGGTCTCAGGCTGGACTTCAATGACAACAGAAATAACAAAAAGCCTACATACACATGGAAACTAAACAACTCTCTACTTAATGAGACCTGGGTCAGGGAAGAAATAAAGGACTTCCTGAAATTCAATGAAAATAAAGGAACAACATACCAAAGTTGAAAGTGGTGCTAAGAGGAACATTCATAGCACAAAGAAATTGGAAACATCCCACATAAGCAACGTAATGACACATCAGGCAACCCTAGAAAAAAAAAGTAGCAGAAACACACAAGAGGAATGGACAACTGGGAATAATCAAACTCACAGCTGAAATCAATATATTAGAAACAAAAAGAACAATTCAAAGAATCAACAAAACCAGGAGCTGGTTCTTTGAGAAAATTAACAAGATAGATAAACCATTAGCCAAACTAACTAAAAGACAGAAAGACACTATGCAAATCAACCAAATTGGAAATGTAAAGGAAGACATAACAATAGACACTGAAGAAATACAAAGAATCATAAGATCCTACTTCAAAGGCTTATATGCCACAAAAATTGAAAATCTAAGGGAAATGGACAATTTTCTTGATTGATTCCACTTGCCAAAATTGAATCAAGATCAGATAAACAAAGTAAATACTCCTATTACTCCTATAGAAATAGAAGCAATCATTGATAGTCTCCCAACCAAAAAAAAAAAAGCACAGAGCAAGATGGCTTCAGCACAGAATTCTACCAGTCCTTCAAAGAGGAGCTAATACCGATGCTCTTAAAGCTACTCCAAAAGATAAAAGTGGATGGAACATTACCAAATTCTTTCTATGAGGCCCCAGTCCCATTGATACCTAAACCCCACAAAGACTCGATATAAAAGAGAATTTCAGACCAATTTCTCTTATGAACATTGACGCAAAAATACTCACAAAATGACAGCAAGAACATATCAAAGTTATCATTCATCATGACCAGGTAGGTTTCATTCCTGGCATGCTGGGAAGGGTTAATGTACAGAAATCCATCAATGTAATCCACCATATAAACTAACTGAAAGAGAAACAACACATGATCATCTCTTTAGATGCAGAAAAATCATTTCACAGAATCCAACACCCATTCATGTTCAAAGTTTTGGCGAGATCGAGAGTACAAGGCACATACCTAACCATAATAATGGCTATTACAGCAAGCCAATAGCCAACATCAAATTAAAAGGAGCAATATTCAAGGAAATTCCTCTAAAATCAGGGACCAGACAAGGCTGCCCACTTTCTCCATATCTTTTAAATATAGTTCTTGAAGTACTAGCCAGAGCAATAAGACAACAAAAGGAGATCAAGGGGATCAAAATAGGAAAGGAGGAAGTCAAATTATCCCTATTTGCAGATTCTATGATAGTGTATATAAGTGACCACAATAATTCCACCAGAGAACTCCTACAGCTGATAAATACCTTCAGCAAATTGGCTGGATACAAAATTAACTCAAAAATGTCAATAGTTTTCCTGTATAAAAATGACAAACATGCAGAGGAAGAAATTAGGAAAACTACACCCTTCACATTAGCCACAAGCATTATAAAATATCTAAGAGTAACTCTAAGCAAGCAAGTGAATGACTTATTTGAAAAAAACTTAAAATCTCTGAAGAAAGATTCAAGATGACATGAGAAGTTGGAGGGATCTACCTTGTTTGTGGATCGGGAGAATTAACATAGTAAAAATGGTCATCTTACCAAAAGCAATTTACAGATTCAATACAATCCCTCTCAAAATACCTACAAAATATTTTGAAGACATTGAAAGATCAACTCTCAACTTCATATGGATAAACAAAAAGCCCAGAATAGCAAAAACAATCCTATACAATAAAAGATCCTCCGGAGGAATCTTCATACTCGATCTCAAGCTGTACTAAAGAGCAACAGTAGTTAAAACAGCATGGTACTGGCACAGCAATAGGCTAGTGGATCAATGGAATCGAATTAAAGACCCAAATATGAATCCACACACATTTGGTTACTTTATTTTTGAGAACGAAGCCAAATCTATTCAATGTAAAAATGATAGCATCTTCAACAAATGGTGCTGGTCTAAGTGGATGTCTACATGTAGAAAAAATGCAATTAGACCCTATTTGCCACCATGCACAAAACTCAAGTGAAAGTAGATTAAAGACCTCAACACAAAACCAGAGACATTAAATCGGTTAGAAGAAAAAGATGGGAAGAGACTGGAACACATTGGCACAGGAGACAACTTCCTGAGTAGAACACCAACAGCCCAGGCCTTAATGTCAACAATTAATAAATGGGACCTCATGAGGCTGAGAAGCCTCGGTAAGGCAGGAGACACTGTCAACAAAACAAATAGACAACCTACAGAATGGGGAAAAAATCTTCACCAACCCTTCATCTGACAAAGGTCTAATATCCAAAATATATAAAGAACTCAAGAAATTAAACACCACCAAACCAAATAACCCAATTGAGAAATGGGTCTCAGAACTAAACAGAGAATTCTCAACAGAGGAATATCACATGGCTTAGAAACACTTACAGAAATGCTCAACCTCCTTAGTCATCAGAGAAATGAAAAAAAAAAAAAAAAAGACACTGAGATTCCATCTTACACCCATCAGAATGGCTGAATGGCTAAGATCAAAAATTCAAGCGACACCACATTCTGACAAGGATGTGGAGAAAGAGGAACACTCCTTCATTGCTGGTGGAAATGAAACCTAGTACAACCACTTTGGAAATCTATCTGCCGCTTTCTCAGAAAAATGTGAATAGGGCTTCCTCAAGAACCAGCTATTCCACTCCTTGGAATATACCCAAAAAATGCTCTACCACACAACAGGCACATATGCTTAAAAACAAGGAATTCCCAAAATTTGTGGACAAATAGATTTTACTAGAAATTATCATAGTGAGTGAATTCACCCAGAAGCAAAAAGAGTCAAATGGTATATACTCACTTATATAGAGACACTAACCGAAGGGGCATGTCCCATGAAAATCTTCACTTACCAGGAAAGTAGGTCAGAGGGGAGGACATCCTATTGGGATTTTAGGTGAGAGAAGCACAGGAGAGTGGGGAAATAGAAGGATCCAGAGGGTCCTTGAAACCTTCAAGAAGAACATTATGATGCTTGGATCTGGGTCCAGGGGTCTTGCTCAAACTATGGCACCAGCGAAGGACAATATAGGCAGTAAACGTCAAACCCCTACCCAGATCTAGCCAATGGACAGAACATTCTACACCACTGAGTGGATAGTGGGTCTGACTTTCATGTGAACCCTTAACCAAGTCTCCTTGATTGGAAGGCCTTGTGGCACTGAAAGGAAGGTTACCAAGGAGAGACCTGATACCTTTTGGAAATATACAAGGGGAGGAGGTCCCCTTCAGTCACAGACATAGGGGAGGGGAGTAGGGAGAAAATGGAAAGGAGGGAGAAATGGGAGGATATGAATAAATTAATAATTTTTTTTAAAGTAGCAAACATACTTGAGAGGAGTCGATGGCAGGAAATAATCAAACTCAGGCCTGAAATAAATAGATTAGAAACAAAGAGAACAATTGAAAGAACCAAAAAAATATAGAGCTGGTTCTTTGAGAAAAATCAACAAGATTGAAAATCAGCTAGCCAAACTAGCTAAAGCACAGGGAGACAGTGTACAACTTACAAAAATCAGAAATGAAAAGGGGGACATAAAAGACATTGAGGAAATCCAAAGCATTATGAGGTCTTACTTCAAAAGCCTATTTTCCACAAAATTGGAAAAATCTGAAAGTAATGTATGAATTTCTTGATAGAGTTCACCTACCAATGTTAAATCTGCATCAGGTAAACAGTATAAACAGTCATTTAATCCCTATGGAAATAAAGAAGTCATCAAAAGTCAGCCAACCAAAAAAGCCCAGGGCCAGAATTCTCCCAGGCATTCAAAAAAAAAAAAAAAAAGCTATTATTCAAACCGTTCCATAAAAATAAAAACAGAAACAGAAGGAATAAACTCACTCAGTGAGACCACAGTTACCCTGATATCCAATCCATACAAAGACTCAACAAAGAAAGAGAATTTCAGACCAATTTCATTCATGAACTTTGATGCAAAAGTACTCAATAAAATACTAGCAAACTGAATCCAAGAACAAATCAAATTCATCACCCAACATTATTGAAGGCCAGTTTCATTATTACCTGACATAAATGAGTCAGAGCATACATCAGATAGCTGGCTGGTGACCTTGTTGACTCTCTCTGAGGGAAACTTTCTAGGCCAAAACTGATCGTTAAGACAATGCTAACAATGATAGGGACAGATTGAGGGAGCAGTATTAAATTTCTGGCTGCAGGCCAGTGCTGATAACTTTCTGCAGGGGGCTTAGAGGTACCATGTAAAGGGTAGCTAAGGCTTATGGCTCTTTGCGGGGGGCTAGGACTGATGGCTCCAAGCGGGGTTTTACACTAATACTGGCAAAACATCTAAAATATAAAGGGAAAGAAGGAGAGAAGAGAAAAGAAACACACACACACACACACACACACGTACACTTGATGATAAAGTAAGACAGACTGCAGCATGTAAGTTGAGACAAGATGCTTCTCTCAAGCTTTTCTTACTTTACATAGTCACATAAATACATACATACATTCACATATTGGATGGACTGAAAGAGATTCGAACAACTTTATGCACATACACATATCTTTGTGGCTGGACCAAACTCCAACTAATAAGATCCAAGCCAACCAGCTATTACACATATGTACATATATACATATGGTAAATGGAATAAACCCTGACCCAGCTATTGTACATATGTACATAAATACAAACATACTTTGGCAGATGGAACAAATGCCAAAGAGTGAGTTCTAACAACTTTATTATTTCTCTCACAACTTATATATCCCAGCAAAATCTTTCAAACAGTACAAGAATAAATAGGGCTTCCTCAAGACCTAGCTATTCCACTCCTTGGAATATACCCAGAAGATGATTCAACACACAACAGGGACATATGCTCAACCATGCTCATAGCAGCCTTATTCATAATAGCCAGAACTTGAAAACAGCCTAAGAGTGCCTCAGTTGAAGAATGGATAAAGAAACTGTAGTACATTTACACCACCGAATACTACTCACGTAAAAAAAAACAAGTATATCCCAAAATTTGTGAACAAATGGCTGGATCTAGAAATGATCATACTGAGTGAGTAAACCCAGAAACAGAAAGACTCACATAGTATATACTCACTTATAATTGGACACTTACCAAAAAGGCATGTCCTATGAAACTCTTCACTTACCAGGAGATTGGGATAGATGTGAGGACATCCTATTCGGACTCTAGGTAAGAGAAATATAGGAGAATGGGGAAATAGAAGGATCCAGAGGGTCCTAGAAATCTACAAGAAGAGCATCATGTCAGATGAATCTGGGCCCCAGGGAGGGGTGTGCTCAATCTACTGCACCAACCAAGGACACTACAAGCCCCTACTCTGATCAAGCCAATGGACAGGACACCCTCTACAGTTGTGTGGAGAGCAGGGACTGACTCTGACATGAACTCTGGTGGCCCATATTTGAGCACTTCGCCTTGGTGCGGAGGCTTGGTGGCACTCAGAGAAAGAATAAGCAGGCTACCAAGATGCGACTTGATAGTTTATGACCATATACTGGAGGAGGAATTCCCCCTTGGTCATAGACCTAGGGAAGGGGAATAGGAGGAAATCGGGAGGGAGGGAGAAACTGGAAAATACAGGTGATGGGATAGCAATGGAGATGTAATCTGAATAAATTTAAAAAAAAAGAATCGCAATGCAGTTACATTCTATTTTTCTTTTAAGAGAATAATTACAATGAATACATGTAAGAAATACATGTTCCTCAATATCTTCACATGATTGAATGTTTTACATATTATTGTTGAAAATCAATCATGAAAAACAAGTTATTTCCAAGAGCCCACATACATTTGTAACTGAGCAACTTCTTATATATTAAGAGAGTATAAACAAGCAAAGTAATTTCTCAGTCTGCCTTTATTTAGTGACAGGCTGAAATTTTAGTTTATAAAGAAAGAATCAATTATCTTAAAATGCAATCTCATAAAAATAAAAGAATCATGAAGCTAAACTTCTATATTAAAAAAAATCAACCATTTCTACTTTAAATGTTAATGGTCCTCATGTACACAATAATTTCTATTAAGTCATATCAGGAATCTGAGGGTAAAAATAAGTATAAGAAATCAGTCACCATCACATTCAGTGTCAGTGAATCATGTCAGCTAGTGCTAGTTGAGGTACTGTCTTTGCTCACCAACCTGAAAAAGTCCCTAGCTTTACTAGTAAGAGTGTACTTTTTCTTGACTTCAAATTGTTCCCTAAGATTTTCTTCCCTAAGCAAAAATATCTTTACCTAACTTTACTAAAAACCTATTTTTCCCTAAGATTTCCTACACTAGAGCTACTAGCAAAAATATATTTAGGCTGGGTGATGGTGGTGCATGCCTTTAATCTCAGCACTTGGGAGGCAGAGGCTAGCAGATCTCTCTGGGGTTTGAGGCCAACCTAATATACAAAGCAAGTCCAGGACAGTCAGGGCTGTTAAAATCTAGTTTTCCAAATTCTTTCTAAGGGCAGTGGTCAAGGTTAGTAATCTACATATGCAGGTTCTTTTCAAGAGTGGTGGCTGAATCATTAATCTGCTCCAGAAGCAATACCTGAAAGAAATAAAACATTATTAGTGAGAGTGCCAATGATACTGCCAAGTGAGCGACTAGAAACACCCCGCTTATAGTACTCACACACTTCATATTTTAGGAGGATTATGTAGACTGCCAGGGTAACAAGCAGAGCTGTGTTCCATTACAGTATGAAGTCATCAGGACACATAATTCTCAGGATTATGCCTTGGAGAGGCACTCCCATCATGTGTATGCTAACCTGTGAGCTATATTCCGTGAGTTCTAGAGCAGTTTTGCTGTTTCTTCTGCATGGCCTCCAACACACCATGATCAAGTAGGCTTCATCTCGCAAATACAGATATAGGGACTGTTCAACATATGAAAAACTATCAATGTAATCCACCATATAAGTAAAAACAAAAAGAAAAAAAATCACATGATCATCCAATTAGGTGCAGAAAAATCCTTTGACCACCCTTCATGATAAAAGTCTGGGATATATCCAGAGTACAATGTTCATTTCTAAACATAGTAAAGGCTATATACAATAGCCAACAACAAATTCAATGGAGACAAACTCAAAACAACCCCTGTAGAATCATAGGAAATACATGGCTGCCCACTCTCTCCATATCTCTTCAGTATAGTATTTGAAGTCCTAGCTATATAAATAAGACAACTAAAAGAGATCACGATGATATACATCAGAAAGGAAGAAGTGAAAGTAACGCTATTTTCAGATGATATGATCATATACATTAGCCACCCCAAACATTCCACCAGAGAATTCCTATAGTTGGTAAGAACCTTCAGTAAAGTTGCTGGGTAAAATAATAATCCAAAAGAAATCAGTAGCTATACTGTATACAAATGACAACCAGGCTGAGGAAAAAAAATTAGAAAAATCACACCCTTCACAATAGCCACATATAATAAAATGTATCTTGTTGCAACTCTAACCAAGTGAGCCAAAGACCTATATGACAATAACTTAAAGTCTCTGAAGAAATAAATTGAAAAAGATATAAAAAGATGGAAAGATCTCCCATGCTCATGGATTGGTAGGATTAATACAGTAAAAAATGGCCATCATACCAAAATCAATCTACAGATTCAATGCAATTTCTATCAAAATACCAACACAAGTTTTTACAAATCTTGAAAGATCAATTCTAAACTTCATTTAGAAAAGAAAAATCAAAACAAAACAAAAACAAACAATAACAAAACAGAATCGATAAAGCAATTACATACAATAAAAGAATTATTGGAGGCATCTCCATCTGTGACTTCAAAGTGTTCTATAGAACAATAGTAATAAAAAAACAACATGGTACTGACATAGAAATAGACTGGTTGATCAGTGGAATCAAATAAAAAGCCCAGAAATAAACCCAATACATAGGGACACTTGATTTTTCCAAAGAAGTCAAAACTGGACAATGGAAAAAAGAAGGCATCTGCAAAAAATTGTGTTGGTCTAACTGGATGTCTATATATTTGACGATATTTGTCATTCTCACAAAACTCAAATCCAAGTGAATCAAAGACCTCAATATAAAACCATATACACTAAATCTACTACAAGAGAAAATGTGCAAGTGCCTTGAACTCATTTGTACAAAAGACAACTTCCTGAACAGAACACCAACAGCTCATGCCCTAAGATCCATAATTAATGTGACCTCTTAAAACTGAAATGCTTCTGTAAAACAAAGGACACTGACATTAGAATGAAATGATAGTCTATAGATTGAGAAAAGATTTTTACCACTCCGACATCAGACAAAGGGCTAATAACAAAATAACCCAAATAAAATTGGGACACCTTACTAACCACAGAATACTCAACAGAGGAGTCTCTGAGAAACACTTATAGAAATTCTCAACAACCTTAGACATGAAGGAAATTCAAATCAAAATGACTCATAGAGTCCATCTTACACCTGTCATAATGGTTAAGATTGAAAACTTAAGTAACAGCAAGTATTGGCAAGGATGGGGAGAAATGGGAACACTCCTCCATTGCTGGTTCAAGTGAAAACTTGTACAAATATTTTGGAAATCAATCTGGTGCTTTCTCAGAAGATTAGGAATTGCTCTACCTCAAAACTCAGCTATACCACTCCTAGGTTTATACTCAAAAGTTACTCCACCATACAACAAGGATACTTGCTCAACTCTGTTCATAGCAGCTTTACTTGTAATAGCACAAATCTGGAAACAACCTAAATGTCCCTCAACTGAAGAAAAGATAAAGAAACTGTTGTACATTTGTAGAGAGCTGCAATGTGCCACGCCCCCAAGATGGCGCCAGCTTCTGCCTTCCACTATCCCGATGGTGAGCACTCTCTGAGATAAACAAGTCCTTATTTGGCTGCGGCGGAGAGGGGGACGTATCCGCATAAGGGGGAGGCGGCATGGGTAGGCTCTGCCAAGATGGTGGGGCGGAGGGCTTGGGCGTGGCCATTTCTGCCTCCTTCTTCCTCCTAGCTCCCTTCCTTTGTTTCAAGGCTAGGGATTCCATTTTGGCCAAGAGTGCTTCTAAGTCTTCCTCTAATTTTTCTATCTCCTCCTCATCCGAACTGCTGTCCCTGTCTTCCTCCGATTGCGATTCTTCTAGGTCTCTTAAGCTTGGATAAAGGGACCTTTTTTCCTTGCCTCCCTTCTCGCTCTCTGCCTCCTCTGACCTACTCTCCTTTAGCTGCTCTAAAGCATCTGCTGTATCCTCCAAGGCCTGACAACATCTCTCATCCTCCAGCCAGCTGTGAACTAGCTTCCACACTCCTCTAAGTAGCCCTTTTAGAGCCGTTTTGATCGGGTGAGATGAGGAACTCCCTATGTTTACTTTCACTTTAGCTTATTCCCTCCTACGCCTTTCTGCTTTAACGCAGATTTTCAATCGTCTCATTCCGAGAACTTGTACAACTTAGGCCCCAATACTTACCGGGCACTTTACTGATCGATTGCCCTGTCCACCAAAAGTTCTGGAACCTTACATACCGGAGACTTTATCAAGTTCCCCGTACGGGCCACCACTTGTCCGTGCCCTTCCTGACCAGCAGGGATATGACTCAAGACAACCAGGTTCCTTCTCAAGGCAGTTTACTCAGGAGTGAGGTTACAGCAGTATCGCTTAGCAGGGAATGGCCCCGTCCTCACCCAGGGCTAAAGCTAATATCCATCACAAGAGCCAATGAGCATCCGCCAAGTGTCATCTCTTCATTCGTCCTGTCGAATCACGCCAGATTGACACCAGACCGTCACCATCACGGCGACCACCTTGCAGCCAAATAAGGACTTGTTTATCTCAGAGAGCGCTCACCATCGGGATAGTGGAAGGCGGAAGCCGGCGCCATCTTAGGGGCGTGGCACATCGCAGCTCTCTACATATATTTACACAATGGAATACGATGAAACCATTAAAAACAAAGATATCATGAAATTTGCATGCAAATGGATGGATCTAGAAAAGGTCATCCTGAGTGAGCTAATCTAGACCCAGAAAGACACCCATGATATATACTCACTTATTAGTGGATTTTTGCCATATAATACAGGAATAGCATACTACATTGGACAGACCTAAAGAAAAAAAGGAACAAGGAGTATCCAAGTGAAAATGCTTAAATCTCACTGAGAAGGGGAAATATATATGACAGAGAGATAGGTATTGAAGAGAGGGAACAAGACAGAAGAGGGAGAAGGGAGAGATATGAGGGTATAGACAGACTTTGGGAGAGTGAGGGCTGGAGGACAAAATGCCTGTAGCGAAGAAAGAAATTGTGGATGGATTATCTCTGCGAAGAGCTGGAGACCTAATTCAAGATAGGCTCATGGGAGGATATGAGGAAGACTCTTGCAGAGACTTCTACTAGCAAGGGACATATACTGAAGAGAACTAGGATTAACTAGTCAAGGCTCCTAGTAGGGGGAAGGGAATACCAACTCATCTACAAAAACTTCAACTCAAAGTTTGTCCTGCCTACAAGATGTGGAGGAATAAATATAGAACAAATAGAATACAGATTGTGGGTAGGTCCAACCAGTTCCTGGCCCAATCTAAGATGCACCCCATGACAGGGAGCTAAACTATGATACAATTAATGAAACTCTGCTATGCTTGCAGAACAATGCCAGATATATGTTGTATATCTACAGCAGTGAGTTACTAGATAATCACGTCATGAGTGAGATAGGTAAATTATATAAGTTGTGTGTATTAGAAAACTCAAAACTGTAAACCTTTAGATACAATACATATTTGTATTTAGGCTATATGTTATCATAATGCCAATGATGTGGGGGTTTTTAGATTATTTTTGTGCATATACAAAAAGGGACAGAAAATGTACAAGGCTCATGGAAAAAAGAAGAAAATTTAATGTAAAATATAATTATAAAAACATAGTAACAACATGTGTTGAAAATGTAATTTAACTTAAGTAGGATATTTTAGTTTTTTCAAAATGTACCTTGTTAACTGTCCTTATTGCTTTCCATTTTTTTATATTTACATCATTGAAAGCCACTTTCTTAATATTTATGTCAGATACCCCAATATTTTTAATTATCAATTTTACTTAAATAGAATATCTACAAATGAGACACATTTCCTGCATTTTTTTAGCCTTGATTATGAACCCTAGTTATATGTAAATCATAAAATTGTTCAACCAAAGAACATCTTTTCATATTTAAATATAATGACAAAGATTATATCTATGCAATATAAGTGCTCTTAAAATGAAAAGCATAATAATTGTTCTAAGTTTCATGGACTCTACTTGAGACTTTCTAATACAGATAATAGCATTGACCATTTACAGCTTATTAAAGTATGTCTTGTGTTATTCCTTCCTGCACAGAATGTCAGTACACATACATTATTCACAGGAGGCACAGTGAACTTTAAGTAGGAAGATTATAGTAAAGGGAAATGAGAAAGTCCTCATTCTTCATTCCAACCCATGCTGTTATTAAAGGCTACTGTGGACACTTTCTTTCTCTTCTCTTTCATGTTTATCTCCCTTTTTATTCTTTCTATCTCATTCCTTTTCATCACCAAACATATTCACATAATTCTTGTTCTCTATAGAATGTGAAGACACTGGCTGAGTTACTGTAATTGATTCACCAGTTGAGAGCTGGACCTTTAAATAACTTATAATAAAGAAGTCTTTGTTTGCCAAATCATTTCCTCCTCCTCTTTGTCTGGAATATCACCAGGATGGATTTATGTCAGTAAATAACACAGCATTTGCCTGAATAACTCAAACCACATATTCCAAGCTAGAGTAAATTAGGTCACTAAATAATGGCAATTGTACTGAAAAGGTTAGCAGACTTTAAAAGTCAATCACAAATTCTCACACTTCTCTGGCGATGGCGCATGTATTTTCTAACAGCATATTTCTATGACAGCATATTCACAATAGAGACCAGTATCATTAAGCCCCAATGAGATACACTAAATTATTATTATTTAAATTTCAATTATGACTTGTGAAGAAATAAATTCTAAAAATGCAATATTCTGGGTTATTGCTGCTTTAAAGTCTGGTGATAAACATAAAATGTATTACTATAATTAGGATCCATTTTAATTATTAACATAAAATAGTCAATCTTATCAGTGATTTTTATCTTTATTTGTCATTGACAATCTTTAATATTTTTTCCTAGCTGTTCACATTAGAAAAGTAAGAGAAAGGTTTTGACATGTCAATTGTTGATGTATTTTTTTTGAATCTCTATGTTGCAGAAGGTACTGTACATTAGTGTATGGAACAACAGTTATTAAAGATCTTCTTCTCCACACTATATATGAGAGCTGAGCCACCCCAAAATTCAGCTTAACTTTTAATATAACAAGAAACAACATGTATTTTTTCTTACAAGGGCATAATAGTGAGAACATAAATTCTTATCCTTGAAACTCACAACTTTCCTGGAAAACTGTCTCCACACAACTACCAATGTTACTCCAAGTTCTAACACCGCTGTTCATATATTTTCATTATAAGTGTACTGAAGATGGCCCAATATTAATTTTTCAATAACCCTTTCACTTCAAATTCTCCTAAGGGAAACTTATTTTCTTGATCTGTCCAAATTTGAAGCTCTTTTGACAAAGGTATGGGTAGTGAATAGTGCTTTTGCTTTGCATATTGTATAATTATATTGCTTTTCAACATTATTTTTGCCTTGTTTTACAAATTTATAATCATGTGTAGTTTGGCATGTTTATGGTTATTGCAATACTTTTCAATAATTAAGACAGGTGAATATCAGAATGGCTAAGATAAAAATTCAACTGAGAACTCTTGTTGGTTAGTATGAAGAGCAATAAGACCACTCCTACATTGCTGGTGAGACTTCAAACTTGCACAGCCATGCCATGAGAAATTGGCATAGATATACCTCAAGACCCAGGTATACCAAAGATGTTGCCCCATACCACAGGACACTTGCTCATCTATGTACATAGTATCTTATTTGTAATATCCAGGAACTGGAAACAACTAGATGCCCCTCAACTAGAGATAGATAAAGAAAATGTGGTTCATTTGCACAGTAGATTATTATTCAGCCATTAAAGACAAGGGCATCATGAAATGTGCAGGCAAGTAGATGGAACTAGAAAATATCTTACTGCACGAGGTAGCTCAGACCCAAAAAGACAAACATGGTATATCTTCAATTATAAGTGAATATTAGTCATAATATACAGGATAAACATGCTACAATCCACAGACCCAAAAAAAGTAAGTTACAAAAAAGGCCCAAGGGGAGCATTTGAATCTCACTGAGAGGGGGAAATAAATTAGAAATCAGGGAGGATGGGAGGAGGAGACAGAATAGTGGTGAAGGTAGAGTTTGAAACAGAAGGGATCAGATGGCGGGGGGAGAAAGAGGGAGAAAAAACTGAAATTAAGGGAATCATATCTGAAGCAACAAGCTGGAAACCTAGGACAATAGAAACCCCCAAGAATATATGAGGGTGGCTCTAGCTAAGATGCCTAGCAATGAACAATATGGAGCCTGAACCAGCTATCTCCTGTAACCAGACAAGGTGTCAAATAGGAGGATTGGGACATGAATTCAGCCACAAAACCTTAGAAACAATTTGTCCTGCCTCCACAATGTGCAGGGGTAAAAGAGGGAGCAGAAGTTGAACGAGTGGGCAACTAATGGCAGGCCCAACTTGAGAGCCATGATATGACAAGAGATCAACCCTGGTACTATTAATGACATTCTGTTATAGTTCCAGACAGGAATCTAACATAACTATGATCAGAGAGGCTCCACCTAGCAACTGACTGAAACAGATGTGGAGGCCCACAGACTAATATTAGGCAGATCTTGAGGAATCCTGTGAAAGATGTGGAGGAAGGTTTGAAGGAGCCATAGAGGTAAAGGATACCATAATAACCTACAGAATTAATTAATCTAGATCCACACAGGGTCACAGAGCCTGAACCCCCAACCACAGAGCATGCCTGGGATGGACCTAGGTGCTCTGCAGATATATAACAGCTTTGTAGCTGGGTCTTCATGTAGAACTTCTAACAGTGAGATCAGGGGCTGTCTCTTACTCTGTTGCCTGACTTTTTATTCATTACCTCTAACTGGGCTGCCTTGTCTAGCCTCAACTGGAGAAGATGAACCTAGTCTTACTGCAACTTGATATGCCAGCGCTGCTTGATATTCATAGGAGGTCTCCCCCTTTCTAGGAGAAAAGGAAGACGGATATACTGGGAGGAGATGGAAGAAGCTGATATCGAGATGTGGAAAAAAATCACCTAATCAATAATAATAAAAAAGAAGAAAAAGTAAAGATAAACAGTAGAAAACATTAAAAGAGAGAGAGAAGAGGACAACATGTGGTTTTAATAATTTAAGTTATTTATTGAATACATACATATTGTGGACCCACACACAAAATATAGTAAGATGAGAACAGCTCAAATACAGAAGAACTCATATATGTAAAGAAAATGTCCATCTTATGCGAAGTAAAGACCTACCACATCCCTCCTTGACTAGAGTAATGCAATGTATGCAAGACTCCTTTCCAAAAGGTGCTATCTGTGGAAAAGAAACATTAATGCTCTGAGGACAAATAATGACATTTCTGTAAAGTGATAACTTGGTTACTAGTTTGTGTCCTTATTCCTGTGGGATATAAGATTCTTCACCTCAGTGATCTCTCTAAAATATACCTCCAACCAAATTATGAAAAAAGTAAGTAAATTCAAATGTTTTACAAGTGTTGCATAAAACTATTAAGATTATCAAGGAAATACGTCCAATTTCCCAAGAAAGAAGATCCTGTGGAACACAGTCACCAGTGACTAATCACAACTTGGTATCTGAGGTATATTATTGAGAATAGAAAATCAGCACCATCTAATCACTAACTCTGTTTCTTTTTATATTATACCTCTATAAAAAAATAAATATCTTTTTAACTTTTTTTTTATTAATTTATTCTTGTTACATCTCAATGATTATCCCATCCCTTGTATCCTCCCATTCTTCCCTCCCTCCCATTTTCCCCTTATTACCCTCCCCTATGACTGTTCCTGAGGGGGATTGTCTCCCCTTGAATATGCTCACAGGGTATAAAGTCTCTTCTCGGTAACCTGCTGTCCTTCCTCTGAGTGCCACCAGGTCTCCCCCGCCAGGGGACATGGTCAAATGTGAGGCACCAGAGTACGTGAGAAAGTCATATCCCACTCTCCTCTGTTTGCTGGCTATACAGACAACCTGGTGCGAGTGTGGCAGGTGAATATTGGTACCCACTAAAAGTTTATGACAGAATCTTAGAAATAAAACTGGCTTTCTGAAAAAAATAAAAAATAAAAATAAATAAATATCACAAAGTATTATATCAAAATGCTATATTTTTATTCCATAGTTCATTTGAGCTTGTATTTGGTTGCTCATTTTGTCATCAGCATTTTGAACACTTTGCATCATCAATGTTAATTTATTTGTGTCAACAAGAGTTTTGTGGATAGAGAGCATTTGGCATTTATTTGACTTATTCACCTGGGATCTTGTTTTTGTTTGTAAACTAGACTGCTGTACTTTTTCAACTATTTAATACATTTGGAGATGTTAAAAATTTTGCTTGACACTTTCACATTTATCGTAAGAAGAGTATTTTTAAATATATGGTTGTCATATGACCACAAATTAAACTAATCTGAAATTATAATAGATATTCCATATATTAAACATGCAAAACTCCATGGGAAATCATATCTAGCATATTGATTCCCAGACTACTTATTTATCTTCACCATGGCTGACCTGCTGCACTTATATCCTCTGATATCTTGAGGATCAAGAACCAACTAAAACTATATTTACCTGATTAATCAAATGTCTGTATAGAATTTAAAAGCTCATACCTGTTTATTTCCACATATTTTCATTTTGTATCAGATTACTACTTCTTTATAGCAAGAGTGTTTATTATTTTATCCTATAATTTTGTTAATTTTATTTCTAGGTATATGTGCATTCTGTCTTTATTCAAAATAAAGATTATCTTGCTGGTGATTATCCTAATTTTGGACAAAATGTAAAAAATAGATTCATAAAGCTCAAGATGATGATAAAAATTATTTTATTAATGGGAGAAAATTCCAAGCTCCTCTTAGGCTGTCTAAACTTTACACTGCTAGGGATAAAGCTGCAGCTCATCTGTGTATGGAGGCCAAAACACTCTTCTTATGTGTAATTCCGGAAACTTGCATTTTGAAACAAGGCTTCTCTACATATACAGGACTGCATAGAACTTCTTGTCCTCCTGTATTTGTCACTGGAGTGATGAAATTGCAAGTAGAAGGTGCTATCCATGGTTTAGATTGGTCTCTTTAATACACAAAATACATTTTTATTTTAGAATGAGGAAGAAACAGACTCTGAATAAGAATAAGAATATGAATGAGAATAAAGAAGAAGAGAAAGAAGTAGAAGAAGAAGAAGAGAAAGAAGAAGAAGAAGAAGAAGAAGAAGAAGAAGAAGAAGAAGAAGAAGAAGAAGAGGAAGAAGAGGAAAAAGAAGAAGAAGAAGAAGAAGAAGAAGAAGAAGAAGAAGAAGAAGAAGAAGAAGAAGAAGAAGAAGAAGAAGAA
>OU015750.1:63047055-63090013 GCA_907169655.1 Acomys percivali
TGTGTGTGTGTGTGTGTGTGTGTGTGTGTGTGTGTGTGTGTGTGTGTTATTTTTTATGTCTCTCTTATTTCTTATTTCCCTGTAGATTCAGAAATAAGTGAACAGACTCTGTTCTCCCCTCTCATACAAGCTGGAGATCTTCGCAAAGAGGCCTATCTGCAGGTCAAAGAGCCTCCTTTTATAACCCCCTCCAGGTTTTGGCTAGAAACAACATTTACAGCCCTGGCTGTAGTGAAATCGTGGTCATTTTAAATTTTCCTCCTTGGCCACAGTACAGCCAGTCTCTAGAGAAGGAACCTTGGGCTCCCTTTCCTCTTTCTTCTTCTAATCCTGATCAGTTGCCTGGGCCACCAGCTCTGGTGACCAAAGAGATGAAGCAGAATGGAGGGGAATCTACATCCAGCCCCAGAGACCCCACCTTGGACTTTCCCAGAGCTTTATTCTGACAATAACAGAGAAGGGGAGGGAGATAAGAAGGCAAGGTTTAGGGACAACCAGTAATATAGACTGGAAAATGGCAGTTTGTGGGACTTGTGGACCATGTCTCCAGAGGAACTGGGATGGAAATGCCAGATGTAACATGTTTATTCCCTGGAGATGTAACATCTCACCTTGAGAATAGAAGGTATGGTCACTTCTGGAGCAAGTGACACAACACCAAAGTTGCTACAGGTGTCAGTCACATGAGCTTGTCACCTGTTATCTTTCCCTGTGTAAATGGAGCATTGCCAGTGTACTAAGTCCTAGCCAATGAGATGCTTTCATCCGCAAAATCCCTCCCCACTTCACAAGTTTCATAAGTACCTTCTTCACATGAAATAAAGTGGCAAGCACCATCTACTTAGACTGGCTGTTTATTCAGAGGGGGAAAGAGCGGCTCCTCTTCTCATTGCTGGAGCTTGCCCAGCAGCCATGAGCATCTGCTGTTCATTGGTGCTTCAGTGTGGATCGCTTTTACCATCTTTAGTGCGATTCCATGTGCTGTAGTGCCCATATACAGGAGTGCGTTTTCAGCTTTTCCCAAAGCAGCCACTTTATTTGGTTGAGTCAGGTCGGGCCTCTGTTGCAGCTTGGCTCAGTTTTGCAAGCCTTGGGCTCCTGGCTACCACTTAGCTTAGTACCAGCAGCCCAGCTAAAAGAGCAATAATACTTACTGTTTAGAAAATTCTTCTTTTCTCACACCCCAGCTAGACTAAGATCTTGGAGCATAGACCTAGCTCTGCACCCACTGGGGACTTGAGGTTTCATCCTTTTCTGCCCAGAGACTGATGGCAGTGGAGCCTTCTGTGGAATGCACATATCAGGTGTGGGTGCATCCTACTTCCTGGAAGGCACAGAATCACAGTAGTGTTGAGAATTTTCCTGAGGCACTTGTGAATAAATATCTACACACCTCAGAAATGTGAGCACTGACAGACCAAAGAAATGATACCCCAAGATAATCTTGGAAAATACCTACACTAATATGTGTGACTTGTAAGACTCTTAAACTTTATAACCCTTGTAAGCTATGCTAGTTTCCTGAGAATAAATACATATCTGTCACTGAACTTTTTCCTCAGTAGTTATAGGATATTTTGGGAATATGTAGAATTTTGATAATTTGTGATTCTGATGGCTGCAAAGTGAGGACAAAACTAATAAGATGAACAGATAACTTTTATAATATAGATAATAAAGACAATTTAATTGAGAAAAGATTAAAAGAATGCATTTTTCTGCACTGATAGAACAACATGTCAAAAACATGGTACAGAAGTAATAGTTTATTTTGATTTGTAATTCCAAAAAGAGAGTCTATATGCTAGGGAAATCATGGCATCAGGCAGCCAGAGAAAATGGAAAATAGTAGGCAACCAAAGCCAAAGCAGAGAGAATGCACTGAAAATGGGCTGAGCCATGAACTCTCAAAAAGCCCCCCACAATACCTAACTTGCTGTATAAAGACTTCACCATCCTCCCAAACAGTGTCACTAAGTGGGGACTAAGTTTTCAAATGACCAAGTCTATTAAGAATATTTCTTATTTCAAACAACCACAAACATGAAATTATTTGCATTATATTTGGCTCAGAGAGGATAATATTTTGCACACTGTCTAATAAGTCAGAAATTAAGAAGCAAATTATATATACTTTAAAATTGTGCTTTGTTACTCTGATAAAGTTGCATACTAAAAATTAGCCTACGATCCTTGTCATTAAATTTTTATAAAACTTCTTTTGACACTTGTTAGGTTTTAGATTTCATGTTATTCATTACCATCATTAAAATATAAAGTCAAATGTTTCCACACAGTTCGTCAATTTAATTATGAATCATTTGCAATGCAATGGTCATATCTAAAAACAATTACATTGTTCACAATGAAAATTATAATCTAAGATGTAAACATATGTCTGAGTTTTAAAGTCAATTATAGAAAGTATGCATTTACTTGTATTTCTTATAAACGCTTGCAAAGAAATAATCTTCCATTTCAAAAATTTTCTGGACTAATTTATTTCTAAACTTTTGAACATCATCTGGAATAATTTTTTTCAATATAACACAGTACCACTAATGATAAAACTCAGATGTAGAGTTTTGTTGTTCTAAATAAAACATGTCTTAAGTTCCAAGAAACACAGACTGTCATAGCTTCTTGTGTTAAATTAAATTGCTTACAAAGTATATAGCTATGTCGAAAAGTAACTGGAATTTATAGCTATAACTTTTCTGAAACTATTAAGAGTGATCACAATTATAAAGAATATATTAATGCATTGGAAAGTGCTCTTGAACACAGAAGAAAATAATAGTATAAATATTTGCCTGTAGTATCTAAAAGCCTTTCACTTTAAGTGTACTTTAGACTTAAATTCCAAGAATACAAAATTGAAAGATACTTAAGTAACCTAAACATAAATGTAGCAATCTCTAAAGATATAAAGCCCCAAGACTGCAGAGATGGCTTCGCAAGCTAATGGTGACTTTGCCCCTAAGCATGATCATGTAGATTCACAGTACCTAGATTGTGTGGCTTTTAGCCACTTGTAACCCCAGCTTTAGAATATCCTATGCCCTATGACTAGTAAACTAAAGTATGCACATACATTTCCAAACACAAACATGTTCATATAATAAAATTAACCTTGTTAAAGGTATTTTTTTAATTGAGATAAGTACTCACTATGTAATCCCAGTTTGTCTCTCTATGTAGACCAGACTTTGCTCCAACTGGCAGAGATCTCCCTGATTCTACCCTTTTGTGTTGGAATTAAAGGTATGTGCCACCACATGTTCAAAAGGTTTTTATAAAAAAGAATATGGAATCCATGTGTGCATATATATATATATATATATATATTCTTTGTTAATGTGTTATTTATTCTGATGATACCACCTTAAGAACGCCTTCTAGAAAAGCTTCATTATCCCTGAAGGAAGCATTAGAAGTAAACTGTAATAACACAGTATTTACAAACTAGATTGCCACAAAGAAAGTTATTTAGGGTGGTGGGCATATTTACATGTCACTTATGATCACATAATATTTATTCTTAAAGCTATAAAAAACAATCAAGATAAATTTGGATACAGTAATAATTGAGAATTTAAAGACACCATTGAAACCATAATATATGGTGAAAATAAAGTTTTCAGAAAATAAGCTCACCCTCTGATTATATTTTTTTATTGCCATCCAGGCATAGATTATTATCAAAAGGTCAGTGATCTGCTCTGATGATGGCTAAGCAAACACATAATTTTAATTGACCATAGCTTATAACATATGTGTTTGTAAAGGTATTATATGCATCAGAATTACTAAAATTTTTCTCTAAAAATATTTTCATTTAAAATGCTTGTTAAAAATGTGCAAGTAAATAGATGGAGTTGCAAAAGATGTTGCTGAGTAAAGTAACCTAGAACAGAAAGACATGCATGATGTATACTCACTTATAAGTAGTTAGCCATATTATGCAGGATAATCATATCACAATCCACAGACCTAAAGAAGTAGCCGATTCCCTACTAAGGAAAGCAGAGACTGTTCCTGCTATGGACACTGTTGCCTGCACTTTGATACCTTCCCCTGACCGGGAGCCCTACCATGCAACAAAGGGAGAATAGGCAGTCAGCCCTCATGAGACTTGATAGGCTGTGGTCTGTTGTTAGGAGAGAAAGGCTCACTGTCTCTGAGTACCAGGAGAGGGGAATATGTAGGAGGAGTGGGGGAGGGTGGGTTCAGGAGGAAATGAGGGAAGGGGCTACAATCGGAATGTAAATTGAATAAATTCATAAAAACAAATTTAAATGAAAAAATATAATACTTGTTGGATTAGATAGTTTTCTACATCACACATTGATGACTTTATTAATCTAGTTTTAAACGCATTTACATAATAGATTTATTTCTCAGAATACAAAGTAGCATTAAAAATTAAAATGAGACTAATTCAAAAGAATTAGCATTTGTAGGGTTATTACAGCACCATTGCTCATAATATTAAAATGTCAGCATCATTTGAAGTTTACTTAAAAGTTACAGTCTACAGCGATCCATAGACTTGATATATCTTATTTTCTTCTAAAGTTTTCTCAAATTACAGCCTTACTGTCATTATTTTAGAGAATATGCAAGTTATTTTTTTGAGAATTAAAAATATTTTGTTAAAATAAGCAAGTAATTTAGAATTTTATTTACAAGATGTTCAGATTCTTCCCATAATTCTACCAAACTGATGCAGAATAAAATTTCTGAGAAAGAGGTAAATGCAAGAAAAGAAAAACTAACAGGATTTAATAAATTGGGACAGTTATTATGTAAGTTTCTCAAAAACTTAGAACTGATGAATTTGAAATAAGGTTTTGTGAGGATATAATTAATTTGTGACTTGGGCATGCAAACACTTGATGCTAATATTCTCAAGAAAGGAATTTTGAATGCCAACAAATGGGAGAGAAACCAGAAGGATATCTGTGATCCTCCTCAATTTCTAGAGAATATATAGGATAAATAATATTTTTTGACACAGACCTTTTTTCTGAAGATGAATAGCACTGCTGTGCTTTATATAACCTTGAACATGTTGCCCATAAAGTAGGCTTTTCTGTTGAATTCTTAATTTGCAACTCTGTTTCAACCGAAATGTAATAATAAAAAGAGCCTTGCTCTGCAACGCATATTCAAATACTTGGCTACCTTGAGTCCCATGGTTTCCTGCTTCAGTTCACCTGACATTAATCAGATTTGGCCACTTGGCCCACCTATCATAGAACAAATGTGAAGTCTAATAATTCCTCTGTTAGGAATATAAGGAAAGGAAATTAGTGTGTCCTAAAAAGCAAGCTTTACTCACTCTTATTTTATCATTACTTAACTGGTATAAATATCAACAGGCAAATGTATAAAGATAATTGCACACATATTTGTGTGTGTGTATATATATGATACAATTATGTCATACAATAAGAAATCTAGTTATCTCTGGTAGTATAAATGAATTTGCAAGTTATTGTGTTTAGTGAAAAAAAATGGGTGGAAAATCAAACACTACAGTATCTCAGGCTGCAAAAATAAAAGAAATTTGATCTTTTTCTATTAAAAGTAAATTACTGTCAAAGAGGAGAAATATTTGGGGAGGTGGCCCAAGTTAAATGTAATGATAACTCAGGTTCTGTGACTTAGGAATATGGACGGTATTAATAATTTCACATTTTCTGTACAGCTCAGAGAGAGCATCTTAATGAGCTCCATAAAAAGATGATAAAAGTTCAAGGTAAGGATCTGATCATTGCCCAGCAAATCAAAATTCCACACTCTACTCCATAACTTTCCTCTAGTTCAATATGAACATTTTCTTTTACATAATTCTTTTTTGATTTTTACCACCACATACCAAATTTAATAAGTATTTCTTTATTTTACTAAGCCATCTATTCAACTCTCCATTTAATAGTTCTTACTCTTGTACTGTCTCTGGTAATTTTTCATTCTATTGCATTTCCCTCAGGTGCTGAGAATTCCACCTAGGTCTCATGCTTATGAAGCAAGTGCTTCAGCACTGAATTAGAAGCACAATTGTAGACTCTTATTCTTTAAAATCATTTTGATTTCTTACAATTAAGCCACAGTTTAAATTATATTATTCTAACGCATGAAATGCCTTCTCTATGTTATTTTTATTACAGTCTGTATCTTATGGGAACATGTTATGAAAATTTAAACCTAGATTTTATCCCATCTTTATAGAGAATTAGTGTGATGGTTTAAATGAGAAGTGTAACTATAGCACATATCTTTAAATATTGGTCCTTGACTAATGATACTCCTTTGAATGTTTATGAAGCCCTAAGGGGCGTAGCGTTAGTGGGAAAATGTATCACAGTGGACATATTTTGAGGATTTATAGCATTGCCTCTGTTGCTATTCAGTCTTTCTGGATGCTGTGTATGAAGTAAAATGTGCTTTGGTCTCCTGCTGTTATTTCATTCCTGCCAGTATAGACTCAATCCATTAAACTATAAGCCAAAATAAACACTTTCTTCCATGAGATACTTTTGGTGATAGAGTTTTCTTACAACAAACAAAAAGTAGTTAATACAGTTAAGTAATTCATCTTAAAACTTCATTTTGCTAATTAGAAGCGTTTAAAAATATAGTTTAGCTAAAATCTAACAAAAATGGAATTATTTCAGTCAAGCTCTCTTTCATGCTCTTTTGTCTACTTGAAATTTTATCAAGGATCTACAACTTTAATATTTAATACTTTTAATGTATTTTTAAGGACTACAATATTTATTTATTTATTTATTTATTTACATATTTCTCAGTAACATCTGAACAAAAGGCAGGTCTCATGGAAAGATGTTTTTAGAAAGTGTTTTCATGGAACTGGTAAAAAGATCATGGAGCAGAGCCATTTGTGTCTTCTTACTGGGTCTCTAGTTCCTTTTTTCTCCATATGTATGCATATGCACATATAAATGCATTTTTATAATCACTTTCTTTTCTTTCTTTCTCTATCTCATTTAAAAATGTTTAAATAGGGTTTCATAATCTAGTTCCTGCTGGTCTTAAATATAATATATGCTGGGACATATATTAATATTGCCTCAGCTTCACAAGTAATGGAAATACAGGTATGCACTGCTTTTAGAGCCCATAGAAAGATGTTTTTTAAAAATCTCTTCTGGTTGGTTTAACTTAAAATTTTCTTTTTCAGTTATTAGCATTACAGTATTTGCTTGCTTCTTGACAGATTTGACTTGAGTACTTTTTTCTGATCCTATCACTTTAAACTCTTTCCGAAAGTTAAAACTAAGATGAGTTTCTTATATATAACAGACAGATTTTTCTTCATAATTCATTCAATCATCATATGTCTCTTTAGTAGAGTGTTAGAGCCCATTAATATTTAAGGATGGTATTGGAAGGTGTGTGTGTGATTACAATCATTTTTGGCTGGCTTTGCTGTTTGTACTCTCAGCAATGCTTTGTGCTTTGGTAATTACACCATCATTTGTTTTCTTTCTACAAGTTTTTTGCTATGCTAGTTTCTTTCTTCAGTCTGATGTATTGACTTCTGCGTTTTGTCTACTGTTGCTCTGCTTTTGGTGAGTTCTTTTTTTTTTTCCCCTTTTTATACTATAATTTATTCTGATTACTTTCCAATTTTTATCCCCTGTGTCCTCCTGTTCCCTCTTTTTGTTTGTTTGATTGGTTTTTGTTCTTTTCTTCTTCTTTCTTTCTTTTTTTTTTTTTAATGTTGAAATGTTCTTTCTCCTTCAATTCTTGCAAATCATTATGGTTGGCACAGTGGTCTAGTTTGGTAAGCAGGGTCTTTAGATTTCCTTTTCCCAGGCTTATCTTGCTTTCAATGTTTTCCCCAATGAATCTGCAGCTATTCTCATGGGGTGAGCTAATGTCTGACTTGTGTTGTTTTTGACTTGTGAAACTTATCATAAACTTTGTTTTATGTATTAAATTTTGAACTAAGATATGCCACTGTAGGCATCTTTTCCAGACTTGTCATTTGGTGTTTGTGTTCTTCCTATATCTGTGTGGGTACCTTTTTTTGAATCTGGGGACTTTAAATCAATGGTATTATTTCAAATCTTGTCTTTTTCATTTATCTTGTTCTATGTTCCATGTTCATATCAGTTTGAATTCTCTTCAATGTACATATCTTTATTGAATTCCATTGCAAATCATGGCATTTTTTTGTCAGTTCCATCTTGTACATCATTCAGATGTTTGTCCTCTTTCTTTCATTGGGCTGTTCTTTGTATCTTCTTTAAACTACTCTAATTCCTTCATAAAATTGGTTATTATTATTTTAAATTCAATAATCCTGGCTTCCTCTAGGTAATTCCATAGGAAAACATTTTCTAGGACTGATGATGCATTTTTTTTGTGAGGGAAGACTGTATTATCTTTCATATATTTTTTTTGACACCTGGGTATATGAAGTTGTTTGTTAGATCTATGTCTTACGTGGACACAGCAGGCTTGGACAGGGCATCGCACGTGCTGTATGAGTTGGGCCTGAGGTTAGGAATGTTATGACTGGGATGAAATCAGGTGGTCACAATATGTGTATCCTGATCCAAGTCTGGATTTTAGGGAAAATGTGTGGCACTATATGTGGCACAGAGAAGTGTGTGGAGGGAAGAATCTGGTGGACTCATTGAGGTGGATCCCAGTTAAAAGTATATAGGTCTGAACTGGTATAGGTGGAGCTAGTGTGGCTTGTTGGGAAGAAGACTGTGGGATTCTAGATCCCCTTCCTAGAAATAGGGACAAGCAAGAAATCTTGGTAGAGAAGATAGTGATAGTGTATGTTGACACCCAGAGAATGAAAGAAGGCATAGATGCCAGGAGAGTGGGGAAAGGTAAAGTGGACTACTTGGTATCGATGAATTAGTGGCAGGAAGGAATCTAGGTTACCAGGCTAAGGATGGAGACAGGCAAGGGATCTGAGCAGTAATGGATGGAATTAGCGATTCAAATTGAGGCTCACTAACTAAAGAATATTTGTGGGAAGTGATGCTCACTGCTAACTATTTAATTTTGAAAGTACTGTACAATAAACTTCTTTAACCCATAGATAACACAAGTGGCACACGACGTGGGGCCTGATGGGTTCCATAATTTCTAATGATATGAGGGAAGATTCAAATTTTGAAGGTACAGAAATGCTGTTTCATGATATCAGCAAAGTCACAACTACCATTGCAAAACTCTTTCCTGCCTTATACTTAGAGGGAATTTTATGGTCTTTTTGTTGTTCTTTTATTGTACTTCATTCTTAGAAGATTTAGAAGAAAGGCTAATAACATAGAAAAGCCGGAAGGGTCAGTAAATTCTATCCTTTTGGAAAAGATTGCAGATTTGACTGGACAGATGGAAAGACTGAGGAAAGAATATGAAGGTATGGGAAGGCAAATAGAATTTTTAGTAAATGGGAGTGATGAAGGACAGAAAATAGAGAGACTGGAAAGTCAGAAAAAAACAGACGAGTCAATAAGCTCTATCCTTTTGGAAAGAAGTACTGACTTAACTGAACAAATGGGCAAAATACAGAAAAAACTGGAAGAGTTGGAAAAGCAGGGGGCACATTTGCTTAAAAAGAGTGGAGAAGGTCAGAAACCAGAGGAAAAGGAAGGCAGACAGACCAAAAGGTCTTTGGAGGAAAATGTCCCAGTGGAGGACAACTCCAGAGTTGCCCAGATACCTTCAGCTTTTTCAGTCACTGTAAGACAAGTACCCATGAAAAATGGTGTTGAGAGTTATGACAAAATGGCCTGGCATCCTGTAGTCATGATAGATTTAAAACATTTTAAGGAATTTGTCATCAAATATGGTATGCACTCTGCCTTCGTTAAACAAATATTAAACAGCTGGGCCACGCAGAATAGACTTGTTCTCCAAGATTGGAAAAATTTAGTTTCAGCGTTATTGGAGGCAGCACAACAGTTACAGTGGTTATCATGGTGGCAAACAGAGGCTGTAAGACTAGACACAGGAACTACGTATTAATACAGATCAATTGCTCGGTGAAGGACGATACACTAACTTAAGAGAAGAAATTCAATCTGAAGATGGAATGATTGAACAATGTCATAATACAGCCTTGAGAGCTTGGGAGCTGGTAGAGGAACCTGGGAAAACAACTATTCCATTTACTAAAGTATTCCAAGGACCTCTGGAACCCTTTACAGAATTTTTGCAGAGATTAGGATCTGCTGTGGACAGGATGTTGTCACATTCTGACACCAAACAGGCATTAAAACTTATTGTGGCTTATGAGAATGCAAATACTGAATGTAAGCGGGTGCTTAGACCATTAAAGGAAAGAGGTACTCCATTAGATGACTGAGTAAAGGAGACAATTACTATTAACTCTCAGGAATATCAAAATAATATTGTGGGACAAGCTTTAGCCAGAGAGCCCAGATATCATAATACTCAGTGCTTTAATTGTGATAACACTGGTCATGTACAAAGAAACTGTAGAGATAGAAAGCATAATAACCCAGAAGAAAACATAACTCTTAGGAGAGAACAAGAAGGTTCAGGCCATGATAGTATTAATATATTAATACTTCCAGGGTACTGTAGTCACTGTGGGAAAGGGAAACATTGGTCTTGGGATTGTCAGTCTAAGAGAGATATACAAGGCAATATCCTGCAGACAGGAAGCAGCAGAAGAGGGCCATCGGCTAGGGCCCCCATAAACAATGCCAGCCAAATTCCTTTGGCTAGTCCAGAAGTGACAAACCCGCAGGAAAATGGGAATTGAGTATTAGTGATATAATGCATGCTTCTGAAGGCAGTGCAGCCTTGGATCTGGCTTCAAATGTCGCTTACCCTATCTCCGCAGGTTGAATGTAACAAATTAAATAATGGTGTTTTCAGTCCTTTGCCTTCAGGCACAGTAGGAATGGTTCTGGGAAGGAGTGGGCTGACTTCTCATGGTTTTATTGTGCATCCTGGTATTATAGATGGAGATTCTAAGGAGGAAATAAAAGTTATGGCATGTGTAAAGAAAGAGATGAAAATCAGCGCCAAGGATAGAATTGCTCAACCCCTATTGTTTCCTTACATTAAGGGCAAAGCCGCTCCAGTGGAAAGGACTGGTGCATTCAGAAACACAGGGACATGTGTATTCTGGCAAACAGTAATTTATGATCACAGACCTAAGTTAATTATACAAATGAATGGTGTTAAAATAGAAGGCTTGGTGGACAGTGGAGCCAATGTCTTAATCATGAGTTAGAAGTCTTGGAACCCAAATTGGTCCACTTAAAAATGTTTATACCAAAATTGTAAAAATTGGTAAGTTATCTGAAATAAAACAAAGTGTGCAGTGGCTTGAGTGTGTGGGACCAGATGGTAGACAGGGAGGCTGAAACCCTATGTGGCTGACATTCCCATAAATCTGTGGGGAAGAGATCTCTTATAACAATGGGGTACTCAGATTAATATTCCTGCAATTACAGATATAAACAATGTTGAAAATAAGGGTGAATTGGTATGTGCTTCTGGGGAAGAGATTAATGTAAGTGATCAGGGCCTACCACAAGCTATGCCCACTGTCCAACCTCAGAACTCTTCAGGTTTAGAGTGTCAAAATTTATAAGAGGGGCCACTGCTGAGCTACCAACAGCCCTGCCACCAAAACGGATTTCAAACAGACCTGTGTGTCAGGAACAGTGGCTCTTAGCAAAAGAAAAGTTGCAGGGGCTTCACCATTTACTGAAAGAGCAGCTGGTGGTTCAGCACATCAAAGAATCTACCAGTCCTTGTAACTCCCCTGTGTTTGTGGTAAGAAAGAAATCAGATGGATGAAAAATGATAAAGGTTTTGAGGGCCATAAACAAGGTGATTCAACCCATGGGTTTGCTTCAACCTCGAATTCTTATGCCTTCCTTGTTACCTAGGTCTTGGCATATAATTACAATTGATTTAAAAGATTGTTTTTCACCATACTTCTGCATGAGAAGAACGGGGAAATGTTTGCTTTCTCAGTACCTACTCTGAACTGTAATTTTCCAATGAAGAGATATCATTGGAAGATACTTCCACAGGGAATGTTAAATAGCCCAACTTTATGCCAGTATTTTGTGTAACAACCTTTAGAAATATTCGTAGGCAGTTTCCTCAATCTATCATTTACCATTACATAGATGATTTTCTGCTAGCTGATTCTGATCCTAGTGTTTTAGAAAAAAAAAAAATGTTTCAGAAAGCACAAAAAATTCTGCCATGCTGGGGATTACAGATTGCTGTGGAAAAAATACAAAGAGGAGATTCAATTATGTATTTAGGCTATAAAATAACTGAACAAAAAAATCGACCACAAAATGTAAAGATCCGTAGAGATCAATGGCAAACTCTTTATGACTTTCAAAAATTATTGGGAGATATTAACTGGTTAAGGCCTACAATCAGGTTAGCTACATATGAGTTAAGTAACTTGTTTTAAATATTGCAAGAGGATTCAGATTTAAACAGTCCAAGGTGTCTAGTCGCTGAGGCAGAAAAGGGGTTAATTCTGGTGGAGCAAAAAATTTCAGAAGGCATATGTGGAAAAAATTGATCCTGAACTTGGTTGCATTCTGGTTATTTTGCCTTCGAAACATTCTCCTACTGGGCTTCTTATGCAAAGGGAAGACAGAATCAATCATAGAATGGATATTCCTGGCAAATAAACAAAACAAAAAATTGAAAATTTACATAGAGAAAATTTCTGAATTGGTTACAAAGGGAAGAATATGGTTGTACCAACTGTCAGGGATGTACCTGGTAGAAATTGAAGTGCCTCTTACTGATTCTGATATTATGTCATTATGGGTAATTAATGAAAATTGGTAAAAAGCTTGCAGTAACTATTTGGGAGACATTAACAACAGATACCCAAAAAGGAAATGTATAAAGTTTATAAAAAGAACTAATTGGATCCTTCCAAGTATTGTTAAGAGGTCACCAATCTCAGAGGCACCCACCTTCTTCATTGATGCAAATAAATCAGGTATGACCTGTTATAAGTCTGATAAAATGACTAAGGTGATTAAAAGCCATTTACATCAGTTCAAAAATTATGTGCAATCCTTATGGTATTGTTAGATTTTCCTGAATCTCTTAATATAATTGCTGACTCTCAATATGCTGAAAAAATTTTTTGCATATAGAAACTGCTGAATTTACTCCTGATAACTCAGAATTGACTACATTATTTATAGAACTGCAATTGGTCATCAGAAGCAGAAATTATCCCTTGTATATTATTCAAATTCGATCCCATACAGGCTTACCAGGTCAATTGGCACAAGGAAACGAAGAGATCGACAAATTATTGATAAGTAATGTATTTGAAGCCTCAAAATTTCATGAAAAACATGTCAACGGTCAGAGGTTGAAGAAAAGATTCTCTATCACTTGGCATCAAGCCAGAAAAATAATTAATAAGTGTCCTAGATATTCCTTATACAGTCAAATACCATTACCTGTTGGAATTAACCCTAGAGGTAACAAAAGGAATGTAATTTGGCAGATGGGTATGTTTCATTTTACAGAATTTAGAAAAATGAGGTATGTACATCATACCATGGATACATATTCAGGTTTTCAATGGGCAACTGCTTTAAGTTCTGAAAGGGCAGACTATGTGATTACTCATTTACTGGAAATAATAGCATTTATGGGAATATCTGCACAAATTAAGACTGACAGTTCTCCTGCATATGTGTCCCTTAAGATGAAAATCTTTTTTATGTATTATAATATAAAACATGTTACTGGTATACCTCAAAAGCCCACAGGACAAGCAGTTGTGGGAAGAGCTAATTGTACCTTAAAAGAAATGCTTATTAAACAAAAGGGAAGGGTAAGACACCCAGAGACCGATTAAATAATGCTTTGTTGACTCTAAATTTTCTTAATGTTAATGACGAAGAGACATCAGCTGCAGAGAGACATTGGGTGATAGACAAAACTAAGGAGCTGGCACAACCAAGTTTATACAAGGATTTGTTGAATATGAAATTGAACTCTGCAATAGTGTTGAGATGGGATGGTGGGTATTCATATGTTTCCACAGGGAGTGAAAAAAATATGGCTACCAACCAAACTTATAAAGATTAGCTCTGACCATACAGCAAGTAAATCTTAAGAGCTACTTGATTCTTACAACTTGACATTGTTACATACAGCTTGGAAAACTAATGGCATCTTCTGGCCTGTTGGTGTAGAGCAGGTAGAGCCATGTATTATTTGCAAAAAACCTTGACAATGATGAAGATGAAGCAGGTAGCTTTGATGATTTAACCCGAAAAGCATGCCTGCAGCACCCCAAGCAAGGTGCTTCAAGTGTTGTTTCCTTGAAAATGTACTAACATACCTATACTAATGATTTCAAAAGTTTGCTTACTTTCAGAGCAAAAAAAAGGACAATGATGAAGATCGAACTTCTGCCTCTGGCGCTACTACTTCCTCCAGAAATTGCATGCATATTAACAATAAAATGGCTACCCAAAATAATCGATCCCAAAAGACTGGACAAAAAGAGATACAGCTAGCTGTTCCAGTGCTTGGCCAATATATTATTTTTCTAGGGTACCCAAAAATAATTTTTCTCCTAAACAGCATAAAGTAATTTTGAAAACATGATGCCTCCATTCCCAGTAGGTGGGGTGGGTGTTTTTGATGGGTTACCAATGCTCATTTTTGCCTAAGGGCTTAGTTACAATTAATAAAAGTTTCATTTGGGGATTTCTTTCTTTCTTTCTTTCTTTCTTTCTTTCTTTCTTTCTTTCTTTCTTTCTTTCTTATCTTTCTATCCCATCTAATATTAAGGAAAAGAGGGAAGGAAGGGAGGATATAGGTTGAAGGAAGGGAGGATATAGCTTTATAGAATAAAAGGTAGATTATTGAATCTACTAGCTTCAAAAATCTTATATTGATATTATAGATTGATGAAAATTTAAGACTTTTGATTGATTCAAATGTAAGACTATTCAAATTTTGTTTCACATTGATAATAACTTAAATTGTATATTGCTATTCATTTCTTGCCTTATGTATTGTATGTTATATGTTGACAAAGTATTATATATTGTATGTTAGAAACTTAAGATCATTTTGTTCAATGTTTACTTAATGTATTCATGTGCCACTCATGTGAAAAGGTAATATCTTATAAAAACTAACTATTAATAATCTTTCAGGAAGATCAGGGATAAAAGTTGGTATTTACTTACCTATAAATCTTACTAGATACTAACTTACTTTGTCATAGACCAGGTTTGTTTACTTTCTTGTATATGTCTTCAAAGGAATAGATTGATAACTGTAAGACTAGATAGAGACTTGGTCTTCAAACTCTTCAGAGATTCACAGAATATGGTCTTTAATGATGAGGGCTTTCCTGACACAAAGAGACAGCTGCTCCTGGCTGCATCTCCATATACATCATTGAAGATGAAGGCATCAAGAGAGGAGGGTGACAGATTGGTCACTGCAATGAGGAACTGCTCTTATCTCTACTGCTGATGACAAGGTGCTGTCCACTATGATCAACAATGATGCTGGAAAGTTGACTTTACAGCTTTGAATAGCCTAGGTGGAACAGACCATCGGAAAACCTGCTTCACAGAGAAGTTTGTTGGATGATTTGGGCTGATAAGGCTGAAGACTTATTGCTCCAATGATGGAGAGAACCCAGTGACTGTCCAAGTGGTCAGCTCTCTCTGTTCTATCCACCTTGGAAGTTGCCTGCCAGCACTTCCTTTATTAGATAGAATTTCCTTCTTGGGTCTCTGATGGGATTCAAGAGTAGATAGCCACAGTGTTACTAGAAGCTTTAGTTTAAGAATCAAAAACATATTTATATATTGATAATTGCAATTTCTCATGAAGGGAAAGGACTCTCTGGTTGGATAGTGGAATACTTTCTCTGAGGTTATCAACTATAAAAAAAAAAAAACTTGGTTATGTACTTGATACCTGATGATTCTGTATATATGTATATTTGTGTATATAGTTCTTAATTTTTTTTTTTTAAAGAGATGGGGGATGTGTGGGAAGGATTGTAAACTTAGTAATATGTGAAAGCAGTCTGGACGGGTTTTGCCCTTGAACACATTATGGATACTCCCTGAGATTAACCTTGAGATAGACTGGGTGGAGCCATCCTTGGCCTGGAATTCAGGAAGCAGACCTGGGCACTCCACCTGGACTATTGTGTTTCTAATCAACTCTCCATGGGAGGAAGAGACCTGCCCTTGCGCATGAGAGACAGTCAAGGAGAGAGGTTGAGAGGAGCAGCAGGTCAAGACTGAGCTGAGAACAGGTGGACTGGGAACAGGATCAATGAACAGGCTGGACCAGCATGCAGGCCAGAGACATCTAAGGACCCAGCCCATGGAACGGATACCGGAAGGTTCACCCTTGTTTCCCTTTAACCTTTCTTCCCTCTTACGTGAGATAGTTGGGTTGTATAATAAAGTTGAACTGATAAGAAACAGAGCCAACAACAGGTAAAAATATTTTGAAATGTGTGACTTGATTATCATTCCAATAAACAAAAACAATTGAATTAAATAACTCTAAATATTTTTCTTCAATTTTATTCATTTAAATTTCCAGGAAAAAAATCATAAAACAATGTGATTATCATAATTTAATTTCAGTCATTTAAAGGAGAAATTGGAAAAAAAAAACTGGAAGTGAGAAGTAACTAAGATTTAGCTGTAATATTTATCATTAACAACACTGTGGGCTGCAAGGATCAGGAGTTCAAAGTTCCACATTTTATTTATTTATAAAATGAAGGAAAGGGAATTCCAAGACATCTGTTTTAGAACCTGCTCAAATAAGTTAACTATTATTAAATTTGTTTTCTATGCCTTCTGAGTATGATATATATACTTGAGTAGTGGATTCTGTTCTAATGTTCTGTGCTGATTTTTAGAACAATACTCATTCCACCAAAATAATCTGTTCACCTGACATTTTCCTCTCAAACTCTCACTGTTAGAGTTTGCTGTAGTAACAATACCATTTTCTCTAACAATGACTGCCTCTGAATAGCATGTGTGAGACTCCAGTAGATATTTTATTATGTGACTGAATGTCTTAACTGGTGTTCAGTATATTCTGTATTCCCAAGGAAGTAGGTTTTAAGGTTTCTGTAGAAATGGACTTGTTGTTGAAGGCAATAGCAAGAATGCAAAAACAATGTTTTCTTCTTTCATGACACACTAGTAAAAAGGGCACAGATTGGAGGTGTATCTTTCTTTTTTTTTTCTTTTTTCTTTTTTTATTTATTTAATTAATTTATTCTTGTTACATCTCAATGGTTATCCCATTCCTTGTATCCTCCCATTCTTCCCTCCCTCCCATTTTCCCCTTATTTCCCTCCCCTATGACTGTTCCTGAGGGGATTACCTCCCCCTGTATATGCTCATAGGGTATCAAGTCTCTTGCAAAGATCTGGATTAAAATGGAATCCTCTCACTTCAAGTGATTTAATAAAAAAATAAATAATAATCCCTCACTGGTATTCCTACCTATTACAGGTTTTAGTTAATTCCAGATACAGCATAATTGACAATAAAATTAGCTATAACACTGGACTTATAAAATGAATTATTACATTGTGTTAGCATGTAATAAAACATCTTTCACCTAACAGACAATTATTAACCATTTTAATGAGTTGAATTTTTTGTCAATTATATTAACCATTCTGAAATCTCTTTACTAAAATTTTATAACTTTCAACATATTTCTGATTTTACTATTCTGTGTCTTTTCTGGTTTTGAAAGATCTAATGATTGCAATTGTTGCCCTATTTTTTTTCAATCAGCTATCCCCCTTGAAATTTTTTTAAGGGCTGCTTGCTAGACTTTCTTCTAAGATTTACTTTCAACTGTGTCTTTTATAGAGGCTGAATTTTTCAAACTTTCTGGTAAATTGCTAGAAAGGACAAATGTGGAAATTTCACAGAAGCAGTCAACAAAGCCACAGTTCCAGGTGCATAAACAAGAATACTTGCTTATGTATCTATATTTTAAACACAGAATGAACAGACTTTCAACCTTGTATCTCAAGAAACTGTATTTCAATTGTGAAATCTCAGTAGACCAGATGCTTTATTAATCCAAACAAAGCTATGTGAAACATAATAATCATACTGAATTTGTGTAGTGTTCAGTGATTGAATAATGTCTGTTGGCAAAACTGGTAACATAGCACATTAACTTTTGAAAGATGTCTAGGTAAAATGGTTGCATTTATGCTTTGATGCACAAATATGTAAAAGGTTCATTCTAATGGAAGAAATGAGCAAGACAGTATGGTATATTTATTCCCTTTTCAGTAGTATTCCTTTGTCTCAGATTCATTCCAGAATCCCCAGCCATCCAAGAAGATTTTCTCTTAGTTTCTGAATTTATTTCCCTATGCACATACCACACATTCCTATTATTTCTTTTCCTTAACAATGAAAATTATCTTTACTTCATATTTCTCACAGATATTTTAGATGTCTAAAATTCCTATGACCAATTCTTACTAAAAATTAAGATTTACTTTACTACAATATCTTGTAGCTCTCTACTTGTCATGGAATTTTAATTTTAGAATTAAAAACTAAGAGCAAAATAAACTTATTTCTTTAAATTAAATCAGGCACAGTATTTTTATAACACTTTCCTACCAGACTAATTGTTTAAAAACTACTGAAAAACAAATTTTCACATCATGTTAGCCAAGGGGCCTACTTGATTTTATTCACCCTGCTATGAAAAATTTCCTTTGATAATTTTGATCCACTACTTACAATGTAAGTAAAGTTTGTGGGATATTTCCATTTTATTTGAATTTAGATATTTTACATAATTTTAATATTTTTGAAAGATTTTAAAACACACTCAAGATGCACTGAATGATTATAGAGTGGATGATAAGTTTTACGGTGACTGATTAAAATACTATTGCCATTGTGAAAGTTTTTTTTAATAGATAGGGCAAAATGTATGTTTTATAAATATCATAATTAGATTATTCAGAATATATGAAATTAACATTTCAGCATGACTTAAATAAATGTTAAATAATAAACAACCTCTTGTTGGGCTTGACTCATTTACAAACTTAAATAATGTACATCATTTATTTTAAGTTTTAAAATAATGTAAAACTAGTTTTAGTAGTTTTTAAACAATTAGTCTTTATAAGCTGTGATAATAGACCCTTCATGAATACATAATGTTTGAGTACTAATTTTGTTTCAGTAATTTTTGAATGAGATACATGTACTAAATCATCACAATGTGTTGCATAAGAAATAATATTTTTGTAATATTTTTCCTAAAATAATTACTAGATCATCTTACTCTGAGTTGGTAATAATGTTCTCTTAGGGTACAGAACTTACTGAAGGAAAGACTCCAGACTCAGATAGTAGGCAAACAGAAAAGAATGCTACACTTAGATCATAAAAGTCTATTCCTGTTTTTAACAGCTGAGTAGTATTCCATAGTGTAAATGTACCACAGTTTCTTTATCCATTCTTCTCCTGAGGGACCCTTAGGCTGTTTCCACCTCCTGGCTATGATGAATAAGGCTGCTATGAACATGGTTGAACAAATGTTTTGTTGTGTGATAGAGCATCTTCTGGGTATATTCCAAGGAGTGGAATAGCTGGGTCTTAAGGAAGCCTTATTCCCAGTTTTCTGAGACAGCGCTAGACTGATTTCCAAAATGGCTGTACTAGTTTGCATTCCCACCAGCAATGAAGGAGTATTCCTCTCTCTCCACATCCTTGCCAGCATGTGATGCTGCTTGAATTTTTTATCTTAGCCATTCTGATGGGTGTAAGATGTAATCTCAGAGTTGTTTTGGTTTGCATTTCCCTGATGATGAAGGAGGTGGACCATTTCCTTAAGTGTTTCTCAGCCATTTGATATTCCTCTGTTGAGAATTCTCTGTTTAGTCCTGAGCCCCATTTCTCAATTGGGTTATTTGGTTTGGTGGTGTTTAATTTCTTGAGGAATTCCAAAAATTTATGGACAAATGGATTGAACTAAAATGATCATAATGAGTGAGTTAACCCAGAAGCAGAAAGAGTCAAATAGTATATATTCATTTATATCTGGACACTAGCCCAAGGGGCATGTCCTATGAAAGTCTTCACTTACCAGGAAAGTGGGACAGGGGGAAGATAACCTATTGTGACTCTAGGTGAGAGAAGCATGGGAGAATTGGGAATTGGCTGGCACCAAGTTAGGATTTAGTCATCAGTTAGGGGACTGCTTTAACTCCAGTTGAGCAACCATATCTCCCCCGGTTAGTTGTCTTGGCCAAGTCTGATTGTTTGCCTATTTTCTGTGTCTTTTCTTGTAACTAAAGTTTGTGTTTCTTAGAAACATAAACTTAGTGCTGACTTAGTGAGAAAATGAAGCCTGTCATGAAGTTGGTTGGGTTATTTAAACAGGCTTCCTCATTTCCCCCTTGAGAAAGCTTCTATCTCAAATCCTTGAGATGACTCAGAGGATAAGAGCATGAACTGCTCTTCCAAAGGACCTGGGTTCAATTCCCAGCACTCAATGGCAGCTCACAACTGTCTGTAACACCAAGCTCTAACACCCTCACACAGACATACATGCAGGCAAAACACCAATGCACAAATATAAAAATAAGTTAATTAAAAAATTTCTAGGGGTTTCTAAGGGTTTCTAGGGGTTTGATGTTATTGCTTAAGAATCATGAATTGAAGTATGGATACACATTTCTTGACACATTTAACTAAGGCAACAATAACGCATGACAGCAAGTAAGGACAAGTAATAGAAGGAGCATGGGGCCACCAGGGCCAGCACTAGTGTGCTTAACCAATTTAACAGTGACTCATACCAGTTTTGTGATGGTTGGAGTCCCAGTTTGCATTTCTGTAAACTTTTTCTAAGTAAGGCCATAGATTCTTTAACTAACAACCTCAGAATGTTCTAAATAAAAGGAACATTCTTCCCCAAGGGCTGAGTGTAAGCATCCCTGTTGGAAAAACTGTAAGTCTAGGTCACTTTTGTTTTGTAGCATCATTTCAGACAGAAATGTTAAGGATTCTTGTAAATGAGAAATATATTTCTATGTTGGTGAAGTCCTGGTTTATGGCCACCCAAAGGGTTTGATGATTTTTTTCCCTGAATTACCATGGCAGAGATTCCTGTGCCAGTTCCTGCTATTCCCAGGTCTACTAAAACAGATAAGGTGATAGCTGTAATGGGTTCTCATTTTAATTTGATGATTGTTAAGTTTTTCTAACCAATAGAAAAGGTCTTTTTCTGGGTGGTATGTAATTTTAGGTACTAGTTGTACCAATATACAGAAATCTTTAGTATGATTTAAGATCTGAGTGTGTATACATTCATGTCTGATGCAAAGCCTGTTACCTGTCACCAGTTGTAAGGTAAATTTTCCTTATCCTGTCTGCTGCCACCTACAGGACAGGACATCAGATGTTTACTATCTAAGAATAAACATCTCATTGGGGCTAGTATCTGGAGGAGTCTGGGCCCTGGCCGGAGGAGTTGGAGCCTTCATGGAGGGTCTGGGACTGTCTGCTTTTGGATGAAACTTTAAGTTGGGTATGGGGTGGTGGGAGTGGCGGGGATGTGGGTGCAAAAACTTTTCACCTAGTCTGTGGCTGGCTCTGGACTGACTTTAAAAGTTCTTTATTGGGGACTGAGGTTTCTCTCTGTTTAAGGAGAATTGGTAAATGGCTGATTAATTTGATGGTGATTAGGCCCGTGCATAAGGTTCTGTTGGCCTATAGATGTGAATGTCCCATGTTTTTCTGGATTCCTAGTCAGCTTTTCTCACTAGTACTTTAAAGGTTATTCTAGTAGGGTTACAGTGTTACCTCTAACTTCTGCCTGCCTGGTAAGTAGCAATTGGGGTAATCTCCTGTCCTTCTGGTGATATGTTGATTTCTATTCTTAACCAAATAACTTACTCCTGTGGATTAACAACCCTATACCTAACAAAAGTAGTCAGAGGAGCCTCTGCCTTTCTTTTTTAAGATAGGGCTTAGGGCTGGAGAGTTGGCTCAGTGGTTAAGAGCACTGTCTGCTCTTCCAAAGGTCCCAAGTTCAATTCACAGCACCCACATGACAGCTCACAACTGCCTGTAACTCCAAGAGCTGACATCCTCACATCAATGCACATCAATTAAAATTAAATAAAAATATAAAAAAAAAAAAGACAGGGCTTAGATTGCCTGGGCAGGCATAAAAGGCCGATTGCCTCAACTATCTAACATCTTAGGCTAAACTTTTCCCATTGATATTGATAACTGGAAATAGATCTCTTATAGCAAATCTCAAATCTGGGAACCAAGTCCCCTTGGGTTCTATATAGGATACATAATTAAGAACTTCTCCTCTCCCAGTGTGGATAAGCACTGAGGTAAGATTCAGAGGCTGGTTCAGGGTCATTGAAGTGGGTCCCATGAAGAAGGCAAGCAGAATCAGGAGTGTTGAAGCCGTAAGATCAGTGGGTCAGCAGGATACAGTGCAACTCTCTATCTTTGTTCATCCTAGGATGAGATCCTTTCATGTCTTGATCTCAGTTCTCAGGAGGTCTCTGGTCCTTCTGGTTTGATTTGAAACTGATGTATCCAGGACTAGATTCCATCCACCTAAATAACCAACCAATGGAGTGGTAAGGATCACAGTGTCATGTCCTTTCCAGTGGGTTTCTATGATATTGTGTCTGTGTTGTTTGTACCAGACTTTATCATCTGGTTTGATGCAATGTGTGTTTGCAGGAGGTGCAGACACATTTATGTCCTTAAAGAATGGCCAGATATTTTTCTATATCCATTGGAGGCCCTGTCAGGATTCTAGGAAATACTGATTGTCTATTTCAGCAAGTAAACCAGACTACAAATTAGAAAATTGTGTGAGTATATCCCCTATAAGGTTTCAAAAGGGGTGACTTCAAAAGTATAAGGAGCATTTCTAGCCTTATATAACGCATAGAGTAACAAGTGCAACCATTCTTCACCAGTTTCCAGAGATAGTTTGGTTAAAGCTTCCTTAAGTGTCTGATTCATCCTTTTGTACCTGTCTGAACTCTGGGGGAAAATATTCACAGAGATGTTTCCAGTTGAGCTGCAAACCATTAGCAAATCTCTGGGTGGCCTGAGAGATGAAGGCTGGTCCATTGTCTGACTTGAGCAGTGAAGGAAGCCCTTTCCCAGGCATCATATCCTCTAGCAACTTCTTGGGCACTATAGTGGGTGGTGGGATTCTACCTATCCAGCAAAGGTATCTATAAAAACAAACAGGTATTTATCTCAGAGTAGTCAATTCCCTACTTGTGTCAGGGTGTTAGCTTTGAACCCCAGTACCAGTGCTAAAGTTGTACTTGATGCATTAACAGTTTGGAGGTAGGGCAGGGGGAGAAAGTGTTACCAACCAGTGCTCTCATCTGGAAGATCTTAGAATTGGCCCTTCTGAGTAATTCTTTTATTTTCCTTTTCCCAAGGTGGGTGGGTACTCTGATGGATTCAATGAATTAGTTGCTTTGCAAATTCTCAGTGAAGGACAATGTGGTCCTTGGCCATATGCATCTATTCACCTTTCCTGTATATTCATTCCTTGACACTTAGCCATATCTCATTTGTTATCTTCAGTGTATTGGGGTTCAGTGGCCAAATGGGGAGGCACATAACAATTAGGACTGGGGACCCATGAAGTGCATTACTTTTGTCAGCTGCACCTGCCCTCCTGTTTTCCTTGGCCTCTAGCCTATGGCCCTTCTTGTAGCCTGGGAAGTAAGTAGTGGGCACATTTTGGGATGGAGGATGGTAATAAGGCTTCCAATCTTGCTAGAATCTCTTCTTTATTTTTGATTACTTTTCATTCTGTTGTCATGAGGCCCCTTTCTTTGTAAATGGTGCCATACACCTGTATTGTGGCAGAGGCATATCTGCCATAAGAATAAATGTTGGCATTGTCACCAATTGCCAGTTGAAGGGCCTTGGTGTGGGATATTAGCTCATCTTGTTGGGCTGAGGTGCCTGGTGCCAAATTCTGTGCCTGAGACTTTTGATAAAACTTAATACTTCTGCTCCTGCATACATGGTGTAATCCAAAACAAAGTTGCGCCATTTGATGAAGAGCATGCATCCTGCACAAGGCCAGGGAACCACTGTCAAATCCAGCTTCAGGCTCTGGATATGTCGCAACACGGATGTGACACTTATGTTAAATCATTGACTAAGGGTCTTGCAAGAGAGTTTCTGTGTTGAGTGCTGATGTGGGACCATATTGTATGTGTGGTAGCTTAAGAAGCAAGGACTGATAATGTGCTAGCATGACATTTGGTAGCCAGTGATCAGGTGGGTTCTTTAGAATTCCCTTAATAGCACGAGAGGTAGTGATCACCAGTTCTTGTCCCATAATAATCTTAACTACACCCTTAACCAATAAAGTGGTGGCAACCACAATGCTGAGACAGGGTGACCAGCCTTGGGTTACTGAGTCCAGTTTTGTTGATAAATAGTCCACTTGCCTAATCCATGGGCCCAGGGTTTGGGAAGGATCTTTAACTATGTCCTCATTTTCATCCACATATAGATGGAATGGTTCATAAATTTAAGGTAATGCCAGGACTAGAGCCTCTAATAAGGTTTGTTTGAGGCTGTAGAAGGCACTGTTCATTTCCAAAGTATAATTTAAGATATTTTTTTGGCCTCATACAGGGGCCTGGCAACTTCAGTGAATCTAGGTACCCAGAGTCTGCAGAATCCTGCTAACCCCAAGAATCCCTTATCTGTCTACAGTTGGTAGGGGCAGGAATTTTCAGAGTAGTCTCTTTTGGTGCAGAGAAGAGATTGAATTCCCCAACACACATGAGAATACAACCCTGATAAGTCACCTCTGATTGGCAGAGTTGTGCCTTCTTGGCCAATACTCTATACCCCAGGTGACAGAGATTTTACAGAGGGCTCAGGTATCATCCTGCAAGTCTCTGATCTTGGGGCTGGAATGAGCAGAGCATCTTAGTAATGAAGCAAGATTACACAGAAGTGGTTTCATCTGTACTCACCCAGGTTTTCATGCAGGTCCTTGTCGCAGATGGTTGTTAATTTCCTGAATTATTTGGGAAGCAAGTCCAAGTGATGTTCCATTGAAGCCTCTGTCTGCATCATGTCATTCAAAGAAAAAGAGAGGCTGGCTGACAGATGCTCCGGGGTAGGCTGACAAAAGAATCCTTCAGGTCTAGGATGATATACTGTCTGTTCAGGAGGTAGGCTACTTAGCAAGGTGTAGGGAAATGGCATTGTGGGTTGTATGTCCTCTACATGTTTGTTGACTTCCTTGAGATCCTGCACCAGTCAATAATCATTTGAATGAGGCTTCTTCATGGGTAGGAAGGGAGTGTTCCAGGCCTACTGCCAGAAAAGCAGAATGCCTGCCTCTCAAAACTTACTGATGTGTGGGAAGGTTCCTGTTCTGCCTCTCTGGGGTATTGGGTATTGTTTGACTCTGGCGGAAGTAGCCCCTTCTTTTAGTTGTGCAATGATTGGGATTCTACTCTGGGCCAAACCTAAAGGATTATTTATTGCCCTGACTTCGGGGATTGCACTCAGAAATTCATTTAAAAGGGAGCACTCAGTGGAGTGAAAGGGCTGAGAATACATTTTATATTCTTCCTCTGGGTAGGGCCAGTAGAGTCCTTAGCTTGAATTCCTGGACTGAAATAGATTTGAGTTCCATTTTGCCTAGAAGATCTCATCCATTAGGGGATAAAATTATCCTGGAATCACTGTAAATGAATGGATTACCCATTCTTCTCCTAAGTCTACTGTTCTCTAGGGTAGTTCATGGGTAAGGTTTAATTCCTGTAGCCCCTCGAGCCGAAATTTTTGTTAGATAGTGGCATCACTTATTGTTTTCTCTGATTTTTCTTGTAATTGAAGTACTATTTCTGAGAAATATAAACTTAGGCCTATTCTGGCTTAGTGAGAAAATAAAGCCTCTCATGGAGTCAGTTAGGCTTATTTAACCAGGCTTCCTCTAAGTGTAAGTCAGAAAATTTCTTATAATATTTGCAGCATTAACACATTGTAAAAGTCACCAAAGCTACTTATGGTTTCATGATTGGGCTCTCAGCATGTTAATGAATAATCCAAGAAATGGAAACCAATTTAAATATAATAAACAGAATGCTTATCATATAAAATACTAGTGAAAACCCACAAAGTTTAATCCTTCTCCAACTTTTTATTTTATACAATAATTTTTAAGAAACTTGATTGGAATCAAGTGACAAACATCTTACTGAAATGAAGAGAATGACTCATGTGGAATAATTTGCTTTCCTCTGAATAAGCCATACTAATTGAAAATTCTCGCTTTAGGGGTTAAATATAACTGTTTTTAAGATTACCATTTCTCTGTTAACTAACTATTCAATTGAGTTCTGACTTAAAGCAGTCACCCTTTACAAAGGTTTTTGTACAATGTCATAAGATACCAGAGCTCTCATCTTTGTTTGTGCCCAGAATCTAGCTAACCAAATGACATAGAATCATTATGAGTAGAACATGTTGTTACTAACTCCCTTTGAACTTGAATTGCACACATAATGTTCCTGAACTGTTAACATTTCAAATAATAGAATACATTCTGGCATTCATTTTTCTGACTAAACAATATATACTATTAAATACTAAAGACTCTAATGACAAAGAGTTATGAGCCACAAAATAATAGCTGGTCTGTGAGACCGTATAGAAAACCCACATGGCTAAATAATGTGTTCCTTTCATGAGGATGTTCTTCTGAGAGAAAGCTCACTAACAGTTAGGTCCAGGTTGTTCTATTAAATAGCTACCCAAGAGAAAACCATGTTCCTAGGAAGGTGTACAACAGGGTGACTGATCAAATTTCACTTACTCAAACTTCATAAAAGACAGAAAATTTGGTGTAAAATACCCAAAGAAAATGCTGCCATGTCCAGTAATGCTTATCATGAGTTATAAACTTAGAAAAGGGATACCATTGTTTTCCTAGGGAGGAATTCTAAAGTTGGGCTTTATGAGTCCACTCCTTTGTTATTCATTACTTACCTATGGAGAGCATAAAAGGAGGGATAGAAATGTATATTTTCATAAGCCAGACTTCTCACAATAAAAAGTTATCAAAAGCATTATGCACTATTATAGTGAGATATTCAATTTTGATGTGTTTATGAAAGTGAAAGCCTTTTGCTATTCTGTATGCAGTGATTCTTTCATAGTGATTCTTGAAGGCCAGTGTTCAGTGGCATTTGAATGAGCTGACAGGAGTATAGCTGTTGAAGAGAACATAGAGTCAGGTGTGGTGGTGCATGTCTTTCATCCCAGCACTAGGAAGTAGAGGCAGGCAGATAACTTTTGAGTTTGAGGCCAGCCTGGTCTACAAAGTGAGGCCAGGACAGCCAAGTCTACACAGAAAAACCCTGGAGAGAGAGAGAGAGAGAGAGAGAGAGAGAGAGAGAGAGAGAGAGAGAGAGAGAGAGAGAGAGAGAGAGAAATCATTGAGAAAACACCTTTTTTTTTATAGAAACCTGTTGCATTTACAAGGAGGAATGTGTCTTCCCAAATTCCATGAAAACAGACAGTGGAAACCAAAAATCTCTTTCCTTTTCCATCACAGCCTTTTGGCAGCTTTCCATTCAATCAACATCCACTGAACCAGATACAAGTAGTAGCTACCCATAAAATTCATCTTTCTTGTTCCTGATATTCACCTTCATATATGATAACACAAACAATGGCCTCTCCTGCCCAAAACAATAGATATTATTTTTATTGTGGTTTCTTAATCATCACATTAATATAACCATACTACTGATAGCTTTTCCAGAGTAATAGCTTACATTTCATCTGAAAAACAAACAAACAAAACTATCTTCTAGTCAGGCTTAAAAGACAAATAAATAGTTAACAAAAACAAATGAGAAAAAAAGTTATACTAAAATTTGATGTTTGTCCTCTGTGTATTTTCTTGCCTTACTTTGTTTAATTTTTTTTATAACCTCTTTGGAATACTGTGTTCTCTTCATAAATTTTCCTGACACTCAACTGTCTAGTTAGTTAGTTTTCTTCATCATGCCTTACTGTCTTCTACATTTCTGTAGCGATCATGAAACAGTTACTATTCATAAATCTTGACTGGCTTCATTTTCTCATTTTCTTTTCTTTCTTGACATTTTTTTTTGTTTTTGTTTTTGTTTTTTTGAGACACAGTTTCTCTGTGTATTTTTGGCTGTCCTGCACTCACTTTGTGGACCAGGCTGGCCTTGAACTCACAGTGATCCCCCAGCTTCTGCTTCCTGAGTGCTGGAATTAAAGCTTGCACCACCACGCCTTGATCCCCTTTTCTTTACTATTTATAAAATTAAAGTGTAATGCATGTGTACTGAAATTATCATTCAGTTTTAATTTGTCAGAAGTAATGAGTTGAATGTAAAGGAGAGTTGGCCAATATAAGCAAGTGAGAGTTCCTTGAAAACATCAAGCTGGACCATTCCATGCGTAGAAATAAAAGCACATGGGCAAGGGGCCCTCTAAAGCGAGGAACTACCTGTGAGAATAGAGAACAGCAACTTCAAAGAAGAGCAAGCTGGTTTCATTTGCTAGTCAGAAGAATGGTTGTATCTGAGCTGAGATAGGTGTAGAACAATTTTAATCCTGCAACATGGCTGTTCTGTCAAGGGATCACATCCAAAGACCTTCTATGTCTGTGTGATCCTACTGGAATGACACACCTTTAATCCCTCTGACTGGAATACAGATATACCATTACATACCTTTAATCCTAACAATGAAGGTAAAGTCAGTTTGTGGAAGAAGCAACCTCTTTTGAAAATTATGTCTAATTGAGGGCCAGACAAAGTGACACGTTGGATAAAGATTTGTCAGAATAGGAAATATCCAGCTCTTGTAAGAACATCACAAAAAAGAGAGGCTATATAAGAGAGCTAAGTGAGTAGCAATGGAATTCGGAGAATTGAATCAATTCAGTCAGTTCCAGGAAATTAAGCAGTCAGTTTAGTTGAGCTCAGAGAGTTGGAAGTCAATTGAATGAAGTTGAGTAGAGTTGAGTACAGTAGAGTTCAGTGGATTACAGTAGAGTTGAGTACAATACAGGAGTACAAGAGGTTCAGCAGTTTGGTGCTGTTCAATTGAGTGAACACAGTGCAATGGAATTGACTTCGTTCCTGGGTTCTTGAAGAGGCAGTTGAAGCTTGGGGATAACAAAGAGCCAGAATATTAGCACAAATTTTCAGAGGTAGGTTGAGGCCAAGCAGAGCAATTCAGCGAGGAGCCAAGAGAAGCCAGATTGAATCACTCATCATAGAGAGGAATTTGGGCTACATGAGTTGAGTTGAACCAGACACGCAGAGTTCAGAAAGTGCTAGAAATGGGATGCTTGTTCTGCATTAAGTCTCTGAGACACAATCACAATTTTATGAATAAAGGATATATTTACACACTGTCTATGTTGGTAAACCAAGATCTAGATGACCTTGCTCTGGATTGAATAATGGAGCAGTGATATTCCTGGTAAACAGAAAGCCGCCTTATAAAAATTTTAAGGAATTCTGAATTGAGTCTTCTGCTTACCTACTAACAATCCTCTGCATACTTAGTTGGAGTCCTTCTGTTTACGACATTGTCACCAGCCTACCATTTGGGGTACCAGAATTGGACCTAACAGTGAATATAAATCTTATACTCTTTGATCAGTCAACATCTCAATTAAAAGTTATTATGGAATAATCAATATTCAATGCTTTATACATGGCTTGTTCTATTAATACATATTTATTTCATTTAATTATTTTAATGGCATTGTATTTTCAGCTTTTGTGTATATAGGTCTTTTCTTATATTCAAATGGAATTAATCTTAATTATTATTTATTTCTAGATATGTTCATTATGTGTGTGTGAGTGTGCTGCTTGCACATGAGTCTGCAAATACACATGTGAGGAGGCAGAGTAGTATACTAGGTGTCAATCTCTACTGTTCTTGCATTTATTTATATGAGACAACGGTAAAACCAAATATAGGAAATACCTTTCTACAAGTCAGTCTCTGAGGAAACCTCTAGAAAAAAAAACTCCAATCTAAAAAACAGTAACCACACCTAGGAAAATATAAGAACTAAGTAATCCCATACCAATACATCAAAAGAAGAGGAAGAGAAACATATGTAGAGAAGTTTGTAATTTTAACTAAGGTGACTAGCTAGGAAAACTTGGAATCTCTAGTATCTGCCACTAAATATTGACAAGTGTTCTAGACATTCAGACTTAAGTCCTAGTGTTTGTGGAACAATTACTCTTATTCACTGGGCTATTTTTCTCCCTAGAATTAGTTTTACTGTTTATCTTTGGTTATGTCATAATATTCTTATTTCTAAAATTTGGATAAAGTCCCATTTACTTAATTTCTCCTTTTTTTAATTGAAAATAGATTTTTCATTCACTGCATTCTGATTATCACTTCTCTGTCCCTAGCTCTTCTGGGATTCTCTCCACTTCCTTTCCCATTTTAATCTATACCCTTTGTATATCATTTTTTAGAAAATAAACAAGTATTTAAAGAACAGTAATAAAAATAAGATAGAACAAAAATAAACCGCAAATGAACTAAACAAAACAAACAAACAACAATAAAAACAGAATAAAAAGAACCAAAGGAAAGCATTAAAAACACATATACATGCAGATACACGAATGTTTGTACATAAACAAATGTAACAAAAATACAAAAGAAGAAAGGACTTGTGAGGTCAAAATGGTACCATGGCAAAGGGTTATTCAACAAAGAACTTCCAAAAATTTCACTGATTTTATTGTCTGGTGATCATTTATCTATTGATTATAGAGCCTACCTTAAAAGTGGTTTGTATCTCCAGTGAAGCTCTGCTGAATAAAGCTAATTTTTCATTTGTAAGTAGTTATCAGTTGAATATAACTTCTAGGTAATGTTGGAGGTTTTTATCTATTTCCTCTCTCAGAGCTGGTATCCAATTGTACAGGCTTTACAGGCTGCCAGAATTTCTGTGAGTCCATGTGTGTCTTAATGCTACTGTGTTGAAAGCTTTCTTTCCCTGGTTTACTCATCATCTGTTGCTCCTATACTCTTTCTGCCTCCTCTTATGCAAAGGTTCATTGAGTGTTGAGGGCAGGAATCTGATGGAGACACTCTGATAATGGTAAAATGTTCCAAGGTCTCTCATTCTGCACATAGTCTGGCTGTTGGTCTATGTATTTGTTCTCATTTGCTTTAGAAGGAATGTTCTCCGATGATGGCTGAGCAAGGCACTGTTCATTTCATATAACAGAATGCCATTAGTAGTCATTTTATGGCTATAGTCTTTTAACAGAAAAATAGCATTTCGTTTTCCCCTAGATATCTGAGCCATCTTGTCTCAGGTTCTTACACAATTAGTGCCAGAAATGGTTTTCATCTCATGAAGAGTACCTTAAGTTCCACAATCCTTGTGAAGCAATAGTACCATTCTAATTTTGTAGCTTGGAGAGTGTCTTCCTCAGCAATGGACACTAGTCAATAGAGGTGAAGGTATCTTCTTGAATTTTCCATTTTTAATGAGTTGTGTAGGCATTGTATTCAGCAATAGTGCTTTTTCTCCATGTCTGTGGTAAGCAACCAATAATATTGACAACTAGCCTGAGTTTTTAGGGGGTAGCCTTCAACTAACAAATCTACTAAAGAGAACCTCTTCCCAGAACTACGATCATCATTTCATGATAAGAAATTTTGGTTTGGCAATATCTCTCTGCTGATATTGACAAGTTCATTTAGATAACTTTTACACATGTGAATATTTGAGGGAGCTCTTGTTATATTAAGTTTCCATATGAGTCAAAAATGCCTAAGATACTGTAAGCTAACAAATTTATGTGTGTCATTATTCCTTTTTATCTTGCCTAAATGTATTGATCTGTTCTCAACTTAGTTTCTTTCCATAGTTGTGTCCACATGGCTTCAGGGTTTTTTTTTTTATTATTTTTAACATATACTTTTATATTATCACACATAAATAAAATAACTATATACAGCAAGAAGAATTATGAAACAATAAGAAATTATATTCATATTCATAAAATTTTGGCTATTTGTATTTGGCAGTCTTGAAGAATACATCTGTCCTATCTTGGTGAGTCTAAAATTCTGAATGTAAATGAATATCTATTATATCTCATCTCTATCAACTTATAAAATATATCTAGACCTAAAATTATCTCAACCCCTAAACAACGAAGCTTATTTGTAAGACTTATTTGTAACCTCATCAGTGCTTGTGTAAGAATAAAACTTAATTACCTGAGTAAACAGGAAGTGCATGTTAGCAACTTCCAAAGTGAAAAAAAAAATGACAGTTTGCTGCCTCAACAGTCACCTAAAACTATATAGAATCTTCTTCACCATTCTGGCCCAGTATATCAGACATTCATATTTGTGAAGCAAGAGCTATTGAGGACTTGATTACCCTATCTTGGCAGAGTTTGGTAGTTAACTCTGCCTGCCTCCAAGCTTGCCCATTTTTAGGCAGAATTCTGTCTGAGGTAAAAAACGAGGACATTTTGTCCAATGGCTTGATTGCCACATTTGAAGCCATGTCTATAAGGAGGTTCTTTGATGCATATCATCTTCTTTGAGGTAGGCAGGGTATTGCCAGGAGTTAACCTATCTTGTTGTCAAATAATCTTTAAAATAATAAGAAGTCTTTAAATGCCATAGTCTGTAGGTCTCTGAGGCTTTCGAAGAACTTACCTAACTATTTTACCTTATATATCCATAGGATCATATCTATCTCTTACACTTAGGATGTATATTCCTGTGATAAACATAGACTAGTAATTAATATGACCATAAATTGATCAAACACCAATTAGATTTTGTTAGTTAACTATCCTAAAGAGTCTGCAATACCAATTTCAAAGTATTGAAAATAAACCTTTTATCATAATTGAGTTGGATGTGTACAATACCTCATATTAGAGTAGAAACATATATATATATATATATATATATATAATATGTGAAGAATAATCTTAAATTTGAATTCTATATAAATGTATCAAAATTAAACTATTATGCATGAATATAAAAATTTTGTACTAATGTGTTAAAAATAACTTTATTTGTGAGTAACAATTAAGGCATTAAATTGAGTAGATTGAATAATCTACTACTTTTTGTTCTGTCATCCCTATATATTTTTACATAGCCCCTTCTTTATTTTTGACCCCTATCTCCATACCTATGAATGAAAGCTAAAGGAAAAGAGAGATATCCCTCAGTCCAATCTTGTTTTCTCTCTGACTAAGACCAATAATAACTTATAACCAACCCACAATTAAAATAAGCACCTGTAGCACAAGAGAACAAAAAAAACCTACCCCACCCCATTTAGGGGAAAAGAGGTATCATTCTCTTAAGGTTTCTTCTGGCTGATTTGGAGGAACAGCCCAAACAATATTAGAGAAAATGTTAAACAAGCAAGGAATCACATTTGTGGTCTACTTTCTAAATGATGAACAATTTTTCCAGGCATAATAAGAGTCCCATGTGGCGCAGTCTGAAATTAAGGACCAATTGGGATTGGAAGACATTTTTGAAGGTGTCTTGTGAGCTGTCCCATTCTAAGGGGTTACAGCAACTGAAGCTCTTGGGGAATATAATAATAATTCAAGAAGCCTGTCTATGCATACTCTTAGCCAGTCTTAGAGCCATTCCCATGTAGTGGGATTAGCAATATAAGTTATATGCTTGTTCTGGAGTTTGAATTCTTTACATGCCAATTGTAGCCCCTTCCCTCATCATCTCACAATGCCACTGTCTCTCCCTCATCCTCTCTCCCTCCCTCCCCTAGTCCTCAGAAAGAGGAACTCTCCTCCCCTAATATATGACCTCAGCTTATCAAGTCTCATGTATACTATCTGTGTCCTCTTTCTCTGTAGCCTGGCAGGCCAACTGGCCTGGGAGGAAGTGATCAATGTTGAGAGACCAGAGTCCATGTCATAAATCCCTACTCCCAATACTGTGGAAGCCACAAGGAGGCGATAGTGCCTGCAATTTTCAAAATTCCTTGTTTTTTGATAGCTGAATAGTATTTCATCATGTAAATGTACCACAGTTTCTTTATACATTCTTTGGTGGAGAGATATCTAGGTTGTTACTATATTCTGGTTATTATGAATAAGGCTACAATGTACATAGTTGAGCTAATGTCCTTGTTGTATAGAGAAGTATCTTTAGGGTATTCTCCAGGTGTGGTATGACTGGGACTTGGGGTAGAATTATTCCAAATTTCCTCAGATTGCACCAGATTGATTTTCAAAGTGGTTGTACAAGTTTACATTCCAACCAGCAATGGAGGAGTGTTCCCCTTTCTCCTCATGCTCATCATCATGTCTTGTTGCTTGAATATGTGATCTTAGCTATTCAGATAGGTATAAGACGGGATCTCAGAGTTGATTTTATTTGCACTTTTCTGATGACTAGGGATGAGTGTTTCTCAGCCATTCGATATTCCTCTGTTGGGATGTCCCTGTTTAGCCCTGTTCCCCATTTTTAATTACAATATTTGTCTTAGTTGTGTTTAATTTTTTCAGTTATTTGTAAATTTTAGATATTAGCCATTTGTTGGATGTAGTATTGGTGAAGATTGTTTCCCAGTATGTAGGCTGTAATTTTTTATATTGACTGTTTCTTTGCCTTTTAGTTTCCTGAGATCCCATTTATTAATTGTTGATCTTAGAGCTTGAATTCTTGTTGTTCTGTTCAGCAAGTTGTCTCCTGTGCCAATGAGTTCAAGGCTCTTCCACAGCTTTTCTTCAAACAGATTTATAGTGTCCAGTTTTTAGTTGAGATCTTCAATGATGGACTTTATCTTTGTGCATGATAATAAAAATGTGTCTGCATTTTTCTACATGTAGTCATCCAGTTAGACCAGCACCATTTGTTGAAGATGCTATCTTTTTTTCCATTGTATGAATTTGACTTCTTTATTCAAAAATCAAATGCCAATAGGTGTGTGGATTTATTCCTGCCTCTTCTATTCAATTCCATTGATTAAGCATATTATTTCCATGTCAGTGCCATGCTATTTTAATATTGTTCCTCTATCATAAAGCTTGAGATTCACAATGGGGATTCCTCCAGAAGAACTTTATTGTACATGATTCTTTTATCTATTCTGGGACTTTTGTTTTTCTACATGAATTTGAGAACTGATCTTGTAAGGTCTGTAAAGACTTATCTGGGAATTTTGATGGGAGTTGCACTGAATCTGTAAATTCCCTTTGGGAGATGGCCATTTTTACTATGTGAATTCTCTTGATCCATGAACGTGGGATATATTCCCATCTTCTGATGTCTTCTTCAATTGCTTTCTTTAGAGATTTGATTTTTTTCATATAACTCTTTCACTTGCTTGGTTAGAGTTATACCAAGATACTTTATACCATTTGTGGCTTTTGTGAAGTATGTAGTTTGTCTAATTTTTTTCTCAGCCCATTTGTCATTTGTGTACAGCAGTACTACTTATTTTTTTGAGTTGATTTTTTTATATCCAGCCACTTTGCTGACGGTATTTATCAGACTTCAGGAGTTCCTTGGTAGGATTTTTAGGGCCACTTATATATTCTACCAAGTTACCCACTAATAATGATAGTATGGCTTCTTCCTTTCCAATTATACTCCCCTTGATCTTATTGCTCTAACTAGGACTTCAAGTCCTATATTAAAGAGATATGGAGAGAGGGCACAGCCTTGTCTTGTCCCTGATTTCAGTGGAATTGATTTAAGTTTTCCCATTTTGTTTGATATTGGCTATAGTCTTTCTGTATATTGTCTTTATTATGATGAGTTATGTGCCTTGTATCCCTGCTTTCTCCAAGACTTTCAACATACATGGATGTTGGATTTTGTAAAATGCTCTATCAACATCAGAGAGATGATCATGTGTTTTTTTCTTTTGGTTTGCTTATATTATAGATTACATTGATGTATTTCTGTATATAGAACCACTTTTGCATTCCTAGAATGAAGCCTTTTTGGTCATGGTGAATGAAATTTTTTTTATCTGTTCTTGGATTGCACTTGCAAGTATTTTATTGAGTATTTTTGCATCAATGTTCATGTGATAAATAGGTCTGAAATTCTCTTTCTTTGTAGAACCTTTCTGTGGTTTAGGTATTAAGGTGACTGGCCTCATAGAAGGAGTTTGGCCATGTTCCTTCTGTTTATATTTTGTGGAATATGTTAAAGAAAATTGATATTAGCTCTTTTTAAAGATCTGGTAGAGTTCTGTGCTGAATCTATCATGCCCTGTCCTTTATTTGGTTGGAAGACTTTTGATGAATTCCTCAATTTTTTAGCAGATATAGGACTATCTAGTTTGTTTACCTGATTTAATTTATTTTTGGTAGTTGGTATCTATCAAGAAAATTGTCCTATTTGTTTAGGTTTTCAAATTTTATGGCATATAGGCTTTTGAAGTACAACCTAATAATTATTTGATTTTCCTCAATATCTATTATGTCTTTCTGTTCATTTCTGATTTTGTTGATTTGAATACTTTGCCTTTCTGTTAGTTTGGCTAAGGGTTTGTGTATCTTGTTGATTTTCTAAAAGAACCAGTTCTTGGTTTTGTTGATTCTTTGTGTTGTTCTCTTTGTTTGTTTCTAATTTATTGATTTCCACCCTGAGTTTTATGATTTCCAGCCATCTACTCCTCTTTGGAGTGTCTGATCTTTTTTGTTCTAGAGTTTCCAGGTGTGTTGTTAAGTTCATAGTATGGGCTCTCTCCAATTTCCTTATAAAGGTACTTAGTGCTATGAATTTTCTTCTTAGCACTGCTTTCACTGTGTCCCATGAGTTGAGTATGTTGTGCCTTCACTTTCATTGAATTCTAGGAATTATTTATTTATTTATTTATTTATTTATTTATTTATTTAATTTTTTACCCAGGTATCATTAAGTAGGGAGTTGTTCCACTTCCATGAGTTTGTAGGCTTTCTGTTGTTTCTGTTTTTATTGAATTCTGATATGATGCAAGGGATTATCTCGATCTTTCTGTATCTGTTGAGGTTTTCTTTGTGACAAAGTATATGGTCATTTTTAGAGAAGGTTCTTTGAGGTGCTGAGAAAAAGGTGTATTCTTTTGTGGTAGGGGGGAAAATTCTGTATATACCAGTTAGATCCATTAGATTCATGACGTTCATTAGTTTTATTGTTCCTCCCCTTAATTTCCACGATCATTGTTTATCTATTGGTGATAGTGGAGTTTTGAAGTCTCCCTCTATTAATGTATAGAGGTTGATGTGTGATTTAAACTTTAGGAATGTTTCTTTTATGAATGTGGGTGCTCCTGTATTTGGGGCACAGATGATCAGAACTGAGACATCCTTGGTGTATTTTTCCTTTGATGAGTATGGACTGTGCTTCTCCATCTCTTTTGATTAGTTTTGGTTAACAGTTTATTAGATACTACAATGGCTATTCCAGCTTGTTTGTTGGATATGTTTGTTTGGAATAATTTTTTTCATCCCTTTACTCTAAGGTAATTTTTATCTTTATTGCTGAGCTATGTTTTTTGTATGCAGCAGATTGATGTTGGTAGTGGTAGTGGTAGTGTGTGTGTGTGTGTGTGTGTTTGTATGTGTGTGTGAATTTCCTTTCTTTTTTGTGGGTGTGGGGTTATTAATTTTTTTTCTTGGTTAAAATTGCCCTCCTTGGGTTGGAGTTTGCCTTCTATTATCTTCTGTGTAGCTGGATTTATGATTAAGTACTGTTTGAGCTTGCTTTTGTTGTGGAATATCTTGTTTTCGCCATCTATGGTGGTTGAAAGTTTTGCTGGGTTATAGGATTCTGCATTGCCATCTGTGGTCACTTAGTGCCTTCATGACATCTGTCCAGGACCTACTGGATTTCATAGTCTCTCTTGAGAAGTCAGGCGTAATTCTGATAAGAGTGCCTTTATATGTGACTTGGTCTTTTTCTTTTGCAGCTTTCAATATTCTTTCTTTTTTCTGTATGTTTAGTGTTTTGATTATTATTTTCATAATGTTCCAGATTTCTCGGTTTCTATGTCAGAAGCCTTTTAGATTTAACATTTTCTTTGACTACTGTATGCATTTCTTCAGTCATGTCTATTTCTGATATTTTTTATCCTATCTCTTGAATTCTATTGATAATGTTTACATCTGTAGATCACGTCCACTTCTCTAGGTTTTCAATTTCCAGGACTAACTCAGATTGTGTTTTCCTCATGCTTCTATCTCCATTTATAGATCTTGAACCCTTTATTCATTTCCTTCTCCTGTATGATTGTAGTTTCCTTAAGTGATCTGTTCAATTCTTTAACTTCTTCTTTTCGGTATTTATGTTCTAGTTTGAGAGATTTATTTTTGTGTTTTAAGGTCTCTATCATTTTCATCATTTCATTTTCTCTTGTGTATTGGATGTAGTAGTATTTCCAAGGCTTGTTGTAGTGGTGAGACTGTGGGTTTCTGGTGGTATCAAATGGTCTTGGGGATTGTTGTTTGTGTTTTTATGCTTACCTCTTTACATTGTGATATCTCTGGTTGGAGAACATGCCCAGGGCATGCTTGGACCCCAGAACATTCTGTGCGTTTGCTGCGTGACCTGAGATTAAATCCACTGTGTTCCTGACTGTGGTGTCTGATTGGTGCTAGAAATCAGAGATGTTGGTGGTTTTTCAGGCCTTGTCTCTCTTTTCACCCCAGGGAGTTCATGAGCTGCCAGCCACCCAAACTTATGACACTAGCACAGATGATCAGTGGATGCTTTGTCCTTTCCCTTAAGCTTTCTGTGCCTTTACTGGGTGACCTGTGTTCAAATGTGCTTAGCTGACACCACAGTCTGAAACATAAGCTGACCAAAGACAATGAATAGTAGATATGCTGAAGTGTACAGAAAAAGGCCCATGAAGTGTCAGCCTTACTCAAAGAATTACAGACAATTGAGGATAGTGGGACCTACAAAAAATATTTTTCCTAAAGGAAAAGTATAACGGTTGGTTATTCATCATAAAATGATCAGCCTGGAAACATATTCAGACAATTATACAGAGCATGTTATATATGAATCTGAAAGAGAGCAATGAGAAGTGTATGAGAGGTTTTGGAGTGGAAAAAATAGAAGGTAGAGGGTAAATTGAGAAAACAAATCTGTTAGCACCTTAATCATATGTGTCCTATATCTGGGATTTGGGAAAATGAATCAGTTATTTATCTTCTAAAGCCATGGTGCTTTGTCAGTATCATCCTAGATCCTATTATCTAACAACTTATATTAATCATAGTACATTCCACCTCATATCCTTCATGTAGACATAAACATCTTGAAATATGAATCTGTTGTTTTTCTGTTGTTACATCTTGGGGCTCAGCTGAGTCTAGTTTTCTTTATACACTGAGTAAATATTTGTCATTATTAATCCATTAAAATTAATGTGTTAACCTCACTGCTATTTTTGTCAAGATAGAATGGCTCAATATCTTATCTACTAATATTTTGTAAAGTTATTTATTCTTTATGGGAGTGAGGCTTAAAATTATTCTGAAAAATGGTCTCTTTTATAAAAGAACTTCATTTTCAGCCCCTTCACCCTTTAAAAATAAAATTGTGAGACAAAGATCAGCTAAAATTTCCAGAGTGGTTTTCTACAAACTATTAGGCTCATGCTGGCCTTCAGCTCATGATCTTGTTTTGTTTTATTTTACTGCATTTTATTTTATTTTTCTATTTTGGTTTTTGCAGACAGAGTTTCTCTGGGTAGCCTTGGATGTCTGTGACTTGCTTTATAGACCAGGCTGGCTTCTAACTCACAACAATAAACTTGCCTCTGCCTCCAGAGTGCTGGGATTAAAGCTGTGTGCCACCACGCCCAGCTATCTTCTTGTTTTATACTCTGCATCTGGGATTATAACCCTGTGCCACCAATATCAGTTTTATTTTATATTTTACTATTGTCTGGCCTATATCGTTATTAAATTATATTTGTCACAGATCTGTACTCATATTTAAGAGATATATTTTACTTTTTAAAAGGCATCATATAATACCTACAAATACAGTGTATTTATAAATTAAATATTCTACTCTGCAATAAAATCAAGTAAGCATGTTAAATTCTAGAAACAGAATACTTTGACATCAAAAGATTAAACAACATTGTCACAAAAGAAAGGAAAATTATTTTATTTTTCATATAAATGTCTTATTTGAGTTATGAGATTATTGGGACTAATAATTTATTTACTCACAATTAAAGAGAACACCAAGCCAGTGTTGAAGTCACTCAAGCCTTCAGAAGGATGCTTTAGTATTTAAGTATGGCTGTCAACAGTCTCTACAACTTCTCTGACAGAAAATTTCTCTATAGGATACATCTGTGTTGCTATAATTAAGTCATTTTTTTTGTGAAAATCTATCTATAGTCATCTGTACCTCAGATTAATACAATTTACCATATGTCTTCTAGGCAGCTTCCTAGCCATAAGCAACACCTTGCTATTTAACAATGTCAGTACCATTAATTAGTAAAAGATTTAGAACAAATTTCTACTCATTCCAACCTTCTTCATCTTACTGAAGTTCCTCTTATTTTCACCTAAGCATTACTATCAAAGCCATGGGGTAGTACTGGTTTATTTTCCCATTATTTTTTTCAGTACCAATTACTTATTGAGACAACACAGTCTGTATAGTATTTCTATTTAAATATACTTGTCTTGTCTGTTCATGACCATTATCATTAAATACAACATGTTTCTACAGAAGGGATTCCTGCTCTCACCATCCTAAATTGACTTAAATTTTACTTTTGCCTATTTTTACCCATTTTAGATAAAAAGAAGCACACAATTTTTAAGTGTAAAAAATATGTATTTTTGTGATATAATTAACATACTTCAGTGGACTCTGGTTATATGGACTCAGTTACAGATAGTATAGTGCCAAGAATATGCTCAATGACTTCTTTTTTATTTTCTGTACACTCCATACATGTCTGTGTGAAGGTGTTAGAGCTCTTGTAACTGGAGTTATAGACAAATGTGTGCTGCCATGTGGCTGCTGGGAATTGAACCAGTGTCCTCTGAGAGAGCAGTCAGTGTTCTTAAACACTGAGCCATCTTTCCACATACCCCCTCACTCTCAGTGATTTATAAGTCAAATATCTGCTTCCTGGATCACTTCCCTCGTGTTATCTCTAACATTTTATTGTATGTATTTATTTACTGCCTACCCATCAACCATAAATGGCATCTCATGATGACTCCTTTGATGACCATGTTTCCATTTGTGAAATAAGTAATGGTAACACTAGCTCTGTGGCTTGCTACTTCTCCAATAACTTCCAGTGACCCTAATCTTTTATGTTCATGTCCTTCTTAAAGCAATCACTGTGTATCATTGACATAGTGGCTCATTTCTACAAACAAACTATGACAAAATACTGTGATGACCCCATCACGATGAGGTTGCATTGGCACTTGCTTTGTCTTTAACTTGTACGTTATCTCTTGTTCTCAAATGCTTCTTCTTATTCTAAAGGAGAAACATGTCACATGCCTTCTATCTTCTGGAATGCCTTCAATAATAACAATTACCAGGGAATATTTAACTAGAGAAGTAATTCTGTGGATTTTATTAGTCCCTCTTCTTTGCCCCATGACATTCTTGCCTGTACAAGGTTTTCTAAAATCAGAAACATTTATTAATTTTACCTCTGTGGCATTTAAAAATTTCTTAAGAAATAAGTGGCAAATATTAATAGACAAGTAAATATAGGCCTAAAATAAGCACACAAAAGGGGGAATTTCATTATTTGTTTAAATTTTTCTTTCTCTTCTTAAACATTGAACTGTTATGAATCTGATGTTAGAAACTAAGATATAATCAGTTATAGTACATTTTGAAAACTGTAAAATATTGTGGATATAAAAGTATCAGAAGATTGAGGAAAAACTGCAGTTAGGATGAAAATATAAGAGAAAAATAAATGAAAAGAAAAAACAGATATCAAGTTGGAAGAAAAGTATCTACTATGTGCAGGTAATTACTGTCAAATATTTAATGTTCTCAGTTCAAGTTTTTCATTAAATATTAATATAAGTATTTTTAACTCACATTCATGTAGTTAAGAATTTTGGTTTAATTTTGAAAATCCCTGGAGATGATATTAACCAAAATGTGACAGATTTGAAGCCTGTTGAACAAGATTCCTTCTAGATCTTTTCCTTCAGTTTCAGCTCAAGTAAGTAGTAATTATTTTATTCTTAGCCATTTCAATAATTCCAAGATAACTTATATGATAATAGCTTGTCATTAGTTCTCACTAAAATTTTATATAGTTTTTCACTACAAAAGCAAAAGTCATTAGATTGATGAAATTGGCCTTTTGGTATATAACAAAACATTATTGAAAATTGATAGATTTATCATGTAGAAAACCATAGCACTGAGAAATAAATCATAGACCAATCTTTTATAAATAATACATTTCAATGTAAGTGTGCCTTTAATATAATTTTTAAATCAAAATATTAGCATTTGCATTTTCTAAGATAAATTAATCTTGAAGCCATGATGTCAAATTTATTTCTCTTTTATCTCAAGGAAATATTATTTCAAATTGTTTAGACAGAAAGAATAAATCAGTAAATAAATTTAAAATATATTTTATTGCTTACAAATATCTTTTATTATAGAATCTACTCACTCCTTGTACACCAAAGTTGTTTGCCTATAGTTCGACACTATGAGCAGACCTGTGGGGGTTATACAAGCATAACACACACACACACACACACACACACACACACACACACACACACACA